>JAWWEV010000095.1:19569372-19583610 GCA_035583235.1 Hafferia zeledoni
TCGGTTTTTCACACTTTTCCTTTCACAACCATCATGTACTTTTAAGAGAGAAAATTGAAAATTCTGTCTATAAAAATTTGTTAACATTCATTGAATATTAATAAAACTGAGTTGAGATTTTCTTCCTAGGAAAACATTCCTTTAAGTACTATGGAGGCTGTACTAACAAACCAATAAAAAATGAATCAGACAAATCCCTGGTTTTGTTACCACTTCTTTGTGTCCAGAACCTTACCTACACCATCTGTTTTGGATATTTGCTGCTGATGAAGAATTGATGTGGTTTTTAAATACTGAAGAAATAAGATGGATTTAAAAAAATGTACATAATTTTATACTAGAAGAAACTTCTGTCATATAAAATACTGCAATGTCTGATGTTCACTCTCTGAGCCTGAAATTGCCACTCATTACTGCTGAAGTTGAGGAGCTGTGGTTAACTGTAGCTATTTACCTGTTGGCATAAGAAGATGACAAACTGAAAGGCAGCTACAAACAACAGTCAGATCCTTAGCTCTTGTCACAGTTGTTGGCTCTGTAAATGAGGATGCATCTGACAAAAAAAAAAAATAGCATTTAATGTCATGGATACACCACATGCGTACACACGCACACAAACAAACAAACAAATACATAGATATACATATACATAGATATATATGCATATATTATACACACACATATATATATACACACACACACACATATATATGTATATATGCATGTATATGTGTATATATATATACACTTATATACATATATATACTTATATATATATAAAAGGATAACTGTGTGGCCTTGAACCACTAAATATCTTAGGCATGGAGGATTTTGAAGAGAGGTAAAGAGAAGATCCACAAGAAAAAAAGTAATAGAACCTTGATAGAGGGGTATTAAGTGTAAAAACCAAGCAGAATTCACAGACTGGTTCAAAATTGATTGATACATTATTGTCTATACTTCAACATGCCTATGAAACGTGCTCAGGTATACTGATTAGAGAACAGTATGCTAAAGCTTCATCCTCCAACCTGGGAAAGATTTGCCATGTCAGGCTTAACATTAACTTGCACAGTGAAAGAGTCTTAAGGAACTGCCACACAGCCTCTGTCTGGTGATGCAAAGCTACACTTTGAGCATGCTGTAGGATTCCATTCAGATGGCAGAGAGCAAGTCGTCCCTTGCTTAAAGTAGGTGTGCTTTATGTATGAATTATGTCTCCTTTTTCTGTACAGAGCCATTTACTTCCAATTTAATTAACATCATATAGATCAACATATAGTTAATTATTTTATAGAATTCAGTATGTGCAACCCACTGGGACATTACACGGGACTAGCAAGCTTCAATGGTATTTAAAGTTGAAAGTAAGAAGTTTTTCTTTGTAGACAGGAAAGAAAAAAAATAGAAAACAAAAATTGTTATTGTTTTGTTTTCCTGTACTGGATTCACTGTAGTTGTAGATATAGTTTTATATATTTTTATTTATACACTATCTTTGTATTCTAAATGTATTATTTATGTGCTATCTATTATTTATGTATTAAGATATATTTCATCTTTCAGTATGAAAAAAATCAGAGCTGGTTGATCATTTCATTTCAACAGTATTAAAAATAACATATTTCATTGTTATTAAAAATACAGTTAAAGAGAATATGCGGTTTTACTTATTCTGTAAAAATATTTGCATAAGGTGCAAAAGTATTTCAGTATTATGCAATTCATTTGCTATTACAACTAAATTATGCAACCACTATTAGGCCATCATGAAGTGTTGTAAATGATACAGCTTCATTCTAAGTTTAGTTTAAAGAGACATGCCCTAAGAAATTGCATTGGTGAAAAAAAAAAGGCAAGAGGAAGATTAGGAGATTGGCATTGATAAACAATGCTTGTCACCCACAGATGAACTTTTGAATCACATTTAAGTTCACAGTGAACTCAAATCAATGGAAGTGATGGCTGATGCGTATGAAACCTCTTAGTCTATTCTCTAGTTCCAAGCTGGCAACTTATTCATCAAAATCATTGCTAGAGCACAATCTAGAACCAAACTACATCAGGACTAGTTGCCTCAGGTAGGAAGAAAACATGCAAATTGATTTTGTAATTCACTTATACTCAAAGACTTAGATACAAACATATGATGAATTACCTTGCATATTTTTAAAGGGAATTTTTAAAAATTGAACAGTAGTATTTTAATATTTATTAAACCATTCAAACTGACTGTGTAGAAGAGATTAATAACTGCATTTAGCATACTCTTTAGTTAAGCATAAGCATATTTCTGATTTATGTGTTTGGATGGATGTATGGAAAATTGCCTTGACAGTGTTCTAGCTGAGATGTAAAATCTACCCCAAAATCCTTTTACCCACTGTGACAACTAATGGAAAAGCAGATCACTGCCATGTGCCCATTCCAAAGCTTTGTTTATTGTGCACATATGCAAATAGGTTAAAAATGAGGGGAAAAGCCATTAGTCTTGTTTCAATCTCCTACCACTTTTGAGTATATCTATATGGATTTTAGAGTAGTTATTTCAGAAAAAGTACTCACATAAAAGAGAAATCGTGTCTTCTTGACACAAGAGAAATGAAGAATATAGTGAAATTATATTTCTTTACTTTTAAAGAAATAAAATGTGTAAAATAAATTTTATACCTCACTATAATTTACTGTTTAAGATATGCAACTATTGTCAGTAAATAATCATATATATAGGTTTAGATATTAATGTAGTAATGACTTGGACTTTCATAGTAGAATACTTTTATAAACTTTTTAAAAGTAAAGTTATGAAGCTTAAGATATAATTTTCATTTAGTCTAAAATGTGTTACTGTGCCTAGTTATTTTATGCTTTATGAACAACTATAAAAGGCTTTCCTAAAATTTTCTATTTTGGATTTGATTTTTTAATTTTTCAAATTCCAATAAATTAAGGATACTGAAATAACTTTCTTACAACTATTTTGAGAACAAGTCACCAAAACAATTTGTAAATAAGTTGGCTTATCCACCTCCAGATGGGGTCAATTGGATATTTTGTGGTATGCATTGTAAACCAAACTTGAGTAAACAATTGATACCATAGTATTTAAATTGTTTTGAAAAGCAGGGTTGTGATTTGTGCAGTTATAGGGAATTTGGTAGAAGTAATCTTCTTTCAAAATTGATTTAGAAGAATGACAATGCTAATGGTTCACGAACCTCTGTATAATTTGAGTTGTTGAAGTTTGTATGACTTTTTGAAGGTCAGAGTGACTATAATTGATTCATGGTTAATGTTAAACATGGTTTTAAACATGGTTTTAAACATTTGCATAATCTTCATGCAGTTAGGGTTTCAAAAAGAGTACAATAATTAAAAAAAATTAAAGCTAATCCCCCACACCCCCCTTTGGAATTACGTACCCCAAATATCTGCTTAAAGATGATGGTAATGAAGGTTAGGGACTTTGTGGTTTGATGCATATTCCCCATAGTATTCCTTTGAACTGCTGAGATGTAGCCACTTACTCTTTCCTGTTTATTCCAGTTTTCACAAACCTTGCCACTCACTGTAACCATATGTTCAAAGCAAAACATAAAATTATGTAGTTTTAAAGGACTCATTAATTTTCTTTGTACTAAAAAGCAGCTCCATTAAAAAATATAATACACAAATTCTGAACTTAAAAACGTTCCAATTTTATTGCTGTTTGCTTCAAAGGATCCTGAAAAGAGTATGATGGAGAATTGAATTCTTGTGGTGAAAAATTAATCTGTCACTGACGCTATTGACCTATTTTCTGATTCTCTCCGGTTTATGAATTTTAAGGTTTTTGTATTTGTATGACAAGTCCATGCTTAAATGTCTTTTAGGATAGTTCTCCTTGAAAGATTAAAAACAAACTCTATTATGTTCTTTAAAAATAGGAAGATAGTCAAGAAACTGCAATTGCCTTGACTGTTTCTGCTGATGACAAAATTGCTAAACAGATTATGTTATATAAGCAAAATGTCTAGATTTTTTAAGCTGATCTTACTTACATAGTTGATGCTAACTATGAAATTAAGACCAGTATTCTTACCTTTAATAATAAAAATGTAGTATCATTTATTTTAGATGTAATAACTTGCTATGTGTTCCACAAAAGTTATAAATCTCAGTAGGCTACAGATAACATTGCAAATCCTAATGCTTCCCTGTAGTACTCAGTTCATCTGACCAATCTGAAATGGTTGCAACATGTACTCATCCTTTTGTGAAGGCAACATAAAAGCAGCTACATGATTTGTAGTCAGGTTGCAGCATAGGCAACTCTA
Source organism: Hafferia zeledoni (assembly GCA_035583235.1). Classification (NCBI taxonomy): domain Eukaryota; kingdom Metazoa; phylum Chordata; class Aves; order Passeriformes; family Thamnophilidae; genus Hafferia; species Hafferia zeledoni. The sequence goes on from JAWWEV010000095.1 coordinate 19,573,689, forward strand.
CAACTCTAAGTCCTGTACCCCAGGAAAACTCCAATAATTGTGTTCAGATAGACAGTAATTTCTGAAGAGGTAAAGAACATAAACTTCCCCTGCCCCCCCCCCCCCCCCCCCCACTTTTATGTGGTTGTTATTCTCCTGGGTAATGTTACTATAAATCAGCTCCTATTAGAAATTTAGCTATGTGTATGATTACCTGTGGAGCACACTGAAACCCACAAATCACTGTCATCCCTTGTCCCATTCTGAAAACTTTCTGAATCTTTAGAGCCATACACACCAGAAGTTGCTAGAAGTCAGCATTAGTACACATCTCTTTCCGCTTGTTTGAAAGAATGTCTAATTATTTAAATGCTTAGGACATTATGTGATGTAATTTTCATGTACTGCATTGTCCTATAATTATTATATAATTAGATTGAAATAGAGTGTGGTTTATAATTTATGAGTATAATAATATTCTGTTGTTTGGCATATGTAATTTCACTGTTCATGGTCAACTGTAATTAATCTGTTTCTTCGAATAATATTGAAGATGGACTTTTAAACTGTTTTGTAAAAATTCGTCAAATTTCTTATTCTAAAAGGTGTTGTGGGTTTTTTTTTTTTTGTTATTTTGTTTTGTTTTTGTTTTGTTTTAAGCTGATCTGATTATTGCACTGTTTTACATTATTTTTTAGAGAGTCTCTAGCTTTCTCTTTTATATCAATCTCTACTATGAGCAAAAGGAAAAAAGTGATCATTCCAAGAGTCTGAACAATAATAAAACGTGGTGTGTTAAGTCTGGTGGGACATAACAGATAATACAATATGCAAGAAATAATAGTTCTCAGCATATGATCTACAGCCTGAATAGACTAGAGTTTTTAATTTTACTTGACATATCTGGATTCATAAAGAAATTATCTTTGTGGATATGTGCAATATCTAATGACATGTATTCTTAATTAATATATACAAAGAAACAGGTAACTACATGTTTAGCTCAGTGATACAATAGACTAAAACATGGCATGGGAAGCTGCTGTAAAAATAATAATATAATATTAGTGGCATATAATATCCAAATATCTTGTTAGTTTTCACAGAGTTTTTACAGTGCAGTATTTTCTTATCCTAGTACTGAAAGAAATGAAATAATGTTATATAAATTTTATTTGTAGTAAAGTTGTACAATGAGAGAAAATGCATGTCTTGTTTATCCATTAAGCTTTCGAACAGTAGAGGAACTTAATCAGAGCTCCAGACTGCTTAACATAATTAATTATACAATAAATATAATGAAATTTAATTTTATCAGTTTTAGTATTAAAAAAAAAAAAAATAGGGTGAACCAATTGTTTTTCAGATAGAAAGCAGCTATGGAAAAATCTCCTTAGTCATGTGGGCATTTAACCATGAAGAAAAGCTATGGAGTACCAGACCTCCTTAGCTCATAGATCTCATTTTAAGAAAGGCAGTCACCTCATGCCTTCCTGAGAATGCAGTTGAGTTGGCATTGACAGTTAAACGTACAGTCAGAAGAGTGTCTTAATCTTGGCACAAAGAGCAAAAGGAATGGATACACTGCTTCACCCATTTTTATATTTTTCAAAATGTCAATTTGTAGTATTTTCTACTTTTGGTGCTTACACACTTTATGTTTTTTTATTTTGCTGTGGTTTTTTGTTTGTTTTTTGTTTGTTAGTTTTGATGAGTTCAGTTGCTTTTAGAGGTACCAGTCTCTACCCCTGGCTTACACTGGAATATGTGTGTGAAATCTGGGAAATTTTGGTCCTGTCTTGCCAATCAACCACCTGACTGGTGAGTACACACCTCTGTGGTTTCACCTGGGGCTTATACCTTGCTGTTCTGCAGTTATTTATCATTATCTAAAAGTTGATGTCCTGTTTCCCAACAATTATTCTATCAGTATCCCACACAAATTTCCTATAAAATGAAGTTTTCTGTGTTTTGAATGAAAGGCAGAACTTTTGGGAATACAAAGGAAAAATGAAATTTTTGTTTCCAAATAAAGAAAGATGGAGTTCATTGTCTTCTGTAAAAGACAGACTAGAAGGCTGATCTGAAGAATATGATGGTTTCCATATAAGGAAAAAGCTGGCTGGAATTGACTGCTGCCACTTTCAATAAAGAAACTAGCTTCAAATGAAGATATTAAGAGTTGGTAAAAATCCTGCCACAAGGATGATGCATATGAAGCAAATGTAGAGGCATCAAAAAGGAGACTTAAAAAGTTCTTACTGCTTAGTAAGCTCAGGGTTACTGTATACACAGCTTCTAACAGGTTTAGAAGATATGCTGAGTGGAAAACTATTGAAAGAAGCCCATCACTTATGCTTGTCTACTCCACTTGCTTCCACCTAAAGCCACTGCCAAAGACAAAATGCATTACTGCAAATGAATTAAATGAACAATTGGTCTGAACTAGTGTGAGTCTCTTTTAGCAGACTAGGGGCAGAAGGAAGTTAAAAAAAATACTAAATTATTGGTACTTATATGTTCTGAAAACATTTAGTGATAAAAATGGAATTCTACTTTGAAGCATCTGCTCTTTGTAATATGGTCCTTGGGATATGTAGCTGATTTTTATTTTCTGTAATGCTGAATAACCTGAAATCTGCATATGGTCTTATCTTAAGGATTCATAACTTTTCTAATGGTTGCCACCTCAGGTCTGAGGGTTGACCAAGTCTGCAATTATTGCTTGTGTGTTACTTTTTTTCATTTGTGTTTCTTTCAGGAATTATAGCAAATTGTGCCATTTCCTACCTATCTACAGATATATGACCTGTTCTATTCTTAGTTTCAGACATGATTTGAAAAGCATGATATGAGATTTGAAATAAATATGCTGAGCTAGTTATGATTGTAACATTGTATCTGGAGGGCAATTCTTCAGTAAAATGAATGGAACAGGAAAATAGTCTCATTTCCTTAAAATGTCTCACATACTGTCTAGTTTGCTACCAGTTTCTCAGACTTATTGTAATTTTAAATCATGTTAGTTTAGGAGGAATGCAATATGTTAGGAAAAAAATACTGAATTATCTTTGTACCTATAGGAATCTATGTGAGAAGAGATATCCAAGAATAATTTCTTTTCTTGTGGAAACCAGCTGTCACTCTCTTCAAAATCTGTGCTGCACAACAACTCTATTACAATTTTTGTGAAGAAAATGTCATTATTTTTTGTTATTTTGTCTTTACCTAAAACTGAGCAATATGGGTACTATATATAAATGGCAATCAGATGATATATGTTTACAGACATAATGAAAGTGTTGAAATTATGTTTTGCAATTATACTTTGCCTGGCTATTGCATATACAAGTTGAATATAGAAACCTGTAGCATCTAAGTCCTGTGAATCTGTTTTGTCTGGTGTAAAAATTGAATTTTCCTCAACAATAAAAGATGTCACATTAAAATGATATATCTCTGTACATAGAAGTACTTAATCACTTAGGTAATTTTAGCTGCAAAAGAACCACACCCACACTTATGTTTATAGTTCCGAGGTTTTTGCTCTCTATGTTGTTAAATATTTCCCTGATTAGTCACAAATAAATATTATCTCCAAGAGCTTTTGAAAACTTGGCTTATTACTAAAATACCTGTATGCTTTGTGTGTAAAATCAATAGCAACAACTATTCTATAAAGAGATTTTTGAGGATTTGACACCTGTTTCTTAAAATAAAAAAATTGAACAGAACAAGCAATTATGGTTTTTGTATTTTCACATATTTCTGCTAAACATTTCTGCACCTTTCTTCTTTTCTTATTTCATTTTCATTTTCAGAATAGTCACCTGGGTGATAGAAATCAATATGATGAGTGTTTTTGTTATAACGATTTTTTTCAGTTTTGCTTTGTTTTAGTTTTTTAATTGATTTGTTAGATAGAGGCATAAGTAGTTTGGTTTCACATATTTTCATTTATTTGGAATGTGCAGTTAATTTAGTCTCTGAAATTGTTTAGTGTATATTCATATATGTGGCAAGGAGCCAGGAATGAAATAGTACTTATGCTGCTAGTCGAGCTCGCATGTGAGCTATCCAGTGAGGGGTTTGGCTTTGGTTATCTGCTCTAGATAAATATTATAAATTGTGCAGTTGGTTTCTTGTAGCCACAACACCATGCATGTATATCTGCAAATATAATTTGAACTCTTTAATTTAAAAAGTAAATTCAAATAACAATGTAATTTAAAAATTGCTCTGTCTGCCTTCTTTGGTTAGATTGCTTTTGCTTTTTCAAAACCCACCAGAGAACACTTGGTTTTGTTCACACAGATAAAAGAACAAATGTCTTTTGCACTCTGTTTGTTACATTTATGTTTATTTCTTTGTATAACACATTTAAGGTAAAGATTTTTTGTCTCATTTGTATATTTTTCTGAAGAAATATAACTTTGTTGAAGGTGTTTTATGGGAAATGGAACAGTTTTAATTTGCTGCATCATCTCACTCTGGCCAACTGAAACAGTGTGCAGTAATTTTAGTTCAGATGTCAATATGGACATGTTGCAGTTTTCTTCATGTTCCGTGTAACACTTACATTGATGATGTCCGTTCTTTGCAATTGTCTTGTATGAAATGGTTGCTATGAAGAACTGTGTTAAGACATCTGCTTGATCTGTAAAAGGTGCATGGTACTGAACCTACAAAACACACAAATACATGCTCGACCTTCTATCTCTTTGTGACATTTCTTAACTTTCCAACAGCAGATGATTTGACATGAAGCCTTGTATTTCCTCCTAGCTGCTCTATTGCCTCTCCTGCTTCTTGCCTTTTGTGCTGGGGAGCCTTCATAGCCCTTACAGAACATCAGCAGTGACAGATTTGCCTATAGTAATGCTTCCATAGCAATGCTGCACCTATGATGTACTTCTGTGAGTCAAATTTTGCCCTACACCTTTGCTAATAAAAGAAGTAAAAGTCAGTAATATAAAGGACTTGACAAACATTAATAAACCCAACAGTAAAAAATAATGAAAAGAAAGGCAGAAGGAAACTAGTAAATAATAAATGTAAACAGCGCATAACAAATAAATCATTAATGAATTGCACTGAATATATATTTCTGGTCTAATGAATTATCTTTATTCAACAAAAACCATTACATGAACACTTTGCAATTCTAGAACATGTTACTTGCTTGTGGTGAAACAGACGTATTAGTATTGATGCATGATAGTCATGCACTTATTCTGATATTACTATTTTCTCCTCTTGTTAGTGCACAGTGTCTCAGATGGGAGAGTTATTCTGGGGCTGTCTGTTAAATATGTCATGCAACTAACCCAGATCTGAGGAGCTAATTATGTTATCTATGATGTTATTAAATAATTATAGTCCTTGAAATGGGGTCAGAACTAACAAAACATCCCTGTAGTGCAGCATTCAGAGTTCATACAAAGAGCTAGCTTAAAAAAAAAAAAAAAAAAAAAAAAAAAAAGGAGAGAAAACAAATGCTTGTAGGCTTTAACCCACTTACTGCTGTTGTCAAGTGTACTCTTGTAGTTAACTTGGCTTTATAGTTTCCAGATTGTTCCTGTATACTGGCTGTGCACCCATTGTTCTCAATTTGGTCTGGAAAACTCAAAACCACTCAAATCCACTCATCTTTCAGCAGTTCAAAAGCTTTTTCTTGCTTTCTGGCTCTTTAATATTTTTATCTCCGTGGATATGATCACACAAGATATCTGAGACAAACTCACTGCAGAAAGTAGGACACGATATGCAGGCAGACTTAACTATGGGCCTTGAATAGAGTTGATGGACCAGCTGCTGGAAAGCTAATAATTCTTGTTCTGCTAATTTTTTTGATAGAATATTTTGGTTTGAAAGGGACCTTAATGACCATCTAGTTCCAACTCCTCAGCCATGAGCAGAAACATGTCCCACTTAACCAAGTTGGTTGGTCAAAGGCCCACCCAGCTTGGTCTTGAAAACTTCCAGGAGTGGGGCATCCACAGCTTCTCTGGGCAACATTTTCCAGTAACTCACCATCTTCATACTAAAGAATTTCTTCCCAATGGCTAATCTAAACATAGCTTTTTTCCATGTAATCCTATTCCCCCTCATCCTACTACCACATGCCCTTACAAAAGACTCCCTTCAGCTTTCTTGTAGACCCTTTTTAGGTACTGTAAGGTGCTATAAGATCTCCAAAGATCCTTCACTTCCCCAGGCTGCGTTCTCAGTCTGTCGTCATAGAATATGTACTCCAGCCCTCTGATCATCATCTTGTCCCTCCCCTGGACTTGCTTTAGCAGATCTATGTCCTTTCAAATTGTTGGATGCCTCAAAGCTGGATGGTGAGGGTCTCAGAAGAAGGGAGTAGAGGGGAAGAATCACCTCCCTTGATCTGCTGGCTATGCAGCCTAGGACACAGTTGGTTTTCTAGACTGCAAGTCTACACTGCTAGGTCATGTAAAGTTTTCTATTCACCAAGACCTGCAATTCCTTCTCTCCAGGGATGCTCTCTATCTCTTCTTCACCCAGCCTGTACTTTACACTGACACAGCTGCAGGATCTTAAAATCAGAATTTTGAATTTCGTCAGATTCTCATAGACTCACTCCTCAAGCTTGTCACAGTCCCTGTGGATGGCAGCCCTTCTCCCCAGCATGTTGACCATATCATACATACTGGCAAATATGCTATGGGTGCACTTGATCACACTGCCTATGTTGCCAACATCGACCCCAATACAAACCCCTGAGAAATGTTGCTCATCACTAATCTCCACTTAGACACTGAGCTGTTGGCCACAATGTTTTGAGTGCAAGCATCCATCCAATTCCTTATCCACTGAGTGGTCCACCTGTAAGTCCATGTCTCTGTTTTTAGTATTAGTGGCAATATAAACTGTCCTGGGTCTGGATTCTTCATAACATCCTCTGTGGTACTGTGTTTCAGATTTGCGACCAAAACACTGTTGATAACAGCATCACCACTTTTGGCTGCTCCTGAGAAGTGTTTACATAGCATTAAGGCTTTCTCTGTCTCAGTCCCTCTGTGAGTGGGCAAGGGATAGGCAAGAGACTGAGAAGTGACACAATCAGAACATCTGACCTCATTTGACTTAAGACATGAATGATCCTGCACTGAATTATCCACAGGAAAGGAAAAGTAAATTTGATTAAAGACAATATTGGTGACCTTTGTCAGCTACTTACCAGACTGATTCTCTTGAAGGCAAAGTTGCTGCTATGTTGAGTCACTGTTAGGGCATGTATAAGATGGGTTCAAAGTCTGGTCATTTGTTCTTATAGTACTATATCATGTCATTGTTATGTGAGAAAGTAGATAATGGTTCATATATAGGGATCTCAATGCTTTTGAGATGTTCATGATTTGTAAATGCCTGACCTAATAAATGACATGAAATTGAAAATACTGTCTAGTTAGATAGTCATGCTTAATCATATGTGAGAAAAAAATATATTCTCCACACTTATCCATATGCAGTTATCCTGATTATTTAATAATTTCACAGCTTGCTGGGTTTTGATGACTAAACTATTACAGTAGTCCATATGATAAACTGCTCTACAATGTGCTTTAAAAGCAATATTCTAGGATGTTTCAACCTGCATGTTTTTTCATATTAAAAAGAGACAACTTAAATTTAGATTACAAAAAACTTCTGGGGTTTATAATTTTCTTCCCTTTGCAGAAAACAATAATTCTGTTCAAATAGAAGTAATGAACAGAAAAGAGTAAATTCACAGGATATTTGAGCAAAGTATCCTCATAGTTGATTCTAGACCTGCCAAGTGTTAAATTAAAAGACTGTGTAATTCCAGAAAAGGGAAAAGTTATAGGCAATACATAACTGCATCCTCCTTGTGAAGGTTATATACAGAACAATTTATTCCAAGAGGAATAAATCATCCTCTTGGAGATGTACACAACAAAATATTTTCTCTCCTCACACTATCCCTCTTTGTACCTGATCCTGAACAAATGCACAACACATTCATAATGTTTTTCTACTCAGCGGTCATGAAAACTGTTATGATGTCACAGAAAAAGTTAAATCAGACACTTAGATTTATGTGTAATTAACTGTTTAGTTTTCTAAGTTTTGAATTTAAGCTTTTGTAACTTCCTTAAGACTTCCTGCTCAGTTCTCTGTTTATTTGGCTAAGATTTAGCTACACCTTGTACTGGTGTGGGATAATCAAGCTACCCCAGTCACCCATTCTAATACATTTACACAAAGTATGACTGAAAATATCATAAAATAATGGAAAACAGTTTGTGTCTGAAAACAATGGAAGTCCAAGTCTTGAAAGCTCTTCCACTTTGTTGGTAATTGTTTAAACTGTTTGGGATATTATAACCCTGTAACTCATTATAACACTGTAACATTCATATAGTACTATATCTTGTTCTGTATTATAAACCATATTCAGGCATGTCTTTCCAATGAAAACAGAAATGTGACTCTTTTTAAAGCAAAAGACTTGATCTTTTCTTTGCCTTGTAAAAACAGACCCTATGAGAGTGCCATTTATTAATAATGTGTTTGTAATAGTTAGCTAAATAATTTTTGTGGGACATTTCCTTTAGATATCAAAAAGTTCTTGAAGGAAGGACGAAATACTCAGCAGGAAATGAAGTGTCTGTAACCACTTACAGTAAGTCAAAATCTATATGACAGATCTCTCAGTGGGCATTTGTAATATAAATATTGACTGGTTCAGACATGACACAGTATGTAGCTTTTTTGACATCTTTGGGTCTACAGCTATTGAAAACCAAGTCTTAAACTGAATTTTATAGCTTGGCTGTTCCGTATAAAAAAATCACTCTTGTAATGCTAAAATTCAGGCCAGGTACAAATCAGTTGTGGCTGGAACTGAGGGATAGCAAGAGAAAGGTTGGTAAAAAGTCTGATTTTCACATGTTGTCCTGGTTCAGCAGGTGGGACCAGTTCATCACTGTGTGGGGGTAACCAAAGCTATCTATTATACACCCTCTATTCATTTCTCATGAACTGTTAACAATGGACCATATACAGCAGCTGCCCAGGGCACACCTGACTCCTTAGGATGTGAGCTGAGTGTGAAAGACACCTGTGAGATAAGAGCTGTGATAACTCCCATCCAGGGAGTCATTAGCACCTTAACACCCAGCCTGAGGGGACGTGTCTGCTAATGGGCCATAAACAATTCCAAAATACCCCATGATTCACAGGGTCAGATCACCCATTGTTTAACTCTCCACCCTGGGGGAGGTACTGGTTGCTCCCCATCTGGACCCGAGGGTACATAATCTTGGGGTTTGAAGACCTTGGGGAACCACTCGCTGGATGTGGAGAAGGATCAGAACCTCGACAGGAGGAGGCCACCACTCTCAACCGGAGTGTGACTACCACTCTTCTCCAGACTGCAACTGTCATCTGCACCAGCAGGTTTTTTTTTCTCTTCCTTTTGCTTTGGACTTGGGAGAACCACGTGGGTCTCAGCACAAGGGCTCACAAGCACCATTGCGTTCATGCCCCAGGGTGCTGGGTTGTACTTCTGGGGTTTTGTGGGTTGAGACCAATTTCTCTTCATGCCATTGTATTTGTTGTGATATTGTTATTAAATTGTGGCTCTGACTTGTGATCTCTTTTGTGTTCGTTTTGTTTTCTCCTGCTGGTTTACATTTAAACCAGCACATCTTTTGGTGCCCAACGTAGGACACGAGAGAGAAGTCAGAATTACAATTTCATTTTAAATATTTTTGTATTTGAATACAGAAACTCACTGATCGCCATGTTGCTTGATATATTCACGTGGATGTTGTATCTGAGCCTGTTCATATTTCCACATATGGGAAATTATTTGCCTATTTTGGTGCTCTTTTTTAGGCCAGGGAAACGGGATCAAAATTTCTTTATTCATATATTTATGTCATCATAA
>JAWWEV010000095.1:19583710-19603146 GCA_035583235.1 Hafferia zeledoni
GCCGTGGGCTTTTGGAGGATGCATATCCCTGAGTACAGTCAGATTGTAAGCCCTCTCTACCTTGTGACACAGAAGAAAAATGATTTCCAGTGGGGCCCTGAGCAACAACAAGCCTTTGAGCAGATTAAACAGGAGATTGCCCATGCAGTAGCCCTTGGGCCAGTCAGGACAGGACAGGATGTGAAGAACATACTCTACACTGCAGCCGGGGAGAATGGCCCTTCCTGGAGGCTCTGGCAGAAAGTACCTGGGGAGACCCGAAGACGACTGCTGGGATTCTGGAGTCGGGGATACAAAGGACCTGAAGCCAGCTATACCCCAACTGAGAAAGAGATCTTGGCAGCTTATGAAGGAGTTCGAGCTGCCTCAGGAGTGTTTGGCACTGAGGCACAGCTCCTCCTGGCACCCCGACTACCAGTGCTGGGCTAGATGTTTAAAGGAAAACCTCCTTCTACCCATCATGCCACAGATGCCACGTGGAGTAAGTAGATTGCTCTGATTACACAGCAAACCTGGATAGGGAGTTCTAATTGCCCTGGGATTTTGGAGATCATCACCAACTGTGATGTACATTGTTATTAGCATTTCCCTCTGGAAAATATTAGTTTATTTTTTTCCCCCTCTTCATATTTTTCTTCAGGTCAAACTAGAAGCTTAGAACTGTATGGATAATTCTGTAAACTGATCTTATACTCAGGTTTGTATGTCGAGAGTTCAGCTACTGCGTAAGAGAAGTAGAACACCAATCATAATTGAGAATATTGAAAAGGTCAGAGCAGTATATTGCACTGTTACTTTATAAAATATATGTTGCAATATAATATCTGAGATCTCATTTTGATAACCAGCAAAACATTAATCTGATAACTTTAATCAAAAATTTAAAAAAATTATGAATTCTTAACAGTTTTAGATGGTAGTTTTATTGCATATGCCTTCAATTAAACCCTCCTGAGAAACTGAAAGAATAAGGGAAAATTCAGTTGAAGATCTAGTTTGTAGTATGTCAAGCTGAGTTCTTTATCTGAGATTCACATATGCTTCTTAATTTGCAATATATTCATATAGTTAAGAATAGAGAAAACCCTATGGCACATCTGAAACTGAATGCCAGTAACCCGGCAGAAGAGAATTCTGAAATGGTTGGCTCTGTGAATGATTCTCCCTACTTAGCTGCAATCCCTTTTCAAAAATTAGACCTTTTAATTTTTCAGAACTCATTTGCACCTTTTCAGAGTAGGCCAAAAAATGTGTTGATGTTTGTGTCTCTTTTGATCTTGTCAATTCATGTTCAAAATGGTCTGAGCCCTTTTTAATGTTTTATGATCTTTAAACTCTTTTTCCTTCACCCTTCTTTCTCTCCCCCCCTCTTGCCCCTCTCTCCCCCGGTAGTTCAAAGTAGTTTCTGTATCTCATCTCATTCTGTTTAGACTCAGACAAAGGTCAGTCTGTGAGGAAGTGATACAGGATTAATGTGTCAGTAATTGTTCATCACCAGTTTACATGAGAAAAAGCTGGACTGACAGAGTGCTGGAAGATGAGCTTCAAGCTAAAGGCATTTTCAGCTGAAAGGGATTAAGGCTCAAGTTAAGCCTCTGACTGCCAGTCTGAGAATAAACTAAGGAAATTTACTTTCTTTGTGTGAATTTGCATAATATTACTTCCAAGCAAAATTATCTTGATGACTACAAATCCTCAATGATATTATTTGGGAAAATGTTCTGACCAACAGAGTTTTTCTTTGGTGGAATATCTGTAGGCAAAAGTCTGTCTGTTTACCTGCTTCAATAAAAGAGAATCCCCGATCTTTGTCATCTCACACTGCCAATATTCCTGTCATCATTGCTGTGTCAGTACCCTGGGCGAAAATGGTAAAAAGGCTTTTTTTATCCTTTCATGAAAATAATTTGGTTCATTGTAGAAAATTTTACTGCTGTGGCTTCAGTATATAACTTCCACAAGAGCAAAAGAGCTCATCAGTTTCCTAGTTTTTGTTTGCTACTAAACCTATAGTAATATGACTGAGTTACTAATTGAATGTAAAAATTTAACTGCAATGATCTTTTTTTTGTAAACATTAGTTTAGGTGCAATATAAAACAATGAGGAAGTAAGAATAAATTCATCACAGCATAAGGCAATAGAGACTCAGGTACAAAAACATTTTTAAAATAAAAACAATGTAAAAGTGGGATACGCATTTCTTATGCCCATTACTATTTAGGAGCTACATTATCATAGTAAGGAGTCTTCACGTTCAGGACCATTCAAATCAATTTTGCAATATTCTTGTTTTAAGATGACTTATTTCAACTGGAAAGGTGAGTGAGAAAAATTGTATATATTTAAAGGTGAACCAGAGGTCCAATGCCTTGTATAACAATAGAGTAAAAGTACAGCAAACTTGCTCATCTTTAACCCAGATTACATCTACCAGCCTACTGAACTGTTATATAGATTGTCAAGAATATATTGGTTTCCATCCAATAAAAACTCCTAAACATTCTGAAGTTACAACACCACTTAGCTACAGCTGTTTCCAGAAAGCAAGGATAACGTATATAGCGTGGTGTATAGGAGTTGGAAAACATCTGATGAACATCAAATACATTATGAGTGTGACACTGTGCAATATTTCTTTTTAAAAATGTGTGTAATAATACCATTTGAAATTAAAATTTGCTAAATTATTCAATAAAAATCACTTACAAGACGTAAAATTATTTGAAATGAGGCAAAGCTGCATCATTCAAAATCACACAATGTTTGATGTATATGTATGTGATGACCAAAGAAATCATGCAAATATGTTAGTTTAGGGCTTCGATTAACACAGAGACAAAACAGCTTTTATTACAGAAGATATAAAGCTTAAAAAGAAAAGGAGAAATTGAAAATAAAAAGAAACAATTTTATGCCCAGAGCATCTTCACATGTGAGGGGTATAATTTTGCTCACAACATGGGTCCTATATTATTCATTACCTTGAAAATGAAATACCTACATTTTAAAAGTAATCTTTAGCAGTCCATATACATGACAGGTAGTTACGAAGCAGCAAAGTTGGTCTTCCATAAAATTACTGAAAATTTATGTTCCTAAGCAAAGAGGATATTGAGTCACACATAAAGATGGTATAGCTGTATAATTATGAAGTCAGTATCCAATATTGTCATTATAGTTTAATGCATGTGAATTTTACACTAGATACCTACTGAAAAGAGAACTAGTATATTTGATTACTGTTGATAAAAAGATAAACCCAGATAATTAATATTTGGCACACACACATACACAAATCTCTACAATATGTAAAAAATTAGAATGGGAGGATGTGACAACAATAGTTAAAGATAGCTTGGAAGAATAAAATGCATAAACTATTTAAAGGAGCCAAAAAACTGAGTGGTACTTTCAATAATAATAATAGGGTTTTGAACTTCACAGCAAATGTGAGAATAAAATGAATGGGAGTATCTAGAGATATGAAAAATCCTCAGAGACCCAAAGAGAAGAAACAGTATAAGAATATTTTTTTTTCTAGTTTGAGGACATAGGAAATGAAAGAAGCAGAACTCAAACCCATTTTAAATTAAATATTTAATTTAATATTCACTTATTTACTCTGTGTTCAGAATCAGAATATATGATGTAGCCATTGCCAGAGTTTCCAGAAGTGTTATCAGAGAACAAAAGTGCAGCAGTAAAGTATCACTCTACAACCAAGTGTGTGTTAATTTTGTGAGACAAAATTCAAAAAGAATAAAAACAATAATTAAAAGCCACGTGCCTCAAGCTAGAGGTTTCTTCCTGCTCTCTTGTACATCATGCACAAAGTGATCCCAAATTGTTCAGGCTTCCAAGGGACAATTTCAAACTTCTATGCTAAAAACAAAATTAATAATTTCAGGGAAATATTTGAAAGATATATTTAAGAAGAAAAAAGAAGTGAAAAATTCAAACAATTTGTTGGGCAAAACAATATTAACTGCTTTCATAAAAATAAGTAGAATCTTTGAAGTGAACTGTGAAAGTACACTGGGTAATTTATTTAATTTGAGAATGTTTGCTATGTGAGAGAGAGTGCATATTTTATAATCTCAAAGAACACAATATTGTTCAAGAGACATCAGCCAACTTAGTTCAAAGATGTGTTTTCCAAAAGTTTAAAAAAAAAAATTCAAACAAAATTTAAGATGTATCAGTGTCAATCAGATGCTGTGATCATATATGCCCCACTACCAAGAAGTTAGCTAAGAATCATGTGAGACATATACAGTGACAGTAACTAGTTGAGGTTTTCTCTGGCAGTGTGTTATCTGATAAATGTAACCCATTTTTTTTCTGTTTTGGTAATTGTTCCTGGATGGTCTTATGAAGGAATGTATTTTTAATTTGTAGTTCCTTGAGCAGATTGTTCAGATATGTTTTAGTGAATGAGTGGAGCATGAACTCTCTACCCTTTGATGTTTTTGTTATTCGTTAGGCTTGGGGAATAAATGGCCACCTGAGTCAGACAATAGTTTTTTTTCTGCCCTTACAAGGGAGGATAAGATACTTTAAACTAGAGCAAGGCATACACTGAACGGCAGAAGCTCTTATCATTTCCCCCCCTCCACCCCCTCCCCCCCCCGGCTGATTAAGATGAGGAAGGTGTAATTCCCTCTGGAAAAAATGGGGGTATAGTGAAGTTTGCAGTGTGCAAGACAAATGAGAAAATACATGAGACACTTAAGGACACAGTGAAAAGAAGTATCATTCTATGATTCTATTATAAGCCTGAAGAAATGATAACCCAATATCCACTGTGGTAAAATAAAGAAATCTTGAAGAATCTCAAAAGAAGAAAGATAGGAGCTAAATGGAAGGCAAAATTGGAAGGTTATAGATAGATAACTGCGAAGTGATAGAAGGAATCAGAAAACACCAGTAAATCCATGGAAAGATGGCATTAAACAATATTATAAATAATATCAGGACAAGTAATAAAGCAGTCACCAATGTGGAATTTAAAAGACAAATTTACAGGCAGTCAAAATTTCAGCAGTCAATATGGCAAACACCACAAATTAATACTACAAATAATGACATAAAAATCAATAAAAGAAAAAAAAGAACAACATGTAATTTGACCGGTCATAAGACACTAGGCATTATGGCAAATGAAAGTCACTGAAATATTTTTTAGTGTACTGGGATTTTGTTTCTTGTCTTATTTGTACCTGACAAGACCTAATCCTGAATACAGCTCTTTTCTTTCATGCTAACTAGTTCTAAGAGTTAGAGACAGAGCTGCTCTGTGAATAGATAAATTTAGAGTTATAATATAGGAATCACTGAAAGAATAAGGATCTTCAAAGCCTGTTATCTTATGCCTTATCAAAACTTCCTTTAATAAGATATATGATTAAGTACAATGTTAGTCAATAAAAGTAATATAAAGGAGTAATAAAAGGTCCTAGGACGTTGGACATGAGCAGGTAAAAGTAAGGACACATTTAAAGAGAAATAGATAACACTTATATAAAATTATCCGTCATTCAATTTCAGGACTTTCCACACAACATGATTTTGTCTCTGATTATCAGAACAGTTTATATTTTTCTCAAAATATAAGAACAATCCCAAATGTTTGAATTTTTAGTTGTGCTCTTTAGGGTGATCGCTTCTGTCTCCAGTATGCACATGTACTTTTTGTTAAAGTTCGGGTCCATAAGAAACTGCTGATATCATAGTCAGAATTAATTATTCCAATTCTTGTTCTTAAATTCTCTGTGTGATGAGAGTGTGCACATGCACCTTCTTCAGTGTGTATTTCACACTGAAGATGTCTACCAGAACTTTTATAAGTCCTACATCCCAAGGGAAGATCACAAATGTGGGCACAAGTGGATGGCAGCACTTTGCACCCACTTTATCATGCTCCATTTTGCTATCACTCAAATAATCTCAAAATAATGTTCCATCTTCCCTACAGAGATGGCATTAATGCCTTCCTGCAAGTTTGAGCAGTGTCAGAAACAGTGGAAACTATTGTTGCAGAACTCATTAACATTAATGACTATACTATATTCCTGGTTTAAAAAAAAAAAGAAATAAAATAAAAAGGAAAACAAAAGATCCAGACATTTTACTGCCTGAATAAAGCATGTTTGTTTTCTGGGCTATATGACAGAAAGCACTGGGAACAGAAGGCATACACAAAAGCTGAAAGGTTGAAGAACATGAAAGACTTTTTGAGATAAGGCTTATTAAATCAATTTCTTTTTAAAATTTATGTTTCCAGTTATACTTTTATATAGATTTTCTGGATGGTTTTGGGCAAGTTATTTATTTATTTATTTATTTATTTATTTATTTATTTATTTATTTATTTATTTATTTATTTATTTTTGTGTGTATGCCATCAGAGATTTTATAATACAGTGCAAATGCTGAGTTCATGCTGAAAATACTAGTTCTAGAGATGCTTATGGTGTACATGGAAGTACTTGATAGGAAAACATGAGAGAAAACAGAATGCAAAATTTGCTGTCAATAAGTCTACAATATATCTTCCTTCACCCTGTCATACAAGGGACCCTGTTATTCTCACATTTGAAACCTGTATAAACAGGAAAATACAATGAAATTTGTTAAAAAATGAACAAGAAAAACAGTTTAAATTGCCTCTTATGTTTCTTGCCTCTTTAGTTCTCATGCCTAGTGCCTTGTAGGACTCTTCAACTGCTTGCAAATTCTGTTGCCTTCATGTATTTCACAGGTCAAAAGCCCAGGAGTACTGAGATTCCTTATTCCGTCCTTCTTTTATCTAAATGTTTTCTATACAGCTGCACCCATTTTAACTGTTAATGATGAATTTTGCTTATGTGACAATTGCCTTGGGGTTTCTTAAGAAATACTTTGGATAGACTATTATTGGGCATTCTTACATGATGTCTCTGAGGTGTCATCTCTTTCTCACAGTTAGGGCTACTGGCACATAATATTTATTCTTTTATTTTGAGCATATTACAGAAAGCCTTCAGTGAAACTTGAGAAGCTGAGTATTTGAACTTATCCCTTTTACAAGTCTCAGAGCTATATTATGAAGAACCCTGAAGTGCAGTTCCTAAGGATAGTTTTGTTGCTGCTGATCTCATTGAACTGCTACTCTAAAATCCACTGTATAAATATGATCACAGAGTTGACAGAATATTCTGAGTTTGAAGGGACACACAAGGATCATCTAGTCCATCTCTTAAGTGAATAGCTAGTACAGGGATCAAACCCACAACCTTATTTTTATTAACACCATGCTCTAACAAGGTGAGCTAATAATACTTCTGTTAACTATCTAGTCTGTACTTGCCTTACAACAGTAAGTTATCTGTATAAGTCCATTGTATTAACTATATTCATAGTTCCACAATTTCAGTAAGTCGTGTCAATGTCTGTAATGTTTTTCATAACTTCTCTTTGATTTATTAATAATAAGGACTATGTGCTGGAAAGAATTAGAATAACCAGCTGTTTTTCATTTGACTTCTTTATGTGACAACTCCCATTTGCAAAACTTGCATTTCGTTCAAGCATAACACCCTTGATATCATCTTCAGTAACATCTCCTGCATATTAAGTGCTTCTAGCTGGCTGAATAAATACTGTTTTGTGCCCTTTCCTGATTTGCTTCTCTTAGAAAGAAGAACTGACAGTGAACATGTACTGGTCCGATGCTCTCCTGTTTATTATTGAGACTCTAAACAACGTCCTGTTTCCCTACTTTTAGGAGAAATAATGTATAAAAGACAGTTTCCTATTTAGAAATCCATAACTGTTTTGCCAACAATTCTGCTCAAAGGTAGCTTTGTTTCATGGCTTCACCCCTGGACTACTGTATGTATGACTTTCTCCTGTGACTCTGCTTACAGGCACACACAGCTGCAACACATTCATCCTGCAATCCCCCATATTATTAAGAATCTGTTACCAGGGAAACCCTCTTCCTCATACAACTTAGGCACTCATCAGCTGTATCAGGTACTCCATCCTTATGACAACAGCCTTCAATTTCTAGTTCTCATGGCACTAAGGGAAATTTAAATATTCCTTCTACTTATCATGAAACAATGATGCTTACCACAGCTGCCCACTTTAATCATGACTCTATGACTGGCAGCATGTAGTTTTCTAAAAGCAGAACAATAATACCAGGTCAGTGAATGCATGAAATAGATGTCTTGAATGTACTGTGTGTTGATTTTGCTCCAATAATTAAGGTCTCTTTGAAAAGAAGAGTAGAAAAGCATCCTGATCCAAAAATGTATGTATATAGCATAAAAGAAAAAAAGACATAGCAACTACAGTATTCATGTAGTTTGTAAAGAAGAAAAGGTCTTAAGAAAGTGATTCTATTGCTCACAGCAAGATATTCTGCTTAAACTGCTTAAAAGCCAAGCTTCATTTATTTTTCCATTGAAGAGATTATGTGTCACTATGACAAATCAGTGTAAGATCTTTGTGTTTGTATTGGCAGAACAGAAAATACTTACATATTTTTGACTGTAACATGTACAGCCACTGTATCCATGATAACCAAACATATCAGCTTTCAGGATAGTGATAGAATATATGCGATTCTCACTTTACAAATAACAAAAGAAATAAAAATCAGACTGTTTATCTAGTTGATTAATGTGATAACTCTCACTTCTATAACAGCATCCTCATTCTGTTCATTACCAGTCTCAGTTCAGTGAATGGCAAGGAGTAAGAAATGCACAGTGTGCCCTTTTTAAGCTCTTCCTAAGCACACCAAACACACTGTTTCTTACTCTTAGAAGTATGGGCCATGATGCAGCCAGTACCTAATTAGAAAATATAATGTGCTCTATTTCAAAGTATGTCAGATGTGAAAATAATATTTCTACAATTAACAGTGCTTGTAGTGAGCTGAGCTCCCCTTTGATTTTTAATATACACATTGTCTGTATTGACAGATTGAATGTAATAGTTACTAAAGAAATATTATTGCAATGCTTCTATTTCCCATTTTTCTTCCCCAGCATATTCTTCAAAGGACCCAAGGGTTGTTTTTCTATGAGTCTTTTTCCCATTTTTTTTCTTTTTGTTTGTTCATTTTGTTTTTAAATGGGAGGATAGGGAAAATCACTTTTTCCTCTGATGTTCTAAAGAGGTTGCTTCTTTTCAGTCCTTTAAGAAAAGTAATTAAAAAAAATTTTGCCTGAAGTTGTACTCACTGAATACTCATTCCAAGGGTTCACTGGGCAACCTGTATTTATAGTACTTTTTTCCAATGAAACAGTTAGTGAACCTTAATTTTAGGTGTCCTGGCAACTCTGTTTGTCACACAAAGAGAGTCTTAGTCTACTTATGTCTCTGAATCTGGGTTTCTTCAACAGATTCCTACCACAACAATGCTTTCTTTGCTAGCTTCTTTTTTTACAACATTCAGAGACCTTCACACTTTTAATAGTGGAGCAATTTTATATTTCTTTGATATAATACACACCATTTTTTCTTTTCTTAGAAAGAGTATATCCTTCTTTATTATTAGCATCCTATTCACCTGAATTTAGTCTTTTTATGCCAATTAATTTTTCATTTTACACATGAACTTTCAGTTTCTTTTCTTTGTTCCAGACACTTTTTTCGAACAGTTTATGGACTTCTGGACCAAAGGTATAAAAAATAGAATTATATGAATGAAAAGCCTGGCAACCAAATATTCCTTTCCTTTGCTTTCTCCAGTCATAGCTAAGTGAGTTCAAGTGAGAGAGAGGGACATCTGAATTGGGTTAAAAGAATTGCCTGCTGTAGTGACATGAGTAGGTTTCAGAAAACAAATACACACATCCCAAACTCAGAATTGATGCTACCTTCTTTGTGAGTACTCTCATAGAATAAAAAAAATCCCTACATGATGCTTGTAAGTGACCTCTCTCTGTGACTGTGTGGTGTAGTCTGGTTGGCATAACTGAATTTCTCCATGCACTTTACCCTAATCTGGATTGCATTGCTGGTGTGGTTTAACCCCAGCCAGCAACAAAGCTCCACACAGCCACTTACTCAATACCCCACCAGTAGGATCTGAGACAGAATCATAAGGGTAAAACTCAGAAAATTCATGGGCTGAGGTAAATACAATTTAATTGGGAAACCAAAAGCTGGGCACACAAGAAAAGTGAAACAAAGAAGTGAAACAAAGAATTAATTCACTTCTTCCCACGGGCAGGCACATGCTCAACCTCTCCATGAGAGTAGGGCCCCATCATGTGTAACTGTGACTTGTAAAGACAAACACCTCCCCTTCCTCATTCTTCCTCCCACTTTATATCCTCAGAATGATTCAGATGATCTCGAATATCCCTTTGGTCAACTGGAACCACCTGTCCCAGCTGTGTTGCTCCCAGTCTCCTTGAATGACCAAACTCCTTCCCAGTGTGACAATAGGAAAAGCAGAAAATACCCTGTCTCTGTGTAAACTCAAATCAGAAGTAACTAAAGCTTATTATAATGAATAATAATAACTATATTATTATAGTATTAGTATAACAATAAATTATTCTACTATATTTTGAATATACTAATGAAAACTATATTATCAGCCCTATGTTCAGCACAAATCCCAAACACATCCCTCTACCACCCATGGTGAAGAAAATTAACTATCCTAGCCCAAACCAGCACAATTGCCCAATTTTGAAAACAAACTAGACAACAAGAAGAAATATAACTGATCTGCAAATTGAGTCTTTTGGAGATAGTAATAAATATCCTAATTCCTAACATTGTTCATCACACTCAAAAAGTACTCTTACATTATCTGAAAAGGATAAGATTTAGGAGCACCAGGAAAAATCATTATCAGCATGAACAAAGAAAATGCTTTAAAGTTTGAGGGAACCAACAGAATTTGTCATTCTAGAATACAGTCACACTGGTAGAGAAGTACTTAATGATCTTGGAGAACAGGCATGCTCTACCCCAACACTTTCTTTTTTTCCTCTTTCATACAGAAATAAAAATATGAAAAGGAGTTTTACAGGGTTTCATGAGAACTGAGCTGAGCAAGTGAAAAGTGCTCTGTGTTATGTTCAATGCATGAGAGATGAGTGAAAAGTGTGTCAGATTCTTAAAGAATACGGCCTTTGTTTTGAATACTTTCCTGTTACATTGTGAAGATACAAGGTAACTGATTTAGAAAGGATTGATCTGAAGGTGGAGTTTCTTTCTGATGGTTTGACATAGGTTTATTATTTGTTTTTTGATGATGAAATATTTGAAATAACATTTTGTACAGAATTAATTATTATGGAATTTTAAAGGAATTTTTAACAAAAACAAATCAGAAAAGGATTTGACATTTGCAAATTTAGAGGTTTCAGTGTAGTTTCCTGGACTAACACAAAGTATTTTTGCTTATCTTCTAGATATCAACATATAATTCCCCAAGTTTCTGCAAGGCCTCATGGGATTTGTAGTTTAGACTTGGAGACTGGCTCCTGAAAGAGAATGATGACATAGCAGTATGTGTTAAATCCACTATAACACGGCAGGAGTATTCAGTAGTATTGATATTAATTTGACTTGCCTTGTAATTAAATAATGAATTCCATTTGTCTAATGGGGATCCGTCAAAGGTAAATAAATGCACAGTGCACATCACAGATTCAAGATACTACACAAAGAAAACACCTTGTTCTGGGTCCTGTCATTGTTTTGTAATATTTTAATGATTTCAACACTTCAGGTACAAGGGCAGTCATAAAAATAAAACTGAAAATCTGAATGTATGTTGACACAGAAATTGTAGAAAGTAACTTCTGTCTTGCATTTGTTTATATGTCACAAAAATTAGTAAAAATATCTTCTGCAGATTTTTTTTTTTTTTTTTTTTTTTTTTTTTTTTTTTTTTTTTTTTAAGACCACTGCAAAGTTTGGTCAATGCAGAAAGCCTAACTTCTAGTATTTTTTCACTGGATTTTCTATGTGCAGAATTATGCATAAAGGGCACAGTCATGCATATAGATCTTCATGAAATGTAGCACTAGGATGCCTTCCTGTAGTGTACCTCTCTCTCCAATGAGATCAGAAGAGAAAATCTGTTGGGGGTCTGGGGGAAGAAACAGCAAAAGAAGGCCAGATTATTTGGCATACATGCATCCAGAATTAGTGACAAAATTTATGTCAGCAAATAATGGCCCTGGTGGTTGAGGTGAGGAGGCTTTCACCATTGATCCTCAATTATGGCTGCTGTGGTAATTAGATTTCAGTTTGAAATAGTGGCATTTCACTCCCTGTAGTTTTAAATGGGAAAGCAATTGTGTAGTTATGGAAAATTACTATCACAGCTATTCTCAGACTTTAGATGCAGTAGATTACTTGAGAAAGAAAAACACATGTAAGCAATGCCTTTAGAAGTACATCTGAAGTCTACTCATAGATTGGGCTCAGGATAACAAAGAAAGGGTTTAAAAATTGTCTTAAACATACATTAAATCTTTGAAATAAAGAAATGGTATCAGACTTTTAAATAAGATGAAGACGGATGACTGCGGAAAATTTTTGGAAGTTTAAATAAGATTTGAACATCAGGTGCCACTGAAATGCCAATTAAGTAATAGTATAAATATTTGAGCACTCAAATTTAAAAATCTGGATTTGTCTGCTTATCTTTCCAAAATGACTGAAAATGAGTAACATGAATTTGGACTTCTCCCTTTACAAAGAGTTCATTTATATTAATTTCAATCCCGAAGGTGCCTTCCTATATTCTTGCTGAAGATATGCTCTTGTCCCCTTAGGTCTTATTTTAATACACACTGAACATGTAAGAACAGTGCTTTAAAGTTACTTATTTGGTACTGAGATTCAGAAAAGATTTTGGCACAGAAGCCAGTGAGTAGCTTTCATTTTTATATTCCAGTTGGTGCCAAAACGATAATGTTTTTTCCTCAAAAGACACTTCTTATTTTGGGAATTTGAGAGAAATCTTTTACCCCCTGTGCACCTAGAGAGTCCTGCAGCATAAATGCTAAGAGGTCTGAAACTTGTATAGTAATAACTTGATGTTATGGCCTTTACTCATGTCAGTAGTTCTCCTGAGTGAAGTAGGACATTATCTTGTACACGGAAAGAGGCATGTTCCAGAGATAGCCAGAGTTTTGCTGAAATGGAAAATGTGACCAGGTTCCCATGGTACATGGATGAATTGTACAAAAATACCACAGTTTTAGAGTTCACAAAGTGGAAAGGTAAACAGCGACATCAGAAGATTTCTGCCATTTATATTTCTCTGTGACGCTTCACTATTCCGTGCAAATGGAACAACATGATGAAGCTGCTGTCTTCCTATTACTGTTAGCACAGCTCAAGGTTAATTGGGCAACTGCCAACCTATATGTCTTTTTCTCTCAAGAAAAATCCTAGGACACTGGAGAATGGAAAGTACTAAATCTCCCTTTCTCATTTGCTCTTTCTCTTCATATACAGACTTAACATTGGTTCCAAAACTTGCATGACAGCTGTATAGATATACTGTTCCCTAGCAATCACTTTCTACTTTCTCAGGTCAAGCTCCCGTATTTCATGTCACTCTACTAGCAGTGTTAAAAGAAAATGTGAGTGCAACTTTTGTTTTACTAGACTTTTATCTTCTTATGTCCATCTCTTTTAATTCCCCTAGCATTATAACCCAAATAATGTTTTCAAAGTAAATTTTAAGCTTGGTACAGAAAAGAATTATGTAAAATCTGAACTAGTGTATTTTTCAATACTTGAATGGAAATGTGGACAGCCTAAGTTATTTTCTTTCATCTTCTATAGGAAATGAAAACAAAATTAGAAACTACAACAGAACTGAAAGTTGTCTCTGATAAGCATATGATTGGACTCATTGTTTGAAGCTTAGTTAATAACTCTTCTACAGTAACAGACAAAGTACATAATAGTACTTTACTATTTTACTTTACTCCTTTACTTTTTTACAGTACTATTAAGTAACAGACATGTTTACAAGGATTATTACTACTTGCACTAAATATCCATAGATGAGGTCCCATCAGCTAGGAGCTATACAAAATGGAACACCCAGGATCTCGGCTTCCTAAGTAAACAGAGCTGATTTAAACATTATTCTTATTTATCCTACAAAAGCCTCTAATCTCACAGGGTAGTTTAAAGCAAGCTGAGAAAGTTAAGATAGCAAGTTCTTGTAAATTTCATGAAATGTTGAAGAAAAAATGTGAAGAAACTGGATAGTTACTTTTGAGCCATAAGTGCCTTTGCACATATTTTGTGTTCAGAGAAGTCACAGCAGCTACAGTGGCCCATTCAGGTACCTGTGTACATACATATGTACACATGTATTTATGCAAAACATATAGTCATAAAACCACAATAATATTCCTTGACTCATTAATCTCAAATAAAGAGTTGTGGAATTTAAAGAATCAATACCTGCAAAAATCACTATGTTCAAAGATGAAGTACTATCATTTTCTGACAGGGTGCCTCTATGCTTATCTGAAGTATTTTCTAGGGAAAAACCCCCCAACTTCCTAGAAGTTCAATAGTAAGCAGAAACTGTGTCACAAGAATGGAATCCTGTCATTCTTCAAGATTCACTTGAGTGCTAGACACCAGTTCCAAATGCACTTTACATGATTGCAGGTCATCAACCATGCTTCAAACATTTTGAAAAAAGACTTTTTTTTTCATGTTGCTACAGGTACAACCCAGTAAATGTTTCAGAAGCAA
Source organism: Hafferia zeledoni (assembly GCA_035583235.1). Classification (NCBI taxonomy): domain Eukaryota; kingdom Metazoa; phylum Chordata; class Aves; order Passeriformes; family Thamnophilidae; genus Hafferia; species Hafferia zeledoni. Next base: position 19,598,470 of record JAWWEV010000095.1, read on the forward strand.
ATCTGAAGTTCTTCATCCTTTCTGAGGATGAACGTTACAGGCTTTGGTGGCAGCAAAGATATAATATCACTTAGCATGGCAACAGCTTTCTTTTGTTTTAGTTTTAAAATTAAATCTTTAATCTTTAATAAGTTTCAAGTTTGAGAGTAAAGGCTGAATAAGTCCTTTTTTTTTTTTATCCTAGTAAAGTAAAAATACAAATAAATATTGCGTCATCAGTAATTGTTGGTTGATACTTAATCCTCTATTAGACAAAAAGATCTTTAACGCTTTTAGTATTTCTTGACTAAATTCTGAGCCATGAACTGAAACAGCCACAACATTTAGACTTTCTGAATACTAGTCAAAGACTTATAGGGTTATCTTATATTAAAAAAAAAAAAAAATAAAAGAATTCTTCACATACTCTCAGTTTGGTAGAATGGGATTTGAGAGGAAGAAGTTGCTCAGTTGAAAAAGATCTGGGCATGAGAAGCTGGGAACAAAAGGATAGGAAACTCTCTTCCACTGTGTGGAGAGATATTAAGAAGTTATGTATCTCTTCTTTTAATTTCCTTCACTTTTCTCATTCCTTTGCTAGTTCCTCTTTCTCCTTCCATTCTGCCTTTTCTGTTTATTCTTTCATAGTACTTATATATGCAGTGCCATTTCAGAAATGTCAGTTTTAGACCTTGCTGCAGGTGACCTCAAGTCTGGTTCTGTTACTGAAGAGAACAGTGAAGTTTCTGTTGTAGGTTTAGAGTATTGCTTATATGTCAAGCCATTTTGTTGAAATGCTGAATTGGTAAATGTAGGTGTGCGTCTGCATGAAGAAGTCTGTTTAAAATAATCAAAAGAGAGACAAAGACAAAAGTGGAAATTTGTGTGTGGATTGTTTAACATCAGCAAAACTTTTCTGATCATCAGATGACCTTATTATCTGGGCTTGAGTGAGGTACAGTAGGCCATCCTCCAGAAACAAAAATTGAGTAGAGATGGAGATAGGAAAGTCCAAGCACTCTTCTGACTGCTGTGTCCATTGACAGGCTTCACAAACCTCTGAGGGACAACACTGGCCCATCATTCAACCAACTGACTTTCAGTGGTGAGAAATGGTATCACTTGCAAAGAAAGAAAATTTCCGTGCTGTTATTGGAGAGGGAAATTACCAGCTGAAAACCAAGAGACTAAATAAGTTGTCATTCTGTAGAAAATCTTATCATGAAGGAGAAATGGAACTTTCACTGTTAGTATGGTACTATAACAGTTACATTACGAAACCCTCTCACTCTGCTCAATTGCACAGTAACTTTGTAGGTATAACTGTGTTTTCCTCATTAATGGAAACAAAATTTCCTCATTAGAGGGCAACAGAAAAAGCAGGTATTTAATTAGACTGACTGAACTTTCCATTAGGAAACTTACTTTCAGTGTATTTTTCTGATAAATAGGTTCTCCTCAATTACCTACTCTCTGACACCATTATGTAAATCAAAACATTTGAAAGGTTTGCTTTTTTGTCAAATTTTTTTAATATCTTTCCAATCAATATATTAAATATGTTGTTTTAAAAACAAGTATTTAAATTGCTTTAGAAAAATCTGGTTTTAACTTTAAATTTCTCCTTCATCATATCCTTTCTCCATAGTAGAAAAATGATGCAAATAAAGAAAGAATACAGTAAAAGGAAAAAAAATGCTTTCTCATGACTTTAATGTTTTCCCCAAAGAAAAGGGGAACATCATTAAAGTATTGCAAAAAAATCTATTCTAAAATTATAGACTTTTTTTATAAAAGAGAAAACTTTCATTTTCCTTGGAAATTGTTGCTACATGAGAGAAGGGGAACAAAATCAGAAAGAAGCACATACAATTTCTACACCAAAATGATAGTACCAAGCACACCATCAATATTGAACTGAGAATTGTTTTGTGTTTTTTCAAAAGAAGCTGTAGAAAAAGGAAATATTTTGCACATGAGGACCTGAAATGAGACCCAAACAGCTCATACACTACTGTCTTTTTTTTTGTCTTTTTTTTTTTTTTTTTTTAGTGTTCCAGTGTAGATTTCTTAATGGATTTCTGTATCAAATATATGTTGGAGCTGAATTTTCTGGTTTTTAAACTGAGTTTGCCTCTTTCAAGATAAGATAATTTAGTGGGTTAGGCTAACTTTAGGTTTGACCCAAATTCGATGCTATAAACACATTTAAATCTAGCGGTCTTTCTGAAGGAAAGGCATTATGAATGACTTGTATGAAAAAGTCTCTTCAGTTTGGATCTTTGTATTCAGGTAAATATCAATTCACAAATGGTCCCTTTCTAGTGTTGTTAGAAAATGAACTATGTTAGAAAATACTATACTTGTTCTTTGAGTATCAAGCGTGAAACAGAATTTTCAAAGATAACATTAACAGAGCAGTTACTGTTTTCAGTGAAAAGCAATCTAGTGAAGAGACTTTCTTTATAGCTTGTGTTTATTTATGTTAGTAAGTAGATTCAGATGCCTGTATGTGCTCTACTGATATTCCTTTCCCATGTGAAACAAAAAACACCAGGTCATGGCATTGCTACTGTTTGCCTACACCTACATGGAAATTCCTTAGTTGTTTTTTTTTTAAACTAAAATATTATATTGCAATCTGCAGCTGAAAACTCCATGCTCCTTGTTGAAATTTTTTTCCTACTGATCTTTTTCTTTTACTTTCTGCTTTTCCTTTCACCATGTCAAAAAAAAAAAAAGTATCTCAATTTACAAAAGAATGTATTGATGTTTTTCATTTATTTATTTATCAGAATAGCCTGGAATGTTTTTCAGACAGACAAGTAATATACTTCCCAAAGACTGGTGAGGTACGTTGATATGATTTCAGTATAACTTTTAGCTTTAGACCCACAGATTATTATAGATGCCTCCGTAACTTAAAGTACACAAGAAAAATAAATGAGAATGTTTGCTTTCTTCAGTGTCCCTTGGAAAAATTGGTGAGGGTCAGTTGACTCTCCAATCAAGTTGGTGCTGCTTTGTTTGTATTAAGACAAACCGTATTAAGACAAACCGTAAGAACAGAGAAAGGAGACAGAGGCCTGCTGATCACATCAAAATAGATCAAAATGAATGTTTGAGTCTGTGGATTCAAAACACCTGCTCCACGTAAAAAGAAAATTCACTGACTCGTGTCAGTTGAAATGAGAAAATAATTTCATTTAACTGTTTAATTTTGATCTCACTGGAGACAAAGTATACAATTGTTTTTATGCAACATATTTTAACACACATAAATGTAGAAGAGTGGCCCATCATGACAGTACTATGCAGTCAACAGAAGCAGAGGTGAAATCAAAGTAAAACACACTCAGCTGTTCGAAAAATAAAAGTAATAAGATCTACTATAAGTTGCATCATATACATATGACAGAAATGACAGGCTGTTGCAGTTGTTAAATTGTTGTTCTCTGCAGGGTATTTTTAGTGGAACTGTCTTTCTGTTATAAGTGCCATCAAAGCATATTGAAGACAGATTTAATATGATAGTCTGGTGTGAGAGTGAAAATGCTGTTCCTGGTTGGGCAACAGCCTGGGAGAAAGTCAGGAAACAGGTCCGTGGGATGACAACACAAAGGAAATAGGAGGGCAAACAGAGGTGACTTCTTAGTTTTTTTCCCATTGGTTTCCCTGCAAGAAGCATCTGGACAGAACCCCTCCCCCACTGCCATACCTCTGGTTTTGTGTGGGGGGAATGGGTTTCTGTGCTTCTTTCAGCCTCAGACTAAGCAGGGTGTGCAGCATCCTGCTGCTCTGGGGCAGTGACTGGGAAGCAGGAGGGACTGGGGTATGCGAAATAGCATACAGCTGGCCAGGAAATTCAGTTATGAAATCCCCCTGCTTTCCCACAAAAACCTTTCCTACTTTGTGGAGTGAACCCCCAGTGCCTTTGTTGCTGCTTGGGATGCAAAACATGCACCTCTTGCGCTCATGACAATCCTTCTAGTTTGGTTTTCTTATAGAAAAGTGCCTAGCTAATCACACCTCTATCAATGTTTTCATTCACCTTGCTAACAGTGTTGAATACATATTTGCATGATTTGTACTATAGCATTTACAAAACTATGTGATATGCCTTTGTGAAGTAGCACAGAAATCTGAACAAATAGAAATATACTGTATGCTGACAATTGAGGCAGCTTAATAGAAATTAATAAATCCTTATTTTAATAATGTTAACCATTTCATCTTCTTGACTCAGTAACCCTGAGATACATCCCCCGTAGTCTGGTATGCACAATGCTGCCAGTGCCTGTGAATGTGCTTGCCCCAGTGCTGTCCAGGGTCATTGTGGGTTGTGGGATCTCCTGACATTTCTAGAAAGCAGAGAGCAATGCCATTTCCTCAGTTTCTGGGGTAAAAGATGGGAGATGACATAAGTGTACAACAAGAAGTGTAAATTTCAAAGTGAAGGGAAATAGGAGGTGGTAGAAGTAGTTGCAAAAACATGGGTTGGAATATTACATAGGAGGTTTGGTGAGGGGAAAAGTAACTGAAGTGAGGGAAATAGAAAGATTTATGATACCAGTTGTGCACAGTGAGGGTGACTGTGGGGAAGGAAGAAATCAATTGCTAGTCATTGGATCCCTGCACTTTTTTGTTGAATTGTATTTCAAATTACATCTTGTCTGAACTGGTTGGCAGAAACTGCAA
>JAWWEV010000095.1:19603246-19622518 GCA_035583235.1 Hafferia zeledoni
ACTGCAACAGTGTGGGCACTGGTAAGGTCACTTTTTTTCACTTTGGTCCCAGCTGAGATGCTTCTTTACAGTTGAGTCCTTATATACTTCTCCAGTGGCTCAAAGAAACTGCATCAGTGCTCTTCACACTATAACTAATGTGTCAATAGTTAAGTTCTCAGAATGGATACCTGTGTATAGCCACTGTCAAAAAAGAAAAACAAATTCTACGGGGATACATTTTTGTTTCTCTGTTTCTTTTTTTTTTTTTTTTACTATAATTATTAAAAAGAATCGATAAGCAGAGAAATAACTGATATAACTATGAATAATACTTTAGTGAGACCATTTAAATGATAGAGAGGTAACAAAACACTTTTATAAGAGGGACTTCAAAAAGGAGCCAGTGGTGTGAGAGTGAGTTTTTACATATATGAGAATGACCAAAGTAGTAGTCCTATGGATTTTACTTGGATTCCTGGGAATTAACTTGTCATGTTCATTTGAAAATGTTCTATATCACCTAATAAAGAATCATCATGACTCTAAGGAGTTTCTGATCTGGCTGTTAAGCACAAGATAACAATTGTTTCAATTATTTCTTACAGTGAGAATTCAAGAGTAAAAAAACAGTACTTTCTCTGCAAACTTATTTTGTCTCAGTGTTCTCAAACACACCTTCAATTTTTAATTTGCACAAGCCTCTTGCTATTCATTAAGGACTGATTCTTCAAATATGCAAGAATAAAACTGTTAACTGTGCTGGGATGAATGTTTATTGTTGCAGCAGAGCTTAGAGACTAAATGAAAAGAAGAAAAAGAGAAAAAAAAAAGAGGAAAAAAAGAAGTATGAAAATTCAGAATGAGTTCCATGGCAAGGTTTCTAGGATACTTACATGCAAATGAAGGTCTTTAATTGTAAGGTGTCCTCAGTGATAAATGGTAACCAAAATATGCTTGAATAAATTCCCCATTATAAAATGAGAAATTATGTCATGACTTTGCCCTTTCCATTGCTTCTTGAGAAAGGTGATCCTCTTTAAAAAAATTATACCAGCAGACCTTCAGGTCTTTTGCACTGCTAATGAACTGAGTAACTGAGAAAACAGCATCTGCAACTCAGGAAATGCAAAACCACAGCTACCTGGTAAAATAGAGAACAAGGAGAAAAAGCTTTTAAATTATTAATCGTAAAGAATCTATTTCCCAAGTAATACAGTCCTGTAAAGAAGTGATCACTGCAAAGACACACACACAAAAATGACACAATTTGTTTTCTCATAGATAGATTTGAAGTATGTATTTAAAATATATCTATGTCCTTCCTCCTTTAATTCAGGAAAAACAACAGAAATACACAGTCCCAGCTCAAAACAACCCATGGCAAAATTTGTCTCATGGCAAGATATGAAAAGCCACCACAAGCTATGAAGTGCTACTGAATGACGGCAAGGAAACTTGTTCCCAATGTCTGATTTCTGCACAACCTCAGAAACCCTGTCAGCTGAAAATGCCCGCTTTATTCTGCTAAGGGTGTGTTTACTATTGTGATGGGGTCTGGGTACTAGAAGAGTTTGATTTGGGGGGAAAATTAGTATGTTTTATTGGCCCAGATGACACAGTGGAATAAAGTATAGGTTCACAGTTCTTTCCTCATGTTTGTAAGGATGATAATACTAGAAACAGTACCATTCCCTGATCAGGAGGAAATAAAAGATCAAAAAGCCACAGAACACTTTAACAGTCTGTACAAGGGCAAATTGCTGCTCCTGTCATGCCAAGCATATTGCTTGCGAATTAGGACGTATCTCTGTGGCCAAGAGGTCCCTCTTAACATTTCTATCTTCAGCATCAGAAGCCAACATGTTGAAAAATATTTATATTGCAAGGAACAAGCCCCTTGCATTGTTGTCCAAATCCTTTCAACTTTTGTACCTTTTCAATCAATCAATAATGCAAGTCGTTCAAGTGGCAAATAGCAGTCATTCTAGATCAAAGGACATTTGTCTGTAAATATCATTGTTTCAAGGACTGCTTCAATGGAAATGTAAAATAAACTTCAACCAATAATCCATTGTTCAAAAAAAGTTGCCATGACTATTTTCCTCTTTATTGTGGTGCTCCATAATGAGAAACTATGTAATGAAAATACTGTCTCTTTATTCTTATTCAAACATGTTCTGTTTTGTATTAAATAATGCACCTAGAAAAATAGGCCATTGTAAATAGTGTTTTTGTGGTAAAGACTAGGTTCAGAAAAAAAAAACAACTTTGCAGTTCTCCATGTGGAGTAGGTGCTCAAACCTCAAAGTAATGTTTATCAATGATTTGCCCACTGCAAATTTTTTTACTACCTCAGCGTATAAAATGCTGTGATGGTCTCTTTAATCTAAGGATATTAAACTGTAAGATGCATCTACAGGAATAGTTTATAGAACAGCTTGTATAACTACAGTTGGTTTATTCCAAGAATATATATTGCAGATAATCTTTAAATTTGCTGAAAGTGCTTGCTATAGAATATAATAAAAATCAATTGTAGAGAAGAAAATCAACTTCAGCATTGCATAAAAAGGCTCTTGCTTTAGAAAGCCAAGATTTTATTGTCTTGCTGTAGGCAAGGTATAATGTTGGCAATGGTAAACTGTGTGTTGCCGTAAGTTATACTGTTCTGCATTAATAGATCCAAATAGTGATCTCTCTGACTAGATATTAGTTTCAGTAAATCACAAAAAAATCTTATAAGAAAAAGGTTTGAATAGGCCATGCAAAATTAATATTAAATTTCCTGTCGTCTACCTCATTACCTTGTTAGATGACTTGTATTAAAAGCAGTGAGGCAAAGAATCAGTAACCTGGGCCTTTGCCATTTCTGCAGTGTAGCAGATACACATATCACAGAATTTATACAGAAATTATGTATGTTGAGTGAGCTGTCCTGGAATATAAGTGCAACAGACTAGAAATTATGACTTTATTATGGTACTTCAAGGTTCTGCTTTTTAATATTATCCCTGAAAGTTGTTGTTATTAAGATGCAGAACTAGTAGGTATCACAAGAAATTTTCTTGTTTATACATTATCCTTAGATAAGGCTGTATGTCTATATTATAATTTATGTCCACATAAACCTGTGAATGCATAAACTGCTATTAAGAGAGACATGGAAGCTGTTTGTGACTGTATCTGATTTAGTAGAAATAATTAATGTTTTCCTGTGCTATTTAGTTTTTAAAAAATTATTATAAGGAAAAATATTTTGGCTGCTGGTCTTTTTAAAAATGACATTACTGGAACATATAGTCTTTTACTGAGAGTGTAATTCAAAACCACCTTTGGCAACTCATGGTCTTGCTACAAAATCTCATTTGAGATTGAATTAAGGGAGTAATTGAAAAAAAAGGAGCTGAAGGCTAGAGGAAGTAGATGTGTCATGAGATGCCAGGTTCAGTAGTGAATCTGCTTTAATGTTTCCTGAAACTTCTGGAGCTGTAACAAACATCACATATTTGTCAACACAACTGTTTGTATGTGGGACTGTATCATAGAACAGGCAGGAAAAGACAATCCTGGAAAGTGCTGAATTGTTCAACTTGTTTTCATTGAGCTGCTTTCATTGTCATTATAGTGCTATGGCTAAGTAATAAGGTGAAATCATGGAAGACATGGAACTTCTTCATCCATCTTTACCAAAACCTCCATACTGTATCACATCAATATCCTGAGAACAGAATCTAGCCCCAAAGACATTTGATTTTGAAGCCAGTATTACATTATAATTCATAGTCCCTCATTTTCCAAAAGTGGAGGGAATTCCTTTGGTTTGTATATCTTTAAAACTTAAAACAGAATTGTTATAATATTATAGGTTGGGGATGGGGAGAAATACTATTCAAAAGCCAAAGAACTCCCCCTGCCCCCAATAACCTATAGATTTTCTTGGATTTAATTTTAGAAGAAAATAGATGTAATTTAACCTTCAAAGCCAACAAGTACAAATCTTTCTTATTGGAGAGAAAAAAACCAAAAAGGTTTGCCAAAATATTTGATATGAATGAAAAGAGAGAGATTTCAGGATTATTGCTGAAGGTAGTAAAGAAGACACAGAGAGAGGATTCTTATTTCTGCCAGATATTTATGGTCACAGGGTAGTTTCTTACTATAGTTACCAAATACATCTTATGAAAATCATGTGCACATTTACTTAATTGACAGGATCTTTTGAGCTCCTGTGATCTATTGTTATACACAGGGTGCAGTTCCAGTTTTTGCAGAACTGTGTCAATGCATCAGCTGATTGACTGAATTACTCAGATGTGCCACTATTGCTATCACTTAGTAGTTTCAGTTATCACATCACATCACCCTGACAAAAATACCATATGACATCTACAAACACACTGAAGGAGCACATTGTGTGTGATTTCTCACTCACATAAAAATACACCTAGTCATAAACATGGTGTTATTGTACTCTTCATCTTTTTTAATATGCAAGCATATGCAAAACCCAACACTGCTCATAGGATATGTTGAAAATGTAATTGTGTTTTTAATCTTTCAACTAGTCACATATGATGCTTTCATGAATCTTTTTTTTTCATCTTTTTCTCTTAACTTTTAACTTTTAACTTTTTTCTTCCTTTGACTCTCCCTACCTTTTTTCCCCTTTGCATTTTGAAAATTATGACACTTGTATATAATCTCTTCTCTTACATCAAGTTCTCAGGTTACAGAAATATATAAAGAATAGATAAAGAAACCAGACATAAGTGAATTGAAAAAGAAAGGGAGTATTGCTTGACTCATGCTGAAGATGCATGAACAATATGCCCTTGCAGCAAAAAGGAGATAACAGCCTCCTGGTCTGCATTGAGAAAACATGATCAGTAGGTCAGGAGAGGTGCTCATTCCTCTCGCTACTCAGAATGTTTCTTCTTCACTTGTTTTAGCATGAGTGTGTGTTGGATTAAAGGTAAATCGGCAGGAGAAAAAAAACCTGACTCAAGAGAGATTACAAGTCAGAGTTACAATCTACTAAAAGGATTATAGTAAGTACAATGATACAGAGAAAAAATGGTTTTAACCCACAAAAGAACAGATGTATACCTGAGCACCCTAGAGTATCATTGCCCTAACAGAATAATGTTCATTAGCCCCTGTGCTGATTGCCATGTGGTTTCCCTGAGTCCAAAGTAAAAGGAAAGGAAAACCTGTTGGTGAGTATGATGGTTGCATTCTGGTCAAGAGTGCCACTCGCAGTCCTGTTGAGGTTCTGGTCCTCCTCTGGATCCAACAAGTCCAGATCCAGATCCAGAAGTCCCCAGAGCAAAAGATTATATATGCTTATGTTCACATGAGAATGTCCAGTACCTCCCCCAGGGCCAGGAGTTTTACAATGGGTGATTTATTCCATGAGTAATACAATATTTTTGGAATCTTTGATGGCATATTAGCAGACTTGATCCCTCAGCTGGGTAGTTACCACAGCTAAGTCATTGGTGTGAAGACAGAAACATTCCTCTGTCTCCTAGAGATTTTTAACACCCAGCTTGTAGCCTGAGGGGTCAGGTATGCCCTGGGCAGCTGCTGTAAGTGATGCATTGTTAACAGTCCATCAGAAATGATATAGAGGGTGTAGAATATGCAGTTTTGGTTATAGTAACATAGTGATAAATTGATGCTGGCCACTGTAATAGACACAGAGAAAGAGATTAAAATCATGCACCAATTTACAACTGAGACTGAAAGCCAAGCTCAGTTTCTTATCTCAGACTGCATATTACCCACTACTGGCTGCATTAGGTAATTTGCTAAATTAGGTTATAAAATGTTTTGGAAGAAAGGCAAATAGTGATGCTTTTTCTGAGAAAGATGTACTGAGAGGATCTTAGTCACTCTTATCTAAGTAATATCAGCATAGTAGCTGCTATGTTAGAAAAGTAAATAAACCCAATGTAAAAGGAATATTGAAATCGACAGTTACAAATTTGGCATCTAAAAGAACCCCAACATGTTATTATCTTTCTAACCAGTAGATACTAAGTTCACTATGAAATCTCTTTGGGAGGTTTTCATAAGGGTAATATGCTTTAAATGTAAACTCTCGGCTGAAACAAGGAAGACAGATAACCAGTACTGACTATTGAAATAGGACCCATGCTGTCTCATTCAGTCTTGCACAAGAGGAGAAGAGGTACAAATTTATTCAATAGTTGCTCAATATTTATTCAACATAGATGCCCAGGGTGGGAACAGAGATTAGGTGATGCGACCTTTCCAGTTTAACACACAAACGTAGTGTTGGAATATGCTAAGATGCAACCCCCCAAGGACCTGAAGTCTCTCACACCACCTACATTCCCTCCCCACTCTGTGTGTTTTTCCCCTTCGCTTTTCCTAATGGTTTGTGCCACGGAGGTGCTGTGATAGTTCCTCCAGGTCTGGAACGGTCCCACACCCTTCCCCCACACTGCCACCCCAGACCCCACTGGACTGGGAGTGGCATGAGGCTACACCTTGTGGAATGAAGCCAAGGCCAGAGCCTGCTGGCACATCCAAGCTGTGGCAGCCCTTTCCAGAGCCCTGGCATGACCGGAAGTCTGGCAGAATTGTGCCGTGCTCTTCCGCCTATCCAGCCCCAATCCCTGAACCTCTATGGGTTATTCAGACTGCCCATCATCCAGCTTGCCCTGACCTTAAGCCTGTCATTACTAAATTCTTGAACCCTCCCTTAGATCCCCTCATTGGATATAACAGTTACCGACAGGTGTTTTATCCTATCCCTCCTAAGATTCCACCCTCTCCCAAGCCCTTTCCCAAACAAAGCCCTTAAAATGTCAGTTCCCCATTGAATAAATGCTTTTTGGATTACCCTCTACCTTATGTGCGGTGTGTTTTCTGAGCAGCCATTTTCCCCCCGATTAGTTCCTGTTAATGTAGCATTACTTGAAAGCTACAACGAGAAATTGATTTTACTCTTACAGTGAATTCCCAGATGCCATATACAGTAAAATTAGAAGTGTTACCTGCTTGTATTAACAAGTTAAAGACAAAAAATTTTTGGGCAGTACTGAAAACAATAATAAAAAGTATATTTAAATATCTCTTTCTACATTATTGCAAAGCCACCAATTACCCTGGATTTGTTGATACCTTCATGAGACACTTTCAAGATTGTTATTGCATTTCCTTTCTTACACTACTACATAGTTGGAGAAATTACTTTTCTCCCTCCCCCCAGAAGAATATCTCTGCCTTTCCACTTTTCAAATCTACCCTTGTTGATTTCATACCTTCTTTCTTTTGATTTGAGTTTGTATTTCCAGAGACTGATGCAAATAAAAGATTAAAGTTTAAATTTAATGTTCTATTTTTGTGAGAAACATTAGAGATACTGGAGTTTGTTAGAGAAATAAAAATCATAATGAAATCAATAACATAATGGATAAATATTGCTATTCTCTTTTGACTTTACTTCAGAGGCTATTGTTTTATCATTAAATGCAAATACATGAAAAAGACCCAGACCTGGACATATTTCAGATTGAACCTGTTATTAAGAATGCCCAGAAGCATGTTGTATTTCCTATCTAGTATCAAAAGATATTTCAACATAATATTTCTTTGGGGATGGTAAAATAGGCTTCTCTACTTTTCATCTGTATCTCAGCAGAAACTAAACAGTTACCGTAGTTTGATAAAACTACCAAAAATTTGAGTAATTTGGCTGAATAGTATTTGAATTTACATTTTCCAGGCTCAATGGGGCCATTATGATTATAGAAACAGATTTTCCATATCTATTATAAGAAAGCAAGAAGTTAACTCATCCTTAGAGATGTTTTGATAGTTTGGCAACATAATAATGATTTCCATAAAGACACTATGTGTTTCTCATGGAACTTCAGTAAAACCTGTCCATTAACTTTATAGAGTTCTGTTTTGGTAAATGAAGAGATGGACAAAACCATTTTCCATTGGCATAGAAAAATGATGCCAGCAAACCTCCTGAAAATTCATTTTCAATACTCTCATGAGGGAAATAGAGTTATTGTTGAACATCTGCTTTAGCATTTCAGCTGTTATGCTCAAGACCAGCTTTGATAACAGGGAAAGTTTAATTTCTCTTTTAAATGGAGGGGAAAGTTATAGTTTATGCATTTTCAGCTTTAGCAAAATCTCTGTGATTTCAGAAAGATATCTATAGTAGTATTACTGAATGTAATTTTTAAGGATTTCCTCTTTTGTTTTTGGTGAACAATTGTCAAGGCAACCAAAATATAAAAAGCTGGAGAACACATTTCTTCTGAGAACCCTGCTACCCGGGGTTTAATATCTTGTCCTTTACAAATTGCGTTATTCTAACACACAGAAGACCGAGGTAGAAAAGTCCTATGAGATAACTGACACCATCAAAATGCAAGATATGGTCTTGGCAGGAAATGTATTAAGCATTAGACTGTTACCGAACATGATTGAGTCCAGGAAAAGTATTTCAAACAGGATTTGTTAACATACAAGAAAATTATTGCACAAAAAATACATCCTGTGAAGATTTCATCTTTCTTGGAGGCAGCAGCTAAATGTTAAGAATTTGGTGAGTGACATGAAGGGATTGGTTCTATATCTGTTTTATCTGTCATCTGGTGTACTGGACCTTTATACTTCAGACATGCTCTCAAGGCAGGTGTTGGGTTCGATTCATTCAGCACTGCTTGGCATCTTGTGCATTTATGGTACCACTTTATCACAGAAATAATCCGACTACAAGTTTCAATAATTTCTCTGAGAGGACATACTCTCCACATTTTTAGGTAACAAGTAAAAAAACCCCAAACTTGTAAAAGTAGTAAAATGATGTGCTAAACATTTAAGGATTTTCCCTCTGTAAAGCAAATAATATAAAATAAAATTGCATGGCAGTAACTATCAAGGTGAAAGATTCTTATATATAGTTAGTATTTCTATTTGTGTAGTTGAAAGTCCTTCAGATTAGAGTATCATTGCCTAGCAGTAATTTTGTGACATTTTAAATCTAAAGTCCTATGCCAGTTTTTTCAGAAAGCAGTTCAGAAGGTGATTGATGTCACAATTATCATTGGACCTCCTGTCCTTTTGTAATGACTTATGAGGAAATAATGTGAAGTGCTACTGTAGGTCTATCACCACCAGAAGAGAAGCAAAAAGATAAAATAAGAAGGATTAGGACCAGCTCTTCCAGATAAAATACTTTCCTCCAGGAAGTCTTGCACTGAAAGTTTTTATGGGCTTTGGAATGACACAGGGAATAAACATATATTTGGGAACTATAAAGGAAAGGCATAGACAAATGATTAAATGAATTGCTGACAGGATAGTTATGTCAAATCCATGAATATGTGTTGGCCTTCTATTAATTGGAATGAGAAGTTCAGGTTTAGGCTGGATAAATGTAATCCTGCCTTTGATGTACTTGTGCTGCAGTATTTAGAGATATTAGCTAAGCTAACAAACAAAGGCAGTATATAGGTCAATCTTGTACTTAAAACTCTTTAAAAAAATTGAAAAAAACTAAGCTTTTTGTTCAGAAGAAAACATTTCACAGTATCAATAGTAGCCAATAAATATGTTGCAACAAGGAGTGAGTGAGTAATTTATTGCTAAAGCTTTGAACACTTTACTGCAGTTCCCTTACACTAGTCTTTACTGTTGACATTTTCATTCTCTGTTATTGCAGAATGGCTTAAACACAAGTCTATTACTTACAGAATAAATTACAAAATCACAAAAGTAAACAAAAGTTGCATGCAGAACATAATTCTCATGTGTGTGTGTGTGTGTAGTAAAGAACCATAAGCAATCAGCAGACAGAGTGAAGTTGTTTGGCATATATCTAATGACTATCTTGTTTGTGGCAAAAGAAGAGCAAACATCTTTATTTTTGTTTTGGGTCTAACCTGTTTCTTTGAACTTCTTGAACTACCTGTAACTTAGGAGATTTTCTTGGAGCTTTTCTATCTTTTGGGGTTACTTGTATGTGGTAAAATAAAATATTTGTTATTTAACCTTATTCTTCATTGTTTCAAAGGTTCTTCCATCATTTTCTTAGTGACTTATACAAGTGACTTGGCAAACTCATGCTAAGACATCTTTGGTGTATTCATTTATTTAGGAAAGGTTCACAGGGCTGCTAAATTCCTATTTTGTTTTACCTTGTGCTAAATTCTGAAGCATTCTAAATTCTAAAGCATTTGTTCCTCAACCTATAGTGCTTTTGGTGCATTAAGACTGTGTATTTCAGAGGCTGCTGCTGTTCACCTCTCTTGACTGCGTGGGCGAACAGCTCCTGAAACAATTCACACACACAGAGGAGTGGAGAACATTTTGAAAGCGTTTATTTCTCGTCGGGGTCTGGGTTATAAAGGTCTCGATAGGGGCAGAGTTTGGGGGGATTGGACAGCACATCAGAAGGCAGGGTTAGGCTCACAGGCAGGGATGGAAAAGGCTCAGGTACTGGGAGAAACCACTTGGGAACTTCCAGGGTGGGGAAGGAACCCCAGGGGATACAGAGCAGAGGGCACATGAACTTCAGGAACACCTGCCACCCTGCACCACCTCAAGAGCAGTGGGATTTGCCCCAGCAGGGCAGCGAAGAGGTGTAGAACTCTCTCAGACCCAGGGAAACTGTCAAGGTACCTTCACAGCATGGAAAAATCTCAGGGAAAAAACACACAGAGAGGGGGAAGGAACATAGGGGGTGTGAGTTTTGGGTGTTGACACCAACATTCACCCACTTCAGTGACATAACATATGGTATCACAAACTGTAATCCAGTTTATTGGTTTCACATTTTTCTTTGGGCATATTTAATCCATAGCTAAGTATATGAAATCTAATCTTTTTCAATGTTCAATTACAAACACTGCCACAGATAATTTAATTTGTCTGACTTTATATAAAAGCTGATTCTAATCAAAGGAAAGTAGGAAAAACAACATTAGGAGACACTTCCCTCTGCCTCTGGCAATTGAAAA
Organism: Hafferia zeledoni; assembly: GCA_035583235.1. Lineage (NCBI taxonomy): Eukaryota > Metazoa > Chordata > Aves > Passeriformes > Thamnophilidae > Hafferia > Hafferia zeledoni. The sequence continues at coordinate 19,614,241 of JAWWEV010000095.1, forward strand.
GTTCAGGGCTCATATTTGAATGCATCAAGAAATGGCATTTTAGTCTTTGTAAGTGTCTTGTGTGTTCCTAATAAGAATTTGTTAAGAGAGATATTCATATAAAGCATACATTTTTGTTTTCACTGAGAAATAAATACCTGTTTGGGTAATAGGAGCAGTTATAACTCCCTTTAAAATTATCAGATTATAATTAATTCCTACTAGATACTTTGCCAGAATTATGCTTTAGGAGATGAGTTACTAAGTAAACTCTTCTACTGCTGTATTTAATTCCTGATACTATTTCATTGTAGGCAAACTGTTTTTAGATGATTGATGTGTTTTGTATAACAGTATTTTTATGATGGACACAAAGAGCTGCTGATAAGAATTTGTCATGTTGTAGACTTTGCACTTGGAAATCTGCCCTTGAAATATACATATACTATTGTGTATCTGTGAGTATACATATATATATAAATTGAAGAAATGTATGAATTTACATGTTTGGAAGAATATTATTTTAACTCTTCTAACTCTTGTGTATTCAGTAGCTAGTATTTTTTATTATTATTTTTTGATCATGTATAGTTTTTCAAACAATATAAGATCTCTTAAGATATCTTGATAAGCATAAAATGTATGATATTTTGCTTTCTAGGTACATATTGCTTCATTATTTATTCCTGCAGTAATTTTTAAAATCAATTTTCCTATTATTTTGGCCTATATTTTCCTGTTTCTTAAGCTGAGGCATGACTCATGATGGAGTCAGAGGTGAGAGGGAAGAAATTAACTCTGTGCCACATAAGGCAGAAGAGCAGTTCCTCATGGTGTCTGCATGCTTTGAGTGGTTCCTGTGACACTGGACAGGTCCCATGATACCAGACTTCCAAACCAGCTCTGCCCCGGCACTTGCTCTGCCAATGCTAAGGTCCAAAGGGCTCTTTAGGATCACCCTTTAAAATGCACCAGTTTGTTTCAGATTTTTTCCCCAATTTTCAATTTATGCTTCAGAATTTTTTAAATTTAAACTTCTTTCATACGAAGATGATCACCTGGGAAGGTAAGAAGGGCTAGAACTTGGATTTCCTGAACATCTCTATGCCAGGCAACAGGCACTTATGAAAATGGGATTGTAAAGAAATGCTGGAAAGGGATTTTTCTGTGTTTTTGATTTCAACACTGGGTTATGAAAACAGGAACTCTCACCAATCATTGCTCTGGGGACATTTTAAGAGGGCTGGAAGCATTAGCTAGATCTCTGTCTTACATAACAAGATATTTAACTGGGACCAAAAATCTCACTTCTTGTTAAGAAGTCATATAATATGTATTCTTTTTACAAATAACCCTTTCTACCCAAACTCTGTATAAAGCAGACAAAGACTTGCAGGGCAATTTTGAGCTCAGTTGGAGTGCGTATGTCAGAAGTATTTAAGTATGTATGGAATAACAGTGAGTGAATTAATTTGTCACAGAATCTAGTGAAATCAGGAAGAATGAATGTAATAAATGAAAAAGAATCAAAAGAAACCTCTCTGGTTGGCTGTTTATTATACACTCAGTACTGTTTATTACATATTGACTACTTTAAAAACAAGAGACCTCTTTATACACATTGTGTTAGCTTTTGGTCAGAGACATGAGAACATGTTTGGTATCTTCACACAGAAGAAGAAATTTTTTTCAAAACTACATTCAAAATAAAAGACAATTTTCCAAGATAAACAGCTATTGTGGAGATGTAAATTAAACTTTTTCTAAAGTTATATCACATTTAAATTGAATATCCATTTACCTTATTTATCATATAGGACAATTAAACAGACTTTTGATATGTCACTTGGTCCTAGTGTTCTGCACAGCTCGCCTAACATGATCCTTCAGTTACAGTTATATTATGATTTTTTTAAAGGACAGGGAACACATTATTCAACATACTTTTGCAACTGCTATCTTTTGAAAAGATTTCCTGATTATAAAAATATCAGTGACCTTAGATCACCAAAACTTGATCACATTCTCAGTGTTTATGGTGATTGCAATGATTTTTTTTTTTTAATATGTTCCCTTTTTTCTCCAAGCAAACTAAAATCCAGAGAGAAGAGAAGGTTGTATCTCTAAAAACAAAAAGAAAATTTGCTTGTGTTAGCCTTAAGGGTTGGTTGATCCAGACCTTAATAAAGGAAAAAAATCAGTTCAGTCTGTGTTGATGTTAAGCAAATTTGCTCCAGAAAACTATATAAAGAAATGTCCTCTGATAATGTTAAGGTATGACAAATTGGGAGGAATCTCTATTGCAGAGTATGAAAAATTCTATAAAATTCTTTTATTAGGGCTTTGGCGTTCTCTCCTCTGTCTCTGTTTTCAATAAAGGACACATATAGATACACATGAATGCATGCTGTTTTCACCTGTCCTAGAGAACATATTCGTTGAGTAAAAATGAATTCTCTTTTGTCTCAGGATGGTCCATACTGACGTCTCTGCTTAAAGAAATTTCTCACTCAGCACTCTCAAGAAGAAAGGCAGACAAAAAGAAAAATCTCTTTTCCCCTTTCATGTCCTTATTTTTTAGCAGTTCAGTTCCTGAGTGACTTCCATTTACTGTTTCACTTAATGACTTCCTGAGTTCAAGGCCATTGCCACTGGGATTGGCATAGGCTTTCTTCCTCCAGCAGTGCTATCAGCTCTGAGACTAGGAAAGGCAGACATCACAATTTCATCTATTCAGAAGTTAATTCAATGTGTAATTATTTAAAATTTTATATAAAACAGTAACACAGGTCATAGCCACAGTGTGCAAGTTTACCAGGCCACATGGGAAGACAGGGTACACTTTGTCTTTGTCCTCACTAAAAAATCTAGTTCCTTAAGAATTAAAGTGACATAATGCATTGTATTACTAATTATCAGAGTAGAAGGAGATGACTTATGCTCAACACCATGCCAGGGCCTTGCACTTAGCTCTCATCCACTATAGACTGCCAACTAATGAATGTCAAAAACAGTCTAAAATTTGGTCTAGGTAAATATTGATCAATCAGCCACAGCTAGAAGTGTGTCAGCTAACTTCTTATTGTCATATTTAAACAGGAGAAAGTCATCAACTGCACGTGGATGACAAGTGTCAGAGATAGATTTGAAGACATGCACACTTGGGGAATTCCCTTTCCAGTTGCTTGTCTGCATGTGAATGTTTTCTTTAAAAGGAAAAGAGTTACAATAGGACCTGACCATGTTAAGGCTGTACATCTAAGGCCAGGGTTTCCATCTGAGCACAGAGATATGTAGCAGTTGATGTTTTCTGACATCATATATAAGTTACCTGCAAGAAATGGCATTTGCTTCTGGGCTACATTCAGCTATTAAAGCAAAGCCATTTAATTTTTTGGTGAAACTTCACACTAATATTGATTCCAAATTACAGACAAAGGCTCCAGCTAACTTTTTTTCTTTATTTACTTTTCATTTCAATACTTCTGTCATTTCTGGCATTCTAAAATACAGAAAATTATAGGAAATTATAAATTGTCTAATAAATTTTGAAACCTTTTCTTTGTATATAAATTTCCAAGTTATGTAAATTTTAAAGCATTTAATTGAAAGTGGAAGAAATACACCTTGCAGTAAAATTATAATGAGTGAAATGCATATCTCCTTAATGTGACTGCCTAATTTTTTAGTCCTTGTCTTGAAATTGGATATTCAGATTTGGAAAAAGTATGAAAATTATTTACTAACTGCAGCATTGAAAGTTGTATCATTATCTAGGATATGGTAGCTCATTGCCATTATGGTCTGGTAGACAGAAACTAAATATTGAGTCAATTGACAGTCACAACTCAGCTCCCAGAAGCTTCCTTAATATAGGAGGAACATAACTGTGAGCCAAACACATTGCTTTATTTCTCTTGGAGCAGTTGTTGTGTGGTTGCAATGGAAATTTGTCATGGTTTTATGACAAGTGCGGTGAATCTCTCTGTAGCTCGGCAATACACAAGGATCAGACATACAGTATCTTTTAATTTGATTCTTAATTCTGATTTTTTTTTTCATAAGGTTAATTGGTCTGGCAAACTGAACCTCTTATGAAACACACAGACAAGAGTTGAATACTCACAGTTAAGTTTATATGATGAGACTCCGTGAGTCTTTTCATCCTAAGATAATGTCTTTATGCAAGGAGATAACATAAGTCATACCTTTCTCCACCTTTCTCAGTAAACTGAGACCAGAATGGCAGTCCATGCTATGGAAGCACTCTGACCCACAGTACAGACTTAGATACTCAATCTGATCAAATCTTTTCCATCCCTGTCCTATTGGCATCAGCACATAATTTTCTATTATTTCTAGATGCATCATGTTTAAAGTGGGTTCTACAACATATGGTCCATGCACTTGGCTATTTCTAGTTGTTGTGCAATGGATGCAACCTATTTGTCAGTGCTGAGCAAATAATAATATGGTGTTATTTACTGTAAGTATTTGTTAAGAATTACAATACAATTTTTTAAGTCCTAGAAACAGTTACAGGAAAGGAAGAAACCTTACTGATTCCTTACTTAACTAGATCAGTTTCCCAGATCTGCACATGATTTATGCTAGTGCCTTTTCCAAAGCCTCAACTGCATTCTTATTTTCTTGACTGGACCTTTGTTCCTAGGAAAAGATGGGGGTCCTTTACTGAACTACTGTTCAGGTAATTTTGAACCTTGTGGATGGCATTTCCCATTTTGTTTGTGTCTTTTTTTTCTTCACAGTTAATAGTAGCTTTTCTGTTTCACCTTATAGTGATTTCTCAGCAGTTCCCTTCCTATTCTCTGCCAGGATAGGAGGGATCTCTCTGAAATAACTCATAGCTGTCAAGACTTCCAGAGAGGATCATGAAGTGAACAGCAATGATAGTGGAAAAGCAAAAGTGAAGAGAGGAAGAGAATTCCTATTACAAATATATATGTGTGTACACACACACACACACACACACACACACACACATATATATACACATATATACATATACATATATAAATATGTATATGCATTCAAATATATTGCAGTTACAGTACTATGGTCTTGTTGGGGTGCTGGAATTATAGTGAGTTGGTTCCCATGACCCGAATGTTGCAAAGGAGTGATAGGCTGTTTAAGAAGGACAGGAAAGGAAGATGAGGAGAGAGAGCTGCCCTTCATGTGAGAGAATAGTTTGAGAGCATGTAAACCTGCCTACAGGTAGATGAGAAGCATATAGAGACTTTAAGGGTTACGATTAGGAAAGGGTACCATTACACTGGGTGTCTACAATAGACCACCTGCCCAGGAGGAACAAGTGTTTCAGATTCTCTACAGACAAATAGGAGAGGCCTCAAGTTTGAAGTACCTGATCTTCATGGGTGCCTTCAATCACCTCTATATATATTGTAGAGACAGCATAATAGCATCAGCACAATAGCATCAACACAACAGCACATAAGAAATCCAGGAGATTTCTGGACTGCATTGATGATAACTTCTTCTGTCAGGTGACAGAGAAGACAACAAGATACCATGCTTGACCACATACTCACCAACAAGGAGTACATGAACACCAAAGGCAGTGTTTATTGCAATGATGTATGCTGAGTGAAGAATCTGAGGGCAGGATGGAGGGTGACAAGCAAGCTTCCAAATCTGAACTTCAGGAAAACATACTTTGACCTCTTCAAAGATCTACTTGGAAAAATCCTTTTTGACAAGGTCCCACTGGAAAAGAAGGCCAAAGAAACTTGATTTGTATTCAAGGATCACTTTCCTTAAGCTTGAGTGCAGTCCAAACAATAAGCAGGAAGTAAGGTAAAAAACAGGAGGCTTGCATACGTGAACAAAAAGCTCCTACCCAAACATGATGTCCAAACACCCAGGAGTGACATTAGGAAAACTAAAACCCAAATGGAATTAACTCTTTCTAAGCAAGCCAAAGACAAGAAAGGCTTCTATAAGTACATAGGTGACAAAAAGAAAACGGAAAAATGTGGGCCCATTGCTCATTGAGATGGAGATTTGTTTTTTTCAAGACAGAAGATTCTGAGGTACTGAATGCCTTCCTCACCTCATTTCTGCTAACAAGCATGGTCTTCAGGAGCCCTAGGTCATAAAGGCCAGAGGGAGCAAAGAAAGATGTACTCTGGATATAAGAGGATCAGGTCAGGGAAAACTTAAGCAAACTCCCCATACATAAGCCCATGGACACTTATGGGATGCAAACATGTGTGTTGAGAGGGATGACAAGGGTCATTGCAAGATCACTCAATTATCTCTGGTTCATCATGGTGAATCCCACTTGCAGGAAGAGCAAGGAATGACCCAAGAACTACAGGCAAGCCAGCCTCACCTCCACCCTGGAAAGGTGATGGACCATCTCATCCTGGAAACCATTCCCAGGCACCTCAAGGACAAATAAATCCTCAGTAGTCAGCATGGCTTCAGCAAGGGGAAGTCATGCTTGACCAACTATACTGCTGTGATTAAAGTAGTGGTATACCCCAGGGGTCAGTCCTGGATCCAGACCCATTTAACACCTACATTAATGGTTGTGATGATGTTGCAGAGTGTACTGTCACTAAGTCTGCAATGAGACATAAAGCTGGAAAGTTTTTGACAGGCTAGAGAGGTAAGCCAATGCAAACTTCAAGAAGTTGAATAAAATGAAGCGCAAGGTCCTAAATCAGGGTTGTGCCATTCCCAAACACATCTACAGGTTGAGTTGAGAAGTGAATGAGAGCAGCCCTATGGAGAAAGACTTGGGTGTGTTGGTTGATGTCAAACTCAATATGAGTGGGCAGTGTGTGTTCATAGCCCAGAAATCCAACAGTGTCCTGGGCTGCATCAAAAGGAGGGTGGTCAGCAGGTCAAAGAAGGTGATTCTGACCCTTTACCTGTCCTTGTGAGACCCAGTCTGGAGTAATTTGTCCAGTTCTGATGTTCCCAACACAAGAAAGACATGGAACTCATAGAGCAATTCCAGAGGAGACCATGAGGTTGATAAGCGTACTGGAGCATGTCTCCCCCAAAGACAATTGGGGCTGTGCAGCCAGGAGAAGAGAAGGCTGCATGGAGATCTCAAAGCAACCTTCCAGTATCTGAGGGGAACCTACAGGGAAGCTGGAGAGGAACTGTTCATTACAGTTCATTACAGTTCATCAGGAACTGTAGGGATAGGACAAGGCTACAAATTGACAGAGAGGAAATTTAGGTTATATATTAGGAAGAAATTTTTTAATGTGAGGGTAGTGAAACAAATTGGCTGCCCAGGGAGGTTGTAGATGCCCCAAAAAGTGGTCAAGGCCACACTGGATAAGGCCTTAAGCACCCTGGTGTAGTGGAAGGTATCTTTCCATGACTGAGGGGACTGAGATAGATGATCACTAAGGTGCATTTCAACCCCTGAACATTCTATGATTCTATGATAAGTAAAACTATTTTAGTTGCCATGCAATTAAAACTGGATATTGAATATTGACAGCCTGCAATGAAGATATAATTTGATTTGATGTGATTTTTTTTATATTTCTTGCATAATTTTTGAATGCTAAAGAGATTTTTTTTCTTAGTTCAGCCTCTTTGGCAATAAGAGTCTTATTTATGAGAAATAGTGCCAAAATTGCTATAGTCTCTGTAGGGTTATTTTCTATTCTTAACATTCTTACATTATCCATGTTGCTATGATATCTTGGAACCTTTGAATCAAGATAAATAATGTGTTTATTTCTGTAGGCAGTAACAATTAAATATCTGCTTTACTGCGGAAGACAGAATCAAAGAACTGTATTTCATCTAGAGTATGTATGTGATTCTTGAAGTGACATGTCTGTTTCCCTAATTTGGGCCTGTCTGTTGAGAAATAGTGTTGACTATTGCATGTAGTTCCTACAGTATTCACTTGCCTTAATTGCATGTAATTATGTCATTTGTGAGCTATGTAGGCAATTGATGACTGTCTTTTATTCTACTCTAATCATGTTTTTATTTACTGGAAATTAAGTATAGCGTATTACCTACAGCAAAGCAGTAGGTAAATATATACTTGTCATGCAAGTATTATTTCGATCTGCAATATGTACTCTGGATGTATCGGTTTTAGTCTTAGACTAAACTTGAGCCAAGCAGACTGACATCTCTACTTCACTGGCCCACTGGCCACCAATGTTATATGCATAGGTGCTGAGAAGAGGATATTTCGCAGTTTTTTGTTGTTTGTGGGTTGTTATTTTTTTGTTGTTTTTGTTTTTTTGGTGTTTTTTTTTTGTTTTTTTTT
>JAWWEV010000095.1:19622618-19644062 GCA_035583235.1 Hafferia zeledoni
GGAGGAGCCGACCTAAGCTTCTGAGGGGCCTGATCCTAGGGAGCGCTGCTTGCCGTTTGCCACTTTCCTAGCCTTGCTCCTGGAAGCGAAAAATCCCTCCACTGTATCAGTGGGCCTAACAATCCACTGAGACTTTTCCTTCCTGAAGTTCAATGAGCAGATCAATCTTGCACCAGTGCTGCAGAATCTCAGTGATATAGATATAACAGATCTTTCTTTAGAAGTATTTAAGATTTCAAGATAATGTAGCATTTGTGATTATAAAGAACTTCAACTGCTTCGAATAGAGGGAAACAAAATTGCTAGAGACAGTAGGACACAATATGTAAACCTATTCTACTTTCTCCTCTCCATCTTAGCCCCCTTCTTTATTTTCTTAGCCACTTGGTTCATGGATTGACTATCTGCTTTTCTTGAAGTTCAGCTAACATTAATGTGTTCTGCAATGATCTGATAGCTTAGAGTTCTTCTGGGTGCTCAGGAGACTTTTAGATGCTAACTTTCTATTTTCTTCAAAAAATTTTCAACAAAGTGGACAGAATATTAAATCCATAATTGCTCTAAATACTTATTTTGAAGGGGCATGCATGCTTCATAGAATATAGATAGAAAGTGTATTTGTGGATGCTGGAGATGTAGACTGAAACATATAATGGGTCATTTTTCTGTAAGCCCATTATGAAGCCAGTCCGTGATCTCCCAAAATCTACTACGTAAACTGTGCTGTTCTATTTGACTGGCAAACTTTCATATCTGCTATTCTAGACGCATATAATCTTCCAGATGCTACATTAGAGACCAGATTCTCTACTTATTTTGTCTACTGGAAAAAGTTACTCTAGATTTGGAACGGTGAAAACCCTACTTGCACTAATTCTGCAGCTCCATTGAAATGTGCTTTGTGCATTACTGTGCTAGGTGCCTGGCACGGGAACTGTTAACCATTTCACATACCTTCCTCCTCATGTATAATATGTTTGGAACCCAAAGCTTGCTTACAAAATATATGTAGAGGAGATATGGGTTCTTTCACAGGCAGCTGATTTTGGCTGTTGGAAATGAAATGCTCAATTCAATTCTAACTGAGTTTGTATGCTTAATACTTTTCTCTCTTTTCCATATTGATCTTATTCTCTTTTGCTGTGGGAAAACCTGCTTTAGGCTTAGCAACCAGGACCAAGAAGATTTAGCCTTTAGTTGGTCAAGTACTTAACTGTTGTTCCTGCTTCTGTTTTTCTGACTCTTCCTCGACCTTGTCATACCTAAATCTTTTACTCCAGTGGTGGCCCCAAGCAGATACATGTGTAATTTCCTTTTCCCGGTCGAAGCAACACAGCTTGACTTAAAGCATAAAAACTTTTGCACAGCAGTGTTCTAATCCAATGGTTTATTCAGCTGTATATCCACTCTTTCACCTATAGACTTGTTTCTTTTGCTGCTGATACCTGCTTCAGTTGGTGCAGACCAAAGAGAAGCACAACATCACAACCAAGTATACTGGACTCATGGAGGTTTCCACACTGATTATATTTTAGATTAAACTTTGTCATTTCACCATAAATATATTTTACTTTCAAATAGTTAATTTCTTGGGTTTAGCTTCATGGTTTTCTCATATTGCTCTTTTACTATAACCGTTCCACTTTCAATTGGAACCCAATGTGATTCTTAATGAATTTATCTTAGCAGGGATTATTAAGTAAAAGATGAATTGGAAGGTCATTTGTTTCACTTCTTCCTCCCTCCACTTCTTTCAAGTAGTTGTTTTTCTTGTATAACTTTCTCTTCTGGCAGCTAAAAAAAATGCAGGATGATAAACCAGACCTCTGACCTACATAAACCACCCTATCCCCTTTGTTTTCCATGTTTTGTGGTGTCCTACTTTTGTAGAAAAATAGCTAGAGCAAAAAACCAAAACTGCCTAGTTGTTTGCTATCTTTTTTGTCTGGCTGGCCTGGGTGGCGCTGAACATCTTCATGCATCATTCACAGTCCCTGGAGTACAATGAGGTAGAGCTGTCTGGCTTTTCTGGCATATGATTGAGTTTCCTCCCAACAATTAAAATATTAGAAGTGAAGACTATTCTTGAAAACATAGTTTTAAATACAGGTGTCAGTTTGACAATTTTTTTGTCAAGCATTTCTCTGTAAGGTGTAAAACTCTATTATCTACCTGTGATTTGTAAGCCTAACATCTTGAAGTACAATCTGATATGAAAATGGAAATTATTACACAAGTATTTTTATCCTTTTCAGTCTTGTTCTACCCTGACTTGTGTCTTTTTGCATTAAGGATTGGTGACAAGAAATAGGGTCTAATGGAAACTAGAACTGACTGGTGCTTTTTGTTCTATTTGGTTGCTATGAATGTGCCTTCTGCTGTTTCTTTTGAAAATGTTCTGCCTATATAGCAAATTATTTAGTTTGTAAACAAAGAATTATATAAATATGATCAAATTGTAATCAATATTAGAACTTAATGATTATGTGCAAATCTCTTCTACAAATAACAGTACCTTGCATTAAAAACTACATAATTGATCTAAGAAAAACACTTTGTTCTGCTTACAAAGCCATATTAAGAAAGACCTAATCCAAACAATGATTTGTATCCAGATACAAAAAAAACCACATGAGGCAAGACTGCCAAATTATTTATCTTTCATTAAGGGAGAAAATCACATATTATTATCTATGCTATATGAGCACATTTGCTGCAAGTTGGCATGGTATTGAGCAGCAATAACCATAAAAAATGCAACCCACAACTATGTTGAATCTAACTAGCTATTATTAAGTAAATGCTAGAAAAGGGAATACAGAACAAGGAGAATATTCACTAAGTAGTTCTACATTATCCACAGTCAGAAAGTATAGAAGCAAAATTATATGCTTGGAACTTAATCAGTGAGTGGTTATAATGTACGTCTTTGTAGCTTTCCCATAAACAAATAACAATTGAGCCCTTTTTAAATCAAAGGAGGTTGATGCTTTGAAATTAAGCAGGGTTGTGATGCTTTGTGGCTTTATTCAGACATTTTGGAAAGATTAAATAGTAAGCACAGAAGGAAAATACGAGATCTGAATTTGCATTTCAAAACGTCCTTTGCTTTTTGTTCCTAGTTAAAATCTGTTCAGTAGCTGATATATCTGAGCAGCACAAGGAGATCTAGTATAGTTCTTAGCTTAAAAAACTCTAATCAGCAATACAGTCACCTTAAGAACTGTCCATTACCTGTGATCAGTATCCAAAGATTTAATTTTCTACACTGTTATCACTTCATTGGCAGCTATAAATATATAAAAAGCTAGATGTGCTTTGAAAAACTTCATTAAAAGACTAATTGCAGGGCTTTACACCCTTTCAGTGGGAATATATGCTGCAGCACCTAATAATAGGATAAACCTCTCAGTTTGGACACTTTATAGATCAGGACACTTTTTCTATTAGATTTATATTTTAGTGTGTCTCTACGTTTCAAAGTGTGATTGCAGAAATCATTTAAATCTGTTATGTATCAAGTAATACCATGAGAATCATACATTATTATCCTGATAGAAATTATAGTAATTCCCTCAGGAACTCTGAATCAGAACACCAGAAATTTAGAATAATTTAGTCAAATGTTTATTTTAGATCAAAACCAAAGAAACTTTCAGCTCTTTAGAATTTAACAGAACTATAAAATATATTAGCAGTATAAAATTCTTTCTAAAATTCAGTGGCATTTCTTCCTTATAATCAGTGGCTTAACATTTTTGATATAATTATCTGAGGATGGAACTTTGCTCCGTTCATAATCTGCTCTAATTTTCTCTGTTGGACACATCCTTATTGAAATAATGCATTTTACCCACCATTTCTTTGATGGGGACTGACCACATAAAATGAGCCCAAAAGAAAATTCTGTATTTTTATTTGCTTGTTTTTCTTGTTCCTTTGTTACTTATTAAATGTATTTAACTTTATATTAGGATTGATTCCACCTTGCATGCATCTGTTCATTTGAACCAAACATTTTCTTCAAGAAAAACCTGGCAAAAATATTTTAACTATCTCTGAATATTCTGCTTATACAATAAAATTTAATTACAAACCAAAACCTGCTTCATATTTTTGGAAGTGTTTTATAACATGAAAAAAGCCTCTCAATGCACTTCCCATGGTACTCACCTCATACATAATCAGTGCGAGAAAACAGCCCATTTCTGTGATCAGCTTATCTCAAATGCATTTTTTTGTGCCAGTAGATTTTTTTAGGACTGATCTCTCTTACATTCTAGGTACCTAATTTATGTATAGTGGCTCAGAATAGAATAAAATAGAAATAATGAAGATTTTTAAAATTACATATATGTAAGTCATATTGAAAATTTGGAATCTTTCAAGTGTGAGCCATTCCTACCAATTTGTACACAGCTGAAAGCATTCATGTCAGCTCTCCTGCAAGTCAATAACAATTAAAAAAGATGGTTTTTCAGGGAGGAGATAACCCCTGGGGAAGACAAAAAATGGTGGGTTTACATTGCTTTCCTACTTGTCTATGACTTGGATGATTATACGATTCACCATCACATTTCCTTGACAACTGCAGCACATACAATGAGGGTTATGAATGGCTTGCATCACTGCAGCTGTGCTCTGTGAAGGCTTTCCAGAGGTCTATGCGTAGGGTTACTGGTGGTTTATTTGACACAGTTTGTGTTTTGAAATCTCCTAAATCGTTATGCTTTGGATATGGATTACTCTGTGAGTGAAATCCTGCAGACTAAGCCCACACGTAGCTGATTTTGATGGGGATTAGTGAATAGAGATGAAATTTGTTACTCCATGTATTAATTTTCAATCTAGATTCACAGTGATTTCTCTGAAGAGAGCTAATAGAGATGTTTCTACAATGCTGTGACTTCTGCTTGTATGAGGGAATACTTGAATTTGGTTAAATTTGTTTCGTGCTTGTAGATGTATTGTTATTTGCTTTATGTATTGTCAAATTCCTATGAATGCATAGAATGCCACAAGTTTTGACAAGAAAGCAAAATGAAATCTGTTAATCTTGACCTCTGACCATAAATAAGAAACTTCAAAGACAATTTCTAACTGGTAGTCAATAGAAAGAGCAATGGGAAGTCTTAAATTTATTCTCCATCTGTCTTCCCTAGCCTGGATTTTGGGCAGACCTTCCTTATTCAGTTGTACCTATATGCAGCTTCTAAAGATTCTGCTGCTTTTTTGAACATATTTATACTAGTTTGCTGTATGAATGATCTTGTGTTTTGATGAGAAGATAAATTGTATTTCTTTGAGTGTGTTTTTCTGTAAGGAAAGACAATCTACACACTCCATGTGAGGTGCTTTGTACAACAGGTTCATCAGAGAATGCATACAAACAGATTTCAAAGTCTTTTACACTGGCTGATGGTACATATGTGTGTGAATTAGGGTTAAGGTATGGAGAAAAGGCTAAGAAAGTAAGAGACAAACAAAAACATTACTTCCACCAGCTAAATCCTGGCATATCTCTCAGTGTGCATAACCCAGCAGAGTTTGCTTTTGAAGCTATTACTATTGTAGCTCAATCCTAGTTCCCTCATTCACATGTGAGGATCTTTTACTCCTGAGAATAGAGTGGAAGATCTTTAATATAAAACAGAGAAATAGATTCTTTGATGTGACTTACTTGACCTCAAACCCATCAGTAAAACCGTCTTTCAGTCAGGACTTTCAGTGAACAAATTTTCTTGGGCTTGCACAAATAAACACACAAAGTTCAAAGCAGTTCTGGTGGTTAACATGAACCATTTGGAGAAGTTCTTATGAAAACAAAGCCAAAAACTATCTCTCCAGCAAAAATGGACTAAGGCAGAAAGCTATCTCTTTGCTATTGTTTGTATTCTAGGCAAGGACAGGGGGTGGAGTGGATTTTTGGGATGGACCTCAGACCTTAACCCAAAGATATATTTTACGATACCTAACACACCACTGCCAAGTTTAACATGGTTTTTAATATTTGATTTATGTAAAGATACCTATTTTTTACATCTGAAACTAAAGAGTACTAGAAAATTTATACTTAGCATGGTTTTAAAGTCCTTGATGTGAATTAGTCATAGAATGATGTCTTATTCCCGAAATTAAAAAGATGATGTAGAGTCCTTTTCTAATTCAGCATATAAAATGTCACATGTACAACCAATCACTCCAAATAGAACTCTTTGCATTCTTTTGAGGAAAGATGCACTGATGCATGGGGAACTGGTAATTACCACACAATGTAATTTCAAGAGACTGGCTGACCATGAATTCAGAGTGTCCCTTCTTCATTCAGTGCATACTGGAGGAACAGACAAATTCTTTAGGATTTATTTAAGTAGTTAACTTATTTTTAATTGGCCATTGAAATGAACTGAAAAATTAAATCCGTCCTTACCCTCTTCCAGCTGTCAAAATACTTCAAAAACACATTCCGGAAAGAGCAAATCCCACTATATCCTTTTTGCTCCCTTTTCCTGTGGGGAACGAGTGTAAAGCACGACTACTTGCTTACTTTCACAGGTCCTGGATTCTAAGCACTGGGATGGGCTGCTGTTGGTTAGTGCTAATGTAAGACACTATATTACTATTTTTTGGGGGGTACAAAATATTATCATAATACCAGTAGTTAGAATTAATAACTTTTAAAATATATGTTTTGAGAAAGAACAGAGAATTCACAAACCAAGTGAATTAAAAATAACATCACTGACCACTTCAGGAAACAATGACAGGATCTTTGTACTATTGCTAGAAAGGATCCTCTAGCAACACTGCAAACATGAGATTTTTTCAATATTAATTTTTGCTAGAAGAGACTCACACTCATGTTCTTCTGGATTACTCTTTCACTGGAGTTGCTGGAGAGCAAAATAAACACTTGCAAATAATGACTTCTGAGAGGGTGTTTGGAATGAAAATAACTGATATAAAGTCTGTATTAAGGTAGTTCTCCTATAAATTGTGACATACGTAGATTAGAAGTACAAGATGAGTTTAAAATTAGTATAAATCTTTAAAAGATGTGGTTAAGTCAGAGAAATTACTGTGCATTGGCCCTAACTTTGTGTGTTCACTGTGTTTCTCTGTCATAGATTGCCGTAAGGGGGAAAAAAGATCTCTGCAGAGATAAAAAACCTCAAGATCTGCTCTTCAGTTAATACAAAATTAAAAATTTGCATTTTAAATCAATTTAAAAAATTGATTATAACTTTTAGAAGTGGCCAAATTAAGGAAATCAAGTCCACACTAAAAGCAAACATTTCATAACAAACAATATACAAATTTAGGCTGCTTAAGAAATTTGTCTTAAGTACTAATTCTAGTGAGAACCATATTTAGCAATGGTATCTCTCTCTCTCTTGAGTGAGCAAGTCTAGTCCTGCCTTTATCACAAAATTATGTTATGATACACTGTTAAAAATAACACTGAATATATTTCAAACAAGCCCAGAATGAAAAATTCTCTATCTGCCCTCTGTCCTGTTTCTGGGAAACATGTCTACTGAAGGAACTGCGTGAATATGTTAAGGTTTAACTCTCTGTTTGGATGCTATTAAAGTTTTATAAATGTTAACCATGTAAGTAGACCATGTGCATGAGTATTAATGTTGATCTTAAACATCTTCTTTTGTCCACTATTGCAAAGACTGCAGTGGTGTACAGCCTCAGGATGTTGATTCAGTGGACATGAGCTGAGGTGCTGAAAGTGACCTGCAAGTTAAAAATTGGAGGACTCAGTAGTCCTTAAATGAATTGCTTCCTGAAAGAAAGCACTAGAAATATTAGAAAGGATGTAAATCAACTTTCTGGGCCCAAAGATGGTGTAGACATACTAAGGAAGCTCGCCTCATGGGATGACTTAAGAACCATGATGAGTTTGCTTTGCAGGGGACTCATCTACAGTTTTTGACTATATGTTTTTACATGCTCCAGTCAGCTTTTTTAAACCAATGCTGAATCCTCAGCTTTGATTTTAGTATGCTTGAGAACAAAAGTTTGACAGAAGACCAGCTCTAAAGATGCTTTACCACGAACCTGATTTCAGAGTTATTTAAATGAAAAAGCACAACCTTTTCAAAACCTCTCCCAATCATTTCCCTTCAAAATGAAGGAACCACCACACACATCTGGTCTGACATACCAAATTCCAATTTAATGTCATTCAAATGGATATAAGTGTTGAAGACAGAAGTGTTTCCAGCAAGAATACAAATTCAGCTTTCCTATACATATATCCACTTCTGTCTACAAAACTTGGAACAAGTAATTAATAATGTCCCTTTACCATTCTGAATTAAGGGCCACCTTTATTTGAAATAGATTTAATGTCACTGAGAATAAACATTTTGGAAGCTAGAGACTAATTTAGATCTTGCCTCACCATTCTATTTATAAATCTATTTAAACTGACATTGCAGTTGAAGGACCCTTAATCAGGCAGAGGTTTACTGTGACATTGTTTCTGGCATTCACTAATACTTCATGCTTTGATGAGGTACCAAAGATTTTAACAGAAAAAAACCCCAAAAAACCACCAAAAAACCAAAAACCAACCAAACAAAAAAACCCCAGCATATTTTGTGCAGAATTTCATAGTGGCAATATGTAATTTCTCTTGGTTTGACAATTTGAAAATGATTAAAATATGCTCAGGAGCACTGAAACATTTCACAGCTTCAGTGCTTCCCTGGGGAGTGTGTGCATTATACTTTGTAAGTCAGTGATATTGTTTGAATGTCGTTTGGGGTTTCTATAGGAAATTATTGAAGGAAGACATTATACCATCTCTATTTTCTTTCCATTCTGTCAATTAAAAATGTGTATGAAGAAGATTTATTTGGTTTGAATGAAATGCTTTACTTTGCTAACATAATTAGTGATAGCTAATTATCAAACTGGTTTGATGGAAGGGAACATGGTTGGAAATCATGGTTGGTAGATTGTATAATAAATAGCATCTTGTTTCTGCCCTTTTCTGGAATCATTTTAGCTTATGATTCATAGTAAATACAAAGGCAAATAAGGGAAAGGACAATACAAAATGGTAAGAGGCGTTTGAACTCAAGGCTTTAGCTTTTGTTTCTTCCTGAAATTTACTGCACATCAATGTAACACAGTGTTACCTGGTGTGTAGACTCAGCCTTGGTTTTCCTGACTTGTCTGACTTAGGCACAAATAACCCCAGATTATACAGTACATGTTTGTGTATGTTTGTGTGGAAATGAACAATCTGTTAAGAACTCAGCTAGTATTTAAAGTCAGTTTTATTACTTGTTAAGTAAAACTTTCCAGACACAGATTTTTCAAATTACCCCAAACAGGAATTTTAAGAAGCAGTTGGCATGATTATCTTAATTCTTTTTTTTACATCTGCTACTTTACAGAGTCTAACAATGGTAACTTTCTTGTGGTGGTATAACTGTACATGTAGGATTACCTTTGATAAATGATTGGTGTCTCAGAGAAAAAATAGAATCTAACACAGAAACACAGAGATCATTGAAGTGGATAAGAGTTTGTTGGGGTTTTTTTGTTTTTTTTTTTTTTTTTGTTTTTTTTTTTTTTTAAATTCAGTGAATGAACTTTCCTGTTTTGTTCAGGATTTGTAGCATGAAAATAAGTTAATCTTGGCCAAAACCACATCAATATTCTTTGTGAACAGAAACAAATGATCTCCCAAATGCTAGCATCTGGTCTAGACACATGCTTAAACTTCACAGCAAATCTATTTAGACATTGCACCTCCATATAATATCAGAAATGATTAAGTCTGAACCAGGATTTTTGAAGAAACTCATGTGAAAAATGAATTGTACAGAGAAGTGTGGAAACATACACTACTTCTTGAAATTTCCTATGAATCACATTTGTTAAATATCCTCTATCAGCATTTTGTCTCTAAAGCAGCTTCACACAAGTGACCACATAGGAAAGGATTTTCTTTTTAATTTTTTTAATGTGACAAGGCATTGAACTTTTTTTTTTAACATAGAAAAAAGATGAAGTTGTGTTACTAAAATACCTTTGAGCATTTCAAGAAACAGTGATGAGAGCTGCAAGGCCAGCTCAGTCAAGCCTCTGTTATTTTCTACTACCTCCATGCATGTTTACAGCAGCTGACATATGAAAAGCCAGGGAATAATGTGAGCTTGCAAGCTATGAAACAAGCCCATTTTGGATCTGAATCTGGCTGTCAAATCAGTTTGGTCAGTTAATCTGACACAAAATGAAAGCATACAAATGAAAGAAACTTTTGGCAAGCCTGAAAAGATGGGCACAAATCTGCAAGGCGAGTGATTAGCTTAGTGGTGTCCTTTTGAAAATCACCCAGGAACCCCTTCCCCCACAAATAGAGAAACTAGTCCTTTTTGTTCTTCAAATGTTTATTTATAGGATTATAATGTGGAAATGGAGGAGAGGGCTTGTGACTTTGATGATAGTGAAAGTCTGTACACCCCAAAGGTGGTAAAGGAGATAAGCATTATAGGATTAAATGGGCATGACAAATTTGTGTTTCAATTGGGGACACCATTTCAGGCAGAGATTTTCTTTTGACTGTCAAAATAGAAGATTTAGCTAACATATTCTGCAAAGGAAAAAATAAGCAAAGGTGGGAGGTTTTTCACTGACAAGTGATTGATTGCCTTTGGAAAACAAAGGAAAGAATCGTATGCTAGAGGGTGGTACTGCTCCTCTGTAAATGTCTTCTGGTCTCATGACTTACACTGTTGTTTACTTTTACATAGTACCTCTCAGACCAGGTGTGCAGAACACTGTATATCTAGGAGACAAACATGTATTTGGGGATTTGGACCCAGCATCTTTAAAGAATTGCTTCCTAGCCATAAAATGTACTTTCTGTTCAATATCTTGCTTACTCTTTGAAAACAACAGAGAAGGCAGAAGAGGAGGAGAAATGGCAAGTGGCAAATGGCAAATATTACAGGTTATGAAGAAGACCATGAAGTTCAAAAAATGAGGACTGAAAAGAGCATATTAGTAACCTTAGCTATTCTCAAAGTTTAGTCTTTCATTTGTGGTCGCTATGAATGGCCACAGGACTAGCAAATGTTTTGCTCTAAGTAAAAAACAATGCCATACTCCTGAGGCATATGTATCAAACAGCAGTCTCCCTGGGACATTTTGCCCATGCCACACCAACTGCAGCAAGAAGCTGTTGAACTACAAAAGAATTTTTGAGCCAACTTGTCTGCGTTTGATAAGGTGAATTATTTCACAACAGCTCTGATCATGAGTTGCAGCAATTATAAATTAATTCAATGGACAGTATATATATATATTCAATGGAGTAGGGACTTATCTTGCCCACCTTACTGCTGACTTGAGCTTTGCTAGTTGCCCTTCAGTATCACAGGCAGAGATAGTGAGACGAAACAAAACAGCAGAGTAGATGCTATGTACACCCAAAGGATGTTTGTCCAACTTGCTTGGAAGTGCAGGCAGAAAACTGGAGACTGTTCTCCCAAGGTCTGGTTTTACAGAAGAAATAAACTATTTTGTCCCTTACATAATGATACTGTTAGACACACACATGAAAAAAGGTGAGACAGAACAGGGAAAAGGGCTTTCAAAAAAAGTCACTGAGTTTGTTTTACTCTGAACCATGAAAAGTCTGTATGAAACTAAAAGTTAATTAAAAATGAAAGTAGTAAACAGGCTTTATTGTCTTATTCATAAAAAACCCCTGATTTTATTTTGTTCCATGTTGAACAAAACATTTCCTATCAGTATTAAATTCTACAATTATTTTCCAGATTTTCTGTATATGGAAGTAATAGGAAATGAAATAGGTTCGGCAGGGTATTTTTAACGTATTACCAATTGTACTTAAAAATTGGATGGACTTTAATTTGTGCAGTTTTAGTTGTCACAGCACATGATCTCACCACACCACTACAGAGTCCATTGTAAACCTTCCTCTCTTCTCTGTTTTATGTTCCATACCCTCATTTTGCTTACAAGGACGTACTGCAACTCCAGATTCACTTGAAGATCGATGCCTAGTATGTTTGATATAGTGCAGCTGAAACCATGATCAGTGTAAGAAAATAACAATATGTCCATTGTTACACTGGTTACAGCACAAAACCATACCTAAAACATTAAATAGAAAAGAATGTACCTCCCTGAACACACTAGATAGAAATAATCGGACAGGGGTATTTTAGGAGAGGCATGCTGGTTTTTTTAATAAGCTCTTCTTTCAGATATTTTCCTGCTTGCTTTTCTTTGTTTGCTGCACTGGGTGTCTTGTTCTTGCTGTCTCCTGTTTCATTTCACTTGCTTTTACAGGGGGAAATGCAGGGGTGGGGAAGAAAGGAGGATAAAATAAGCAGTTTTACTTTCCATGAGCATTGCTTTGTGTCTTGTCAGGGGGTCTCACTCGCTTTTTGCAGAGTTTCTAAGCTCCTCTTCACATTATCCTTTAAAGAGGAAGTGCGTGCAAAAGTTATTATAGACAACAAGAAGGAAGAAAAAAATTTCAAAGCACTGTATCCTGACTGTGAATTTTACTTTACCAACAAATGTACTGTGTGCAACCTTCCTGAGGAGAACTAATAGTGGTTGTTTGCAGTTTCTTTGTTTTTGTGGAGAGGACTGAAATATCTGGAACTCAAGCCCTCAGACATGGTCAACATCTTTTGAAATTTCTATCCCTCAAGATTACTCATACATATTTGAAAATTTTATTATTAAAAGAGAATCTGTCAAAATAAATATCAGGCAATGTTCTGAGCATATAATTAAAAGAGAAATGAAAATTAAAGCAAGTAATGACAAGATACATACATCTATAACAAGAGTTACTTAACCAGTTATATCTAAGAACCTGAGAGAACTTAAATTCCACCCCATGGCTCTAAAGATAGAAAAACACACACTTACTTTATCTGATTTTAATGGAAAGATTGATATTTGGTTTTACAGTCAGTGATGACAGTAAAAAATATAAGTATTTTAAATTCTACTTCTTTATTTTTCCTTAGAAAATTTGTTATATTAGTTTTGCAAATGCTTTATTAAACTATCCATGGGTTTCACAAACTTCGAGCATGTCACTTTATTTTTTAATTAAAACTAGTGTTTTGAGAGTGTGTTTTGAAACTTCATTTTGTAAGAAATAGGGTTTATTAAAGGCCAGGATGATGATTGTTATTGAAAAGTGTACAATCACCCAGGCCCTATTCTGCACTCAGCAGGAATCTTTCTTGGAGACCCCGATCTGCAAGCTGAGTTGACATGGATAGCTCTATGTCAAAAGTCAGTATCTAACTGTGTGCTTTTAGTTCTCAACCTGAGACAGCATCAAGAAGCTGTGTGCAGCTTTGCATGTGAATAGGATAAATAAATCAGTGCACTAAGGCATACCTGTCAGCTCTTGAAAGCTCTACTGTAAACAGAAGCACTTGTCGAGGAAGAATACATTTTAAAATGCTCTTAGAAGTTGCTGGACTGGAAAGGTTTTACAGAGCAAGAGAATGGGAAGCCTTGGAGGGGTGTAAGACAAACAGGTGTCACTTTCATGTGTCTTCAAACTCACACTTCAGTGACCTTGCTTTTCTGATAAGCTCGTGACCCTAATGCAAATAAGAACCTAGCCTTAGAGCAATATTCTTGACTAATATTAGTTGCAACAGTTAATTTTACCTTCTTCAGTGATAAAACAATTGAATTTATTTGGAACAATTCCATAGTCAATCTAGGAATTTATTCTTTTGACTGATTCTGAAGCTAAAGCTGACAACATGCATCAACTTCCTGACAGACAAAAGGGGTGTTAAAAGAATAATCATATAAGGAAAAAAATACATGATAAGAAAACAAAACTAAAGGAACAGACATACACTGTTATTAACCCACAAAAACATCCATGGTTTAAGAGACTTTTGCAACTTTATGCAGTCAAGAAATATCCTCAAATCAGCTGTAGCCAATAGAGAGTTGTCAGTCTGTCAAGAATTCTCTCATTTTCAGTGTATATTGACATTGCTTTCATGTCAAATGTGTGACCTGCACAAAGGAAGCATGCATATGTATACAGGGCCCTCTTAAGTGCTGATACACAGATTTTGCCTGCAGCATTTGACTCGGAGCAAAGGATTCCTTTCAGGTCTCTGTCCTCCAGAGAGTCTTTCCATTGGATGCTTCCAGAAGCAAAATTTCACTTGCTCTTGGATGCCAGAGTAAAACACACCCTAAAGAAATGAGTATGGTCTTAGGTTTTAAATTGACTGACTGTCACTTATGTGCATAGTCTTATACCATCTATCTCAGGAATGAATGAATAAAGGTAATGTATGCCTTAGGGCAACATTAGGGTATATTGGAGAATGCAGATTTATGCCTTGGACATCTTCAGCTTTACTTGCACACCATCAACACGCCAAGGATTTTCCTCCACAAAGATAAGAGGCAGGAACAAAGTGACTTCAGATTCACTTTGTACTCAATTTATTAAATGTCTCCTCTTATAAGGACTATATAAACAAGGTTGGAAACAGGGCATTAGTACTGTGAGAGAAAAGACTGTTTAAGTTTCAACATCCCTGCAGAGATGGAGTAGTTAAAAGGCAGACTGTTGTTTTGATGCCCTTATTCTCTTCCCAGGCCTCCACTAGATGAGCTTTCAAGCATGTTAGAGCTCTTGAATTTACACTTAGTGTCTTTGCTGCCTCAAAACTAAATCTCTTTTCTGATATAAGTTCTCTTTCTTTTTTCCCCTGAGAATATGACAAATTCTACTGACAAGGACATGAGAGAAATTTGCAATTTACAGAATAAGTGACAATATGTTTTAATTTTGAATATTATTTTGAACCTTGCAAGCATGAGTTTCAAAGTGTAACCAATATGATAACAACCAAAATTTTATTTTTTATTTCTGTGGGCAAGAAAGATTTCACTAGAATGTATTCATGGAATATAAAGATTTTCACTATTGATTTTAATGTTCATGTTCATGTTCATGTGGAATATGATGTAATAACTTAAAGACAAAATTTAGAAATGTGTAATGCTAGAAATATAGTTTAAAGAAAACAAAATGTCATGTTTCAGATTTTCTTACTTTATAATTGAGTTGTATTGAAATTAATATAAGACAATGTTTGCAGATGCCAGACCACTGAACATCATTGCATGAAAATCTAATACTACTGAATGCCAGTTAATAGGATGGTAACATTGCGTTAGACTTTCTCCCAGGGAAAGTCACATCACATCTCATTAATGTCTAAGAGGATGTAGCACAGCCATTCAGCTGCACACTGTCTTCTGCGCCCAGGCCACACTTTGCCTCCCACAACTACCTTGCTTCTCACCAATCTGCTTGCACAACGTGTGCTATTTAGCACCAAATCAACCACCACACTAAGAAACCAGAAGTGCATGTAATTTGATGAGTGCAGTCTCCAAACAAAAGGGTCAGCCAAATTACACAAGGAATACAGTATAGAGACAATTTACTTCAGAGAAAATCTCCTGTCCGAGACAGCAGGGAAAGTTTACCTACCATCAATCTTTTGTTCTCTGTACATTACTAAGGCTTATTTATTATATTTCAGTCTAGAAAAAATATTAATTCTTTCCATCTGGACTATTTCATTGCAGTCTGGATAGTGTTCTTGGGTACTGTAAAGTGTTTGGTATTACTAGCTATATGTTGCAGACCTACAGTAAGTACTATTAAATGTACAAAATATAGTTTTTGCAAAGCTAACATCTGTGTCTTATGGCAAAAGCCACAGAGACCTCTTTTCACTCAGGAAGTTCTTAAATATATATACACAAAATATAGCAAGACATTCCAAATTTTCTACTCAGGAAAAACTTGATTTTCAAGCTGAATCTCTGGATTAGTAGATCTCCTCAGGGCTGTGACTTGACATGGCAAGAACATGCCCTGGTGCTCTGGTCTTTATGTCATCCAGATGATGGATACAGTGCTAAAATACAGTCATCCATGGGCCTGGATCTGGGCAGCATTAAGGAGGAGGAAGGGAAGAGGATGGTGTAGCTTATACTAGGATCCAGAAATGTTGACTCAGCACTGCATACAGATATGGGATATTGGATCAGGAACTGTGTTTTCTGTCATGTCCTTGTCCCAAAATTCTTTTCGCTTTCCTGTGTGATTCTGGCTGAGATGCTCATTCATTCAAAGTTTTCTAGTTTCATACACATAGGCAAGTAACAGGCAGAAGGTTTATAACCCTGATGTATTTTCTATAGCACAATGAGTGTTGGAATTTTCAGCATGGAAATGTTGTGAATGCATGCTGGAAATTACCATTTCTAGGTTAAACTACTATGCCAGAACAGATGCCCTGGAAACCAGAGATTTCACAGAGATTTTATATAGAGGGAGAGAGAGAGAGAGAGAAAGAAGAGAGAGAGAGAGAAGAGAGAGAAATGTTTTTACCACTACTTCAGAATGGAGCTGGTTCTGGAACCTCTCTGTTATTAGGGAGATGTGTCCTCACTTGATTGCAGAATATATAGTTGTTTTCACTGAGACTTTATTCAAATTTCTATATAGGAAGATCTCTCAGCAGACTCTTAAGGTATATAGCACATAACCTGGCAGGAGACAATACACTGAGTGTGCTGGACATAACTCTGAGAGGGACAGTTTGGTAAGTCTCATATCCATTGCTTCATGAAGAATATGAATATCTGGTTAATTTATTGCAAACTAACTTTAAAATTCTTATATTTTTAACATAAAAAAAGAAAAATCCCCTTTGACAACCTGAAATAAAGAAAAATCCCCTTTGACTGACTCATTTTCTGTAAGAAGAAACTCCTTCTCAGGGGAAATATTTAATGCAGCCTTGTTTGGAGAAAATTTATATCTCATAGTAGCATGATTCTCAAAATGAAACCTTGTCACAGTAGGTCTGACAGACCTTTAACTACAGCACAGCAGTGCTACCAAATGCAACACACATTGCTACTTTCCTGTGGCAGTAAAACTGATGTTTTAAATGAGTCTTACAACAGGATTTTTCTGCTAATTGCAGAAATAGATAACATGTGCCTTGAGCAGCCATTATTCATTTGACAGTAATTTTTCTTAAATTGTAAGTGGCATTCTGCTTCAATAGCACTCGAGTGCCTGATACTCCCATAAGAAATGTTAAAACTCTTCCATTAAGAAAATCACTGACTTGTGGATTCTGGCTTTTAGAACTGAAATTACCTGAGGTGGTGTGTGCTTGGTTTCCTTTAATCAGAGGATTTCATACACAAAGGCAAATAACAGAAGTTACTTTCAGAGACCTTTTTGTTCTTTCAGAATATTTCTTATCCTATTAGCATGCGATATTATTTAGGCTGCAAAAAAAATTTCAAATATAGAAAGTAAAGTTTTATGTTAATTTTTTTTTTAAGTGATTTTTTTTTCAAAGAAAGAAAGGTGATACCTTGATGGGCAATGAATATAAATATACTCTGCAGATGGGATGATTTGATGCTATTGGATCTCAGGGGTAGCAAGATCTGCTATCATGGCTTATGAAGCCTTCCTTAGAGGTGGAAGAGCCCTGTGTGCTACGCCGGCACTGTCCCAGCTCTCAGGAAGCAGATCCAGTTTTCTGCCCTTGATTTTAAAGCCCCTGAGTTGCCACTGCTTAAATGTGATCTCTGAGACCAAAGTGACACAGATCACCTTTTTTGTCCCACATTTTTTCAAGCCCTTTTCCTTCATCGCTTCTGTGACTTTAGCTATTATTTCACATATGTCAAGATTGCGAAATTTGGGTTCACTATACTTTGCTTTCTCTGCTCAGAAGAGCTTGAATTTCTAAGTGAGCAGATAGAATATAAGAAGCTCTAATGTGCATTAAAATCCAGTTAACAGAGAGCTTTTTTAAATTTTGCCTCCCCAATAAAAAAAAGGGGAGGACTCAGATTGAGAGAGGCATAGAACAGAATATAAAATGCCAATGATTCTTTGAAATACTATTCTGGTTTTCTATTAAGAGTGAGATGAATATAATAAAATTAATGTGAGATTAATCATAAGTGACAGTTCAGCAGATTGTGAATGAGAAAACTTACACGGGAATTAAAAGTTACATAAAGTAAAAGGAATTTGAGACAGAAACTACTGTCTCTTCATAAGAAGTGCTTTATTGGTTGATTTGCTAGCCAATTTAAAATATACACATATTAACACTTGTATCATTGCTTAAGATGTCCTAGGAAAGGAATCTTATGTATGAAAATTAAAACAATTTATATGAAGAATAACTAAATTGTCCTCAATACCACTCTAGAGAGACATTGAAACAGTTTAGGGTTTTGAGTAATGAATAACAAAATGCTGCATTCCAGGGCTTCTGGGGAAAATGTTACTAATTGGAAATGTAACTATAGGTTTTCATGTGGCAATATCCCTTTCTGATATCATAAATTATGATTTCTTATAAGAAGAACAGGTGATTAAATATAGATTAAAATTTTTTGCTACATTACTTCATATAAAAGCTTCATGTTGGATTGGCTTGAGCAGTGTCAGTTAGCCTACAGAACCACATAGGTGTGTCATTTGAGCCTGCACAGTGGATTTTTTAGATGAGGCACAGTGTACGCAGAACTGGCCCTACCCTTTAACTCCTCAGGCTCATCTGTCATAGCTGAGCGAGCTTGGACAGTGACAGTGAAGTCCTCAGGACTAGAACCTACAGCCCCTGGTACTCCCAGAAGGTCTCCCATCCAAGTACTTACTGGGGCTGACCCTGCTGAGCTTCTGAGATCTGACGGGATTGGGTGTCAGGGTGGCATTTAACTGCCTCCTATCTCACAGGCTTCTTTAACACTCAGCTTGCAGCCTGAGGGGTCAGGCATGCTCTGGGTAGCTGCTGTAAATCATCCATTATTAACAGTTCATGAGAAATGGCACAGAGGGTTTAGAATACACAGCTTTGGTCACACCCCCACAGTGATAAACTGGTCCCAGCTTGCTGAACTAGGACAGCATCTCAGAAATCTCAATACAAGTAAGAATTTACAGAAAAAAAAAAGTATTTTAAATCATGACTTGGTAAGTAGGTGTCTAGATGTGTCCTGTATATTTTTGTTGTTCTGCCTTTTACTGTGGTACTTGGTAATTGAACCCAAAGTCCTGTGTGTATGAACAGAAGGAGAGTCCTTGTCCTAGAAAGCTCATAGCTAGAGCATAAGCAATGCTCCAGGTTAATGGTTGAAGTGTATGTCCTAGTTAGAGCAACCAGGACCAGCTTATTCTTGTGAGGGTATAATAAAAACTGTGTTCTACACCCTCTCTGTCATTTCTAACAAACTGTTAACTATGAACCATTTGCAGCAGCTGCCCAGGGCATACCTGACCCCTCAGGCTACAAGTTAGGTGTTAGAGAACCCTGTGAGATAGAGTCTTCACATCAATGACTCAGGTGCGATAATTCTGCTCCAGGAAGGCACTAGCAACTTCACACCCAGTCTGAGGGGTCATATCTGCTAATGGGCCATCAAAGAGTCCAAAAATGTCCCATGACTAACAGAGTAAATGAATGAAATGCCCCACCCTGGGGGAAGTACTGGGCATTCCCACCTGAACCAGCAGGTATATAATCTTGGGATTTGGGGACTTCTGGTACCACTTGTTGGACCCAGAGTAGGATGAGAACCTCAACAGAACTGTGAGTGCCACTCTTGACCAGACTGCAACCATAATCTGCACCAACAGGTTTTTCTTTCCTTTTACTTTGGACTCAGAGGGACCACAAGGGTCTCAGCATAGGGGTTAACAAACACAGTTCTGTTGGTGCCCCAGAGTGCTGGGTTATACTTCTGGGTTTTGTGGGTTAAAATCAATTTATCTTTATATCATTGCATTTATTGTAATATTTTGATTAAATTGTAACTCTGATTTATAATCTCTTGAGTTGGGTTCATTTCTCCTGCCGGTTTACCTTTAAACCACCACAGTGTATTATGCTAGACTCACAAAAATATTAGGGTTGACTTAGTGTGAACTCTTACTGTGTTAGCCACCAAAATGTCTGCTGGAATCTAACAGTCATTAAAGCCAGGAATAGCTAATATGGGAAAGGTTAAAACCTAGAAGTAGGTCTCTATGGCAATACATCAAGAAAATCTTTAAAATTAGAGCAGTATCTGCTGAATGAAATTCACACCGTTCTGGAAGCCCCTTTCCCTGGGCAATAAAGGAAGCCTTTGCTTGAAGTTGTAGAGACAAAATTTCCCTGCTGGACTGTCCTTTGCCTCCAGGAGGCATGGGAGAGGCCAACGGAGACAAGCAAAGATACTTGGAATGCAAGCCCCTTACAAAAAATTCTGTTGAAAGCTCTGAGAGAAATGCAGGCACTGCATTTGAGAAGAAGTATGTTTGAGATCTTTTCTGATTTAGAAAGCATAAAATTATTAATTTATCAAGAACTTGAAACTTCATTTTTGACAATGATTGGGACTCTGAAAATAATGAAATAATTAAAAACAATGAAATTACTCTTCATTAAAGGGTCCATTTCTTCAGAAAAGGGACTTCCTGTAAGCCTTCAAAACCAGTCTATATCTCAATATTTCATCGGTTGCTAGCTTCTCACATGAAGTGTAAAAGTACTGTGATAAATAATCTATCTATATGAGGACAGGGAAATGTTATGCCAACAATGAATTGCTGGGATTTGCTCATATGAAATCTCTGAAAGATACTGTGTCCATCACATCTTTTTAATTTGTCTCTGGGGCCAAGGTGGAAGTGAAGGTTGTCTGCGATGATGGAGAAAACCTGCAATTTATCACGTAATGAGTGAATGATGTTATCAGTTCTGAAACACTTGGTATATGCATGTTACAATCTGATTATCTTCAACTGCCCTGAGACAGTTAAGTCCTGAGACTTCTTAGTTTATTATCTTGTTTTGAGGGAAGTAGGCAAAGCAGCATATAATTTTCATGGTTCCATAAAACTATTTAAAAAAAACCCCTCAAACACTGGACTTCGTTTCATTCCTCACACTTCAGCGTTACAAACAAAAATATATATGCAGCTTTAGCAGCTATAGACACCATGAGCAAGGTCTGCAAGGAGAAACTGTACAGAAGCACCTAGTGGAAACGGCAAAAAGAAATGATGTTCCTCTCTGTTATGGAGCACAAAGGTGCCCAGATCTGCTGGGCTAACAGGGAATCACGAGAGTTATTGTGCCTTCTGGGAGTTAAGCACTCAGATGCTGCTGGGAAGGTACCACAACTTGTTAAAAATACAAACTGCCATCCTTTGCTACTTTTTCACATGGGCACAAATGACAATGCAAGCTGGAATTGTCTTGGTTTGAGGAGAAAAACCAAGATGTTTACTCACAAGAGGAGGAGGGGACTTCCTCCTCAAATAATCACGCC
>JAWWEV010000095.1:19646796-19670714 GCA_035583235.1 Hafferia zeledoni
TAGCAAAAAGCAATAATTAATATAAAGTAGCAAAGTGTGAAGAGCAAAACACATTTAGTAAAGGAAATGCTTATAAATAAAGAATCAAAGTAGAAAGTAAGAAAATAAGGTTAAGAAAGGAAAGTTGGGAAAAAAAAGAGAGCACATCATCTCCTCACCCCTACATTGTTCCAAGAGGAGGAGGCAGGACAAACTGCAGCGGTTACCTTCACAGAGACACTGGCCTATTTCCCTCTCCTCACCTGGAGTTTAAACTCCAAACACCTTTCTTTTTTTCTTCCATGTGGTTTGTGTGGCTTAAAATCAAACTATTGGGAGAGTGATGGTGATGCAAATGCCTGGGGCGAGGTGGCTCCAGAAGATCTCACAAAGGGAGGCCATGCTATTGCCTAACACTCCACCCGATGCTAATCTTATCAGTTTGGAAGCCTTTGTCCTCGGCTGGAGTACCCCTTCAGGGGCTGAGGCATCTCCTTCAGCCCATCAGGCCTTATCGGGGCCATCACTCCACAACACCTCATAAGGGAGATCCACCCTGCAGGAACACCTGGGTAGGCTGGAAGAGTAACAAGAGCCTTATGAAGTTCAACGAGAATAAGTGTAAGGTATTGCACTTTGGAAAACGTAAGCACAGACAGGAAGCTACTTGCCAGAGCAGAAGGTCTGTGGAAAGGGACCTGGATGTCCTGGTGGACAACAAGCTCAGTCTGAGTGGACATTGCTGCTGTTGGCAGAGAAAGCTAATGTAATGCTGGGCTGCATGAAAAAGGACACCAACAGGAAAGATAACTCTACTCAATACTTGTCAGATACACCTGGAATACTGTGTTCCATTTTTGACCATGGTTACAAAAAAGATGTGGACAGGATAGAAAGGGTCCAGATAAGAACTACAAAGGTGCACAAAGGACCAGAAAAGCACAAAGGTGCACAAAGGACCAGAAAAGGGTGAGAGAAATGCGTTTGTTCAGCCTTGGGAAAGAAGGCTGAGGGGAGACCTAATAACTGTATTTCAGTTTTGAAAGGATGGTCACAAGGACCACAGAGACTGCCTTTTTGCAAGATGAGGGGTAACGGGTATAAGTTACTTCTGGGGAGATTCCAATTAGACACAAGAGGAAATTTTTCACAATGAAAACAAAGATCTATTGGAAAAAACTCCACAGGAAAGTGGTGGATTCCCCACCATTGGACACTTAAGATTTCATTGAACAGAGTGCTGGGTGCTTTTGCAAGAAGGGCTGGACCAGATAATCCTTAAGGTCCCCTTCCAACTTGGCATTCTGTGTGATTGTATGAAAACGTAGAAATAACCATCTCACTGCTAAATCTTGTTAAATCTGATGGGGTTCTAGATGAACTAAGAAAGACAATGCCTAGTCCAAGTTATATAACTGCAGAATAGAGATCAAGTGTTGATCCTGCATGTCATTGCAAGCACTGTGTGTGACTCACCTACTATCTATCTATATGCCTTTGTTCTCCACCTGAGAGGGCTTAGGAAGGGTAGTTATACTGATAAAGAGGTTCACAAATGTTGTCACAGTCTCACGACATGCTATCTCATGTAGAATAATAGAATGTTCAAAACAAAATTAAAATTTTACTGCAGCATGGAGAAGATTTTCAAAATGTGTATTTACAGATACTAAATGTCATATAGTTCCATGGAAAGTCAGATTAATGATCAAAACCATTTTCAGTTCAAAAACAAGAAAAAGGTTGGAAATTGTTAGGAAAGAATTATGTGAAATGAGAGGACTTTATTTTGCCAGCTGTCTCATCAGTAGTCTGTATAGTTCTGATAGTTCTCATAGCTCATCTTAAAAACAAGTAATAGAAGATCTAGGAGAAGTGAAGACACTTCAGAAAGGGACAACAAGGAAGATCAAAGTTACGAAGCAACTTCTGCACTGGGTCTGGGTGAGCAAACTGACACTCTCCAACCAAGACTAGAAAGATTTCAGGAGGCAGGTTCACAAATTGTCATGCCATGGAAAAAGTAAATTGATTTTCTCACCCTCTCTTGGACATGCTAGTAGGAGGCTAGTTCAAAACAGCCAAATAAGGTGTCTTCCAATAAAACAGATAACAAGCTGTGCTCTCGGCCAAGTTTGTTGTGTTGTGTTGTAAAAACATGAGGGAATGAAATTGCAGACTGGACAAGTTCCTTAAAGAGAAATTTATTTTCAAGACTTGGTATTTAGCATATGGTTACAAAATATGAACTAATGACTCAGGCAGTCATCTGTACTGAATATTTTTAAGTATGAATCAAGTAGCATCAGGAAGAACCACAAGGTTTACCCCTTCTTATTCTTTCTAAGCCATTTGCTCACAGATGAAGGATATTGAATAAAATGCACCTGTGGACTGCTGTAGGACAGCTATTGTGTTATAAAACTGCAGCTAAAATTACTACAAATTAAATAAAAATTGCATCATATGACTGAAAAGAGGTGATACCATTTTCATATCTGAAATTAAATTGGAAAAATTCAGTGTCTCCCTAGAGTAATCTTGATTCCTTCTCATGGTTTTATTTCACTAATTCAGGAAAGTAAATTCTAACATTAGTCATCAAGTACTTCCATAGAACCACTAGCTAAGCAGCAATATTAGGAGAAATTTTATATGACAACAGGGAGGTGTGCCAATTATTGAGACTGAACTTTTACATTTTCCATTCTATTATATGTATGCAGGTGAAAAATGATACAGTTAAGCATGTTACTAAAGTTTTCATTCCCAATGACAGCAATGCACCAACTTGAAAAATCAAATAGATGTTCATAAAGTGTTTGAGTCCTTAATTTTGATTGACAAATGGAACACCCTCATCAAAATACTTTATGTTCGTGGAGTATAAGAATACACATTTCTCTCATGTCTGCAATGCCATTTGCTATATCTAAGAAAGTGATTACTTCTTTTATTTGTATTCTCTTCTAATTTTTGTTCATGAATTTAATTTTTTAAATCAATATTTTTTAAAAAGAGAACATTCATGCACCAAAGTATTGACCCATATATATATATAATTTCCAGATATACTCTTCTTGCTTTTTGATTGTAGCATTAATGCATATTCCCTTTCTAGAAACAGTTTCATGAGGTTAAAATGTTTTAGTTGGTGTGTATGATCAATGCATAACACAAACATGTAAAATTATTCTTATATCTTATTTCTTATACCTTAATGTGCTGTCCCTTTTTGCTCCCTCAAATGAAATAGAAATAGATTGACCTTTGAAGTCCCATCTTCCAGATGTCCTGTATGCTATTAGTATATGCTGACATTAATTTTGATTAAATATAACTTCTGAATCTTCATCCTAATATTCTTAGCAAGGCAGCTCCCACCTGCACCTTTTCTGAAAGGCATCAGCATGTGCACATTAAAGTTTG
This sequence comes from Hafferia zeledoni, assembly GCA_035583235.1. Classification (NCBI taxonomy): domain Eukaryota; kingdom Metazoa; phylum Chordata; class Aves; order Passeriformes; family Thamnophilidae; genus Hafferia; species Hafferia zeledoni. The sequence goes on from JAWWEV010000095.1 coordinate 19,650,205, forward strand.
ACATTTCTTAGCTTCCCTCTACACAGGGAGCCACTTTTCTAGTGAAGGTTAGGAATTTGTTTACACATAGTGTTGAATGAATACCTCTGATTTATCCTCTTGGTCCCTAAAGTGAGAGAACATTAATTTTTAATGTAGGGAAACAGAGAATGGAGCATTGTAAGGGTTTTTTTATGTGAACATTTGAGGGACAAAAAAAAGTACAAATAAATCTGTGTTATTCTGCTTTCAGATTTGCATGCCTTCAATTTTGAATCACTAAAAGAGGCTAATATTTACTATCCATTCTCTCTTAGCTATAAACCATGAAAATCTCCTTCCTGATATTTCTCTAGAACTGCAGATAATGTACATTGATTGATAATAGTAGAACAACACTGAATTTTTTTATATGCCAGATTCATGGATATTTTTCCTCCTCATCACACAGACAGAAGTCTACATCCGAAGACTAACAATGAATTCTGCATTAAGATGCATTGAACACCCCACACATATCTCTCTGATATGTGCTCTGAAGATCAGCATAATTGCTAGAAAAGTCTTAAGCTTCTGAAAAGGGAAATGTAGACATTTTTCTGCTTGCTGCTACCAGGAGACCTCTCTGCACTCCCTCAGGTGCATGTATCTGAAGGGTGACTGAAATATGGAAGACTGTCTTAGAAAGGAAATAAGCCCTCATTCCTTATACGCTAAGAAAAATCAGTCCTAACTAAATAAGTATGGAATACTACACAGAAATTAGAGGCTGTTTTTAAAAAGAAATGAAAACTGGTTGTGTAAAAAGGATGTCACTCTGCCTCCTATATGGAAGGCCTATTTATCCATTTCTTCCAGAGTGATTGTCTTGGTTTCTTGCCCCATGAAATTTAATTAATTTTGATGATTTTCACAATACTTAGATCTTATCAGTGGAATCATGTTTTGTATTTCATAAACATTAGCTGAAGCTCTCATTTCTCCTTTCAGAGTATTTTGAAATAAAAATGTGACTTTCATGTCTAACACGAGGACCACCCCAAACTTTTATTAATTTTCACCTTAATTTTGAGGTTATAAATCATTAGTGACGTCTTATTTGAAATAATTTAATGTTAAAATGAGGTGATTGCAGAAAATGGAAAAACAGCCAAAGCGTTTGATTCCATTCAGGCTGAGAAATTGGTCTCACTGAATTGTTTTGCATCTTTTTTTTTTTGTTGTTCGTTTTGCAATGTACTTAATGCACATAATAACAGGCTGTAGAAAGCTTTACTTCTGCTAGATGAGAAAATATCTAAAATTTTCAGTGAACTGTAATGCATACTGAAAATATATATTAACACATTAAACATAATATGCAACAAATATTATCTGATATTAAAGTGACCCAGTATAGCTAAAATAGAAATCCATGGGGAAATTCACACTATGTAAGGTAAAGGACACTGCCAGATACTCAAAATTTCTGCTCCAGAGGTCAAGACCAAGACTTCTCCTTGTTATGGATATTATCACCCTTTCTCTGTTATAGGAGTTATTCCTCATTACAAAGTAGGTGAGAAACCTGATTTCACTTCCACAATTGCTTCAGGGAGAAATAATAATCATAATACAACTCAGAACACAGACTTATCAGAGTGTTGTTTTGTTATTAAACTATGGGGTTTGATCATATATTTTGTTCAACCTGTCATACAGGAAATGGTTTGTAAGACCAGTCATGTGCATAGAATCTTATCCTATTATTGTCATTAATGTATTGTATTTAAGGTTGATAATAAAAACTTATCTGGCCCACTAAATCAGGCACAACTTGCATGATGTAATAATATATGAAATTAAACTACCTCATAAATTTTGTTTCATTATAATTACATCATTTTCTCTGCATTAATTATTCTCATCTAATTGAGGTAAGATATCCCATTGTCTTCCATTCAGATGCTACTCATATTTATGGAAATACAGTTTGATTTAACAGAAAAACAGTAATACCAGCAATTAAAATGAAGCAATTCCAGATCAATTAGTGCCAGATCATGAAACCTGAAGACTAAGAAATTATATGATTAGACATACTGCGTCAAAGCAGTCAACAAGCTGGCTCAGTTTATGCTTAGTCTAAAATCATTATTATGTCCTGATGAACAATATATCAGACTAGCAGATGGACTTCTATAAAATATTTGCATTTTAGATTAAGATTGCAAGATTTCTTATATATGAGTTAGGTGAGAATTTCTGTTAAGCAACTGTCCTCTAAACACCTGTTATTTAACGAGGCATATAAGCATCAAGATATAATTTATATTCTTAAAGGATGAAGGGATTCTTCAATTACAAAGTTATCAAAACACAAGGTATTAGCTTTATAAGCAATTTGTACTGCAGTGAACAGATGTGGCACAGATGTAGGCTTTCTCCAAAACACTTTAGGAATGATCAACTTAATGGTTTATAAGTCCTTTTTTAACATTGTTGGGAAAAAAATGATTATCTTTCTTTTCCATCTATCTATCTATCATAATATTCTCTTCAGTGAATCTCATTTAAATCTCACTGAACTGGGTTCTATTTTCAGATCTGATTTATGATTGCACTCAACTAAACCAATCAACAACTCATAGGTCAGTGCTTATCAGGATTTGAAAGATCAGGAGAGCCGCCTCTGCTCCTGAACAAAAAAGTCACCTGCAGGGACTCAGAGTAGTGTTTCAAGTAAGGGAAATTGCCCTTATTATAATGCTATGAGAACTTTGATTAAAACTGGTGTGTTGTGCCCTGAAAGTTATTATGTAAAAACGTCAGAAATATGCTTGGATTGTCACTCCACAGCACTATCAGAAGGTGAAATTAGGGATGCGATGCTGACACAGGCTTCAAATCCTTCTAGTTTTGTGTGTGAGGATGCAAAAAATGAGAAATATCAACCATTTTTTTTTGTCTTCTGCTAAGCACCATTAAAAGTACAAGTTACTTTTTTATTGTTGTTTTGGTGGGGTTTTTTTTCGATGACAGATAGCATTCTGTAGAGATTTCAGACAGATTACCCTGTTTGTCAATGTACCCTTCTCTTAAACTCAAAGAATTGTTCTTGGTTTGGTTTGGTTTTGTTTTTTTTTTCAGATGTCTTCCAGATCAAGTGTCCTGTTGGTTACCCTTATTTCTAATAAGGTCAGATAACTTCCCAGGCCAGTGAAAGCATGCCCAATAACAAAACCACAAAGCTTTCTGAGACTGTCAGCAGTACTAGCATTTAAAAAAAAATAGTGGGTATCAAAAGGAAAAAAAAAGCTTTCAAATGCGTCATAACAAGAAATAGGGTAAGTTTGCAATAAAAACACAATGAAACATTCTTTCAGAAGTAACTTTTGAATAAGTCAGAGAAATGTGTTCAGGACAATTCTCAGGAAGACAAAATGGAAGAAAAACAGCCCTAAACCGACAGAAATATCTTTTGCTGGCGTTAGGAAACAGAATATTGCAAGAACAGTATGAACCTTGATACTGCTCTGTTACTTGCAGGTGATACATAACTAGCTTTCAAGTACACAATGCTCATTTTTGTCAATCTGAAAATCCATTTGGAATGGAGAGTGTTTGGTTGTTGCTTTTCTGTAGGGCTGTAGCAAGTCTTCAGACATTAACTTCACAACATTTTTATTCTTAACTAGCTTTTTTTTCAGTAATAATAAGGAAAAGAAATAAACTTACTAGTTCACTGATACAAAACCAACAAAAAAAGTAAACGAACTAGTAGTATTTTATTATCTTATGTTTCATGGACTAATTGCCCCAATTTTATCACCTGGCTAGCAAATAAAGAAGTGAAAAATCTGTTTGATGTTAACAGCAATGGTAAAATTCTGAACTAGGATAGATTCACACACTTGTCATATGGATCCCACTGGCTCCAGGTGCTATAGATAGACCATTTCTCAGTAATGTTCACTTCACTTTCCTTTTTGTCTCCAAGACAGAATTCTTCACTGTCAGAGAAAAATGCCCTGTTACTGTACAGTCTCCAGCAAGGATGTGCCACGATGGTGTTACATGTGTAGGTGGGAGTCAATAAAAAGGTCATGGAATGGATGAACTCTGAATTCATCCAAAGAATGGAAGGTCAGTGTTGTGAAATCTGCAGCATTAACTCCAAATGTCCCTATGTGCACAGAATATACTCCAAGAGACAGAAGTAAAAATGCCACCATGTTTCTAAAACCTTACTGGAAAATTGCTTAATGTGTCTAATATTTAAGATTATTAGTATAAGATTTGTGAATGTCTAAATACTTGGGTAAAGAGAATCACAAAAATACTAATTCATTTTTACTGTTGCTAAAACACATCTGAAAGGAAAAGTGAATGAAAAATTTGCTTTTAAGAACATTTGATTACCTCATGGATTTAAGGTCAAATCACTAAAAATCCTGGGTTTTACCTTTTACCAAACATCTTTCTAACTGGAGTTCTATCTCATTTTCAGATCACAGTTAAAGCAGTGAAGTCTCTTCTGTTTCAAGATTAAAATTTTTGAAAATGTGTTTCTCCTGGTTTTCAAGTATGCCTGGGTCCACCTCAGACATGAGGACATAGCAAAGCAAAAATACAAAGGTAAATAGGGATGCTTGCTACATAAAGAAACACAACATTTATTTCTTGAATGTCTTTTCTTTCATGGGCCTATTTAAAAGGTTGGATTAACTGGAAAAATGATGTTTATTGATCTTCATTTCCAGATCTGTAGAGTAGATGCTGAAACAGATGTAGCACGGGATTGTTCAGTTTCTAAGACAAGTGGGTAGCCCCGTAGCAAAATTTTAAAAGACGTTGCCAGCTCAGTAGCTTGCTATAGCACTTCCAAAAAATCCTTAGAACAAATGTAAGAATTCAACATAGTTGGTATTTTGATATCAAAATATTGCTATACTTATGCTGTGAGATTTTTCTTGTACAGGTTTTAAACGTCTCTAATGTGAAAGAGGAAATTCCATTGCCCCTTGATTAAAATGCAATTTCAATATAAAAAGAGAACAAGAACAAGCTGGGGAAAAATTAGCTAGTGAGAAACATGAAACATTTTATTTTCACAGTGTGTAAGTCAGCATGATTTTAGAGGAAATTACAAATGGTCTTTCTGGAGGTGACTTTCTCATTACACTGCAATATATTCAGAAAATTAACAAAGTTTTTCATCACAGACATTGTCCCTAAAATATTCACCTGCATTTGACTTGCAAATATATATTCATTTTTCTTTTTCAGAATTTAAAAATGGGTACATAGCTGCAATTCTGTTTGATAGAGACTGGGAGAGAAAATCTGTTGTAATGACAGTAACACTGTCATGAGAACCCAGCTGTTTCACTATGGTGTTTTCATTTGACTCTGTCTCTTTCTGCACTGGCTTGGAATAAATCAGCTGGAAATAAAACTGGTAACCTAAAGTTCAGCATCTTAATGTGCCTTTTACTGTCATCATGAAAAGAGGATTTGTTTTCAAAGTGTCACTGGTAAACTTTCATCTCTCAAAAGAGGAGACTATACAGAGAAAAACATAATATTAACTATCTAACTTTGTTCCACCCTGGAACATGTTTATTCTTAAATCTTTATTAAAAAGTTCTATATTATAGATCATGATACCTACTTATTTGTCTTGCAAATGGGTAGTCAAGATTTAGTGGCATGAAGCTTGTGAAACAGGGGGAATATAAATTATTTAATATTATTATTTTAGATTTTATAAAATTGAAGAAATTTTTTGTGTGCTTACCTTCAATAACTGAAAACACTTCATAAACTCAAGGTTAAGCACTCTCTCACCTTTGCGTACCATCCCTGCTCATAAAAAAAATTAGGTCAAAATTCCACCAGCTCAAGCCTGGAGTACACAGAGAGAGATGTCAGAACCTGCTTTATATGAGATAAATGCGTATTCTGTGATTTCAGAATCTATTCTCATAGTCACAAGAAAATTAAGGACAGAAAATGTCTTTCTGTCCTTAATGTTGAGGGCAAGTCTGCTGTCATAACTGCAGTAATGAATTAAAAATATTACATGTATAACATTGCGACACCTGCAAGAAGCATGTCTATCTAACTCATGTATCTGGACTTGAAAAACCTGTTTCCATAACATTGCACAAAACACCAGAATGCAGCAGAAGTTAAATAAGAGAGGCCAGAGTAGCAAGTCAGCAAAAGAATGTTGATGCACAGGGGCCTAACTATTGAGTGCAGGATATTAAAAACTGCTTTCTAGAAGCCACCAATGCATATGTTTCTGAACTCTGAAGCAGAAAAGAGGTAATATGGTTTATTATGTGGAGCATGAAAGTATCCTAAAACACAGAGGTTCTGGTAAAGATATTTCAGGGTTCATTTATTTGCATTTGCTCATGCAAAACAAAGTAGATATTTTCCTTAGGTCTACATTCACGAAGAGCAAATTATCCTAAGTCAGATGTGTCATCTTTAGTATTCCAGTGTACTAGTATCTGAAGAAATGGCAACCAATTAATCTCACATTATTTTCTCTCTTCTGTGTGTGTAGTGCTGATTTTTCTTTTCTTTGCCTACGTAAGTATTTACTCTGAAGCATCAACATTAAGCTTTTGCTTATGAGTTAGTTTCTTTGTTTGTTTATTTTGGGCTTTTTAACATGAGTTTGAAGACGGTAGGCCTCATATGGCTAGCTGAAATTGCCAACCTTACATCCTACTAATTTTACATATGAGAAAAAATAAGGTTATGATTACATGACCAAATTAGGTGATGACATGCACACAAATTATTGCCTAGGTCTGACTCCAAATTTTTGAAACACAGGGAAACCTACAGCCTGTCTTAGCTGTCTCAGAAGAAAATCAGAATTAATATAAATCTTTAGATACAGCTACATCTGCCTCAGCAGACAGAAGTAGGCAGATACCTTCAAACCGTCTCTGAGATAGTGATCTCAGTTTTGGAACCACACAATACTGAAAATGTACAATATATCTCTTTTTTATGTGCTTGGTGAACTAATATTTTTTTGTTTCAATAGTTTTCCTAGCATTTGGAGGTGTATGGGGTAAGGCAATGTCAGAGAGAAAATGATATCTTTTACTACACAAAAAAAATATCCAAATTATGTTGTCTGATGCAAATTTCATGTAAGTCACTGGTCCTATTTCCCCATGACTTCAGATGGAATTTAGATGACTTCCCAAGAGAGTGGTCAGCACAGGCACAGACAGGAAGTGTAGGTCTGTATTTATGCCTAAGTGTTCAACTTTGTACTGCTGACCTAATTGAAATATAACTATCTGCCTATCTGTTTCTAAATCAGGATTAAATGCTTTGCTCTTGATATATAACTCAGAGGATCCTTACCAGACCTCTCTTTACTTGCAGCTCAAGGGAACTAGGACAGTCAGGTCACAGTCTGTCACCGCTGGGCAGATGCAAAATATCTCTGAGGCAACTTTAACTTGTGTTAATGTTGACAGGGAGCTCTGAAGACTCCTCCAACTCAAAGATATCATAAGAGTGAGAGAAGGGTTAAGAAGAAAGGAAGCGGATAAATGGTAGGAAAGAGAGATATATGCTTCCGAAAGCAATAAAGAGGCTTGCCATTTTCCAAAGGAAGAATTTCAGCAAGGAGGATGGATTCAGTAGAGGAGGAGCCTAGGAAAAACATGGGCAATCCATCTGGTTTTGCTTTACTTTCCTGCTTCATCAACTCTTTTCAGTCAAGGCTGCCTTAAGTCTAGACAGATGCAGAGATTTTCTGTGCTTTTTCCCCTCCGTTTCTAATAATCTTAGATGGGATGACATGTGGAATAGATATATTGGACTACCCAATCCCCTGAGTCAGAGGACCACAAGTGTGGGAACCCAGGAAAATACAGACCTGTGAGCCTGACCTTAGTAACTAGAAAAATTGCAGAGAAGGGTAGACTGAGCGTAAACAAAAAACATTTAAAGAACAACTCAAGTATCAGGTGCAGTCAACACAAGTTCACAAAGAGAAAGTTCTGTTTAAGATATCTGATCTCCAGCCTAAAGTCACCCACCTAGTAGATGAAGGGAATATGGTGGATGTGTTTTTTTCTCATTTTTAGTGATGGTTTTGGCACCATCTCTCACAGCATCCTTCTGTACAAGTTGTCCAGCTGTGGGGTGGGTGGGTTTATGGTGTTCTGGGTAAAGTGCGGCTGGATGGCAGGACTTGGAGGGTTCTAGTGAATGGGCCATGTCCAGTTGGTGAGTGGTCACTAGTGATGGCATCAGGGCTCAACCCTTGTTTCCGTGCTGTTCAATATTTTGACCTATGACCTGGATACAGAAGTTGAATGACACATTAGCGGCTCAAGAGGAGTCAGCAGAGTGCTGTTCCATTCTCTTATGTTCTAGACTTTTTACAGGAAAGAGAAGAGGAGTCTGATCTGTGTATGCATGCATGTATGTATGGCTTAGCTTTGCAAACAAAGATTTGGGAAGGGCTCTACCCATGTGGGTGTGTCATTTGAGCCTGTGCAGTAGATTTTTTAGGTGAGGCACAGCATGCGTGGAACTGGCCCCACCGTTTAACTCCTGAGGTTCATCTGCCACAACCGAATGAACTTGGATGGTGACAGTGAAGTCTTCAGGATGAGAACCTACAGCCCCCAGTATTCCCAGGAGGTCTCCCATCCAAGTACTAACTTGGGCTGACCCTGCTTAGCTTCCGAGATCTGACAAGGTCGGGCAACAGCATGGCATTTAACTGCCTGATTTGTATATACTGTCTTTTTAATGACAGTGATTCCTTTCTGTTTTCCATTTCCCTTCCCTCCTTTTTATTTTCACCTTTTTCCTAATTCAAGAAGGATGCAGATTCAGCAAATTGCAAGGCTAGAATTAGCTTTCTGCTCAAACTTGTTTTTAACCAAGCAAAGGTAGATCAGTATAGCTTAGATTTCAGTTCACTATGTATCTCAATAATAACCATTTGATAAAACTACATTACTGACCTGGTGGGAGCAAATTTCCTTGTACTGAGTGTCTTCAGTAATTGATCTCTACAGGCTACTTTCACATGGTGTGAATCCAATTGCTTCATGAGGAACATTTCCTATGCATTTTTGGCTTTTATTTTTTTTTTGCTTTCTGTATTCAAAATTGGTGGATTGTGAGCAGAGATGGAGAGCTGAGACATAACAACTTGTCCTTAATGACACGCCCATTCTCACATCTCCTAAAAAAAAAAAAAAGGCAAAAAAAAAAAGCATAATTGCTGCAGAATCCTAATCTTGTTTATTCTGATATATATCACACAATACTTTGTGTGCATCTAGGCATAATAAAATATACCAAAGGTAGAGACAAGTTCTAGACTTAAAGTACCACTCAATTAAGCCAAAGGAGAGAAGACTTATTTTGACATTCTTTTCTGAACACTTGTCTACAGAGGGATATTGTCTTTCTAATAAAGAAACCCAAAGAGACAGAGCTATACAGCTTTGAGGCATGTAGTTGCAAGGTTAGGAATTGTTTCAGGGTCCTGAAATTAACTCAGGTGCTAATAACAGGTGCTAATAACACCAAGGTTGTGGATTTGATCCCCATATAGGCCATTCACCTAAAGTTGTACTTGCTGGTCCTTGTGAGTTCCTTCCAGCTCAGAATATTTTTGAAATTTCTGTGAAAGGTTTGTATTAAAGTAGTATTGAGGTAACTCATTTACTATCATCTACCTCTACATACATAGCTTCAGGTTCAGTTCTTTTTGATGCACTGCATGGCTTTGCTCTAGTGCTTGCATAATACAAAGCTAGTAGCTTCAGGGCCAACAAGTCTTACTAAGAGACAAAGTATTTTACCACCATAACAGTATTATGCTGACATGGCCTGGTTATTCGAGGCTAGAGCTGGCTAACATCCATCTGAGAACATGGGCAGTGAAAATACATCTCTTCTTGCAACCTTGTGTGTAGATGTAACCTTATTAGCAATCTTCTCCTTCCCATATGTCTCTCTTAAAATAGAATGTTTTATGCTGCCCATAAATTGTATTTAGAAGGTTATTCTATGAACATTTATTTTAGACTCTAATGACTTCGGGGAGGGGAATGTCATTTGCTATCAGTTTAAATAGTGCTTAGCAGAATGGGGCTTTGACCTGCTCTGCTCCTTACAGCTGCCATATATAGATAAATAAACATCTGCTGGCTTAACAAATGTCTGTAAATCAGCATTTTCAAGCACAAAAACATTTTATGCTCTTTCAGTGAAATTAACTCTCCTGTCACCTTTTTCCCCTTTAAATGCCCTTTTGGATTTAGGGAAAAGGCCAATGCTTCTGTCCCTGTCACTGCCAAAAATCAACTCTCCTAAGCACATTACTTTCTTTGATTTTCCCTAATTGTAATTCATGGTGGAACAACAATAACTCATTGAATTCAGTTTTAAAAAGAAAAGGGAAACTTTTTATTTCCTCAGTGATATGACCTTATGTCACGAGACAGCATATTAACATTGTGCTCTGCCTGTGTTAATGATCTCTACATCTCAGTAGGGCTAATTAAACAGAAAACTAGGGGTGAAAGGCAGTATCTGCAGAAAATTTTATTCTGGGTAGTGTTTCAGCATCTTGGAAAGATTTTAATAATTGTTTTTGTACAGGTCCAGCTGTTCACCATGCAGCCTGAGGGGAAGTCCTTATTTATAAGGAGAACTCTTCACCACCTCTGATTGTAATCATGTGCAAGGTCTTTTCATCTCATGCTCATGAATACGTCTTTGTTAGACTAAATGAGAGCTGCTGACTCAACATCTGCCCATAATACATGCAACTCACCTTTTGATCTCAGCATCCATTTGAATGGCTAAAATGAGTTTGCGCTTTGAGAGGACATTTCCATTAATTATTAGGACTATTCTTTGTTCTTTTTCTAAAACAGGAAGACAGTTTTTAAACAAAAATTGTTTCCTTTATATCCATGTGAGATGCTCTACTTAACATAGTCTTTCATAGAATTAGCCTTTCTGTAATTTACTGGGGGCTTAGTGTTATGAGTGTTACATATGGAAGGCAATGAAGGGTGAGAAAACATCCAAAACTGTAGAGAAAGCAGTAATTTATTATATCCTGTGGGACTCAGCATCTTGTTATAAATTCATTTTCCATGTAAATGGGCTTAAAAATGATTAAACTTATGCTAGTTCTGTAATTGTTATTCACACAAACTTCAAACGAATTTCAGTCTTTGACTATCCTTTAATGCTAATGTCCTGAAAAATCAATTTTCTTTTTTCCTTTTTTTTTTTTTTTAATTCTTCCATTTGCAATAAACGTAAGCTTACTGCAGTTTAGGGATTTGGATTATTAGCATGTCTGACAAAGCATATTTTGTACACAGAGATTTAAAGAGGTGACCTCTATTTAACTAAATGGTCAGGACTCAGTACATTGTCTGCTAACACATCATGTTCAGGGGATTCAGATCACACAAAAATTAAAGAAGATACATGGAACACTTGTTCTAATCTTATTCTTCAATTCATCCTCTAGAAAGTTTTAGAGAAGCTCTTTAGGGAGTAGCTTGATTTGACTTTGCTCTTTCACCTGTCAAACTCCTACCTGTGATACAGGATGCAAGTCTGGGTATATAAGTGATACCAGGCTCAGTGATCAGAGAAGAAGATGGAGGAGGACCTAGGCATGATGTTCACTTCACCTCCTCCTGATGTGCTGGAAAGTAGCTTGCTGATAATGACACAGAACTCTGTGCATTGGATTTGATCTCTTTGGCATCCTTTACTTCCATCTCTGGCTTAATGGTCAGTCTCTGTCATGCAGAAGTAGCAAATTCCAGTCAGCATTATTCTTGCTGTGCACCTATATCAAGAGCAAAACAGGCTATTTGCTTAAAGAGACAGGAAATGAATACATAATTCACATTTAGAAACCCTTGTGTACTTTAAGACATTGATAGTCATATAGGATAAAGGTAGATTATCTCAGTTAAAAGAATTTTTTTTCCCCAAAGCTGTTCTTTCCAACATTGTAATAAATTCAGAAAATCATCTTATTTGTCAGAAAATGTAGGTAATGTAGCAACACATGAACATCAATTACTTAAGAAAGATAACCAAGTCAGTGGCAGTGAGATTTAGGAAGTCAGATTTGCAAGGGAAGGAATATTGGAAACAGGGTACAGGCTTGCTCTTCAGCAGCAAACTTTAAATATTTTCCAAACCAATTGTAGCACATTCTAAAAGAAAAATTGTGAAAAGGTTAGAGCCTGCTTTTCTATGAACTTATCAAGGGTTTGAACATAATGCTTTTACTTTTTAAATATTAAACTGAATATTTAATATTAAATTGAATATTGAATATTAAAGTTCAAAAACGTTTTTCTCTAGAAATTATCAGAAAATAAGCAGTACTCAAATGAAAAGTGTCTCAAAGCTTTGCATATGTCTCCCTGAAAGAGAATCTCCTCATAGCTTCTTTTACTTTAAACATACTACTCAAATTACTATCATTTTTAATGAGATAAAGGTTGGTTTAGACAAGTTTTTCTTGAGTAGCAATTTTTTCAATATCTTTCAGTTCACTTGCATCCTTGCTAGTTGTAATGATGCATATTACAGGTTGTGCAAAACTGGTTGAGATGATTCTTCTTTGTCTTGGTCTGTGTGGTTGCTTAGAAAACCATGGATGTTCAGTTCTTAATTTATGAACTATCGGATCCCAGATCCCAGATGTTGGAACAGGCAGTACATTACAAACTACAGTCTTGCAACAGTAAGAAGACCTAATTACATGCACAAAATAAAGTTTTTTCAGGGGTCCGAGCAGAAGCCATCAATGATTGAGCTATGCACCTCCACAAACACTTCCAAGAGTACTCCACAAAGGCATTTGGCAAATGCAAGATATGCTCAGATGGTTAAGGTCACTTATGCTGTCCTTATTTATTTCACTATATAGGCTACACTGGCTTTTTAAATAGAAAACTCTAAATTATACTGAAACAGGCATTTGGCTTTGAAGAGTTAACTGAGATGATGTAAAGTGCGTTTCTTACCACACGTGACCCTACCCAACACCATGTAAATAACAGATAGCTTGTTCTGTCTTAAAGATTGATGTCAAGAATGTACTTCAAACATCCTGATAGTCATAGATTGATAAGATGTTCACTCAGGAGAACATGAATCAGAAGAATTCCCTAATGTCAAGCATCATGAGTCAAGTGAACAAAGAAAGTTGAAAAGCTCAAAATGAAGAATATGAATAAGAAGACCACCAAGAAACACTGAAGGCTGGAACAACCCCGAGACACGCTCTCTAAAAGAAGATTCTGGCAAAACTCCACCTCTAACTCCACCTAAACTCCACCGGTTATGAATAGGCATGTAAAATGTTGTCACCCCATGCTAACACTGTATAAAATCCCCCAAATTCCTATCAAAAGTTGGAAGTGAGCTTTCAGCAGTATTAACTGTTTCACTTCCCCTGCGCAGCAATAAATACCTTTCTGCTAACAGATTAAACTTTTCTCCATCACTGTTCATTCCAGCCTTTCTTGGCATCAATATACTGAAGATAATTTGCAATAATTATGCTGGCAATTGGTACCAAGATAAACTCATCAATTTAATGCTGCAGAGAAAATATTTCTACAAAACCTTTGAGATTTACACATAAATACTTCATATTTATATTTTACTGATAAGACAGATTTATTACAGATTATTATCTTCTCAAGAACCTGTAGTTCTTGTCCATTACAGAGAAAGGAATGATTTACCAAGGAATGTTCTCTGTCTTTCTATACAAAAAGAATGTAAAGGTTCAGATTCAAACTGCTATATTAACAAGATTTAGTCTCATTATATTACTAGATTAAAGTCTCTTGGGTTAGGTCAAAGATACTACTGGGTGCCCAAGTATTCTAGAGAAGACTTGGTAATTTTACAGTCATAGATACCAAAGACTGGGTTCAAACGTGCCTACACATTAACAGATCTGTGAAAGTACCTTTGCATCACAGTTAGCTCTGAGAGGAGGTCCTCGGTCAAACACTTGGTGTATATGTGTAGTTTTGCAGACCATCACAGTTTCTATATTTTAACTTGCATTCTTGTATGAAGTAGACACACTTGAGTGATTTTTTTTCCTGCCTGGAAGAGACTTTTATTATATATGAGGTCAGACTCAAAATGTATAGCCACTCTTTTCCTTTTGCCTCCTCTAGGCTCATGTATCATTGAGTAACCAGCTGGAAATAGCTGTGTAAGGACAGAACTATCTGAACCATTCAGTCAGGATTCAAGGATATAGGCAAGGACAGGAATACATCTATTAGGTCACAAGTGATGAGAGCCAAGGTTAGTTGCTCTCACGTTTCTTTTCTTCATCACTAGATTATTATTGCTATATTGATGATATATATTAAATTGTGTGAAATGCTTGCTTCACTCATTAATCCAGCCCTTTTGATTTGGTCTTTCGACAGCAAGGCTGTTTGTTGCTCTTGGCTTTATGCAGATATGTGTCCAATTAATCCAAAAGAAAACACTTTTGCCCGTGTTTAGGTATCTTCTTACAACGGTTTTCATAGAATTACTTAATGAACGTGGCAATGGTTACTTTCCCAACCTATATATGCAGGAATGAGAGCAATTTCTTTCTGTAAGGTGGGAGGTAGCACAGCTGTTAAACTGGTCCTTTCAAAATTGTCAGGTTTTGCTAAAACTATGTCAAAACTGAAAATAAACACAAAATAACCATCAGATGTTTGTGAATTGAAAGTTAGAAAAACACTTTCAAGTGTTGTTCAATCACTTTCAATTGTCTTTATGGGTTTACAATACTTCTTACCTTGTATTTTTCTCTTAGACCTCGCAAAAAAAAAAAAAAAAAAAAAAAAAAGGCCTGACACTTTTCAAGTAAGCTAGAGCCTTTTTGCCTCCCAAAGATTCTGACTCATTCTGGTTATGGTAGTGACAATTATTCACAGGGTATATTTGTAAAAGTGTCTTCTGAGGTTCAGATAATATGAAGGTAGTTGATGCTTAGGCTTTTAAACCAGAGTAATAAGGTTCTACTGCAAAATATGATTCCAAGAGGAATATAGACTATGCAAATTTAATTCTACTTTTTCCTGGTAACTTTCCATTTTTTAAAACAGCAAAATGCTCTGATATGTAATATCATGAATACTTCCTTTTCTAAAATATATTTTAATAATAGGATATCAAAACTCTTCAGAATCCAGCCATACAAACTCAAGTCATGTAAAAATTATGTTATCTCTTTCTGGCTTTGATATCTCTTATCTCATATCTGGCCTTATTTGATATTTTATGGATCTAAAAGATTCAGAAAATTCTACTGAGTTTAATAAGTTTGGGTTTTGTTTTAGCATTATATTGCTGCTGCTATGAATAGAAGAAAGAACAGGCACTGCTGTCATTATAAGGGTGAAAGCAAGAAAAGACACAAGGGGAAAACATCAGTCTTGTTAAAAATGTTAGCAGAGAAAATGTGAGCTGTAAGTCCACCTACTATTGAGACAACCAATGAACAACTCAGAGGAAGTGTATCATCTAAGTGCTTCCTACAAGGAAGTGTGCCATCATGAGAAACCACCTGCAGTGAATGCAGAAAGCCATCCCAACACTAATTTTTGTAAGAGTTATCCAAAATCCTCTGAAATCAAGCAGAATGGTTTTGCATATTTATTAAATAGCTTTTGAGTGAAAGATCCAACCATAACAAAATTCTGCACATTCACTGCTGCAACAAGCCTTCCTTATTTAGATCTTGGGTTAGACTTCTCCCATTCAGAGACTGCAGGAAAACTCAAAAACTGCAGATGTTCAGGGGGAAAAATAATTTTGAATGTACACTAGATTGTGTTACAAGATCTGATGCTTGCCTGGGACCCCGGAAGCTCAGGGCAGATGAAGGATTGGGAAAAGTTTTCTATTCTAATGATTAATATTGATCATGTTTTTGTGAGCTGGGGAGACATAATGTCAAATCTCCAAGGAATGAAAAAATAATTTCTAACAGTCTCTTTTTCAAACATCCTCTGCCTTAACCCAGACATAGGCAGCAGTCTGAGCTCCATCTAGACCTTTGGTTAATACAGTCTGAATGAGCTCTTTGACAATGGGGATCACTCAGCTGAGGGTCTGGAATGTGATCACAATCCTATAAAATGCAATTCAAATAAGTATGCTGTAGAATAACTTTTCTTCATGAGAGGGTTCTCTAGAATGACTAGTCTGATAAATTGCTCATTTATCATTTAAATGGTGTACTAGTTGAGGTTATCTATATAACAAAATTACAATCCTACTGTGTGTTGGGACTCTTTATTGGACTTTCTGGCTAAAAGAGTAACTGGATGAAATATAAATTTTAATATTGAGCTATAAAAATTTTGAAATGTCCTTTCCTCTCCTTGAGTTCATTAAGCCTCCAGAGAAACTTTCAAAACCCATTAGTTTATTTCAGCTTGGGTTTCTCATCTCAATCTCAAACGGAAAGAAAAAAGATTTAATGACTAGAGGCTGTGACTTTTTTGTCACATACAGTGTCTTGATTTGGTGACCTGCTTCATTATGACCAGAACTTCACTACTTGTTTATTCCCTGAACACTGAAACTTAATATATTCTCTTTCTTACTTCTAACCTTATAAATACAGACTCTTTTGTTAATCATTATGAAATGAAGACATAATGTATGTTCTCTGTTGAAGTTCACAGTATCAAAGGCATGTTACACTGTGAGATCCAGTTTACAGTTTAGAACTACAATCAAAAATATATTCACTTTGCTCACAGTCACTTTTGTGAGAAAATTGCATTAAGGTAGTATATAATCTAACAACCAGGTATTTGTATTGCACAAAACTGACAACATCTCATGACTCACATAGGCTCCACTTCAGCATCATACACAGGGAAAGCAGGTAAGTTCAAATCTGCATTAATGACTACCAAGACTTTTATGCACATTAGATTTCTTGATGTGCCCTTGCCCAATCTCCAGTATGGATCTCACTTACAGTGATCAGCTGCCTCTGGTCTTGATCACTAGAAGCAAATCATTGCTCACATGTCATAGCTAGAGTACTGGTTTGCATTACCATTGATTCAATAAGACCACAGAAAAAAATTAAGCTGAAAGGGACCTCTGGACATCAGCTAATCTGCCTCAAAAGCAAAGTTAATAACACAGTTACATTAAGTTGCTCAGGGCTGTGTCATATCAAGTTTTGGAGGTCTCCATGTGTGTGGGTGCTTTTGGCTCTCTGGACAACTTGTACTCAACTACTTCCATTGTCCACATTTTCCTAAAATACAGCCAGAATATCCACTGTGTGTGTTGCCTCTGTCCCTTTTGCTGTACAGCTCTGAGAAGAATCCATCTCCACCTCCCCTGTAAGCCCCATTTGACCCAGCTTTATGTAGAGGAAGGCTGTGATTATCTTGCTTCTGGGCCAGACAAATCCAGTTACGTTAATCTCTCTTCAAATGTTATCTGTCCCAGACTCCTAATCTACCCTATAGACCTATACTGGTCTCACTCCAATTTGTCTGAACTAAGAAGTCTAAAACTGGACAAAAACATTCCATAAGTAATCTTGTCAATGTCCATGAGAGGGAAATAATCACTTTCCCAGTCTCTACTAGTTCATGGGCTTGCTCCATCATAGGTTCATAATTTCACTGTGATCACAAACTGCACAGTTCTTGTTAACCTTTTCCTCAAATTTATTGCAGTTAAGTTGCTGTTATGTCCTGGGTTATCAATGCTTCTCCTCTCCCACAATCTGTCACCAGCTTCATGATATAACATTTCTATAAAGGTTATCAAAGAAGATATTCACATTTTGAAACTTTAAGCAAAATCACTCACAAACAACTGCCAGCTATGCCACTCTCTAGAATGAAAAATTCAGCCATATTTTTGTGCTCACTTAAAAGAGTGTATTTCTTTGAATGGACTGACAAATACTATACTGAAACCCTTGGTAAACTTAAGGTAAACAACATTCTTTTTTCTTCTTCATTTTTTTCATAAAGCTAAAGCAAATTTGTCTTTAAACCAAGTGTTAGATGTCCTTGGTAAAATTAGCCCAGCTATTTCGAATGGTCTTCTTGTTGTTTTGTATTTGGTAACAGCTTCTGTGAAGAATAATTTCTTGATTTTCCTAAGCATGGAGGTTAAACTGAGGCTGCCTGGCCTAGTTTTCCAAGATAATTCTCTTACATTTCCCATTTCCACATATTGAGATTTCTGCCAACAAAAATCCTCTTCAAAGCTGATAGGAAGTACAAGAGCTCTATCAACACTACTGTATGAATCCTGCAGGTGCATTTATTCATAAGCACAGTATTAAAAAAAAAAACAAGAAAATGTGCACTCTCATCCAAAAGGCAAAAAACCTGAGCATTAGTAATGTCAAAGTTTACTAGACTTAGCTATAGAAAAAGAAGATTTCATCTTCCAATGCAGTTTACCACCTACTCAGAGCAAACAAGCCTCTTCACTTCCAGTCTTTGCTCTATTTGCATAATTTTGTGCACATTCAAAGGGACAGATTTGGAAAAAAATCCTTCAATCTGATCCTTTCTTTATCACTCCAGTAAAAATCTAAGTTTCAACTTTTTGTTATATTTTACTTGGATTATTCATGGGAAGGTATTAATTTCTGTGCTTTTCATCAGTGAAGCATGTCTCATAAGTCTGCGAAGCTTTTTCATGCCAATTATACAGGCTAGCAGTAGCAGCTAGCACAGCCTTGTATGTTTTGGACCTCAGATCCCACAGGCTGAGCCACAGCTGGCTTTGTCTTTTGTTTAGTGAGAAGAGCTGCTCAGGTTTTACATGCTTTTGGACAAGTGAATGAAAATAGTGTTTCAGATGGCCAGGAATAATCTGTGAAGGAGAAAAAATATAACTGTCTGAGTTCATTACAATTCACTATTCCTCTTATAACCAAGATATTTTTTATTTACTTGAATTGCAGTTGAAAGTCTCAGGAGAACTCTAGGTCAAAATAAGGACCAAATTTTATTTAAAAATTAGCTAATTAATGAAATTGCTTCCTGGACCTTCCAGCAGCTGGAAAGTGACATTTTAAAAACAGTGTGATCTCTAAAAAAAATACAATGCTTTTAAGTGAAATTTTTGGTTATATAGTCTTTCAGGGGCTTTATTAATATATGAATAAAGCTCCAGCTGGGTCTTTAGTCTTTAAAAATTGACAGAAACACAACTTATTAAAATATATAAGGTATTGAAGGATATTGTTTTAAATGAAGTTCAAAAATTGTCAGAGTTTTTGGAATCTCAGACTGAGCTTCAGACAGATATAAGAGTTACGATAAGATGTTTTGTAAATTGTTTTAGATTTCCATAAGTGGGTCTGCTGTATAATTTCTTTTTTTAAAACTGGACAGACTGAATTAATGTATCCGTAAAAACTGTATAAATTGTCTACATTTGAACTAGACAGTGTTCTTTTGCCTGGACCATTTTTATTAGTAGCTTCTCCTGTATAACCCTCAGTAAAGCAAATCAAGGGCTCCAAATATGTTACCTCATCAACTGTGTGCTACCAGTTTCAAATCCTCACTTTTCATCACTTTCAGTATTTGAAAGTGGGTGCCAGTTATCTAGTAACCATGGATAAGCACTAAGGTTGTTTAGCGTTCCCACTGAAACCACTCCAAATGCTGCTGCTCACTAATTCCCTCATCTCCCTGCCCCACGGCGGGATGAAGGGAAGAATTGGAGTTAAAAAAAGTAAAGGTCACAAGTTGCATTAAGAACAATTTACTGGAAACAGCAAATGGAAAAGGAAAAGAACAGTAACAGCAACAATGCTGATGACAGAGAGTACAAGAAAGAGGCAAAGGGTTCACATGGGAACCCCCTGAAAATACCCGACATCTCCCTCCATGATGCTAGCTGACCTGGCAGAGAGCCCTTCCCCCGCTCCCAGAAAAAGCAATGAGGTGTCATAGAATAACCTCTGTGTCCTAGACATGTCCCTACCCTCTCTCAGATACTGCAAAAAATTAACCCTGTTCTGGTTGGAAGCAGGACACACTATCCTTAGTTTCCTAACAGATAATGAAAAAAAATTGTTTCTGCTGACTCTATGATAAAACTTGAAACCACCCTCCAGCATCATCAAAGGGTTAAAGCTCATGGGAGAAAACCTGTGCTGTTATCACAAGTTGATTTCATACCTCCTTATAAGGAACTTCCATAATTTTCTATCAAAACATATAGCCAGATTTTTAAAGAAACTTCTGTATCTACCTTAACGTTACCTCACAACGGAGTAGTGGCATTAGACTCCAGGATCTCTGAGGTCCAAAGTGCTGACAGCTAAGCAGTTTTTTTTTTTCTTTTAATAAGGAGAGACAGGTGCATTTAAAAAACACAACCAACCAACTGGAAAAGAAAACAAAACGAAATAAAACAAAACACTCAAACTGCCCCTGCCTCCTCCCTTCCCC
>JAWWEV010000095.1:19679788-19690158 GCA_035583235.1 Hafferia zeledoni
AATATATATATATATATATATATATATATATATATATATATATATATACACACACACACATACATACAGACATACAGACACACAGACACAGACACAGACACACAGACACAGACACAGACACAGACACACAGACACAGACACACACAGACACAGACACACACACACATATATAATTTCAAGAACCAGGATCA
The DNA here is from genome assembly GCA_035583235.1 of Hafferia zeledoni. Lineage (NCBI taxonomy): Eukaryota > Metazoa > Chordata > Aves > Passeriformes > Thamnophilidae > Hafferia > Hafferia zeledoni. The sequence continues at coordinate 19,679,980 of JAWWEV010000095.1, forward strand.
AAGACAAGGTGATTTCCTCACTTTTGACAAGAACTCCACTGAAATGCCCAGATGTTGTCTGGAGAGTCACTGTTATCATACTTTCCAAGCCAAAATCTATTAACACAATGTAAATGAATGGTATTAATACAACTCATATCAGAAGTCCTGTACTACTTGGATAACAGAATGACCCAGCAGCACTCACCTGAGGCTCATTTCATGCCCAGAGAGTATCTCCCACCTCTTGCTAAGTGTCCTCCATTCCTGCTCTTCCTAGAAACACAAAATTACAAGATGAAAGAGAGGGAAAAGTTTTTAAGCTCTAAATGAATGTCTTCCATCCATCTGCCCATTTAACATACTGAAATATTTTTAACATAAATTTATCTCTCTTTCACTTAGCTTTACACATTTGTTCCACAACATAACGTATTTCCCACTAGTACTAATAACTGTCGCCAGCAACACATTGGTTTCTGTCCAGCTTAAATTCAATACACACCCCATTGCTTTTCAGGCTGTCTGTCTGATTTCCTTTGGTTGTAATCTTGTCCACTGGTCCATGGAGAACTCATCACACCTGACTGCTGTGATGGTCTCTCTCTCCATGCTGCGTCAGTTTCACCAGATGCTTGCAAATTGCTCTCATCCCTTAGTATATTCCAATTTATTTTTTCCAAGAAAATGAAAATTATTTTAATTTTTACTGTTTGATATCTGTTATTCCTGCCTAAAATTCAACCTCAAATGCAGTCTGCCTGCTTTCCATAGAAGGTACCTTTCTTGTATCATTTTGTTATGCTGTCCTCATCTATGTCCCAAGACAGTCATCTTCCAGAAACTTGTGTTGAGTTTTTCACTGTGAAATTAATTGCTTTCGTGAGACTTAATTCTGACTCTTACAGAAGTCAGCATTTGAAACCATGTCACTTCATTAATAACACTATCATGACATCAGCTCAAGTTCAATGATTTTTTAACTTCTGCCATTTCCCACCCTCTCTTCACTCTTCACCTTGCCAATTCCTTTTCTTTAAGGAATTAGTCTCAAGCTTTGTACTGAAACCAGTGATTGAATACTACCACAGTCATGATAGTGAATGTTTCTCTGTGTTCATGGAGGCATTGTGGCTCTTTTGATTTGGGGAAGATATGGTCAATGCTCTGTAGAGCTACATCTTAATATACACACACAGACCACAAATACCACCTTCAAGGATGGTTGAGGCAGCAAATTCTATTAATGGTCAAGCTAAGTGTAATTTCAGTTGTTCTCCAGAGTCTCCAGGGCACAAAATGGAAAAGAAACTTTACAACATAACCTGTAACTGCACTTGCAAATTGATTAAAAAAAGTAGAATGATAAGCATTCTTTTTTTGTGGTTTTTTTTTTTTTTTTTTTTTTTGACACTGCAGAAGATCAATAACAATACTGTAGTAAAAATTGCAACTTTTCATCTTGGGTTGATATGAATATCATTTCAATGGATTCATTTGTTTGGCCTAAAGTTTGTTCATTGTTTATATAATGCTTTGAGGCAGAGAATGGAAATTATAGTTCTGGGACAGAATCCTGTCTTAGTTAGATACTGTGAACAATGAAAAATATATTGTGGCCCAAGAAATTCTCCTCATCATATGAGGCAATAACTCAATAGGGACTAATGAGAAGCACTGATCTCAGTGATTAGTTAACTTTTCTTTCAGTGCAAGAAAACACATAACAGTTGAAGAAAAGTGTTTGTCTATTTGCACATTAAACCGCAGCAAATGAGTCATGAAATTTCATAGGATGCATTTTGGTCATTAGGTCTGGTTTTTCTGGCACTTGAAGTGGAAAATAAAGACCTTAGGCTCTTCTAATATGCTTTAACACTTTCAATTTCATGATTTCAAAATGAAAAAGGCAAAAAAAAATATAGAAAAGAAAACACTGGAAGTCACTGGCTAGGATGAGGTCTACGGTTAATATTTCTACTTTTACAGCAAGCTGACTTCCTGTTCCTATAATCTGATGCATAATGTTACAGTTTTCTATAAACTCTGTTAATCTTGTTTTACCCCTTCTGACTGCAGCCAAGTTATTTCCCAGCTTCCTGTTCACAGATTTTACATAAATAGTCAAAAAAGATAAAGTCACAGTGGGGAAAGGGAAAGCTAGCATGACCTGAGTACCCCTCACCTCTTGCCTTTTTCAGTGATATAGCTGAAATCACTGACTGCCCTACTTGCTTGCAGTACAACAGCATACATTTCATAGTGAAGTCCTTTAATGGGTCAGACCATTAGAATGCTCAACTCAGTGCATTCAGGCATGCATCTCTCATACTAATTAAATCCAATCAAATAACAAGATTAGTACAGCCTCTAAATAAGTTAAGCTGTTAAAATGTCACTGCTAAGGCTCTTTGTGCCTTTTTCAGGGTGTAGCTGCTTCATCTCTAGAAAAAAAGGAGGAAAAATATGAAATTTCCTTTGCATGTTTGTGAATAAATTTAACCTTCAGTTTTGTTAACAGTTGTTTTATTTCATCTCTGTCATATGTCTTAGTTGGGGGTTTTGTGTGTGTGTGTGTGTTTTCTTAAAGTGAAAAGTGCTGGTCTAGCTTTTTGGGTTTTTTGCTTGATTGTTTTTCTTCTTTCTGTTGTGCTGTTCAGAGAGCTGCAGCTCTGAGTGGCTGCCAAGGAAGATGGTTTTGTACATAAGAAACACATCATGCCTCCTCTGCAGATGCAGGAACCTGACCTACTCTATTCCTCCAAAACACTTCAGGTGCCTCTAAGGTTCAGAAGGTTTATATTCCTCATATCCCAAAAGCAGTTCAGTGTGGGTTAATCTTTTTGTGATTAAAATGTATGACATTTTATTCACAACTTAGTTTTTCAGCAATAAATATGCTCCCAGTGCATAAATCCGTCTCATAATCATTTTGCCTTCAAGAGCCATGTGCCTTCACCTCTAACAGACCAGGTCATTTCAGGTAGCAGAAATGTTGAGCAGTGACCTTGAGCAGAGGTAAACTCCATTGCCTTCTCAGCAGCTTTTCTGCATTTCCTGTAGGCAAGAGTTCAAGTGCAATAGCAGAGAACAGAGGGAAGCTAGCAGCCAAATGGTAAAATAATTCTATCAGTTTTCTCCCTTTCTCTTGCTAATTCAAATAGCTAAGGGGACAGAGTTACACTTCTACTGGACAAGCTGAATTTGATAAAAACATTGCATATTATCCACTAAGTTACACTCAAAATTGCTGTCTACATAACCTTTTTGAATAATTACTGTCAGAGAACGATCAGTCATTTAAGTACCTAACAGTGAGTCCAAATTTCTTAAAATTACAAAGGTGGCTTACCTCTCCCTATTTATGATAGCAAAACATTGAACTTTAACAGTTGTAAGTCTGTACTAGTAACAATGTTCGAGAAGACAGAAAGCAAGGGGGGAAATAATGTTCCTTCTGTTTAAAATGCAGTGTTTGTAAAACATTTTAGTTTGATCCCATGTTTGCTCCCCAATATTCCTGCAATATCTTTTTATGGGAGGGGTAGAATGAGTAACTATGGTACAACTCAAACTAAGGTCTTTTCTTAGGTAAAATGCACATCAAATTCTGCTGGTACAAGAGAATAGTGAGGACTTATGTACATGTGCTTTTAAAAATATTTTTGTGAGTATATCTTATCACTTAAAAAAGAAATTTAAATTCCCCAGACACAACAACCCTCATAAAAGATGAATGTATCTGTATACCAAGTGTGTAAAGTGAAAAATCGTAGTTCAGAAACAGACATTATTTCAAGCCTCTCAAACAATATCAGCAGGGAGAGACTGACTCTCTTAGGCAGAATGAGTTTTAGTATTGTGCACAAGGTATAAATCAAGCACCGGTCTTTAATGTGACCATGTCTGGCTCTCTGCAAAGTTGTAAGAGCACTGGGCACCATCCCACCTGTACAATGCTGGTGTGAGGGCTATTTGCAGTCAATAATGTCAGACTGTGTGAAACACAAGGTGTGGAGGAGGGAAGAAGAAAGAACCAGTATTCCAAAGGACAAAAAATACCACTGCCCAAAACAGTCACTGTGGAAAGGAAATTAGTGTATTCAAGATCATCAATGTATCAGCTACTAGGAACGCACCTCAGGGCTCTTCTGGGTATTAGACTCTCACGTTAGTTATCACTGAACCTGTTTTTGTATCCCCATATCTGTTGGTTTTTCTCTCCACTCCTTACCTCTTATTACAGCCTTTTCCCTTTGTGAAATTGTAAGGTAAGCATAGAACTAGTTTCTGTGAGTTGATAAAGGCACCAAATTATTCAACTAATGCAAGTGTTCAACACTGAAAAATTGCCTTAGAGTTCTTAGATTATTAAACACTTATTATTAAGACTCTTTCTTCAGATAAGTTTTCTGCCATGACCTTCTCACCGTAAGGTTTAGCTGCCACTGCTGCAGACCCTCCAGCCAGAGAGAGGTGACAGTAGTCCCTCTGAAACCCAGCAGTACCAACATTGACACAATGTGCATCACAGCTGTTAAGGATGGCTGGAAGCAGAAAGCCTCTTAGAGCAGTGTGATTGCTATGTCTCCTCCTTGCTGAAAGCTCATGTGAGCCTGCCTTGAAAATGCTGCCATAACAAAGGTGAGTTTTAGGATACATGTTCACAGAAGAAACCACACTTCTCAAAAAACCAACAAACTGCCACTGAGACTCTAAATCCCAGATTTGTTTGCCACAAATTGATCATTTGCAATAACCATGAAAATTATGATTTAAACTTTATCTAAAGTTCTGAGATGACTTAGCATGCATCATTACTGCTGTTCTTAGACATAACATGCTTTTACAGCTGGATAATCTAAAGCACAGATGAAATAGATTTTTTTCCCCCCCACAATCAGAAATTTTAAGACAAGAAAGGATCATCATACCATCTGTTTGCTTGTCCATTGCATTTCATCTGATTCCCACTGAAGTGAAGCTATTGAAATTTGGTGTAACTAATAGTAAGCTGCCATGGTTATGAATATTTGAGTTAGTTCATTTGAAAAAGTCATCATACTCCCAACTAAAATACCTCTATGATCCTTGTCCATTGCAACACCTTAGTTTTTCCACTTAGTGGCAACAAACTGGTCTGAATGCAGGGTTAGTTTCCATGTCATCACACCTTCCAGCCAAATGCTTATAATTTCTCTAAACGTCCTATGTCTCACACCTGCAATCTTATGCATAAACCCTACAACACATTATCTAGAAAGGAGTCACTCCTCACTCAAATATAGAGAATCCATCACTTTTATGGGCAGATTATTTTACTGGATAATCATTCTCATTTAAAAATGTGCTATATTAGTATTTGAATGTTGCTGGCTTTAACTTGCAGCAATTGATTCTTGTTATTCACTTCACAGGTAGCTTAAAGAGCTCTTTAGTTTCATGTATTTTGTCACCCTGAAGCACTTACACACCATTATCAAGCTGTCTCTTCATTGATACAATGAAGTAAATTGATTTAGCTCTGTATTCCTTACCAAAAACACCTTTCTTAGCTCTGGAAAGTGATTATTTGCCTTCTCTGATTTTCCACCTATTTTTAAAGCTATGGGAAAAAACCCCAAAACACCTGTATATGAAATTCATGGACAGCGATGTCATATTTCCCACATGGAGGTTTATGTGTCTCCTTGTGTTCTCCTGATTATTTTCTTCCCTGATTTTACAAGTAAATATCATCTCAGAATTTAAGTAACAGATGTTCCTGCAAAGATCTTTGTCTCTGACAAACTTTAAATCCTTCATGATCACTGCTTTCTACAATACGGATGACCATTCTGTATAACATAGTGTTGTGTTTCCCCCCCTAGATTATTGGTTTTTTCCTGGATTTTGCTAAAACTGTTTTGTTCTAATACTCTCAGCAGTGCACTGCTGGTCTTGCTTGGATTGACTGATCTACTTCCTGTTCTGGGAGGTTGCAAACTGTGTGCAGTATCTCTGTGTAGCCTGCCTAATGAGTGCCAAAGCAGTGGAGGCAATCTTGTCCCTTAATTTACTGGGTAGTTCATACAACTGGTCTTCATAGCTGCCTGAGCATGCTGCTGGTTTCTGCTCAGCTTCCTGCCCACCTGCATCCTCGAGTGTTTCCACTAGAGCTCCTGCCAACCAAGCAGTCTGCTGGAGGGGTTATCCCCCCCTGGGCCAGTACTTCCATTTATCTTGTTGAATTCCAGAAGACTTCCATTATCCTGTTCCTTCCTGCTCGTCCAGGTCATTTCAGATGGTAGCCCTGACCTCAAGCACATCCACAGTTCCACCAATTTGGTGTCAACTTCAAGCTTGATATGAGTATAGTTCCTCTGCTCCTCCAGGGTGCATAACAAATCAGGTCACATCCCAGTACAGACCTCTGCAGGAATCACTTTGATGCTCTCATTACCCACCATCCTCTGAGTCCAATCACCCAGCCAGTGTTTCCTCCATCTGGTTGTACACGTACACAGATAATAAAGATCTTTCTCGGATTCAAGAGAGTTTGAGAAGTCAAAAGGTTTGTTAAAGCTCAGGAAAATGTTGGCCTTAGAAGGTGCTGGACAGACTTTTCCTTTTACAGAAAGAAATACTCAGAACTGTGAATGAAAATCCTCTGATTTGAACTATGGTTCAGTTTACTGTGGTTAAAATATGTTGGTTATGTTTGTATGGTTATGTGACTTATACATGTGCTCAGCAGAGTAAATTCCTAAAAATGAGAATAAAAGGAACCTCGCCTGGGAACTAGTTGAAGGTTTGTTGAAAAGGTATATGGGTGACCAATATGTGTGACATTACCTGAATCTGCTAAGCAAGAATTGTGATTTTTTATATAATTGAATTTATTTTTTGGTTTTTAATATGATGACTACTATGACTGCTCCATTACCCCTATCTGAACAGAGGTACAAAATAGGTTGGCCTTAGATATGCTACTGTTAAAAGAACAAGGAGTGTGTGGAATGTTAAATCTATCAGAAACTGAACATTGTATAACAATTCATAATGCTTCAACCTCCACTGAGGAGTCACTCAGAACTTGTTTCAAGCAATGTAACCATGGGAACTCTTTGACAGTTCATGAGTTAACTCCATCGTAGAGACCCTAGGACTCTCGAGGTGGGGAAAATCGTTGGCACATATTGGAGCAATGATTATTATTGGGTAATTGGTTTTAATTATTGGCATTGGCCTAATTAAATGTTTGTTAAAATGCTTGTTCACCTCCCTTTCGCCTTCTGTACACTATGTTCACACCACCACCAGTGAAGAATGCTATATCAGTGTTCCCTGAGACAATGCAGAAGCACAGGGTGGAATGTAGTAGACCGATTGCTGAGCTTGGCTTCCACTGTAATGCAATGGACTGATTACAGAGCTGTGTTTCTCCATTGTCTTGGGTAAGAGCTCTGCCTTACATGAGATGAGCAGTATCCAGGAGCTCTGGGGGATGTTTTACTGACCCCTAATACAGTGCAAGGTGTGGTGGGAAACTCAGTTCACTATTGTCTTAGTTTGAGGGAAATACCAAAATGTTTACCAAAAAGCAGAGGAGAGGATTGCTCTACAATAATCACATCACTCCCTATTAAGTTTAAGAAAAAAGAACTTTAATCAGGAAATGAATATAAGAAGGATAACTGTTCTTAACTACTATATATATACATATATATGTAGATATAGTTATAACTGTAAACAGATCAGAGCAAACTACTCCCATAGCACTAAAATTAAAAAACAAAAGAGAACAACCCCTAAAAGGTAGGTTCCTCCTGGATCAGTTATATTTATGGACAGTGTAATTGTCACACCTCAGCTGGCTGTGAGGTGAATTCTCAGTCTTTTCCCAGCGAGGCAGAGACAAGGGGTGAACACTCAATGGGCTTTCTCTCTCTCTTTATCCTTTGTCCCAAATGAAGAAGGAAAAGCTGGGAGTGGAGGGATGGTGAGAGCTCCCAGGAAGGAAAGGCCTGCAGCATGTCCTGAAAGCAGCCGTGACTCTACTCTCCCTCTCTCTCTCTCTCTCTCTCTGGAAGCCAACAGTCTTCTGGGCTGTGTCAGGCAGAGCATTGCCAGCATGTCCAGGGAGATTTATCTTCCCTATCTGGCAGCTGACATGCTGACTACAGTTCTGAGCTCCCCAGTATAAGACATGAATTTACTGAAGCAAGCCACATGCAGGGCTACAAAGATGATTAAGAACCTGGAACATCTTTCTCATAAGCAAAGAGAACTGTGACTTTATCCCAGAGAACAGAAAGCTTAGAAGCATCTTATCCATGTTATACCTGATGGAAAGGAAAGGAGAAGGGTGGGCTAGACTCTGCTTAGTAGAACCCGCTGAGAGGACCCTGGGCACAGTTAAAACACATGAAATTACATCTGAACATGGCAAAACCTTTTTCCACTGTGTGGGTGGTCAAACAGTAGCATAGATTTTCTAGAGGTTGTGGAGTGTCCATTCTTGAAGATACTCAAGATAACAGCTGGACACAAAGCATAACCTGCTCTGGCTGATGCAGCTTGAGCAGAGGGATTGAACTGGAAGAATTCAAGAAACCCCTTACATTCAAAACCATTCTGTGATTCATTACTTTTAGTTTAAAGTGCCATCTGTTAACCTGAATAAATGATGCATTTTTTAATTTAGGAATATTTTCTTATCAAAATTGTCTTATAGTTTCTGCCTATATCATTCTAATTGACATTACCTAAAAGTGGGAGTTTATTGATAGTTTATTCACATTGAGAAGCTTATTGTCATAGCTCAGGTGTTAAAAGGCTTGGGGCTAAGGACCTTCAGCTTATAAAGACTGGCTATGGCATTTTCAGTCGTTCATTGGTTATGATCTTTTTAGCATAATGCTAGTGCTCTAAGCGTATCTAACCTCATGGTTTCTTTCCCAAAGTAATTTATGTTCATGTAGAAGACTCTTAGCACACACAGCGATGGAGACTTATTTTATTAGTGGGAGGGCTTTGTGTGTGTGTGTGTGTGTGTGTGTGTGTGTGTGTGTGTTTTAATGTAGTTTTAGACACAGGATTATTTTTTGGGAATAAAATTATTAATTTGCAGGGTTTTTTAGATATAGTCATGACTACATGGACACATTATTGCTTTGCAGGGGGAACATTGTCAGACACAAGGCACTCTGCCAGAAATGCACATTCTCCCTGTGCAGCAATAACCCACACAAATGATCATGACTATACAGTTGTATTTATTTAGCTATTTAGAATTATTTCAGCTCTCCACTGTATCCTGTTGACCTATTTTTGAAAAATAAAAGGAAGACTGTAACTATGAAGGTTGAAGCTATCAAAGCCACTGAGTCAAAATATACAATGGATTAAAAAAGAATCTGAGTGCAAAGGGTTTTTTTCAGTATTTTCTGATTTCTTATTAAGAAAAAATATAAAAGGACACATCTACTTTCAAAATAATGCCATCTATGCTTGCCTGACTTAATTCTTTTGTTTCAGCTTCAACCTTCTCTCAATAAACATCAGTGTAAAAGTTGACCTTACCATCTTATCCCTAATTGCTGTCTCTAACACATTTCGTTTCTAGATCCCTTTGATAACCCAATGTAATACAACATGTGAAACTCCAAGTGAAACAAATTGACCTCATCTTTTTTTTTTCCAAATGGAGGCAAGGCAGTTTGTGTGATTTACAGCACTGCCTTGCTTGTTCTTGCTGATGAGCTTACCACATGCCATTTCCCTCCTCCTCCATTCTCCATTCCGAGCACCAGGACCCACCACCACTCAGCCCCTCCCCCATCTGGAAACTATTTCACACACTTAATTGTCTCTGTGGCTCTTTAAATTTCCCATCAGAGGAACTATCTTTTACCCCTGTCTTATAACCCCTAACCTTCTTTCTAATAAAACAATCAAATACTACTTTCAACTTTCCAAGTGCTCAGTCAGTCTCCCTTGCCCTTTGCTAGCCTCTTCACCCTTGCCCCAGAGTCTGCAGAGGTCATTGCTGTTATGAATCGTAATGAAAGCCTGTAAGTGTTTGTAAAATTTCTATAAAAGGTACTAGCTAAGGCCTAATTTTCTGCCTACTGCTGAGGAGGAATCCAACAAATCTGTTCTGTCTACTTTCAGAATAAAAGACTGTTAAAATCTTGGCAAAACAGACTTCAGCATTTC
>JAWWEV010000095.1:19690258-19700561 GCA_035583235.1 Hafferia zeledoni
AATATTATTTTTTCCCATCTGTATCTGCTTTTTCTGTCTAATCCCTGTATTGATGGTCCAGGCTCAGAAAAGCCCCAGGAAACACTGATATTTCTGAAAGTGTTCGTGCTTTCTTTGCCCTTCCACAGTGCTACTGAAGTACAGATACATTTTGTTTGGTGCACCTTATTACTGCCTTTACATTTGGCCTAACGCACATATTCTCTAGAACACAAATTATGCTGAGCCGCACCTATGATTGAAATGGGACCTATAGGCTTGGTAAGGGATTTGATGAGGTTTCATCCACAATGCAAAGCTCTTGAGAAAAGTAATATGCTACAGATCTGAGTGAAAGGAGCAGAGAGTGTTTGCTTTTTAATTTTGAGGGAAATTTTACAAAAGGCCCTTTCATTTTCCAACTTGCCATTTTATCTGTCTCAGAATGTATTGCTACCACATAGTGAAAAGTTTTGCAGCCTATGTTGCTAGATCACAGACTGAGAGTAATTAGCAGGGCTGAATACCAGACATCTTGTCTATAAATATACATGCATATTCAATAATTTGTTCCATTTGAATTAATTTCCAGATGTTTTCTGATGAAGATAATACAACAATTGGACTTTTTTTATTACTCCATTTCCTTTTATAAAGACATACTATTTTAATATTTTATCTTAAAAAAAAAATCCCTATGGTTATATCATTTGCTCTTCTTCTTGCTCTTCTTACTTACCGTGGCCAAGGATCAGAAAGAAAGAGTGCCAAACAATGAGTACACACATGAAATGCTTGTGGAACATATGGTCCTGCCAATTTTTCTGAAGAAATTCACTGTGATAGTGATAGCTCCAGAAAAGGATATTTGTACCTTAAATTTCAACTTTTGAGGTCCTAATTCCCTGAAGTAGCATCACTGTGCAAAATGATGTGTCCAGACTTCCTGTAGAGTACATGCAGGCAGTGAGCTCCAGCATGTAATGATGACTCCTTGTCTTACGATGATCCCCAGCAGAAGGTACCATGTCTCCTCTGGAAAGAAAGCACCTACATCTATACCAAATCTATACTCTTGTTGCTTCTTAAGGAAAGGGCCACCATTCCTCACAGTAGCCTGACACTGCCCATCTTTCCCTGAAAGAGAGCCACTGACATTAGGGATGCTATTGGTAGTTGGTCTCTTAGTCACATAACAGCTGGGTTCAAAGGGGGTTTGAATTTTTTTCAAATCCTTCTGCTCCACACAAAGCAATAAACTGAATCGACTTTGGATTAAATGTTGTATGGTCATGACAATACATGAAAACATAAAACTAGCAGTGTTGTGAGACCATATCTCCCTGTCTTAGAACATAGGCTGACCTGCTTCAACATGCTTTTCAATAAAAAGATATTTTAAACATTCAATAAAAGCAGTATCAGTATTCTTAAAATAGAAGGCAGAATTAGACTTCTAGGACTCCTATTTACATCTCAGAGGGTTATGTCTTTTTTTGCTACAACATCTCTGAAACCCCTCATTTAAAGACAGCACTTTGTACATTCTTCATTCATTTCTTTCTTTGCCTATAAATTCATAATCCCCTTTCCTTAAGTACCCTAATTAGAAGGCCACACAACCAAACAAACGAATGAACAAACAAAAGAAACTCCAAGTTCTTTTCTTTTCCTTTGAAAGTTTTCTGGAATCCAATGAATGCCAGTGTTTGGGTTTCTTTTCTTTAACTTCAGATTGATTGCTGAAGTAAAACTGAAAAACTCCTAGCATAGAAATGTGTGAACATAGCACCACAGTAATTTGTAAAGCTAGATTCATTTCTGGTGGGTGATAAAGGGAAGAAATTAACAAAGAAACCCCTCTGAGAAGATATAAGCAAAAATAGATTCTCAGAGTGCCTTTATTACAATACAGACTGAAAAAAAAAAAAACCCAAACAAACAGAAAAAACCCCAAACCAACCAACCAACCAAAATCCCAAACAAAAAGCCAACCTGTAATATCACAAGCAGAAGGGGAGAACTGTTCACTTTACAGGATGTAGCTGGTCACACAGATGGAAGACTCTACTGAGTCCCTTTACCAAACATGTGCCAGTCTCAAAATGACAGCACAAAGTCTGGACTGTCCCTTAATACAACATCTGTGTCTCTGAATTTATGACTGCCACACCACAAGATCACACACTGGAAAACCCTGAGATGCTGGTTGAACATGTACCTGATCATCATTACACCATTATTCTCATGTGCCAGAGTTTTAGAGGGAAATGATTAAATTATATTATACACCCACCACTAACTGCTCATGGCAGAATGGGGATTTTTGAGTGGCTGGCAGAACATGATTGTATTCTAAGTGAAACAGATTTGGTAGAATAGTTTCAATTATGTACCTAAAGAAAGGTTCTGGACTGAATACAGCCTTATCAAATGCAGTTCACTGAGTCTGAAAGCAGCTGTAAATTCAGTGGTACTGGGAACTGCAAACCATGTAATTTGAAAATGTTCATCATCCTGTACACCCTGCAGAATATAGACAAGGCCATTTTAGGGAAACAAGCAACTCAGAAATGTCTCAAAATGATGGCTTATTCAAAAAGGGGCGAAACAATTGTTGTTACCTATTGCTTTAAAAGGCTCACAATTTAATTCAAACACTTGCAGTGATGTGAGGTTGAACATTGAACAGTTCCCATTGCATTTACTCCTAGGCCCCATAAATTGTGCCACTGTAAGTGGTGCAAAGGCTGAAATAGACGTGAGGAGAAACAAAAATGTGCAAAACCTGCCAACCTCTCTCCCTCACACGTAGTACTTGGCTTATTCTGAAACATATGCCATTGTAAAAGTGTTAGGAGCCTCTTAGGAATCCTGAGTCCAGTAAATTAACAGCCTGCTCCACCCCTTGAATATAGGAAGATGTTGACAGTCCTATAAGAAATAATAAAGGAGTTAGCAGTAGGAATGCAGGAGTTTGGGAGGAGGGCAGAAGGAGAAAAAAATTCCTGCTGAGGTTTCCAAATGGCAAGTTTTCTACTAAAATCACTGTATTCATCTGGTGGAAAAAGGGGCACTAAAGAACTCCTACAGATGTCTCCTAAATGTTGGTTTTGTTTTAATTTCAGCAGGGAAGCTAATTTACCAACGAAGTTAGAGCACAGGTGAATTAATGTTTTCTGGCTCAGCAAATGAAGGGAAGCTGAAAAGGACTGCAATGCCTCAACAGTCCTTTCTTTGAGGCCTAAATGAAGATTTAAAGTTTTCAAATCTACCTGTTCAACTGAAATTTTGAAGAACATGTATACGTTACATTTAGAAATATAGTCAACCTCTTCTGCTCCTAGCCTATGATTATGTTTGAACTGTTGTCAATCATTTTATGGCAGCATAGAATTGGCTTCTTCATATATGTCCTTTCAAGTTTGTTGAATAATTTAGAGAAATTCTATGATCGCAGAAGAGAAATCTACATAAGGACTTCACCTGTTGCAATTTTTTACATCTTGTTTTGAAGAAAGCCTTCTTTGCAAGTTAAAGAGGACCAGAAAAGGGAATAATAAAAAAATTCTCATTAAATTTTCCTATCAGGACTACCTGAATACCCTCTATTTCTCCAGGTCTGACAGATCAGCGTGTAGGAAATGTCAAAGGGTACCTTCAGGGAATTTTTCTCACCCTACCAACACAAAGGTTTTGGGAGTTGAAGTGCTGGGACTGAGAATAAAGGAGTGGCTAATGGCTTCAGATTCCAACTCTGTGGTGGGGTGGAGGGGAGAAAACAGACTCAATGCATCTGGGAGGGTGGGAGGCTTTTTCTGTGTGCTGGCTCCACTTCGTTTTGGGCAGCTGCTGGTAGAGAGCCACTGTTTTGCTGAGCTGGCGAGAGCTCCTTCTGGCTCTGCTCTTTGCTTTCCACCCTCCATCTCTGGGCACCCTGAGCTTCAGAGAGAGTGAGAGGAGGGTCACAGCTGCTTCAGGACACACTGCAGACCTTTTCTTCCTGGGGACCGACTTGGACTGCAAGGAGATTACTGGGAATTACCACCACTCCTCAACTCTCAGCGTTTTCTTCTTTTGAACAAAGGACAAGGAATGAGAGTCTCTGCTCTTTTCCCCACAGGAAAGGCTCCATTCTGCACCACATGAGTAATTCATCCCCTTGTCTCTGCCTTGTTGGGAAAAGACTGAGAATTCACCTAGCAGCCAGCTGAGGTGTGACAGTGACACTGTCCATAAATATAATTGCACCAGGAGGAACCTACAGTTTTTGGGGGTTGTTGGAGTTTTTTATTTTTGTTGCTAGGGAGTAGTTTGCTCTGGTCTGTTCATAGTCATATCTATTTTTATATATAGTAGTTAAGAACAGTTATTCTTCTTATATACATTTTCTAATTTAAGTTTTGCTTTTTTACTAAATTTAGTAAGGGGTGATGTGGTTATTGAGGAGCAATCCTCTCCTCTGGTCTTGGTAAACATTTTGATTTCCCTCTAAATAGGACAGATAAAGGCACAATGTCTCCCTTCCCTTCTCCCATATATTTGCCCTTGTTATTCCAGTCCCTAAACTCTCTTATGTTTTTGTTCTGTAGGAAGACACAGGCACATTAACAACTTACAGCCAACTAACCAGACTTGCTTTACTTCCCTGTATATATCAGATGCATAAATTCTGGCTTTTTTCCCATGAAATAAAAAATAGACAATACCTGGTTTAATATCAATATCAATATGCTAGTTTTAGTTCTTCTCCAAGATTTGTAATAATTTTTATATGATGTGTTCAACACAAACTTCAAAGCATAATAACACTGCTTTGTCCTCATTACATGTACTAAAACTGAAGGTTTACAGACTTTTTGAATCTTTTCTCAGCCACGGCTTTTTACTCCTGCTCATTGCTGCTTCAAAAATCTTTACTTTCAGATGTGACAATCCAAAAAAAGTTCCCTTGAGAACACAAATACAGACAAGTCAGAAGGGGCTGCCTGAGTCTGTATGGAATTCATCCACAGTCAGTGCTTAGGAAAAACAAAAAACTGGTACCTCCTGCTCATGACACTGTAATCAGAGGTAATTGGAGCTAATCAGCTGTCCATAGGGGGGAAAAAAGGAAACCTCTTCTTTCATCATGAGAATACTCTAAATTGCCTAAAGATTTCATGCATGAACTGAATTTTACTGTCTGTATGTATTTTTTAATTTTTGAATTTATTTTTTAAGAAATTGAAAATCAGAATTCTTTTTAGTTCCTAAAAAAAATAAACTTGGACACTAAGTTTCTCATAGGATGCCCTTCTAGAGTATTCCATGTATTGGTTTCTCTGCTGGTTGGAAGACAGACTTGCATAGGTTCACAAGATTCTATTTAAAAGTGAAGGTTATTAAGCTTTGGGATGTTTTGGCTTTTATGGGACAGGTCCAGAAAAAATAGATGGAAAATGTCTAAGTATTAAAGCAATCTAAGGACTGCCTGGATGGTTTAGAAATGCCTGGTTTTGAAGACATTGTTTGCTTTGTACATGTAGGCATAACTTCAGAGTCAAGAGCCTGAAAGATTTTACCAGAAGATTTCTGAGAATTTGGAGGAAATATTTCAGCAACTGAAGTGGGAAACCTCATGGTGAAGAAAACTTAGTGATCCTGCTGCAGGGAAGGCCATAGGCACTTGCAACAATGAATTTTTCAGGTTTTTGTGCATCTTCTTGACCTCCAAGTCGCATATACCATCATAGGTCACTGGTTATGGCACTAAATGAGGCCCTTGGTGATCTGCTTTTAATATCTACTTTCTGTCAAGGGAATATTCTCACACCAAGATTAGATTACTTGGTTAATGGAGATACACAACAGTGAAGCAATAAGGCTGTAAAGAAAAAGAATAAAATTATTTCAGAATTACTGTAAAGTACAAGTAATCATGTGATATATTAGTGGTATCCAAAATCAAAATGGTCTCTTGAGAACAGCAGTCAGGAGTTTCAGTCTGCCATTTAAGTAGTTTTCCTATTGCAACAGCATATCTGGCCTTGATGAGTTTCCATTACTTGAAATATTATATCAGGCTAGGATGGTAGCAATTTAAAACCCTTCAAGAAAACAGATGATATGGGAAATGATGGGATGGCAGTTAATGATACTAAGATAATGGACAAAGATATAGAAAAGTTAAATTTCTTGGCTATTTTAAGTGCAATGATAAGTTCAGGAAAAGAAATTTATAAATTCTGATACTCAGATCAAATCAATAGAAAGTACTATAATGCAGAATGGATCTGATTTAGACAACACAGCTGCAGAAGTTCTTAATTCTTTGTGTGATCTGTATATTGAGGTCAGAATGTTACACTGTGGATCTTTCAATCCACCAAAAGCTTTCAGAAATCATCCTTATACAGTGCTCACTTACATTAACTCACAGTAGATTTAATATGCTCAGTGGTCTAAATACATTTTTGCATAATAATAATGGTATTAAGCAGAATGAACTGAACTTGTTGATGGCTGAGACCTGCTAACAGTATGTTTTTCAGTACATCAAACACTGGAAATAGTGCATCATTTCACTTGTGGTATTGTACGTGAAGTCAGTGTGAAAAATCTACTCCTTACTAACGTGAGGTAGCTCAAATAAATCTTCTACACCCAAAAAGAGATGGTATTCAGCCTTATCTCTTTGAGTAAACCATTTTTTAAAATCTATTCATCTTACCTGATAAAACATAAAACCTTATAAAAACACATTAAAATTTCAAATTGTAGTCCAATATGGCACTTAGGTACAGAAAGGGTAAAAAAACACTCTGATACACAAAATTTGGATAACAATGCCAGTTCACCACTGGCCACCAGACATTTTGTTTAAAAGAATGGAGATTTTTGTTTTAATCAAACTTGAGACAGAATTCTGACATAGCAGCAGTTTCTTGTCTTAGTCTGGGAATATATATATATGCATAACCATATATATATATGTACACATATATATATGTACACATATATATGCAAACATATATATATATATATATTACACAGAAAAGAAGAAATAAAATGAAACAAAGCAATATACACACACATACAAGAGTAAGGCTAACAGAAAAGCCTCTACTTCCCTAAAAAATCAGTGATGAAGGTCCCAGCTTCCTGGTACATAGGATGGCATGCCCCAAGGGCAGAGGCCATGAGAGAACGAAAAGACACCTCCTCCCTCTTTCTTTTGTATCTGGTTTGGTGTCATATGGTATGAAATATCTCATTGCTTAAAGTCAGCTGACAGCCCATGTCCAAAGTCAGCTGACAGCCTGTATTCTTTCCTATATCTACTAATACAGAAACATAGGGCCTCCTATGAGAAACTAGAGCCTGGCCTGAATAAACCTATCACAATCTATTATTGCTCTGTTTTTACAAAGACCAAATGATGTAAATAAGCTTTCTCTGTGACACAACTAACTGAAGATATACTATAACTTTTACCCCACAAAAGTCAGGAATATTTTGGGCTTCTGGAGGGCAATGAAAGTAGATTAAAATGTGTTTCTGCACAGATTTGGGGAAGATCCACGTTTGGAAAAATGTCATTTCTTAGGGATAAAATGAAGGATTTAAAATGTCATTTTTAAAGAGGAACAGCTAAACTACTTCACAACATGATCCTGAAAAGGGCTCTAGAGGGTTAGATAATTGCCAGGGAGATCCCATTAATTGCACAATGATTCCATCAGTTACCAGATACACAGAGGCATGACAGCCTGACTGGTAGAGTGATATGGTTTGAGTGATAAACAAAAGGGAAAGGATAACACTCAAATGAAGAGATGGTTTAAATTTTTTCTTTGTTTTTCCACTGGAATCACAATTTATTTCATATTAAAAATAATAAATACTTTCAGTTACTCCTCATGTTTAGAAAGAGGGAAAAATGCATTCTGGCAGAGTAAAATAAACGGTTTGGTTTTGTTTACATTGAAATACGGTGGATGTGCTAAAGCTATACAGATACAGGCAAATGCTGCCTGCTCTTTCATAATTTCATGTTACTGCAAGTACATTCCCAGTAAAAGTGATGAGTGACTGTATATTTCAGAGACCTGAGATTACAGTATAATGTGATATTGGTAGCTTATAAAACCTGAAACTTCCTCCGAATGCTGCCTGCTTCCTGAGACCCTCCACAGACACCTGCTGTTATCCAGTCAAGCTAGCCACACTGTCACCCCTATCTTTTACTATGTTCATGTCTGAAATGGTTGCCAGATCATTGTCCAGAATTTCTGTCATTGCAAAGAATGCAATGAGTGTGTTAAGTAACACTTAAAAATCATATGCAGTAGTAGTGAAAGTTAACATAAAGGCTTATTGTATTACCATTAGCATATACCACATGCAACTTTGAAGGGTAATATATGTAAAAACCCACCACCACTGAATGTACTCCTACAGAAGCTTCTAATAATCAAGAAGGTAACAAAGTATTACTACAGTCTTAGGTTGTTTACAGCTATTTTAATCTTTGCGAAGAAGCTGGAGGGGAAAAAATGATAACTGCATTTGCTGCATATGCTATTTCATAAGGAAATGCTCACAGAGATAAAGAAAATGGTACAGGGTGTTTGTGAGACCTCTTACTGAGTTCTAACAACTTAGTGGAGAGGAAGCAGTATATACAGAGTTTATTTTCAAAAGAAAGTGTTAATATTTGTTTTCAAAAAAATATTTTGTTTCCAAAATCTCTGTTCAAAAGCACAAGGCAATAGGTCTTCAGACCACTATATCAAAAGATGCTTCCAGGCTTTTGGTAAGAATTCTTTCCATGTAAATCACCCAGGCAACTTCTTGTATTTAACCACACACAGAGATGGGCTCAATATAAGCACACGTCTTGACTGCTTTTATAATTTTTTCAGTTTCCAACCATAAACTTTCTCTGATGGAGAAAGGGCACTTTCTTCTCATAGACACACGCATATTGTAGAATTGTGTTTTAACTCTTTCTGTCTTTAATTTTTGTGGAGAATCTCAGTTCTTAGTCCTTTTACTGTAGCAGAAAATGTGGTTCTGTAGACATGACTTCTTTAGTAGTGCCTTCAAGGAGTGTTCTGCTTTTAAAAACTGATGCAGCAGATCTGCCAAACTTGTTAGTAATGTAGACACTATATAACACTTTTGTGGGATCTTTGAATGCCACCCTGATGCCCAATCGTGTCAGGTCTCGGAAGCTAAGCATGGTCAGCCCCTGTTAGTACTTAGATGGGAGACCTCCTGGGAATGCTGGGGGCTGTAGGTTCTAGTCCTGAGGACTTCACTGTCACGGCCAAGCTCACTTGGCCGTAGCAGATGAACCTCAGGAGTTAAAGGGTGGTCCAGTTTCATGCACACTGTGCCTCACCTAAAAACTCCACTCTGCAGGCTCAAAGGATACACCCATGTGGGTAGAGCCCTTCTCAAATCTTCATTTGCGAAGCCTAGCCATCATCATCTTATGAAAGAATGTCAGTTTATGTTTTAGATTTAAAGAACTCTGGTTTTAAAAGGACAAAACATCATGCTGAAATGAAATGGTAATTACTGCTGAAATAAAAATGTTGCCCAGAACATAGTGTTCAATCTAATTGGATACTGAGAGACTGGCACACCTTGACTGGTTCTGTATTTTAGTCTACTGCATTAGTCATGGGGGGGAAACAATTTTATTCCTTTTTTTTTTTTCTCTTGAATCTCACCTGTAACAAATTGATAGTTCATTGGAAAATGTGCTTTCAAAGTGCATAGTATAATGATTTATTGTTCATCATCATGGCTAGGCTTTGTGAATGAAGATTTGGGAAGGGCACTACCCACACTTGCTGCAAGTGAGCTGGTGGCTAAAAAGGTCGATGCAGGATAAGCAAGTCCAATCACAAAAGGCACAGTGGAAAGTCTCCTTTGGCGATATTGGCAAGGCACAGTTCTTTCTGCATTGTCTTTTCTCCTTGAGACTGACTCTGCCTGTGTTGTCAAAGGAAGCAGCAGCGTTATGAATGGTGTGTCTCCATGAATCCTGACTGGAGACCAGAGTGGATCATTGGTGGCAGTCAATATGGCCAAGGCTGAGGTGTTGTTTCAGGGAGTCCTTGTATCTCCTCTATCTCCTCTTCAGGGCTCCTCTCTTGTGGCAGCCGCTGGCGACTTCACCATAGAGCACAATCTTCGCGAGGCAGTGGGTGATCCTCCATCCTGGAGACGTGCCCTGCCCAGCGCAGCTGTGATCTCATCAGCATGGCCTCGATACTGGTGACCCCTGCCTGTTCAAGAACAGACACATTGGTCACGTAATCAGACCAGT
>JAWWEV010000095.1:19700661-19717287 GCA_035583235.1 Hafferia zeledoni
GCCCAAAAAGCTCAGCAGCCTCTGCAAAGCAGGATGTTAAGCGCTGCAGAGCTGCTTCTGTGTGAGCAACGAGGGTGGCATCATCAGCAAAAAGCAGCTCATAGACAAGATGATTCAGGGTCTTGGTGTGGGCCTTCAGTTGCCTTGGGTTGAATAGGCTTCCATTGGTATGATATCAGAGTCCTCAAAGTCTGCCATGGCTCTTTGGAGCATCATGCTGAAGAAGATTGTGAATAGAGTTGGTGCAAGAATGCAACTTTGTTTCACACCATTGGTTATTGGAAAGGGTTCAGAGAGTGCATCGCCATATCTGACTTGTTCACACTGATCCTCATGTAGCAGGATGATCATTTCGAGGAACCTGCGGGGACATCCTAAACTTTTCAAGGTCTGCCACAGGCCTTTTCTGCTCACAGTGTCAAAAGCTTTGGTGATGTCAACAAAGGTTACATAGAGTCCTTTGTTCTGTTGCCTATAATACCATAAGAGACCTCAAAAACTGTACTCTGAGCCAAGTTAGTGTGAGATAAGATAAAAAAGTAGATTCTTTAAGGTCTGGGCTTAGGGCTTTCAGGAATACATGATGACATGCCTTATTTGAACACAGATTTTTATGGTTTTTATAATACTGTCAATCCCCAGTTCACACATCTCTCGGTTCAGCCCCATCAGAATTTGAGTCAGGGAGACAGTGGGACCCCTTCTTCATCATCATCCTCTTCCTCAGCACCTTGGAGCTTTTCCAGTGTTCTTTGACACCAAGGTTTTTGGCTTAAGTTTGTGTCTTGTTCTGCAGGCCTTCTGATATTCTTCAGGCTTCCACCTTGAAAAGACGTCTAAACAGCTAAGAGAATTCGAGCTATTGATATTAGATAGGGGTTGGCATGTAAAAACATTGAACTTAAGCTGCTAGAAATATTAACACACTAAACTTGTGTTTTTCTACGGTTGCAAGTACTTCTAAAATCTATAAAAATGAAATAATCAAAAATCAAAAACCCCTACGGCATCACCTACACTTCTCTTGCAGTTGTCTGAGAACAAATACCATGTCTGTGGTACTCCTATTGGCTCTGAAACCACACTGGCTTTCAGGTAGAAGTTCTTCTGCAATAGCTGGTACTAATCTCTTCAAAAGTATCTTGCAAGGATTTTACCAGCAATGGAGAGCAAAGTAATACCTCCATAAAAATCAGCAGTCTGATTTTTCTCCTTTCTTCTTGTACAGGGTGATGATGACTGCATCACAGAGATCTGGTGGTAGCTCCCCTTGTTCCCAGCAATGCACATTGAGCTCATGAAATGGAGCATGCAGTGCTTGACCTCCATGCTTCTAAACTTTGGGTGGAATCAAACCCAACTGCCTTGCCAGTTTTCACCTACTGTATGGCCTTAAGTGTCTCTCCCATAGTAGGGGCTGTATCCAATTCATTTTTCACTGGTTGTTGTGTAATGTGCTGAATTGCTGAGCCTTGGGCTCCATCCTGATCAGGATGGAGGTATTACCTGTGAGAAGCACTTGGCCATCTGCACTGAGTAGGGGGCTTTGACCCTGCTGTTTGAGTCCGTACACTGCTTTCAGGGCCTCATAGAAAGAATCCTCTTTTGTCACCCAAATCTCTGCATAGTTGAGTCTTTTCTGCTAGGCTGAGCCACCATTTGTTTTGGATGTCTCAAAGTTTCTGTTGGAGCTTACTGCATGCAAGACGAAAGGCTGTTTTTCTTACATGGCAAGATGGCTGATCGAGGTGTGCTTGGTGAGAAGTTCTCTTCTTCTTCAACAATTCCTGGATCTCTTGATTGTTTTCATCAAGCCAGTCTTTGTATTTCTTGGTGGAGAACACTAAGGATTCTTCAGAGGACTGCAGGATGTTATTTTTAATTTGTTACCAAAGCACTTCAGGAGAGGGATCTATGGGGTGATCTAGTTTAAAGGTTTACCTGAAAGCTTTCTCTCACTGTAGCTGTTTGAAGATTGTTAAGTGGGAGCCTCCTCCTTGGAATGCTGCCTCTCTTAGGTTTGCACTTAAAGTGGAGGTTAAGTTTGTAGCGTGCAAGGCAATGGTCCATTTGACATTCTGCACTAGGCATTACTCGGGTAGGATGGACATCACTGACATTTCTCTGTTGCACTAAGGTATAGTCAATGAGGTGCTAGTGCTTGGATCGAGTATCCATCCAGATTGTCTTCAGGCTGTTGAAAGATAGTGTTGGTGATGGTGAGCTGCTGTTATGCACAAAACTCTAGCAGGATGTATCAGTTGCAGTTTCCAACACCATGCTTGCCTAGTACTCCTTTCCAGGCTTCAGAATTCTTCAGAGTTCTTTCTTACTTTGGCATTGAACTTAGCAAGAACTATGATCTTATCATCTGCAGGAACCTTTTAGGTGAGGTGGTGCAGGTCATTGTAGAATTTGTCTTTTTTCACAGGGAGAAAAAAAACTGCTTGGAGAGTTGGGGCATATACGCTAAAAAGAACAACATGTTGCTTGTTGTGTAGTGGGAGGTGTAAGGATATAATGCAATTGCAATGACCTGTTGGTAAATTTTGAAGTTTGGAGGTGATGGAGTTTTTAATCATGAAGCCAACTCCTGAAAGGTGTCTTTTGTTTTTGGGTTTGCCTGACCAGCAGAGTGTGTAGCTGGCACCATTTTCTTTAAGGCTGCCTTCATCACGAAGAAAAACTTCACTGAAAGCAGCAATGTCGATGTTGAGTTGCGACAGTTCATGTGCAATTAGAATAGAATGATGCTCAGGACACCCAGTATCCACAGTATCAAGCATGGTTCTGATGTTCCAACATAAGAGTGTTAATTTGAACACACCTTTGGAGGCAGGTGTATGTATTTATCTCTTTGTCTTTGACCTCATCAGAAGATGCCGGTTGGCTGCAGTTATCCAACTGGGGGAGGGGTGGAGATGAGCTGTGGTTAGGTCACCTTTTCTAGGTCCCTCTCTGTGTGGAGCAAGCTGTGCTGTCCTTAAAAATGGCTGCTTGGACATTCAGGATGCTGCGTCATGAGACTCATCTCTGGGGTCAAGTCTCGAATGACCAATATCCTGAACGGCCTGCATGCAGGGTTGGGTCTGCAGCTTCCAGCGCTTCCTGTCATCTGCCGTTTTGACCTTTGTATGTTTCTACAGGGCTTTACAATGTGGGTGAACCCTTCAAGCTTGCACAATGGATTTTTTCAGGTGAGGCACAGTGTGCATGGAACTGGCTCCACCCTTTACTCCTAAGGTTCATCTGCCAGGGCCGAGCAAGTTTGGATAGTGACAGTGAAGTCCTTGCCATGTAGGATTAGTTAGAATATCATTCTCTTAAATGGATAGCCTTAGAGGGCTAAGTGAGCTCCATCTGCCCAGGTTTGGAGTTGGAGTTAGAGTTGTCCTTCTTCTAGGATCGTTGCCAGAGGGCTAGGGAGCCCATCCTGCCCGTAGATACACTTTGTCTGACCCTTCAGTTGAGACCTGTCTGGCATGGGAGACCCTACCGGGGGACAAACCACCGCCAGCATAGCACACAATCTCATGAGGGCATGCAAGCTTCTCCCCTGCAACAAGGGGGTGTCCCTGGAGAAGAATGATTTATTGTTAATACTTTCATAAATGAGCTCTGTCTAAACATTCTTTTTCCTGTTTTAATTCAAACTTTCACATGGCTTAGAACATAGATATTTTCATGACTATTCTGACAAGTAAAATTTTTAGAGAGAAATGCTTTTTGATGCTGAGGGAAAGTTACACTCTAAACTTTCTTGATTTGATGGCTTTTTACAATAAGGAAATAAAGAAGAAAAGAGCATTGCTTAACCTAGTTTGTGGTTGTTTATAACAGTCCAGACACATTAGACTGAATCTATGATTTTTACAAATTATTTTAATATCTGACAATAGGTAATTTGAAACAGGAACTTAAAAAACAACTTGAGCTTTTAGTTCTGCTGTTATTGGACAAGAAGATAATTAGAAACAATATTAAAATGTATAAAGAAAGTTACATTTTACTGCAAACATTATCAAAATGTACAACTGCTTTTGTTTCTACACTGATGTATGGTAAACATTCTCAGCATCATAAATTTTTTATAGTAATACTTGGGATGTACAACAAATATCATTGTGCAATGGTCTGACTACAGTTATGTGCTCAAAGTCCTAGGCTGTTTGTGTCATTTCTATACCTTTTTTTTCTTTCTCATAAACTATGGGCATTGTTTGTTCAGAACAATAAGTTTCTTTGTGTTATGAAGCTCCTTGAAATATTTTCAATTAAAAGTCTATAGAATAAAATCCTATTTCATAGTACTTCTAAACATCCCATTTTAAGAGTAAAAACAATTTTAAGTAAATAATGAAGTATAGTATCTTTTTTATCTTTCCCTCCCACCTATCAGCTCAGTTTTAGCTATTCACTGGGATATTTAGTGTTAAATACACTGTAGACTTCTGCCTACATTTGTACTAGATGAGCTAGTATTTTGTTCGAGGACAAATGAAAAGGCCCTTCATTATTCAAAAACCAACCAACAGTGAGCAGCATGTATAGAAAATACTATTACATTTTTGCTTTATGTGAGGCTAGTTACAATGCACTTTGTAGTTTCTGTGTCAATAACTTTCATAGCCTAATCTTTTCTGCGCCCACTTATGGATAAGGGAATTGTCAATTGCAAGTATGCAGATTTTTCTTGAAGAATTTAGTACCAAATTGGGACACTCATTTCAAATTTAAGTGACCTGATATGCAGAATGATGAAAGTTCCATAGCCTCTTGGGGAGAATGAAGGCCATGCCTATTTAGGGAAAGAGAAGTTACATGAAACTGTGTTGGCAAGCCCTGGACAGACTGAGTAAGGCTGATCTCTACTCTGGTGGGCCTTGCACTGGGAGCTGAACCCAGGTGCCAAATTCAATCTTGTGCATGTGGGTCAGAGGACTGCTAAGGAGAATGGCCTGTTTTGGTCAGCAAGCTATTCAAGCTTCAGGTCACAAATTTTTAAGCTCATTTAATGTCATGAGTTTAATATAAACTAGACAAATAAGAAATTGACAAGAAAATATAGATTCTTCAGAATAATTATTGAAAGAATCTACTTGGAACATGGTGGTCTTTCCATTACTTACAGTGTTTTGGTAAAGGCAAGACTTCATTCAAACCAGTATCTTGTAGTTAGAGATTTGATAAACAAAGTACTTTGTGACTTTCTATAGTCTTTGTTGTGAGCCTGCGTGGTCATAATGGTCCTTTCTGGCCTTCAAATCCATTACATTATTTTTGATTAGCTAACTTAGTGCAATGCCACAAAAAAATGAAGGAAGACTTACATTTTTGGATCACCTCTGCATTCCCTCTGGCAATTTTACAAATACCTGGCAAAGCTTTAGCATTGCAGAATCACAGAATCATGAAATCCTTTAACAGGTAAAACTGGAAAGGATCTCCAGACATCATCTGGTTGAACCCTATTGTTAAAGCAAGACCACCTAGACCTAGTTGCCCAGGACAATGTCCAGATGACTTTTGAATATCCCTAAGGATGGAGACTTTACAACCTCTCTAGAAAACCTGTGTCAGTGCTCCACTACCTGCACAGTGAAAAAATGTTTCCTGATGTGCAATGGGAGCCTATTGTGTTTCACTGTGTGCCCATTGCCTCTGCTTCTGTCACTGGACACCACTGTAAAGAACCTGGCTCTATCCTCTTTGTATTCTCTTGTCAGATACTCCTAGATATTAATAAATTCCTCTCTGAGTGCTCTCTTCATTGCACAAAACAGTCCCAGATCTCTCTGTCTTTTCTCATATTAGAGATGCCCTTCCTTATTTTTGAGTATTTTGTTTGACTTTCTCCAGTATGTCCATGTCCTTCTTGTACTGAATAGTCTGCAACTGGATACAGTACTCCAAGTATGGCCACACCAGTGCTGAGAAGAGGGGAAGAGTCACATCTATCAACTAGCTGGCAATACCTTGTCAAATACTTCCATGAATAATAGTAATCTTCCCTGTGGCAAGGCATACTGCTGGCTCCTGTTCAACTTGCTGTCCACTTGGACTGTCAGATATTTTTCTGTTAAGTTTCTTTCCACCTGGCTGTCCCTCACCATATACTCATGTCTGGGCTTGATCTTCTGCAGCTTCATGAGCTTTCACTTCCCCTTGTTGAATTTCATGAGACTCCTGTCAGGAGCCAGCTTCTGTAGGTCACACTGGATGGCAGCACGACTCCTTGGTGTATCAGCCACTCCTCACAGTGTTGTGTCATCCATAAATTTGCTTAAGATGCATTCTGCCCCATCATCCAGATCATTAATGAAGATAGTAAACAGGACAGAATCCAGTACTGGTTCAATACCCCTTCAACAAGGTTACATCCTCCTTGCTCCAGCCTTTCCCTCTGGTCTCTGTAAGCTGGGATTCCAGAAAGCCAGACTTAATAGTAAAAAACTGAGGAAAAAAAGGAATGCAGTACCTCATGTCTTGTGTAACCAGGTCCTCCATCTCATTAAGCAATGGGCCAACATTTTACCTAGTCTGCCTTTTGTCAACTATGTACTTATAGTATTGACCTTCACAGAGACATTAATTTCCATTTGAATTTTAGCTTTCCTATATGGCAGACTCATTCTTTGTCCCTCAAACAATTGGATGCTGATTCTTTCTTAACACAACCCTGGCACCTAGCACTAACCTAACCTAACACTAATGTAATCTAATACTTTTCAGGGCAACCCTACAACAACGGAGGTTGGACAACCTATCTGTGCAACCTCGATGTGCAATTATCGTCACTGCAAAAAAATTTTTTGCATTACTTATAGAATTCTAACACCTAGATTTCAGTGGCATACATCCTAGAAAGCCTGAAGATGAAATGAAGGCCTTGCAATGTTATTATGTTTCTTGAATTCTTTTTAGACACATGAATTAATTTTAAGAGTACAGATCAGGTTTATTTACAAATTTAGTCAAAATAACATGTCAGAATATTCAGCTTTCTACTCATCCTTTTGACTAGATATCCTGTAATTGTTAATTTTTTAAATTATCAATTTTTTAATTTAATGTCATGGGGTTAATACACACTAGACAAATAAGAAAATTACAAGGTAATATAGATTCTTCAGATTTTTTATTTATTTATTTATTTTACATCAGCAAATTCTGGCACTATGCTTTGGAGAAAGAAATTTACTGGGTTTGTTTTGCATAACTTTCCTTTTTTGACTTTTCTGAGTGAAACAGAATTTTCTTTGTCACTAGAAGTCAGTGGCAGAGTACAAAAAACAGTATGAAGAAAAACAGTGAAAACAAAACAAAATTGAAATAAAGAAAAGGAATTTACTGAGTCTATTAAAAACTCTTTCAATCTATGGATATGTATGAAACTAAGAGAAGATAACATTAAAAGACATTCATAGATTATTTCTTTCTATTTTTAAGGCTAATCAAAAATATACAAAATTTAAGACTGGAGTCTATCTTCTCATCCTTATCTGCCTCTCATTCACAACTCAATGTCCTTCTACTGAGTTTCTCGTTATTGGCAGCTGATATAGTACAGATAATAGTACTGAAACGACATGCACAAAGCACGTGTAAAGCCGGTACCAATAGATCAGTACTTTTTGCAAGTTAAGAAAGAGTCATGGTTGAATTTTAACTCTATAACACTTGCTGTAGTGGTGGCAAGGAATGCTTGGCAGAATATGGATCCTGCACACTTACGATTCTGTATTGCACACATAATACAGGAAGTCACACCATCTTTTTCTAGTCTGGAAAATAAGTAGCAAAGTTACAAAACCTGTGATATTTAAAATATAAAACCAGACTTATGCACCACTTGCCTGATAACAGTTCTTCAATGAATTTATTGTAGGAATCAAAGAGATGAAGACTGTCCAAGGAATGTGTAGTCAAGCTAAAGGAGCTGAATTTACTCTGGAATGATCAGGAGAAATATATTTCTCTTACAACAGAACTTTTTCTTTTCTTTAGGTTGCTTTGATATGCTAGCTCTCCTATTTAGTTCATCTAGTCTGTTTCCAGGAAGTGTCTTTCCTCTTTGATTTGAAGACCGCTCATGTTCACACTCAGGAAACAGGACAAAAGAGGAATGAGACCACTTGAAATTATGATGGAAGCTCACATGTATGTCTAAGGCATTAGGAGTGTCTTGATTACATCCCAGTGGGCCCAAACCACTTCACTAAATCAGGTGGGAAGCCCTCATTTTTGGCTTGTTTAATGGAGTCATGAAGAATTCTTCCCATATGCAACCTCCTTGCAGTAACTTTCAGCTTAAAACCCTGAAAGTGTAAATAGGCACTGAATATTCTTTGAAAAATACTGAAGATGTAAAAACAGCTCAATATTCAATGTTTATCTTTATTTAGCTTATATTTATTTATGCTGTAAAAAAGGATGTGGTCTCCCCAATAGTATAAAACCTCTAAAAAGATTTATTGCATACATAACACGACTTCATAGAAGTTCAGATCAATTGCGTAGTGGTTTCTTTTGCAAAATTGAACAAGAGAAAATAGTCTCAGTAAAAGCTGGATTTTCTTCAGATTTTGCATTGATAAAACACTTCATGTTTAAGCCTACTGAGTCCACGTTTCTGAACAACCATAAATAACTCTTTACCTTATGCTTTTCTACAAAGGCAGACATACAGTGATTGTATGAGAAGCACTGATTCAAAGAATGGGTGGAGTCTTTCTTCAGGTTAGAAAAAAAAATATACAAAAGTCTCAGCACTAGCAAAATGTACAGACCTACAAAATGATAGAAATATTCAGCGTTTATGTACAAAAAACAGTCGTAAAAAGGATCTAGTCAGTGCTTAGTAGTGAGGCATTATAAAAAGCCTAATTATCAAAATGACCCCACTGACAAGATTACTCATACATTAATCAAGCTTTCTAAAATTTATTTGGATAATATACTGAACAGATCAGTCGTTCATGTTTAAAGGAAGTCTGAAATCTGGCCTGCTCTCATGTACGGAGCCTAAATCAATATAGGCTCAAATCCTCAGCTGAATGGGCAGCCTGCACTTCAGTACTTTGTAAAGACAGATAAAAGCCTGGTAGTTTTATAGGTATTGTGTTGATGACGTACCAAGTGGATGTCATAAGAAAGAACTGAACTATTTCTAAAATACTTGTTTCCTAAATGATCCCTGTCCTGTGAATTAACGTAGTTGAGCTGTGCCGCACCACAGACATGGCATGAACCTGACCTTGATGAGGCATTTGCATCTATTCATGTTCACATTATCCAAATCCAGCCCTCCCCACAATACTTTCATTAATTTGTCTTATACTTCATAAGAAGAGGGAAAATAGCAAATCAATGTTTTCTGCACCCTTAGGGGCCCTGGGGCAAGGAGAAGGACAGAGGGGGCTGGTCCCACCAACACAGCCACAGCTGCCCACTTCCAGCTTCACATGAATGCGTCAGAGCTCGAAGACCTGACAAGGAGACCAAAGCAAAACTGCAGGAGCATTAAGCATGTTGGCTGGTGGGTTGAAGATCTGCTGTTCTTTTCTACTATTTGTAACATGATGAAGAATATTTTCTAATTCTCTGTTGTTTTTTTCCACACACAATAGTTGTGGAGTTGGATTTACTGTCAGGGTTATTCTTCACTGGTCGGCTGCATGTTTTCTATATATTCCTCCCAAGTGAAAAAAAAACCCTACATAGATTTGTCTATTCTAGACAAACTACAATGATAAAAAAAAAAAAGAAAATTAAAAATATGCTGAAACTTCAGAGAAAGTATTGTTTAATGGATGGGATTTTTTTTCTCCTTCTTTCTGTATACTTAATTAACAAAAACTCCTTGAAAACTCAGATAAATTTTCTTTGGACCTAGATTAAAGTAAATGATGTCAAGGTATATCAGACTAGAATATATATGTGTACTCTGTAGCTATGGAGAGAAACTATTGCATTAATTTATGCAGGAGGAAACAACACATTATGAAATCCAATACAGAAAGATATAGAACAGTCTTATTCACAAGTAACAGTTGAAAGGAAATGTAACTTTATTTTCTTAGTCCAGAGAACAAGGGTAGAAAACCTAAACAAATCTTGGGATGCAAAAGCTCTTTTTTAGGTCTGAAACACCCTACTATAATTTCACACATAAGAGTATGTTCAAGAAGTTACCCCTGTTAGTCTAACAGATGGACTTAGTTGTCTGCAAATCTTTTCTGCTAATATCACGCCAAATTATGCTGCCACTATTGCTTAACACAGATAGATAAAAATCCAAAACAACCAACCAAAAACTAGCCCTCAGATACAATGGTGATAGGATCATTTAGAAACGCAATAGGATGGTGGGTTTTGCTTGCTTAAAGAATACCTATTAAAATTGAGAAGTTGGTATCAACACTACTCAACATCTAGAGTTTCTTTTGTCTTTTTTTTTTCAAATACTTTCAATAAAACTTGTTGTTCTAAAAATGTGATAACTATTTCTTTAGCACTGCAAAACATTTCAGACCACAGAAAACTGGACTCCAAGCCAAGTTAGTGTGGGATAAGATAAAAAGGAAGATTCTTTAATGTCTAGGCTTAGGGCCTTCAGGAGTACATGATGACATGTCCCTGAATCTTGGTTTCCATGTTTTTTATAGTATTGTACACTCAATCTCTTTACACATCTCTTTGGTCCAGCCCCATTCTGTCTCTGACACACCCCATCAGGATTTGAGTCTGGTGGAGAGTGGAACCCCTTCTTCATCATCTTTCTCTTCCTCATAGTATGTAGGAATACTTGGAGGTCTTCTAGTGTTCTGGCTTTGAGGTCATTGGCCTTGTAGCATGGGGCTTAAGATATTATTCAGCTTCTACCTTGAAAAGAAGTCTAAATAGCTAATAGTCTTTTAGGCATTGATATAGGATAGGGGTTAGAAGACATAAACATTGAACTGAAGCTGCCAGAAATATTAACACGCTAAATCTGCATTTTACTACAGTTATGAGTATTTCTAAAATTTATAAAAATTAAAAAATCAAAAATCAAAAACCTCTGAGGCAACACTTTTAAAGAAGATGATAGTTCGAAGTGTTCAGCCAGGCTACATGCTCTACTTTTTCCCTACATGTTCAGCTTTGTTGTTGCATTAAAAATTAATCATACTTCACATAATCATCTTGAATTTAGATTTGATTTGCAAAGTTAATGTCATATGTGAATATAAGTATATATGAAGAAGCTAGAATAATCACTTATAAGCAGTTAGTGATTTAGAGAAGTGATTCTTCTAGCAGTAATGCTAGGGGCTAAAAGGCTTGCTTTCAGCATCTGATTTTGTGTCTTAATCTAGCAAAAGTAATCTCTTCTTGCCTCTAGCTAAATATCAGCAGAAATATAAAACATGTCAATGAAAACCAAATAGATTACTAAAACAATAAGGTATCCAAAATCTTATTAAAAGAGTATTTTAAAATCAAACCATGAAAAATGTAAAATGCACATTAAAAATATAGGAAATAATTCCTCCTGACAGTTTGATAATAATTTTCTTTTTCATTGGACTATAAGATGATCTGAAAAATATACCAAATATTTCCCATTTTCCTTTGATCTCCAATTATGAGTTTAGAAGGATAGATTTATACAAACCTTGTACATGAGGTTCTTGATTTCTATCTGAGCTTAAAGAACAGATATCAGATACATGAATACATATAAATATGGTATACATCACAACATAATTCCTCCATAGTTGAATATGCTCAAAGTGGCAGAAAGGACATAGACAAAATACATGGTGGTGTAATTCTGTTCCTGTGGGTTTTGGATATGGGGGCTGTCCTAGGCCAACAGAGGGTACAGAAAATCATCCAGTCCTTCTCTCTCATGTTTTTGACATATTCTACATATGTTATAAAAATGTTTTTAAGAATGTTCCTTGTAGTTCTCAGGCTGCTCACCCTCTCTCTCCCTGGTGTGGCTCCCCTTTGTCTGTCAGGACAGTAATTACTTGGTTTAGGAGATGCAGCCTAGAAACTACAAACCCTTTCATAGAAAAATCATGCTTTCAGAATTAAAAATAATTAACTTCAGTTATAGAATAAATCCTCTAATCTGATACTCAATAACATACATATAAAAAACCTACGTACTGATGGAATAGTTATTCAGATGCAAAAGGACACGCAGTTACATTCCCCATTGTTACTGGTGACTGTACATGACCTAAAAATATCTCATACAAAGTGCTCCTTTTACAGGAATGACAGCAAGTTTTGTGTGAATTAGAAGATAGTGTTTTCATTGTTGTTTTCTGGGCTGGCCTACTTATAAAGGCTGTAGCAATATTTTAAAGGAAAGGACAACAGACACATGAGATAGCAGCATCAAGGACAGTAGCTTAAAGATTTGAAACCTATGCCAGAAAGTGTAGTATCTAGACTAATTGTTAAAGACTGGCTTTGCTATGTTTTCCAGTATGGCTTTGGCATGCATCCCCCTCAGTGCTGTGGCTGTCTGCCTTACTAAAGGCATCTACTGTTTTATCACCTTCTCACTCCCTTGATACAACTGGAAGTGTCAGGAGTAATATCAAGGTGTTGCGGCTCCAGATGAATCTTACAATCATCCTGTACCAGCTCAGAGTCTAGATTTCTTTTCTGAGGGTGAACTGTGTTCATATTCTCAACTACCATCCTGAAAAGAACTGGATAGTAATGTAAAGTGGCCCCCCTCAGTGTGGACCACACCAGTAAAGGAAGACTCCTAGTCCAAAGGACTTCCAAAGAAAGAAAAAACCACAGGGAATGAAGCGGTGACAGTCCTCACTCAGACAGCCATTCCACTAGTGGGGCTAACAGGACATGGTCTAGCTGTACCAAATGCAGGTAGAGAAATACCAGACCTAAGGAACCAGTGAGTTTAATCATCTGTATGATTTGGAAAAAAAAAAAAAAAAAAACAAAACAAAAAAAAAACCAAAAAAACCCCAAAAAAACCAGAAAAAACAAAAAACCCCCCTCCAAAACAAAAAACAAAACAAAAAAACCCCAACCACAAAAACCCCCCAAAGCTAGATATTTGGTAGAAACCATGTCTTTTCCTGCTTTTGAACCTGAAAATTTCAGAACAGGTTTTAAAGTGAATTGCAACACATTCTGAAATGCTGAATGCAAATGTGTATTTGTATCTGTGTACTGGGTAGAAACACTGCAGTGGCAGTATCTCTGGGAAGAGGACAGGGGCTGCCTTTCAACAGACACAATCATTCCAGCTGTCTCCAACAGACATACCACAGGACATAGCCAAGCCCATTAGCTAAGGTAGGGATTATACTCTGAAAATGTGTTTAAGAAAGATCAGAAAACACCAGGCAAGCAGAGGGGAGTGGGGAAAGAAGATGGAAGAGAGAGAAAGAGAAGAAAAGGTAGAGAACACCAAGGCCAGATGAGTAGATTGAGACAATCCATGGTGAAGCAGATGACCACACTGCAGCCTGTGGAGGACCCTCATGCTGGAGCAGTTGCATATTTTCTGAAGAAACTGCAGTCTGTGTAGAGCCCATGCTGGAGCAGGGGAAAAGGTTGAAGAGAAAAGTATGTCACTAAGAAATAGTCATGTACTTACCATAATCCTCCATTCACTATTGACTGTGGGTGGAGGAGTTGAAAGCGTAGAAGAGACTTGGAACCTGGGAAAAAGGAGGCAAGGTATTTTTTGTCTTCTTTAAAATATAAAAAAAAAATTATTAATAATAATTTATTATTGTTTATAATAATTTATTTTTATCTGAATCTAATTTAATTGGAAATAAGTTGAATTTAATTTCCTCCAAGCTGAGTCTCTTTTGCTAAGCCAATAATTAGCAAGTGGTCTTCCTGTTTTTATTTCAAATCACAGTCTTTCTCATACTATTTTCTCACCCTATCCTTCTGAATAGTGGAAGTGAATGAGCAGCTGAGTGGGCATTTGACTTTTAACCAAGGTTAACCCATCACAGTATGCTATACCCACACATGTTTTTTGAATACATATACACTGGTATATTGTAATAGTTGGAACAAAAACATGCTTGTTTTGTTTTAATAGGGAGAAGGAAATGGATTTTGCTCTTCATCTATCAAGCTCTTCCCTGCTCATGATGTCAGCATGTCAGCATTTTCTCAGTGACTATGAACTGGAGTTGGACCAAGGGTTGGACTTGATGATATCAGTTCAATCGATTCTATGATTCTATGACTCTGTGAATGACATAAATTCTCAGTTCCACTAGACAAATTAATCTCATCAAGATTTAGTTTTGACTTTACTATCCTTGTTGTAAGATTAATGTGATAGAGAAATTATTTCTTTTATAATCTTGGATAGCTGAATTACATTTTTAAAGGCTAAAAACAGGAAGCTACATAATGCTACATAATGCATGAGCAAGGAGTACCTTAGGGATAGGTTAATATTTAATATTGGTTTGAAGTTAATGTTTGCATTCTAATTATAGTTTGAATTACTAAAAACATGGCTTCAGCCAACTACCAGGAGCTGTACAACCTTTTTCCATACTCAAGCTGGCAAGAAATTGTTTGAAAAGGGCTTTATTTTAAGTATTTCGTACACTGGAACTGCAGAGCACTGCCTAGAAATGGTCATAACTTTGACTGTTATAGTTCTATGATAGCTGAAAATTAGGAAGAGGTTAATTAAGGCAGTATTATAATACAGCATGTTCACAGTGGCAATGCAAAAGAAGTAAATTATTTCAGAAATATTATTGTACAGAAAAGGTAGCCTTGGTCATTCCTTCAGTAATTTTAAGTTTCTGGGGGGGTTTTTGGCAGAGATTAAGGCTAGAGTTGCAATGGTGATTTCTTATGCAGAGGTGAGGCAATCATAACATTCTAAGATTCCCCCCTTCCTGGCCTGATCAACGGGAACACAATGTTCCTATTGATGTCCTAGTGAGAGCTGAAGCTATTAACACCAGATGAAGCAGCAGCATCAAAACTGAGCTATTCCACTCCACAAGTCCCTATAGCCTAATAACTTATTACATTTGCACAGCATCAAGCTAATGTGGACTTAGTGTTCTAAGTTAAATTAATCCTTTGTGCAACTGATGTACAGCAACTACAGGCTGCTGTTTGGGATCTGAGGACTGGAAAGCAAGCTCTGCAGGCTTCTGGGGTTTTTTGGTGCATTCCAATATGTACTCATTAGTAAAATCTTTTGTTAGAAACATGAAATTATGCTACAGTATTTCTTGCTCATTCTGTTCAAGACTGTATTTTACAGATATGGATTATGTAGGATTTGTTCACAATTTCATTAACAATTTACTTAGAATAGATTTTAGACTGCAAATAAAGACTGACCAAAATGAAATCCTGTTTAAGAGAAAAAACATATGGCTTTCACTACCTCATTTCATCAAAAATAAAAAAACCCCTCCCCACCCTTTCCATTCCTGACGGGCTGTACCTGATGTCTTATAAATTATCTACTGCTTTTTATTAATGAATCCTGACAATTTCTTTAGACTTATATGCCAATCATTGCTGCATGTTCAAGTGATTGTTCTGTCATTAAACTATCTCAGACCTGAAGTTATATTGAATAACTTTGCTAGACTTGAAGTTTACTTTAAAGTAAGATTTCTTTATGAAGAAGGAAATAAAATCTCAGTGAATAAAATAATATCCATATGAAACAGCACTGCTCTGCTTCAGCTTAAAAGAACACCATAGGGCTTAAAATTGTATTAGCAAGTAAATCAGAGGAAACATTACTGACTTAGAAAAGTAGGACTCAAGTGACAAAGATTCTGTATATGTTCACATATGCATAACAACATAAGTATTGAAAGAATATGAGAAAATAATGCATTTACCAGTAAAGTTCAAGTTTTAGAATAGCACAGGAAATTTTAGGGTTGAATATGAACTGTTTTTTTTACTACTATTTTCAGTTTTCTGTCTTAATTTTATTTTTTGAGCTCTATTCTTACTATATAAAATAAGAAAATCAGAAGTAATCCATTAAATACTGTAATTATTCTACTGCTACAGAAGATCAGACAGTAAAGTGTAACTGTATTAACACTGTCTTGCTTTCCAGACACAGTGGTGTAAAGAACAACAAAGTCCATTTAACTTATATTATCATATTGAGTCTTCAGTGCAAATTCCTATGACTTGTTTCTGTAGGACACAATCTCTCTGTTCAATAGAATGAATGATGGTGCTATTCTGCTCACACATGAGCGCTACACTCTACCTTGTGGAGTAACTTCGTCAGCAGTAGGCTTCATGGAACTGAAAAGCATTCGTGTTATGTTGGAAACAAGACTGGGCATATATTATTATAAATATGACCCATATTATAAATATGGGTTGGAAAAGACCTCCAAGATCATCAAGTCCAACCCTTGGTCCAACTCCAGTCCATTTACTAGATCATAGCACTCAGTGCCGTGTCCAATCTGCTTTTAAAAATCTACAGGGATGGTGAATCCACCCCCTCTCTGGGCAGCCCATTCCAATGCCCGATTACTCTCTCTGGAAAGAATTTTTTTCTGCTCTCCAACTTCAATTTCCCCTGGCAGAGCTTGAGCCCATCGTGCC
>JAWWEV010000095.1:19749458-19781099 GCA_035583235.1 Hafferia zeledoni
AACTATAAGCATTCCTCTTTTGTGAAGCTTAAAATTGTCTTTGATATCGTCAAGATATTTTGAAAGCAGGCTTTCAACTCCATGGTTCATTCTGTTTGTGTGCGTGTCTTGCTTCCAAAATACAAATTCACAGCTTCAAATTTCATGGATAAATATAATCTATGTAAATATAATAATTAATTTCCATATTACATACCAGAAAAAGCAATGTTGCCATGAAATAATACATTAAGTAAGGGATAGTTTGTGCACATCTGTGTGTCTTTTCTCTGCAGTTCATAGTGACAGCAAAGCAGACAATTATAGTTTTTTTACCTGATGACATAGACAGAGATATTTCTATTGACTAAATGTCAAAAGACAAAAAAAGGAAGCACTCCATATGGAGCACTGGTCTATATTGTTATGCACTTTTGATGCAAGAGTCTAGCAAACAATATTGTTTAAGCTTTTTGAGTAGTCCAAATTAATTTTCAAACACCACTTTATAGTTTTTCTTTTAAATTATACAACATAATTCTTTATCCTCATTAAGCTTTTTTTTCCCAGACACCTTATTAAATATAACCCATATAATTTTACTTTTCTCATTATTTCAATAGATAAAATCAATTATATATTAGGAACAGTTTCAGCTATAAAATAAGCAGTATAATTATGCATATAGTTACACAACATAGTTGAAGAAACACAAAAAATGAAAAAACAACTGTGCCTAGACTTCAGCAATATTGCCAGGTGCATCCATCTGCACTGAAAAGTGGCTAGGGGCTTCTGTAGTCACCAGAATAAACCAGAGTTAGAAGAGGGTAAATCCAGCATAAGTTTTTTCCCTTGAGCAATGAACATTTTTCTTTTAAAAGTGTGTATAATGATGCTACCATCCTTAATTTCATTAATATTTATGGAGTAAAAGGTATATTTAAGTTAAATCATGCTAGTCAGTTCCATGAGGGCCCATAGGGTGTGAGCAGGTGTTTAGTTTTATTAATTAATATTCCTCATGAAAGTCATTTGTCACTAACTCATCTGGCCACTTATTATTAAGGAGAGAAAGAAAAAAAAAGTTAGTGCCAAAGACAGTTCCCAAGACCAGCAAATTTTTTGTACTTTTCGGTACTTTTCAATCTACCTTAAAACTCTTCAAGCTGGAAGGTCTTCAAAAACAGAATAGCAATGTGCTAAGAAAGCATTAGCTTTGTCTTGTACATTACTTTTTTCAGGAAGTGTTGTTTTGCAACTGATTAAGTTATAATTAAAGTGATCTATTTTCATTACATATACAGTAGCAGCAAGTTTTCAATACATGAGTACATTTGGAATGAAGAGTTGTTGTCATTCACACAGATGAATTCAGCAGCTGAAGAACTACATAGGAAATAATAAGAAGGCTGCCGTATTTTAGACAGCTCACACAGCTGAGGCAATTCTAGCTCCCAGAAAAAAATTCAAAGCTCTGAGGCCATGAAGTCAATATAACTCCATTCCCCTTAGAGGTGCAAATACTTCACCTCCAGGATTTTTCATTTCCTAGACAGGAAATCTTAAAGGAAAAGAAAAACCCACATGGTAACTATACTGAAATCATGCAAAAAAAAGAGTTGAAAGGGGTTTTTGTCTCTGGACTCTTACAAGAACAATGTTTCTCTGAAAAACTTGGCACAATCCAACGAATACACCCACTGTTTATACAGGTGGACTTCTGCTGCCTTTGGCAGAGAGAGAAAGGACACTCTCTCACACCAGTTCTGATGATTTCGGGTTCTTTTCAGTAGGTCAGGTTTACTGAGGGAAGAAATTTGAGAATCAGGAAACTTTTGTTTGTCAATTATTGTGAGAAATAAGATAGACTATTTCTCAGCAATTCAGCAGCCTTGCTAAGGGTAAGCTGCAAAACTGTGAGTTATCTGAGTAACACAGGAACAATTTTACCTTGTATCATGATAACACTTAATTT
Organism: Hafferia zeledoni; assembly: GCA_035583235.1. Taxonomy (NCBI): domain Eukaryota; kingdom Metazoa; phylum Chordata; class Aves; order Passeriformes; family Thamnophilidae; genus Hafferia; species Hafferia zeledoni. The sequence continues at coordinate 19,751,416 of JAWWEV010000095.1, forward strand.
GCATAAGTTTGACACTTAACAAGAATTCGAATTTCACATAAATTCATTTATTACTTTAGGATTAAGCACGTAGTTCCATAAATCTTTCCTGTCTCTGTCACTCTCCCTCTCCTTCCTCACAATTGCCACTTAAAAATTTAACTGAAGAAAGTAGCTCTGAGGATATAAACAAATACAAACAGAGAAATGAGAAAGCAGCATCAAATCTTGGTAACAGGGAACAATCCTTGGCTACTTAATCCTAGGTCCTCCACCACATCTGCACAAAGCAGAGTATGCTTACAGTGCTTTTTTATGAATACTTGGCGTGGTCCCATTTCATCAGAATTCAGTTTGCTAATATCCAAGACACATTACACTTTATAAAGCTCTGTGAAATTTTGCAATAAGCGACATTTCTAGCAATCAAAATTTGGATCAGGCAAACTTTTCTTCTTTCTGTTTCTGTACGTTTAGGGTTGGATTCTACCTGCTTTTTGTTTCATTGTTTTTCGAATAGTATTTCTGGGAAGGCAGAAGGTTCTTGAACCTTATAAGACACTTAGCCTGAGCAATTTGCTCAGAAAAGAAAGAACAGAGCAAATATCCAGCAGCTTGTCATAGGCAAGGTTGATGATGCTGTACTGGAAGTCTCATTAAATGATAAAAGACAAAGTAAAATGTAATCAGATTCAAAATGACTGGAGTCATTTATGTACCTGCATAATAGAGTGCAAATGGAGTTCACTGTAGATTCAATAAATTGGTAAATTCTAGAGCAAAGGACTACAAGATACAAAACAAATAATAATACATGTTAATAAACCAACAAGAAAATAGATTTCAAGGAAAGTATAGGCAAAAGCTGTATTAAAAAATATCAAACTGTTGTCTTCAATGAAGATAACAGCCAGGAATATTTATTGGAGAATATTCAAAAGAAAATATCTAACATATAATACATACTACAAAGAGAGGTATGCAGTATTTATTATCAGCAATGAAGTTATTTGTCATATAGGCATGTCTTTTTTGATTCATGTTATAATGAAAGATTGAGAAAATAGAACTTATTCTGGAGAAGAGGAAGAAGATTTTATAAGATCTTAATTTAACGCTTTTGAAGTTGTATAGGGATTGATAATATTGATCCCCACTGCACTTAAAAGTCATAGTTCTGCCTTGGAGAAGTTTGCTATCGTGAGAGTAGTAAATCACTATAATTTATTAAAGGCCTCAAGGCAACTGGAAAACAAAATCTTGGAGGTGCTTATTGTTTAATTTTTGCTTTTGACAGGAAAATGGATAACCAGAGGGGTGGACTAGTAGGTAGAATCATTTTGGACAGTGCAAAGTTCCCAATTTTATCACTAAAAATTTAACTAACTTTATTCTCGGGTGACACTTGAGTTGCAGCCTCTGCAGTGCTGAAGATATTAGCACATGAAGTTACATTATAGTCATGTAAGGAGCTATGAGTATTCATGGGATAGATGAGAACAAAATTGACATTTTGGAGGGAAGATCCTGCAGACTGCTCTATACAGACACATGTTATAAGAACATTCTTTCCTTCAAAAGAAGAGAAACATTCAAACACTTCTGTTCATCATTTTGGATGATGAACTGGTGTGATTTGGCAAGGAGGTTGCAATTAGTGGGCTGTAGCCTGGATGAAGTGATAATTTACAGAGGCACAGGCTGCAGCCCAGGTTGCATCTTTTAATAGACCACAGGGAACCATAAAATTAGGGCAAAGAAAGGCAAGCTTGAAAGGAGACAACAGACTTTAGCAATCACTTTAAATAAAGCCTTGGTGATTCAGGTGGACAATGGGAGGAAATTTTGTCTTCTAGAGGGGAATGATGGCAGAGGAATTGGCAAACACACTAGTGCGTATATTTGAAAAGATCCAGAAGCAGATTTTTCTTTTATTTTTGAAGACAGGAGTAGTATATCTATGGTTAACCCTATCCAATAGCAATCCAGCTGTTTTTCCCTAGCAGTTGTTATCTTTTAACTAGTTTCCAATTTAAGTACCAATTAAAAGGATCCAGAATTTGAATTAAGATTTCACAAAACAAGACAAAACAACACACTAAAACTTTTAGTAGCATTATGGCACATAAGAAACACTGAATAAAGTTGGAGGGACACCTCCCAGTTTGGCAAAGGGGTGTGCTCTACTAACAGCAGCTGGAGGGGAGAACATTTTGTTTCAAGCCTAAAATGAGACTTGTAAGAGAAAAAGATCTTCTCATAGATGAAATTTTTACTGCAATAGCCATCCAGAAACAAGTATTTTCTTTCTGCTTGTTAGATATTAAGTTTCTGCTTTTCAAATGACTTAATCAGTGGAAATCCTGTCTACATAGTGTTGGGACTTTATATGGTTGATGTGACATTTACTAGATTAGGAATGAAGGTCCTCATGTGAGATTAGGCAACAGGCATGTATTCAAAAAATAATTTGAATATTTTTTCTATTTTCACTAAAATACTATTGTAACAACTACTTATTAGATGGGTAGATTGGGTGCACTCATTTTTGTTGTGCTTGCCTGAAGGGTTAGTGGCCACTCCATTGTCTGTAGTTCTTTCTCTAAAGCTACTAATTGGTTGGATATATGCACATAGTAAATCAAGTACGGAAATATTATTTTGTTTGTTTTTTTTTTTTCTTTTTAAGATTCAGAATCAGAATGTGTTTGGAATAAGCTTATATAGATATGAAAAGTATGTTTGTTTGCCTAGAGTTATACTTTGGTCTTAATCTGCCATATTATGAAAAAATAAAACTGTTTACTAGTGCTTTTGGGGTATCATTGTCTTTTTGTTGATGATGACAATTGGTTTCCTAATTATTTCATATAATGACTCAAAAAGAACAGTTATAAAGGGGGAAATCTCGCCTCTTTAAAACAAGTTATTAAATAATTTCATTCTTGAGTTATACTGGGTATATTTTCACTAAATATGCCTTAGGCCCATAGTAAATATTTCTTTTTTATAAAGACTTTCTTTCCTCAGTTTTAATAATAGTAAGATTTGCTAAGACTTAACTGTCTGAATAAGTATTATAACCATATCAATTCAAGAAAAAACCTAAAATAATAGCTGTCTTAACATTTCAGATATAGAGTTACACCTCTGGCATCTGTTCAAATTCAGAAGGAATAATGAACAAAGTGGTTCAGACTTCAGAAGACAATTGCATTTTCTTATATAAGAACTATAAGCAATCATTATGGAAACCATCAGCTCCTAGGACATGGCAAAGTGAGTCATAATTAATAATTTTAAAAATAATGTTAGGATCTTATAATTATTTTTGCAGTTTAATTTACTCTTATTTTAAATAGTGAATTAAAGGATTTACTTCACATTTATCACAAATTCTTCTTAGGATAAAGGAAACATAAAAAATCATTTTAAAAATGTGATACAGATTGTAAGTCACAATTTATATGGCAAGCAGAGCATCTTAGTAACTCAAACTGTACAGGGACAGAATAGACATAGGGCACTGGAGTTGTTTGGTCTGGAGGAAAGGAGCCTCAGGGAGAACCTCATCATCCTCTACAACTATCTGAAAGGATATTTTAGCCTGGTGGGCTTTGGTCTCTGCTCACAGATAACAAGTGAAAGGATGAGGAAAATGGCCTCAAGTTTTACCTGGTAGGTTTAGATTGGTTATTAAGAAAAATTTCTTCAGTGAAAGGGCTGTCAATCATTAGACCAGACTGTCCAGAAAAGTGGAGGAGTCACCATTTCTGGTTGTAGTTAAAAGACTTGTAGATATGGCACTTAAGGACATGATTAGTGCTGAACTTGACAGTGTTGTGTTAATGATTGGACTTGATGATTAAGGGTCTTTTCAAACTTAAATCATTCTGCGGTTCTCTGATTTATACTCTCTGAGTGACCACTGCTTTTAAAACAAGATTTACTGAAGCAAAAATTGTGTGAATTGATGTTCTGTTGGTGAACATGGGGTTTATATTCATGAAATTTGAAGTAAGGTCTTGATAAGATTGCTTGTGTCAAAGCAGAAGGAAAAGACTTGGTGCTGGGGGTTCCATTTTAATTTGGGAGATAATTAGTCCACTGTCTAGTACTAGCTCTGAAACTGGATTTCTATATAAATTGCTTTTATTTATTTTTATATAATTAAAAAGCAGCAGAAGCACAGAGAAAACATACTAAAAATCAAAAAGAAATTTTAATTCAAAACAAGTCAAATAAGAAACTTTTCATTAAGTTTCTGATTTTTTTGGTTTATCAATAGCATTTTCCTGTTTCTCAGTGGTCAGAAAGCGTTTTCCTCTGACCTCAGATTGCCAGGATGTCTTTGCTGCTAGATTTTTTTGACTTTGGTCTTGTAGGTATGTTGTTCAGAATTAGGAACATTGCTGTGTTTGGTCTAGATTGGCCAAGAAACAAGCCTTAAGTTGCCAAGAACACTGTTTAAAGTTTCCAGACAGATTCATATTCTTGAGCTGTCAATCAGCATTATTTCACAGAGCTCAGCATTATTTACTTTTCCTTCAGTTTTTTGTTTTTGTTTGTTTGTTTGTTTGTTTGGCTTTGGTGATTGTTGCTTGTTTTGGTTTGATTTGATTTCGTTTTTTGTTTTAGTTTGGTTTGGTTTGGTTTGTTTTTTTTGGCAAGGCACCTCTTTGCAATGTAAGACAGGTAGATCCAGCCTCTATGTACCAGGTACTGGGGATCATCTCCCTAAACTAAGTATGATGTCACATAAAATACAGCTATGACTGGAATAAACTTAGATCCTTGATCTATCCACAGTCAAAAAGTGAAACACTTCAGTACCAAGACACAAAATTTTGTGACACTATTTACATAGTGGATTGAAATGCCTGTGATATTCTCTGCTAATACAAAGTACCATCACTTTGTTGAAATATATGAAGCATTGACAATTTACGCCAGCCAATCACATTACTTTGGCTCTAAATTTATTTGTATGTTAGAAAGTAAGTGAAATCCCACATTTAGTGGCTGTACCATTTATTTATTTTTAATCAGACTAATCTTATTTGAGGTTCCTGGTGAAGGGAAGTAATCAGTCTTACTCTATGACCTCTTGAGTACCTGTAGCTCTTGCTGCCTAAGATTGCTTTTTAAACCCTTGCAACCTGTGTCAAACACTTATGCCAACTAATTAATGCTATTCTCTTCATTTTCCTGATTTTATTTCTGCCATTGTTAAGTAGTTGTGGGACATCTATTTTGAAATACTGACCTTTGATTTGAAACAATGTTCTAGCCTCAAAAAAAAAAAAAAAAAAAGACTTCTTGAAATAGTAAGTTGAATAAGAGTCATCAGAGATCTCTGAGATGATAAAGACCAAGCATATATATTAGCAAATATGCAAACAATGGTTGATAGGAATGATAGATCAGCCCATGTTGAAAGGGACCTTGAAAGATCATTGGGTACAGCTTTACATGGGGAAGTGAGCCTAGGTGAGATTATCTATTGCTCTATTCAATGGCATCTTGAAAAACTCCAGAAATGGGACCTCTACCAAGTCCCTAGGGAGCTTATTTCATTGAGTGTTCCCACTGTTAAAATTTTGTTCTTACACCAAGATGAAACCTCTCCCAGAGCAACATGTACCCATTGCTGCTTGTCTTCTCCATGAAGGTCCTGGTGAAGAGAAAGTCTCTGTCACCTTTGTAGCCACACCTTAACTATTGGAAGAGGTTCCCTGTAAGCCTTCTTTTCTCTAGGAGGAAAAGATCCAGTCATTTCAGTCTGTCCTTATCAGACAGGTCCTCTGGCCCTGGTCCATATCTTTCTTGAATTGTGGTGATTACAACGGCACATAATACCTCAGGAGCAACCTCACAAGCCCTGGATAAAGAAGGATGATAACATCTCTGTCTCTGATATTAATGCCCCTGTAGATGTAGCCCACTATCAGATTTACCTTTGTTGTTGCAGCAGCACAATGCTAACTCACATTTCTTGCCCATCAGGACCCCCATGTTGTTTTCAGTAAAGGTTTTCCCCAGCCACAGAGATCCAAGTCTGTTCTAGGCTCTTCACTTATTCTATTCCAGGTCCAGAACTTTGCATTTGTTTTTGTTAGACTTCATACAGTTCTTTCTAGTCCTCTCTTTCAGACTATTCTGATCTCTTTGAAAGATGGATGTCCCTTCTAATGCGTGTACCTCACCACTCAGTTTGATGTCATCTGAAGGCTTAGTGAGGACACTCTCAGTCATAACATCTAGATCAATCACGAAGATGTTGAACAGCATGGGGCCCAATATCAAGATATTGTTGGACCCAAATTCTGACAGGCTTCCAGTCTTAGTAAAAATATTGATCACCACACCTTTTCAGTAAAGCCTTCTTGCAGACCACCTGTTCAATCTGTATCTTTTCAGTTTGTATAGGAGTAGGCTGAGAAAGAAAATGTTAAATGCTTTGCTAAGTCCAGATAAAAAACAGCCATTGCTCTTCCTGTGTCAATAAGAGTTGTTACTTTGTTGTAGAGTTATCAGTTTAGTCTGGTATGATTTGCCTTTCATAAATCTGGGCTGCTTTTTCCCAATCACCTTCCTAATCAATAAGAGTAATAGCTTATAGGAGGAGTCATTCTCTTACTTTTTCCAGAGACTGAAGATCTCTATTGTTCTCAGTCTTATTTTAAGCCCTCCTTGCACATAGGTAAGATATTTGTCCTCTTCCAGACACCAAAGATATTCCCTGATCTCCCCCAGCTTTTCAAATACTATGAATAGTGGCCTTGCAACAAAGTCAGACTCTTCTCTTATGCTCCCAGGGTGGTTCCATCCAGGCCTGTAAATTTATGTGGGTTAGGCATTTGCAAGAGACTGTAGACCAGCTCTTCCTCCACTACTGATAGGTCAACCAGGAATTGTCATAGCTTTTTGATCCTGCAAACTTGTGTTCAGCTAGGCCAGTAAAAATAGAAGTAAGAAGGTACTGAGAACCTCTGCTTTGTCATGATGTGTTGACTTCTGCCTGAACTTTTATTCTGTCTGGCAAGAAAGAGAATAGCAGTTGGGTAACAGGATTTTTTTCCTGGGCCCTTAGGGATCTGAAGTCCTACTTGACCTTGTCTAGGCTTTGTTATACCATTTCACTCTTGTCCATATGAAAAATAAGTAGGGGATAGCAGTCTATCCTTTTAACCAGTTACAGTAATCTCTCTGTGGTAAGTAGAAAATGTCCCTTGACAGATTATCAAGACAACAGCTGGATGCCTCAGTGGTTCACAACAGAGGCAGCAACCAGTTTTGTACTCAATACCTACTTTTCCAGCTCCTGGTATGTGATGCTGGTATGGTTTCTCCCTGTGAATCTTGGTGATTAGTTTTGGCTGTTGCCAAGACTTCGTATCTGTTTCTGGTTGATATATATAAGAAAGGCAAGTGATACCCTGTCCGACAGGGTCACTAGAGATCATGACAACCAATAAAATGAGCTTTCTGCTCTTTGTTGAAACTTTGCCTGGTTGCCTGTGCAGATCAGTGCCATGAGGAGAATTTCTTCTTTCAAAATCTTGAATAATACTGTATTTCTTGCTCACCCTCCCTAATATTCTGTATCCTGTTAATTTCCTCCTGCAGCCCCTCTACCTGCTGCCTGAGTACCTGCTGCCTGAGTGCATGTGCCATAGCTGACCCCAATATGTCTTTGCAATAGGAGTTATGCTTTTCCATCCGATAGTGCCAATGTCACATGTGGACTGCTGTGTCCTGTTTTGGGTACTCCAGTGCAAGAGAAAGATTGCCAACTTGGAGACAGTCCAGTAGAGATCCCTGCTGTTAGTGTTTGTGAGCTTGTGTCTTATAGGGAGAGAACTGCACTTGGATTAGACAGAAAGGAGAAGATGAAGGTGGAGCTAATCACTCCTAATCTCTTCTTAAAATGGGGTGAGGACCAAGATTTAGTGAATGGAGTCACCTGCTACCCTGGGTTGCCAGCTAAAGCACAAGCCATGATTTTCACAAGCTACAACAAGCTTGGTAATTGCAGTAAAAGATAAAACTTTTTTTGTCTAAAGACAGGCTGTGGAAGCCTTGGTGACTTTGACTGCTGAAGGAATCAAGCAGCATACTCCTACACAGAAGCAGTACAGTTTGGGCAGACAACCACTTGTCCTCCAGAGGTACCTTCCAATTCCAGTCATTCTCTGTTCTTAAAATGAGAAACAAAGCTGAAGGGATACACTAGTAGAGATCAGAAAGAATCTGAAGTCACTGAGATAAAATTCTGTTACTGGAAGAGGATAGTCATATTGTGCAGCTAGTGAATATTTAGTAGTGCTTGAGGAAATGTCACACGAAACTTACATTAAGAGGTCACACCTCTGCCCTCCCTTCTGAATTTCTGTGGTGCATCAACAATTATAGTATGTATGAACTGAATTCTCTTCTGTACTTTGTGCTTTGAGGTCTCCACTTGAGATATTTTTTGTTTGGAACACTGAGGTATATGAACAAGATAAACAAGCTGGAGAGAATACAGACAGGAGAAGCAAGAATGACAGAGGTTTAGAAAATATGTCCATGGAGGAAAGGTTAATGGGTGTTCTTTATAATTTATTAAGACTAAAAACTAATAGAAAAGTCCATGATGTAGAGTATTGTGACAGTATTCCAGAAGAAAATGATTCCAGAAAGCTCAACTCTTTTCTGTGGAGAAAGATAGAGCATACAGGCTTAATTTACAAAAGAGATCGAGCTTAGGACTTAGAAAACACCCAGCTTTTAAAAGATGAGGCAGTTACAGAAGTTGTGAATGCTTTCCACCAAAAAATTTTAGGAAAGAAGTAGACAAATCTGTGCAGTGGGTTATGCACATAAAATGCAGAGCAAAGTGTTTAATAACTGCCCACACTTAAACTAACTGTACTATGCTATTGTCTAGTAACTAACCTAGTAGGATTTCAGAGCAACATCAGTGACTGATAATACTTTTAGGCTTCAAATGTTTTACATTAACCCCTCAGTAATCATATTATAGCAAGATTAGCTACATATGCTTAGAAATAATGTGGGCTGAGTCAGCATAGAAAAAGTGTAAAAATAATTTTTTTAAATGCTAAACTAAAATTTGAACAAGAGTTAACTCGGGTATCAGAATAGCATGCAAATATTTTCATTTTTTAATAATTCAAATCTGTCATGAAATATTCGATGAATTTCACTAATTTAGTATGACATAAGATTCTACCCATCGATTTTGGAAATACGATTTTAACCTTTTTAACTCCATCTAAATTACTATAAATTCACATTGAAATGAAATTTCAAGTTATAATAGAATTTTTCTTAGAAATTATATTTGGTTTTAAACAAAAGGATACACATAGTTGTGAACTCATAATGAATTTCATGACTACTTTCTTGCCTAATTAGTAATTGAAATAATTTTTTCTGTTCTCTTCACTCCAGAAAATGTTTATCAGTAATCTTATGTAAACTACCCATTTTAAAAAGGAGGAATTATGAAAGAATGTGGAATTCTGTGAAAATTTTTGATGTGCCTTTAATAAAATTGTCGTAATATAATATGAGGTGACCATTGCAAAGAGGTAACATATTTTCATTTATAATGCTTCAGGCAAATTTTTATTTCCATTTCCCATGAGTGAAACAAACATAACATTCAAAATTGCATGCCATATTGTGATTATCTGAGGAGATAACTCCAGTCATCACACTAATATTAATTCTTAGCAAAAACTATGTTAACAAGGTCATACAACACTTTTGCTTTGAAAGAAGCTTAGACTGAGCATTCACAACAGTGTTTGAGTGACAGCAGTGCAAAATGCACTATAAATACTGTAGTTGCAGGCAAAACTATATTAAAGAACATTATGCTGGATGATCAGCCTTTCAGAACTAGAAAATGTCTTATTTTAAATCTCAAACTGCAAGGTCAGAATGATAAGCTTTGTATCTGCTTTAAGAAAATTTAACATTTGAGTCTGAGGACCAAGGGTACCATGAAGTCATGGGTCAGTGATTCACCTTGGGCTCTTTCCTCTCCAGAGGACACATAACTATTCTGTTTCTATTGCTCAACATTTTTAGGACAATCAAGACAATCTTTTTTTTTGGCAGTCTTTTAGCATAATTATTGATTTATTATAGCACCTCATGTTTGGGTTTGGATTTGAGCATTTTTAGATTGGACAACTTCCAAGGTGCTAGTATCTATATAATTCTTATTGTTGTTGTTGTTGTTGTCAGAAATTACTCTTAAAATCGGCATGGCTTGTACTCTATGAACCTTCCATGGTAGATTTTTTTGTGTTTGTAAATTACTATGATTCTGCAGAGATAGCATATTCTGGTTCTGCTATTACCTGTGTTACACATTCAAGTTTTAAAGATAATAACTTTGGGAGCACTAGTGCCAAAGCAATATCTTTAAAATTCACTTGTCAAACACATATTTTTCAGCTCAAGCTCACAAAGAAAATGTGAAACAAGAAATATTTAGTATGAGGATATGAAAGACTATAAGACTAATGTTTAGTTTATTGAGAAGGGATTTCTTGATACTGAGTTACATATCTCTTTGTAGAAAATCTCTATTTTATTGGAATCAGACACTACCCTCATATCATTGCCTCCTTGATTTCTTGTCCAAGAAACAAGTCATTTCTTAGTCGAATACCCTAATACAATTGTCAGTATAAATCACCAGGAAATCAGAGCAAGCATTTGGAAGAATATCTGAAGTTAATTTGGCAGCTAAGACATGTAGCTGACACCTATAGACCCCTAATAAATGATTCTGCATCACCACAGATATGTGCCTACTTACCTGAAGTCAAACAGCACAAGAGCTATATGTGCAGCAATATCTTAGCCATAAACTTCAAATTAGATTATATATACATGTTGGAGTTTAAATAAGCAAATGCCCTGAAACAAAAATTGGCTTCCCACTATTTTAATATATTTATGAGCCATCCTTACATAATAATTCCATAGTTTTCTACAATATTTGTGGGTCAGTGCATAAAGAATAGTTAATCTTGTAAACTGGTGTAACTACCTGTCAGTCCGACAGTCACTACCCTTGTAGCTTTCAGTAACAGAAAATGGAGGCCCTATCCGGAGTTTTTCTCAGTCTCTTCATAACACCTTTGAAGGGATGGCATTATCAGATTCCTACACAGCACCAGTGATATTTTTGTTCACCTTTAGTGAAGGACTAGTGATTTCATGAAGGAAGGTATTTTCTGCCTTTTAGAGTCTCTTGTTTACCTAAAGGAAACAAGGCACTATGAGGTGTGGAGTGACAGTGACAGTGTCCTCTACCACTGAGAACTCATACCTATTCAGCTTGGGTACTAGACAACCTTTGTGAGAAAAATTCTTTAGAAAAAATAATAAGTTCAAATCTAAGTGCAGTATGGAGACTAATTCTGGGGATAAAAAATGAGGTCTCTTATTCATCTTCCAAACACCAATCATTTGCCCTTCATCAGGGATTGCAAGGCATGGTGTATACTAGATTTTCCTTGATGTTTTCAAATGCTGAGGAGAAACTCCTTTGTCTGAGAGATACTTTTGCCACCAAGAGAAAAAGCTCTATCCTGTGTGAAAGCCAGTTAGAGACAATTATAACTGATCTGATTTTTCTTGGCATTAAAAAACAACAAAATCAATGCAAAATACAACTCCACCACCAATTTACCTCTAATTCTTTAGTGTTCCTAGACTGAATTGTAACTGATAACAGGCATGCCCATGAGTGAGAAAGAGATGTTTTATGTTTAAAATAAAGACATTAATTGTAGAAGACATTGATTTTTATAACCTTGGTAAGACAAGAATAACTATTTAAACCAGCTGTTCTGCCAGTCAAAAAGTGGAAAATTTACTAATTAATTTTCAAGAACAGTTTAAACTGTCTCTTATTTATAGTGTGCCTAAAATACCTTTCCCATAGCTTTGTTTAATGGCAGAAAATGAACTGATTTTCCATGTGTGAAACACATTGCCAATACCCTTTAACTATGTCCTCTGATTTCACCTGAATTCTATTTGTTCACTTGCTATAGAGCAAAAAAAAATTTTCAGCTGCAATTTCATACACATGCAAAGAAGTGACCATCTTTCCTTATTTGATCATATAACAGAAGAAGCTCATAAGAGTCTGTAGGTGGTATTAGTAGGAGGGGAGCCCTGCATTTAACTTAAAATAATTTCCAGTGAAAATTTAAGCACAAAGGATCCTTTACATATAACTAGTTTGTTAACAGAGAAATGAGAGGAGGTGGAAGAAAGAAAAAAGTATCCACATACCCATCTCTCTCTTTATGTATACATATATATATATAGGAGCACACATGTATACACAAGCACAGATATATACACATGCACATGTAGCACATATCCATATAAAGTTACTAGGGCATTACTTGCAAATAATAGCTTATGACAGGAAATAAAGAATATGGTATTTGTACAAAGAAAACTACTAAGAATGAAGACAGATGTTCATTACATGATTTTGTTAAGTACAAATACCACCCTGTACTCTAGGCTGTTATTAAAGCAATTACTTTTTTTCCAAGTGCACAGTAAAAGCTGTAGCTTTGCAGTACTCCAGTAAGCATTATTATATCAATATAGTGAATTTATCCAATCTATCTGTCATTGCTGAACCTCACAATGATATTCTGATTAATGACGCATACTGAAGATATTGCAGATGCCAGCCAGATGTTCAGAGAAAATGAATGTTTTTTTGGCTAAAGAAGTTAAGTATAAATCATAATATACTGATATACCTAGTGGAACAAATGGAAGGTATTCCTTAGTGCACTTGCTGTCTAGGTCCAATTTATTCTTAGTTAGACAAGATACATGATACAACACCCTGTTTATTTCAGCCTTCTATATAAAGCAATAGATGAGAGAACCATGCAAATAATTAAAAGCAAAATTTGGCCTGCTATTGGAAATTCTTTTGCTATAAGGTACTCTTCTACCTCTTCCCACTGTCTGCCTCCTATATAGGAGCCTTAGCCAGTGTAAACAAAAAAAGGAAAGCAGAAGCTGCTGACAGCACAGCTCCCAGCAAGGAATCAGGTCAGGCAGGTGTCTCATGTCCATCATCTTATCCTCTCCTTTAACCTGTATTTCTGCTCATGTATGTACATGTCTGCTCCTATGAAAGGAAGAAACCTATTCCTTTTTTTTTTCTGCCTTCATAATAAGATCTGAAGCTGATATGTCAACACTAGCACACTGTTAAGGAGACAGGAAGTCTGAGATGGCTCGAAAAGGTACAGGGCAGACTTGAACTAATTCTACAGCTACAGATCAGGCAGAGACCATGTCCTGTGGTTTTATAATGACACTCAAGTTTTAGCTTGATGTTGCTAAAAGCTTCATAGGTCCTGAAAATATGGGAGAGTATTTCCTGAGGCTTCTGCTGTTGGAGAACTCTGTGTGGTTGGCTATGTAACTTACTTCACCAGGTAATTCATAAGCTTTTTTGCCATTTATGATGCTTCAGTAGTGATATTGATACCAAGTTATTGCTCTCTATCTTTCAAGAAATAGCAATAGGAAGAAGACTGGAAACACAGGAGTGACCACAGGCTTCCCTCGCAGCCTCAATTTAAACAGTCTAAACCATATCAAACCAGGTTTTGTCAATATTCACTATACTGAAAGCTTTTTATAAAACTAAAGTCATTGAAGAAAGAAGTCTACCTGTAACAGTAACCAACTGAAGGTGAAAGGCTCCCCAGCGAACACTTCATACTCAGCATGGGGGTGAACCAGAAAGCATTCTATTAAAGAAAATGCCAACTTATAAAGGGTTGGTTAGGGGAGGTACTTGGAGCTGGGTGGAAACTTAAAAGGGATTGGGTGAGAGGGGTGTTGGCAACCATTAAACACCCAATAAGAACAGAGTCCTGGAAAGAGGAAATAAATGGAAATAAATGTGAGGGAGGACTTTGGAACTTGGATGCAATAGGATGAGGGGAGGGGCAAAGTGGTTAACTGACAAACCGAATAGCCAATGGCGAAACACTCACAAAGTGACAGGAGAACTGACCAATAGGGACTCTGGGATTGGGGCAGGACAGGCGGAAGGGGCAGACACATTTCCGGTGGCTCACCAGCATTGGCACAGGGACAGACCCCTCGAGAGGGGCCGCCCCCATCCGAACCAGCTGGGGGGTGCCAGACCCTGCTGCACAGCAGCTGCACACACCGCAGCAGCTGCATTGGCAGTGTGAGGCTGGGGCTGTGCTCAGGAGATGGCGGTGCAGCATTAGGGGCAAATCAGAGGGGGAACACATGGGAGGGGAATGAATGTGGGATGTGAAAACTGTGGGAGTGTACAGAACTTTTCTGAACTCAAAACCACACAGGAAAACGCATTCACTTTCAACTCCAAGTCTCTCATGCGTGCGGCTTATAGAATTCAGGGTGCCTTTCAGTGCTGTCTTTCTCTGGGGTCCATTTTACAGCATATTCCCACATAGCTATACCTGATGAGTACCTGTACTTACACATTCCCATTCAAAGTCTATAGTTTTCTTGGTGTTAATAGGCAATTGGCTGGCTGGGAACATCCGAGTCATAAATCTAGGCAGGATACCTTTAAAGTCTTCTTATCTGCGCCTTTAGCTAAGCAGGGAAGCAGCCTCTTCCCTCATATTGTGCTCAAAGACAGTAACCTCAGCATTGCTTGGGTTGATCCTCCCTACCTTCACATCTGAAATCAGCTCTGAAACCAGTAGTGGAAAAAAAAAAGAAACAGTGGAACAACCCTTAGTGACAACTGAAAGAAAATAAGTTGTATCCTTATCTGCCTCTACAGTCACCTTCCTGTCCTCTAAACACTCATACCAGTTTCTGTATTTTTTTTAAACCTGGGCAAAGGAGATGAAACATAGACCTCATAACTGTGTGCCTGGTCATTCTGTCCCTACTTACAAACATATTCCTTTTAAAGAAAGCAGCTAAGAACCTTCATATGTCTCAGGTATGGATGAATGGTCAAGAACTTTGGTTTTGAGACAGACAAGAGTAGCAAGAGAAAATGTATAGCATACTGAGTGGATCAGCAATTCTCTGATCTCTTCCACTTTTTCTGCTCACTGCTCTTCACTGCTGCCAGAGCAGCACAAAAGCATCAAGCTCAGCTACTGCTTGAAAGCTTTCTGCAGAGTACAGATTTTTAGTCACACTGCATTAACCAGTGAAAGTGGAGTAGAACTGCCCTGTGCAGCAGCAAAAGAAACTTACTGTGGATTTTCCACCTTGCCAAACAATAGTGATTTGCTCAATTTACATCCACTCTCCAAGCTAGGGCCTGCAAATGGTGGTGTAGTAGGTGGAGTGGAGTGCAAGCAATAGTGGAAATTTGAAGGCAAACGCCATTATTGCTGTCAGATCCTGATCTTTGATTTAGGTTATATCAATTCTTTTGATTTTTTCTGGGAGTCAGAAAGCAAGAAGTCATACAGATGGTTTATTTAACTTACTACATCTATTACTATTCATTGTATTGTACACTGAATCTGAACAGTCCATCCTTTATTCATTTGGACAGGCCATAAACTGCTAAATCTACCCACTTTCCAGTGCAGTTGCCCAGTGTTGATGAGCTTCTATTTCTAGCATGTCCACATATTTCTCCAATATAGCTCTGATGCTATATCGGTTTCCTGGGTTTCCACCCAAGTTAATTCCAGAACCTACTTGAAGCTAAGGTACCCAAGTCATTAGCGCCTCGTCTTCACGGCACTGGGTAACCCAGTACTTCTGAATTGATCCAGATGAAATGCATGATGACACTTCTGTTGAATTAGACAATACAAGGTATGGAACTCATCAGGCACAAAGGAACCTGCCTGCATGAAATTAACATGTCAAAATGTTTTGACCAATTTTGAATTCAGAATGTGGTTTTGTATCAGATCAGTGTTTTGTGCAAGGCAGCTACAGCCTTTTTGATCTCATACATGGATATTCCTGACAGAAGTACTTAATTCACAAGCATGTATTTTTGTATTAAGAGACAGCTGTTAGATTTAAGCTCTAATTCAGTTGTCTCATTAAACTGTGTCAAAAAATTCTTGATTTCTTTATCTCAACCTCCATTGGTCTAAATTCAGGGAAACAGAATTTTGTGGTTTTCTATTTGGACAATGAAAAGTTTGTCCACTCTTATCATTGCCAGGCTGTATGTATCAGTTTTTAATACTATTTTGAAAATAATACTGCTGGCCTGTCTTCCTGAACTGCTCAACAAAAGTCATAACATTTTTCGGTTGCTCAGCAAAACTGTGGAGTACAGATACACAAGGGGATGACAGACACCTTCCAGCAACCTTGGATTACACACACATTGCTTACAGCAGTGATTTCCAGGACCAGGTGACCAGGGACACAGTCTGAAGGAAATTTGATGGGCCATGTCCAGAAATACTGGTCCAGTCCCTGCCCAA
Organism: Hafferia zeledoni; assembly: GCA_035583235.1. Classification (NCBI taxonomy): domain Eukaryota; kingdom Metazoa; phylum Chordata; class Aves; order Passeriformes; family Thamnophilidae; genus Hafferia; species Hafferia zeledoni. Next base: position 19,767,900 of record JAWWEV010000095.1, read on the forward strand.
CTTCCCATCCAAGTCAGCATACCAAGTGGGTGTAACACACATGAGGCAGTCTAAGGCATGAGAAAGGGGGCATTGATGCAAGTGTTAGCACACCAAACCTTCCTCCTCACAGTGCTTTCACACTGAGGAGGCGTCATCAAGGTTGTCAGGCTTGCAGTTGTGGCTGGCCATTATATAAATATGGACTCACTAGCACAGGAGATTTCTCACATTACACACACACACATACATGGATCCCATGAATCTCAGAACAGAACAATACTTCACGGAGCAGTCTGCCCTGCAGATTCTCAGGGTGGATACATGGGAGAAGTACATCAATTTTCTATTAATTCTGTTTCTATTGCCATTAAGAGCACTAAGGATTCAGAGAAGCATGATACTGTAGCATATAATAAACTATGATGATGGAGGTGAATTAATTTATCATCCTCTCTTTACTAGTCTTTATACCGTTTTCATGCCCATCTTTTTTTACTCTGAAAAATGTCAAAACCTTTGAGTTGAGCAGCCTTCAAAGTGTTCTTTAGAAATCTATTCCCTAACTTACAGAAAAGCATGCATGTGAGATCATTTTAGTATGCAGTTTAATCAGCTAATTTTTTATGGCCCTTTTTCTGTTTTCTTGTTGGTTTAGTTATCACTTCCTAATCTGCATAAGCTATTTTTCATATGTTATAGCTATCTCAGCCAACAGATGGTGCTACGTATAACATTTTTATGATTTGTATAACATAAAAATAAATACTACAGTTAAACTGTATATGTAATTACTTTGTTAGAAAATAAACATGAAATTGAAGTTCACAATAATAAATGCTTATCATAAAAATTAGATTCAAATAGCAGTAAGTGTTGAGAGTCACTCTGATGAATGTTCAACCTGCAGGTAGGGAAGGATGGAGTTGCATATGTAAAGCTGGCTGTGGTATCAATACTACTGCACTTGCACACAAAGATCTTTTGCAAAATCCAGGCTTCAGGTTGATAAATTTTAAGAACACTAAAATTATCACTATCTATTCTGGTTTCTACTCTGTGGGATTAATACATTTTATCTAACTTGAAATAGAAAAATGTGATATGCCATGGGTACTCATGCAACTGAAGTAGGATCATTCCAGTATACAAGTTATGAAATGCAATTCTAAGCATCAATGTTGAGGACCACCAGTGTTTTACACTGTGCCAACATTTCATCATCCAAACAGTGCAGTAAGTTCGCTGGCACTGCTCAGACCTGTGAAATTAATCACGTGCATAATGACATGCCAAACATGTTTGGTTTCCTATGGGCTTGGTCTTTCTGTAAAAGGGATGAGAGTTTCATTGAACAAGACATGACCAAGCCTACTGTGGGGAATAAATTCTGGTAAAGCTGTTGTCAATATCACCTTGTGCAATCTTTTCTCTTTCTAATTTTTTTTTTTTTTTCCAAATTTGCTGCTTTATTGAACTAGGCAATGGGTAATCGCATTTATCCAGTCTCAGCCATCTCAATGAATTTAGGTTAATAAACATTTCACCCTACATTTAAAATACTTCCAGAAAATGCAGGTATTTTTACAAAATAAAAATAAACATATCGAGACAATTGCAAACATTCTACATGGAGAATGCATGTACTTAGTTCTAGTCTAGAATGGGTTGTCAAAGACTCCATCGCTGTAGAATCCCATTAATTTAACAGGATTCAATGAATATTTCACTGATTGCTAAAACAAGATGCCTTCAATCTTACAAAATACTGACTCTTAGGTCCTTGTTCACAAGAGTAGATGCATTTTTTTCCCCAACATTTTGAAAATATTTAATTTATTTTATGAAGAATTATATGTTTAAAGGTTGAGAAAATGGTCTTTCCAGCTTCATAAAACTGAATTTCTGATGTGCTAAAAATACCTCAACTAGTTATTCCCCATCTCATTTTAGTTTCCTTTTGTTCAAACAAATAGGAACAAAAGCATGTAGTCTCAATAAAACAGTTGATTATTGCTGTTGAATGAAGATTTAAAATTGTCATGCACAGTGTATGAAGTAGTGCAATGATAATTTCAAATACTTACCAAAGAACATTATCTTTATATCTTTATATCTATATATATATGTGTGTGTGTGTTTGTGTGTGTGTATATATATGTATATGTATATGATTATTATATATATATTATTATATATATTATGGTGTTTAATGATCAGGAATAAGAGAGAGTTTTTCTGTCAGAATTTATAAACAAATTTGGGATATTAGTGTTGGCACATAGATTATATAATATTTCATTTCAACTGAGATCATTTAAAAAAAATACATAGCTGACAGAATAATATTCAGCTGGACTACCCTATTTTGCCATGAAGGGAAGGGAAATAAGGTCAGTGGGATTGTAAATGAAAAGAAATATGGAAAACTTGGTCCTTAGCAGTACCATATGGTGGAGTGAACGCAGAAGCCTGGGAAGCACGTCAGGAGTAAAACTTATGGGAAGCTGGGTTTGCAAAGGGTGGTGTCACCTAAGTAGCATTCTCTTTAATGTTTTTCACTATGATGAAAGTGTGCACACACTTTATCTCATCATCTCTATTTCTCTCTTCGGGAGAACAATCCTGTTGATATAAAAACTTGTAGTCAATAATGGCAGTGTGGCATCAGTTGCAATGATGATACTACCAGTGAACCATCTCTGTGTATTCTAGGATGATAGAAATGGTTTCAGATTACAGTTTCAGATACTGTAATTTCTACCGAGAGTTCTTTTTTTTTCTTTTTTTTTTGTGTCCCTAGATGTTCTAGCTTTTAATTACTTGATTAATTGCTTTCTACTATATCTAACTACACATCTACAATGAAGTCTTGAAGCTACTCAAGCCAGAAGTAAAATGTTAATAACTAGAGTTGGAGAGGAAGGCAATACCAAACACAATGAATAGATCTACAAACACACTTGGAGTTCCAACCAGTTTGTGTGCCTTGTGTTTAATCTGATAGCCTCCATCTTGATTGCCCACTTTTACTGTGGCTTAAACCAATTGTGCCCTTACTGGCTGTTATTTGCCCTGCAAAACTTCCAGGCCACCCACAACAGACTTCCACCTGACTTATGACATCCTCTCTCTTTGGTTCTGTGGTGGGTTGACCTTGTCTGCGTGTCAGGTGCCCATCCATTTGCTCTATCACTGCTCCTTCTCAGCTAGGCAGGAGTAAAAATATACTGTGGAAAACAACACCAAAGTTGAGATAAGGCAGTGTACTAAAGTAAAAGTGAAAGGTTGTCTCTAGGCAGAGAAAAAAAAAAAACATCCTCTACTTCCCATCAACAAGCATGTCTGGTCACTTCCAAGGAAACAGGTCTTCAGCACATGTAGCAGTTACTCTGGAAAACAAATGTTGCAAACAACAAGTGCCTCTGCTTCCTCCTACTTTCTCTTAATTTTATATCTGAACAAATGTCATATAGTATGGATTAACCCTTTGGTCAGTTTGAGTCTGCCCTGGTTATGTCTCCTCCCAAGATTTTGCCCACCCCAACCTAATGATGTAGGGGCAGAATGGTGGAGAGAGCATTTATGTTGTGAGAGCACTGCTCTAGAGTAGCCAAAATATTGGTGCGTTATCAACACCTTGCTAGCCACGATTACCCGGCACAGTCCTAAGAGCCTGATGTGAGGAAAATTCGTTCATCTCAGCCAGACCCAACACAGCGTCTCAGAACCTACATTTTTGTGTCTTGTTCCTGCTACTTGTGGGCTTCATTGAGAGTAAGAATATCAGCTCCAAGATCAGCTCCACTTGTTCTGCTGGGGCCAGTTTCACCACAATAGAGCAGTTAGAAACACCTGAACTTCTACATTACCTTGACAGTGGAATCCTGGAGAGTAGTTGTCTCCATTTGCTCTTGCTTGACAGTGTCTTCAGCTCTCCTCCCTCTAGCCTCTGACCTGTTTAAGTGAAGGCGAGAGGTTAACCTCTACAATGGAGACCAGATGACCTCCCACACCTGAGAAGCCTCAGCATAAGCTCATTCAGTGATTTTTTTCATGGGTTTATAGCCAGCTGGACCTGTGCAGTACAAGTCACTTTTTTTAATGTAGTTACACATTATAACAGATGGCACAGCATTATCAATCACAGCATTATCAATCACAGGGATGTCAAGCTTCATCTAGTATGCTGAGAGTACATCTGAACTCTGAGAGTTCATATCACCATGGCAGCACTGACTGCTTCGTGCTGGAGAGGGACCTGCTTGTTCCCATGCTTGGTGTGCGACCATTGCACAGCCATACTGTGTCCCTGTTCTACTTTATTCCAGCCCTCTTGACTTACATTCACACAGGTTCCAGATTCCTTCATGTAAGAAAGTAGCCCCCATCAGGTTGGAATGTGCTGCAGGGTTATACAGATGTTTCTTAAGATCTTTTAATTGAAAGTATGGAAAGTCAGCTTGGATGCATTTGTGCCATTATTTGCAACTTTTTTGTTTTCGGGGAAATGTTACATACTGCAAAACATTGGTTACTGTGTAAGTTGCTATAAATACATTATTTCACTGGTACATATTGAGGTCACTGCCAGAATATCTTGACTTTTATGGAGGAAGAAAATTTTTGTCCTTGGAAGATATGAAACAATTTTTATTTTTATTATAAGGTTTTCTTATTAGACAGCAGTCTACATGAATATATATTCAATGAGTCAGATCACAAAGAGGATTCCTTAATGAGGAAAGGTCTTAGTGATGACTGCCATTCCTTGTTACATCATCTTGGACCCTAGCAGGGGCACAGACAAGGAAACATCACAGAATATCTTGAATTCCCTCTAGGTCAGATATGAATTGTCAGCAGCATTAATTCACAACATCATTGCTTTGTCAAAGTTAGTTATATGTGCTATTGTATTGAGAATATTTGACTGATAGAGTTGCCTCTATAATTAGGAGTGTGTCACATTTCAATTACATTTTTATACCACTTTCCAAAGGTTTAGAAATCAGATAAATTCCCTCTAGGCTGAAATGTGCCATAATAATTAGTGTGGGGACAGGTTTTTTTGTGTGTTGTTGTCCGTTACTTTGATAGAAGATTATTATACAAATAGGGTAGGTGTGTTTTCCTATCTTTTAGACCTTACTTCAACAAAAATGAAGGCTGATATATTAATTTTTCACTTAAACATTTTCTTATAGAAGACACTGAGAGTTTAAACAATTTTTTAAATGTCTCAACAACATCCTAGTAATTCCACTTGTAATATAAAAGTATTGTATTGCATGACACCAAATAATACTAGCTCAATGAAATTTGGAAGGAAGGAGTACCAAATCTTAAAGTGTCTTATTTGTGAGCACTGCTCTCAGTAGCAGTTCTTAGCAAGCATGCATCATGTGAATATAAAATGTAAACCAGTTGGATAAGTTGCAATTGTGCAAAAACGTGCAATGATGAACAAATATGCTGAGAAATTCTTAAAAGGTGAGCTCAGTTTAAGAAGTTCCTCACTGAATATTAAAGAATCTTGGAAACTGCTACCCAGAAACAGCAATTTTTTTGCCTCCATTCTTGGTGTAGGGGTGGAGTGCTGAGAGCTCATTTTTTCAAGAAGAGATGATTTATCAATTTTTTTTCAAACTTACCTAGCATTTTATGTAAGTTAGGCTACTGGATTTGCATTCATGGGTTGTTATTAGTTAGGGTCTGTTGCTTTGAAGGCTGTGTCATGCATACTAAAGACTCTTTAAAAGTTTTCCCATGTTCGTCCATAAATATTGGAATAAGCAAAGGAATCGACTGGGTGGTATTTGCTTGTCCAAACAGACAATACACTAGGGATCGTTATTTCAGCATGTATTCCAGCTGCTTTCAGTGACATCCCTTCTGTCTAGGGATAGCATACTGGCAATGCAGGAAGACAGGATAAACAGCTATGGGATGTGGGGAGAAAACATATACAAACATTCTGAAATCCTGTTTTCATGCTAGCAATCCAAACTGAAACTGTGGAAAAGGGTGGGGGTTTCTTGTATCTCACATGAATACAAGAGATTATTTTCAATCAACTGTTCTGTTCCAGCAGATTGTCATTATTCTCAAGCATAAAAAAATTTCTTATTGCAGAGAAAACTGGAGCAGGCTGTCTGTGACGCTGTTTAGCTTAGCGCTGTTCATTTTTTAATGGTCACATAGACAGAATTTAGTGCTGCCTATGACCTGGGCAGAGCACAGTATATTTTCATAGGGACTGGAGTTGTTTGGGTTGTAAGGGACCTTCAAAGACTTCCTAGTCCAACCCCCCTGCCATCGGCAAGGACTTCTTTCACAAGACGGGTTTGCTGAAAGCCCCATCCAGTCTGGCCTTGAACACTTCCAGGGATGGGACATCCACAGCTTCTCTTGGCAACTTGTCCCAGAGTCTCACTGAGTATTCCTCTTTATATCAAATATAAATCTATTCTGTTTTAAAGACATTATCTCTTCTCCTGTTACTATATGTCCTTGTTAAAAGTCTCTCTTTTGCTTTCTTGTAGACTCCCTTGAGGTACTGCATGACTTCCGAAGCCCTCTCTCCTTCAGACTGAACAGCCCCAACTCCCTCAGTCTGTCTTCACAGGAGAAGGTGCTCCATCCCTTGGATCATCTTCTTTGCCCCCTCTGGACTTGCTCCAGCAGGTCCACATCTTTCTTATACTGGGGGCCCCAGAACTGGATGTAGTACTGTGTGTGGGATCTCACTGAGAGCGAAGAGACACACAATCACCTCCCTCCACGTGCTGGCCACACTGCTTTTGATGAAGCTTTTCTGGGCTGTGAGTGCATGTTGGTGGGTACTGCCAAGTTTTTCAGCCACCAAGACTTCCAAATCCTTCCCCTCAAGGCCCATTCTCCATCCAGCCTGTTCTTGTGAATAGGATTGCCCTGACAAGACCTTACAGTTGTGCATGTTGAATCTCATGAGGTCTACATGGCCTAGAACTGAGGCATGTTATTTAACCCCTAGCACATTTTCCTTTATGATTTTCTTCCAGCTGTCTACTAATTCCTGAGCCACTGCCTCTGCATGGTTTGAGAGATAGCTTAGGGCCCAGGGTACTCTCAATAGCCAGCCTTATTTTCTGCCCATGCATACAGAGATGAGGGATGACAGCTCCTAGTTTTCTACTTCTCTGTTTTGTCTATGAACATAATTTGAAAGGGACATAATTGACAATACTAAAACCATGGATTTGTATGGCAGAGAGAAGTAAGGGAGAAGAGGAGGGAAATAACTGTTCAGAAATAACCTCATTCAGAAGAGTACAGAAGCATATATTTTTGATCATCTGCAGATCAGAAGTACTTGCTGAAATGTACCACCTGCAATAATATTTTTCTTTCAAGTCATGCAATATTATAATGATAATTAAAACTGTGCAGTTTCTATTTGCTGAATTATGGAAATCAGAATTTCTCATGCAAGGTTTGCATTTCTCCATGCATAGGTTCTTCATATTGGTCCTTTAGAACATAAAGCTTTTAAAAATCAGTGAAGAATAAACACTTTACATCACTTTCTGACATCCTACTAACAAGGAAGAGGAAAAAAGATTAATTTTAATATTTCTTGGAGTTGGTTCTGCAACTGAGAATTCCTTAAAACTTAATTAATATAAGTATACTTTTATTTGCATTTAAATACAGTAAAATGTTTATTGGTAAAATTTCAAACATATCTGTGAAAGGTTAAATTCTTAGTTGAATAATTACTTGGCTTGTCCTTCATTGCTTCCTTTCTTCCTGCCAATTTCCAACAGTTGTCATTGGGCTTGCTTTTTCATAACTTCTGTGGAAAATTACCAGAAGTATTACAAATTTTTCTTGCTATTTTTCAATGTTGTTTCTTCAGTTGAGAAAAGTTGCTTCTTGGCTTTTTTTCTTTTTTTTTTTTCTTTTCTTTTCTTTTTTTTTTTTTTTTAAATAGGCAACACACACACACTTAACTACAGTGTACATATGTACATGTGTTGAGCGTTGTACTGGTGTTTATTTTAGACTTGAAAAGTTTTAGTACTGGCATGTGCATGTACTTCTGTATGTGTAATGCACTTTGTGGTTTGTTTCCAGAAGCTTAGCTATAGTCTTTTCTTTCTTAGTTCAGTCATAGATGAGTAGAACCTCAACAGCAGCCAGTGACTGCCTGATGAGTGTGCCAAATAACTGAGTACCAGTTCTTAAAAATGAAGGTAATTGACTCCTCCAACATGTTTAAATGTATTCTAGCTCACAGGTATCAGCGTATGATGCCTTGGTCACCTCTGCCAGAAGCAGTGCCTCTGCACAGACCAGAATGATCCCTGTGAGAGTCTACTCTCTTCCATCTGCCTTTGGTGCAAGGGTTTGGGTCAGGAAAGCCCTTCCCCCTTCCATTCATCATGCTTCAGTTAAACATGATCTTTCATTTACCACTTTGAGATCTGAGTTAATTCTCCTAGATAATTCAGTTCTGAAGGCTAAGAAAACTCTGCCAGCCTTGTTAGGGAATTTGTGTTCAGAGATCACCCCAAAGAAGGGTTAGTCCACTGAATACTTTGACCTCATCATCCAGTGTAATGTTGCAGTTCTTACCCAGATGCAGTGTATGTCCTCTTGTGGGCAATGTGTAATGTATTCCTATGCTTTCCCTTCTGTTAGATACTGTTCAAAATAATGCAAATGCCTCCACTATTGTACATTACTACTGTGTTAGGAGAGCCTTATTTTGAGAAGGATCAATAGTGCAAAATACTAAAAGCCTTTATTTGTGTGCAAACTTCAGTTTATTAAGGTTGTTAGTGCAGAGTTATGAGTAACTACTGTTTCCCTTGCCTTTTTTTTTTTTTTTTTTTTTTAATTGTTAATGCTTTCTACTGTGTGTAGCATAATAAAAGTTGTGTAGAAAGACAAAACAGCGTGCACAGAGTAAATTTAGATGCAAAGTTAGAGGCTTTTGAGAAAAGAAATGGTAATGAGAGAGAGTAGTTAAACATAAAGTAATTTTTGCAAAGGCTGTGGCAAGTTCTCCCTCTCTCCAAACCTTTAATCCACGTTTTGTGTTTTTAAAGGACATGTAAAACCAAAACCAGTGTGAAGGATGGTTACTAAAGGATTTAATCAGCAGTGGGAAAAGGTGACAAATTTCCAGTTTTACCTTTCCTTCAGAATTTCTGAGCCAGGAAGAGGATTGAACCAGCAGCCAGCCCAGCAGCATTTTCTCGAGGCTCTTCATCCCTTCATGGCAGCTGGACACTCTAAATCCACAGCTTTTGTTGGTTCTATAATTGCATTTTTATTTGTATCAATAACTTCTGTCATAACCTTAAAAAACCCCACAGTTTTTTACATATCAGTACTTTTCCAACCAATTCTCTGAGCTAACCCCAGAAGCATCTCCCAATTAACTCTACTTGGAGGGTCATCAGCTAACAGTGAATCTGAAAATTATGTGCATGGGGAAAAAGGCTTGGAGATGCTACACCTCAGCAAGTACCATATGGATTTTTATATCAGTTTAAACCTACTAACTGCAGCATTTCTGTCTCTGCTAGAACTTAGAAAATGACTCTGAATTCCATGATGTTGTGGAGCTTCGAGAGACTCTGGTTTCCCTCCTGTAGGTATTTTAACAAACTTTTGGCATGCTTGAACTAAGGGCAGTATTGGGACTGGAGAGAAATGGCTCTTTTGTGTGTCTGTGTGTACAAAGGATTATCAGTCTTTAATGTATACACTAAAATTATTTATTTTTAGCTTCCTGTATCATATCCCTAAACTTGGAAACCTTAGAATGCCTTGAAACCTTTCAGCCAAGATGTAGAGCAAGATCATGTGAGCAAAAACTTGTAGCTTTGGAGGGTGGAGGAGAAGGAAAATTTTTGAATCAAAGTTGCTGGGAATGTTGAGATTCAATTTCCTTTTGGTTTGCCTACTGAAAAATCTTGGTACAGATCAACAGTCTCATCTTTCTCTGATGTGGTTTCACAGAGCTGAATGTCCCAAAGCAAAGACCCTCTGGGCTTCGAGGACCTTCACTGGGGTGAGTCAGTGGCTCTGAAAATTCAGGGTGTATTGGGCACCAGTATCTGTGGATTCTGGGTCTGCCAGGCTGAGTGTCCTCAGCTGAGCCCAGTGCAGGGTGTGGGCACAGGGTGTCTCTGTGTTGGGAGCTGCTGGAGAGTGAGAGAGTTGAGCTGATTTTCATAAATGCCTTCAAGTCACAATTTCTCCATTTATTTTCAGCGGTGCTTCAGTTTAAAGCAAACCTGTAGAAACAACATTTTGTTAATTGATGCCAAATACACAGGTTAATACAGGGTAAAAAGGTGATTGGAAATAGTGGGAGATACTGGGAATTGGTATTGTGAGGGAATTATTGGTTTGGGTTTTTTTCTTTGAAGCTACATATTGTATTATTTATGAAAAAGGAAATTTTTACATTTCAATTTAATAGAAGTGTGTGTGCATACCGAGACTGTTTTCCTTTTGTATTCCTATTCATAAAACTTATAAATTCTCCCTCTCTGCTAATTTTTTTTTTTCAGCCACTTGGTATTTAAGCTTCTAGGAATGTTTCTGTACAGACTATTTCCTGCTATACCTAAGACATAGAAATGAAGCTACATTTTCTTAAATAAGTCAGACTTAAGGAAAAATCAATCCTTCCCACTAACAGTATAATTGCCTTTTCATTGTCCTTTGTTTCCTATGAAATGTCTGTAATTATTTTCTGGCTTGTAGATGTTTAAATTCAAAACCACTGTGAAAGCATCAGTATCATAAATATAAGGTAAATGTGGTAATTCACTAGGAGAGACCCAGTGTGAGTGTCCTCTTGTGTGGGAGGCATTTTGCCCAGAAACTTTCCTTGAGTGGGTTAAAAATACCTTTGGTATTTAATACCTGCACTCTCGTGCCAAACACAAAGAGCAAAGAAATTCAGGCCCTCTAGGAGACCACCTTTAGACTGAGAGCAAACACATGTTCCAGGAGCAGTGCTCTCTTTTATTCATTCATTCATTCCCTCAGCCTGGCATAATCCTCCCGTTCACAGACTGACTCTTGTCAGGATTTAAAAAAATGTATGTGAGGGCAGCTGGAGTAGTTTGTGTTCCACTTTATTTCAGCTGGGCCTCTTAGCCTGCCACACACTTGGCAGATAAATGCCAGCCTTCCTCAACTCTTGGTAGGGATGACTAAAGCAAAGCACTTGTATTGATTTGTAGGATGATTTAGTGCCCCTGTGTCAGGGAGATGCCCATGGATTCTTTTATTCCTGCTGTTACAGGAACAGTTTAAATTGGCAGGGACTCACAGTTCAGACTTCATCTCTAATCCATATTAACAGAATGGTATTGCTTTTCATTAGCCATTACTTAATTATTTGCTATGGGCTTTGTGCTTTCTAGGTGGCCTCAGACCATTGGATCCTGTGTCAATACCACAACTTGTTTGCTCTGTGAGATTTTCTTGACTCATTTGTTTTACATATCCTTGCACTGAGTTTCTTTATTAACATTATTATATATAAAAAATTTACACTTCAGACACATTTATTCATTTCACATTGTTTCTCTGTAAGAACAAATTTTCACAGACCTCTAGAAATAAATCTGCAAATGCCTGGAGGGAAAGGAAGCCCCAAGTCTGAGGTAGTGCTGGGATCAACATGCAACAGTTAAATTCAGACTTAATGCAGATAATCTATACATAATATTTGGGGTTTCTTTTCACGTTCTTTGGGAGTTTACATGTGCAGGATGCACTCACCAAAATCTTAATACATGCATGAGAACATTGTAATTTAACTAAAGAATTCTGCAAGACAACAACCAACATAAATGTCTGTGTTAGATCAGGATTCAGAAATGACTGTGTTGGACATAATGAAGTAGAAATGGCTCCTTGAGGAAATGTAGCCTTGGGTTCATGCCAGGCTTAAATGCAAGGAATAAGACAAAAAAACCAAGTAAGAATAAAGAACTGAAGAAAGGGAATGGATGTGCAGATAAAGGATCTTCCCCTTTTATTACTCAAAACCTTGTATTTACAAAGACAATCTAATAAGTGTGGTTTCTGTCAGCCTTTGGAACTTAGCAAGAAAAATTCAATCTGGGGGAACATGGGTCACATGTAGAGAATATATTGAAGTTTAGGACAGAAAGAATGGGAATATCTTCCAGTTTCTGAGAGGGAGTGAACTTCCATGTACTGAATTTGTGTCATTCCTGATAACATCCAATACACATTCAATACAGCTCGATTTAGATACACACAATACCAGCAAAAACAAACATACCAACCAACCCTCAAAAAAAGTTAGTCAAACCTTCATCTATTTTTATACCAGATCGAACATTCAAGAGGGAAAACAAATTTTCCAACAATTCTTCATATTTTTTTCACTTCTCATTGCTCGTGTTCTCTTTTCTATATGGTATCTGTTGAATTGCTGCAATGAGAAAATGACTGATTTTGGGGTTTTTTACAGGTAATGGGTAAAACAGTCAGACAGCACCAGGAAACTATGAGAGGAAGAAAATCCTTCTTGGAAAATGAAAAGAAGACCTAAAATTCCTTTGGTCTTCCCTCAGGTAAAAGACTCAGCCCAATTTGATGGGTTTTGATAAGCAAGTCACAAGTGCCTTGTTTATCCCACATCTTTTTGTGGTGAAAAAAAACATACATTCAAAGCAAAATGTATTTCTTTCACAAGAGCCCTGCACAGGCAGTAGTTCATCTCATGTTTTGGGAATCTGTAAATTTATTTGTGTTTATTTTGCTAGCTGGTGAACCAAAAGGATTTGAGGGGCCAGAACTTGGGAGTTTTGTGTTTCCCCTGAAAAATCTGATCACATTTAACAGTAAAAGCAGAGCAAGGAGAGGGTTTGCTCATCAAGCTGCAGGTGCTCACATTGTTATTGGCTGTTACAACACCTGAAGTTTTACCAGGGGTGGTAAAAAGGGAAATTACATTCACAGTTAGGCTGGAGAAGGTGTTTGCTGGTTCTGTGTTTGATACACACCATGCAGAGTGATGCCTTAAAATCCAGGTTATATCCATTTTAGTATAACACTTTTAGTAGCACTTTAGCTACGTATTGTTTTATTAGATTTCTGAAATACTGTTTAATGTTTGTGGTGACCTCATCACTGTCTGGAACTCCCTGAAGGGAACTTATAACCAGGTGGGGG
>JAWWEV010000095.1:19820525-19839403 GCA_035583235.1 Hafferia zeledoni
TTCAACTGTTCCATCAACCAAAAACCCTTCTTTCCCTTCCTCCCACAACGAACCCTCCCTCATTATTTCTCACACTACCATTTTCAACTCTTTTTTTGTGTTTTAAATGTTCCATATTATGACTCATTGCACAGGGTTACACTTCTTTTTCTTAATTATGAAACATATAAAATCATACCTAGAGGGGAAAAAACCCCCAACAAACAAACTCCCAAAAACATGCAGAAACTACTCTACAAGTCATAAAGCTTAGTATGCTGAAGACTGACCTTAGAAAACTGGCTATTGGTCATGATATGGAACCACAAAATATTTCTATGAAACCAGTCAATTTTTTTATTTTTTTTTAGTTTTTTTTTCATCATTGAAAGAATAGTGTATATTTTTTAAAAAGTAATTTTTATTAATGACTTTATCTGAAGATACATAATTCATTAGTATTTTTTCCCCTTGCAGTTTCAGCAATCACTTCAAGGTTAGTCATAAAACCTGAATAGTGTGTTCTTTAAACACATGGTGCATGCCTGTGATTTCATATACACTGACTCACTTACACAGCACTCCCTAACTGGAGGTCCTGTACCCTTCTTTCAGAAATTTTCTACTGATGTAGAATAACAGCCTTAGAAATCTTGCTATTCCTGAAATTTGAAGATGCAGACAATTTAGTGGTATAACACAGTAGGCTTTCATGTTGACCAAGGAATGCAGAATAGATTGGCAAATTGACATATGTCAAACTTGGTTTCATTCCATTGGAAGTTCATTTTTGTGATTTTGTGATGTTTAGATGGAACTAAAGATCTCACACAACCAATATAGCTATGATTTAGAACAGTGAAATGTTATGTAGAGTCAGATAAATATTCTCACTGTTGAATGATGTCTGGAAAGAGAGTAAAGACATTTAACATAAAGACTGAGGTTTAATGTTTATTTCAACAGCATATATGAACCTTCAGGAAAATCTGAATTAACAAATAAGGCCAAATTCTGCTTCCAGGCTGAATTAATACATAAAGTTCACAACCACAGAGCTCAGGGACTTAATTACTTCATGCTGTAACTGCCAGATGAGTGGTAAATCCTATTATTGCAGGCCACAGTGCAATTTGAAGGGATATTGAGCTTCTGTGCATAAAACCAAAAAACAAAATTATACTTATAAAATACTTCAAGAATCAGGCAAAATCAGAAGGACAGTAGCTATATATTAATGAAAAAAGTTGGCACTTTTTTCTGTTATAATTGAGTAGTTCTGATATTTCAGTGTATTCTAAATTACATTGTACCCTCTGAAAATCAGTTCTATACATGACTGTGCTGTCAGGTTTACTGACACTGGCAAAGATACTTCTAAATACAAGAATCCCTCCTAAAAAGCTTCATTACAATTATTTACTCTTCTGCTGAAACCCATTGTTCATCTGTAACTTGTTAATATTTTTTTCTGACTAGCAAAATAAACAAACAAACAAAAAAATCTTGTTCAGTAGATAATGAGAAAATACCGAAGAGACAGGTTAAGACAGCAACTTTCTCTAGCAAAAATAGAATCTTCCAATTATGATCACAATCTTATTTCAAAATTAAAGATGTCATGTCTCTGTCAAGAATAATTCCTTTGGAAATTACCTTTAGTTACAGAAAAGCTATGAAATCTTTTTTATGCAAAGAACTAAATCATATTCTATGAGCTGTATGTTTATCTGTTATTTAGAGAAAAATTATTGTGTCATCCATTCTGAGCCCATAGACTGTGCTGTTAAGATTATTATAAATATTTGGAAACATATGCTTTCCATGTGACCATGAAATGGAAACACACTTTTTTTGTTTATTGTCATTTACCTCCTCATGTACAGTTATTTTGGTCACCTGCACCCTTCACTGAGGTATTGTTATCCATGAGCTATGTGAAAAAATAATTTCTTACTTATCATAGACTAGAGGAGAAATATGGCATTTGCAATGCTATGTTCCTAGAGATATGAGGGGATTCTTCTTCTGGGGATTTGGGGAAACATTACCGCTTTATGATCTCTGCACAAATAACCTGCAAGTGTTACACTTAGAAACAGTAACAGAAGTTGAATACCTACTGAGTACTACAGAACTGAATGGTTTCAGCTATGTAATTGAATGGGTTTTACTCTCTGAAAATGTTACAGAACCCAATTTTCATCAGAATATACACATACATACAGGAGTTCACTGAATCTAGTGCAAAGTAGTGTTACACTGTTAGAAAAGTCATATTGAAAAGAGCAAGAGGAATAAAGTTAAACTATCAAAGTCTGGTAGGGACAAAATGAAGGGAGGACTATTTAAAGCAGCAATAAATAACTTAGATCTCAATAGGACCTCTGTGTGAAGTCAATACTAATGTTTACTGATGTTTCATCCACCACTCCAAGGACAATCATTCTAAATTTAAATCAAATCTAAGAGCACCTGCAAAGGCACAAAGTATGCAAACCCCATAGAATGGATTTTTCCAGCCTTCTTCTCTGTATTTCTTCTGCTATCACAATTTATCCCATACCTGCCAGGTTCTGTTAATTTTTTCATCAATGCAAGGACATTTCTTTCAAAAAACATGTTATTATAAAGTTCACTGCACTTCAGACTTACTCTGTGGATAACAGTAAAGAAGTCAAAAGCAAATATCTGGAATCTGTAGATCCTCATCCCACAGAATGAGATGTTTATCATTCATGATGCCTTTAATGGTCCAAATTTACAGACTGGAAACAGTCCAAGAGACGAAGATATAGTAACACTTCAGACTTGGACAAGTTCAGGATGTTCTACGTCATCTCAGACAAGATGAAAAGACAAGGTTTCATTGAAATGAGAGCTTCTGACTCCTGTAGTATGGGTTGGCAACGATGGTCAGCCCTAGATGGTGGGACTGATGTGTTTTTTCAATAGATACTGAAGTCCTGTTTTGAAATATCTTCACAGAAGGGCTTGTCTGAGCTTTTATTTTCTTCCTGCCAGCACATGTATCAAGATTTCTTTTCTCTAAGTAGAGGAAGTGGTAGGAGAAGAGATGCAGACTGTCTAGATTTTATTTTAAATATGAGTAAAATGAAAACACCCGTGCCCAGAGCAGGAAAATCTGTAAGAGTACTATCTCATTGAATGACTAGAGTTTTCTCATTGTTTTATTTGTTTTCCGACCTCTTCCCCCGCTTGATGGAAAAATGATACTCTAGATAAGCAGAAAAGGATTTTTAAGAATTATTTTAATCTACATCATACAAAAATTCTCCAAGACTAGGCTAGAAAACTTTGCTTTCTTAGAGAAGACCTTGCAAATATGTCTCTTTTCAGACTTTCTTTTTAAATACCCCAGGCAGAGTCCCTCTCTATCCTTCTCCCATCCTAAGGCTTTTCTGGTACAAGACAATTAAGTTTCAATCTTAAAATTATGCCCTTAGCTCTCCTTTTAAAAGGAAGCTGGTAGTATCTTTTGCATTAAGCACCAATGGCTACCATTTGCTTTCATAGATCTGAATGGCATCAGGTATACTCCTTTATTTCTCTCAGGCTTCTTCATTGGCAAGAGGCAAGCAATGGTTATTTGACAGTGTAATTTTTCCCTCAGGGATTGTATTTCTCTCATCTACCTATTGACTGGAATATCTTTTACTTCTGGCAGAAATAGAACTTCCTTCTCTCTTCAAGGCTGTTGTTAAGGGTTGTCCAAAACTAAGTGAAATGTGTTGACTTCCCTGGCATGAAGAGACGTCTCAAGGAGTCAAACTTGTCCCAGGTCTTTTTTCTTTTTTTTTTTTCTTTTTTTTTTTTTTTTTTTTTTTTTTTTAATGAGCAGGACAGAAATTTCTCTGTGTTTTGGTTTAGTTTGGGGGTTCTGTTGTTTTTTGATTGTGTTTTGTGGTGTTTGGGGTTTTTTTTTTTTGATACTTAATATATAGTTGTTAACTGCTGATGAATTTTACCCCAACTATTTCCTTATTGAAAAGCACTTGTGTCAGTTAAAGTGTAAAAACTCTGAGATGGCACTTCAACAAGGACGCTTGATCTCTGGGCCTGGTAGCTGGCAAAAAGGGTCGTTAGGGGAAATATATTCCCCAACAGATGAAGGAAAAATAAACTCAATTTTTTTATTTACAATGCTTCATTTTTGCACCATCTGACACACATACACAGAGAAGGTAATTTATCTTTCTCAGGAAAACAGAGAAAAGTTAATACTGAGGTCTCACTGTTAATGTATGGTGCCTGTGCAGGTTGCTCTTGTCTGGATTTTATATCTCAAAAGTGAAGCTAGAAGATTCCAATCATTGTTGCACCGTAAAGATGTTAAAAAAGATGTGGAAAGTATGGTCCTTTTCAATAACTTTCATTCTACAGCAGCCAACTAGCAAGGAAATTGCATAGTCTATTCCTGTTTAAAGAGTCCCTGGAGAGCTTTGCATTGGCATGGCAAGGACTGTGGAGATACATGGCCTATGCTAGGGTAGTGCAGAGCTACTCTGTAGAAGAACCAGTTGGAAAACAAAGAGAATATGACAAATGAAGACTCAGAGGAAGGAGAGATAAACCTACAAGAAGCAAAATAGAGGAAAAATCATTTAAATTATTTTAAAATTAACTACTACAAAGCTTTAAAATAGAACAAGTTCTCTCATTTCTCTGCATGAGAAACAGCAAACCAAACCACTACCGTTTTAAAACAGTATTCTTCTAATAGTCTGACCATGCTTAGGAGAGGTTTTCTCATAAAAGCACTATGATTTCCAATACTGCTATAAATCAAAAAGCAGGAACACGCTTGTATTTCTTGTGTATGCTACTGGCATGTGCAAACATATGGTGACCCTGAAAATATTCACTTTTTTCTTCTTTACTTCTTACTAAGCAAAGACTTGAAATGCATGTTTCAGCTTTCCAAGAGTTAGGTCACAAACCTCTTCACACAGTGTTGTACTGTATTTTATTTCCTGTCAATAGCTTTGTTTTCAGATGATCTCTGGTTCCTGATTTTGACAAAAGTTCAGGGCAATTTTGTTTCAAATTGCATGAATCAGTCCCTAAAAATTCTGAATTAAAGAACTGTGCACAGCCTATGATAACCTTTTCAACAAAAAGGACAAGTTTTAAGTGTTGAATGCACCCTAGACAGCTTTCCTCAGTAATACATCCTGAGGTATTCAAGTGTAGCTAGAGGTATTTGGGTATAGCTGTAGGTTTTCATACATTTCCTGCTTAATCTTTGTGCTGATTTTAGCCAGAATAAATTTTATTTTCTTCACAGTAGCTAATATAAGTCAGGGTTTAGGATTTGTCCTGAAAAAAAGTGTTGAATACACAGGGATGGTTTCATTACTGCTGAGAAGGGCTTACACAGAGCCAAGACCTTTTCTACTCCTCATCCAACCAGACCACCAAAAAGGCTGGGGGTGTGCAAGGAACTGGGAGAGGACACAGCCATGCCAATGAGCCCCAGCTGGCCAAAGCAATATTCCTTACCATATAGCATCATGCTCAGCTCATAAGCTGTGTGAAAAAGGAAGAAGAGGAGAACATTGGGAATGTTGGTGTTTATTTTCCCAAGTCACCATGATGCTGCCTGGCTGCCCTGGAGATGGCTGAACAGCTGACTGCCCAGGGTAAGGGGTGAATTAATTCCTTGCTTTGCTATGACTCTGTGCACAGCTTTTGTTTTACCTATTAAACTGTCTGTAGCACCACCCAAGAGTTTCTTACAATTTTCCAATTCTTTTCCCCATCCCACAGGGGAATGTGTGGTGCCTATTTGCCAGCGGGGATTAAATGGGGGCATTATTTATTATGAGAGTATAGCACAGAAGCCAGTTGCAAGGTGTCAGAGAGAAAGGCACTCTCAAAATGAAAATTTTTTAAACCTACAAAAGTGGTGCTAGATTAGTGATTTCATTTTTTTGTTTCAGTTTAAACAATAGGAACCTCAAACTGTTTACTTCACAGTTTAGCTATCTCAATGAACAACGGCAGCATGCCATAAATGGATCTGAGTTTCTTTGCCTGAGGATGCAGTTTTTGTGTGTTGACAAAGGTTTTTTATTAACATGATTCTAAAGAAGAAGACTCAGAAGAAGACATGTTCAATCAGACTTTGTCTATTTCTATCTCCTTTATGATTTGGAGGTTTTTTATTTCTTGGCTATAAGTAGTATTTGTAGGTTTAAATATTGGGCTTTTTGCCTGAAAATGGAAGAAGGTCCTGCATGTTGATAATAGAATGTTATTTTTATATATAAAAAGCAGGATGGAGAGGGGGAAAGATCAGCATCACAAAATGGTTAAGGTCCAAGATGAACCTGTAGGAGCTTACTTGTGTCCAACATAATATATGCATCCTTGTCAAGCAGGATACACATACAGAAGCTTCAAGAAAGTGCCTAAAGTTGCTTGTAGAGTCCGGACCTCGGTATGAATGGAAAGAGGGGACTGAAAGTGGTTGACATCCCACTAAAATCTACTTTGCTACATCTCCTTGTGTTCCTAAAATCTAAAATGTGAAAATTTAAAAAAAAAAAAAAAAAAAAAAATCAAAAATCCTTCCTGCATCAAAACCAATAATATGCTTTATTAGGAGTCTCCCATCTTTCCCATAGTTCACTACTGAATTAAAATGACTGTTACTGGTATTTCTAACACGCTCATCATTTAAATAAGTAGACATAATTTTTCAATTCTAGGAAAGCACTTGTTCTTTTTGGTACAGAAGCCAAACAGTACTCCCACTGGGATTTAGCCTGAGTCACTATTGTATCAGGTCATACTCTTTGGAGGCACTAGATATAGTAATACTAAAAGTGGAAATGCCTATGATGCCATCATTTTGTCTTCAAGCCATTTTCCAAGTCAAAATAACTACTTAGTGTGTGAAAAATGGAGAGATGATAGGCAGTAATAGGTTGTCATTATTTTCTTACAGGAAAGTGACTGGCATTAACATGCTGAAAAGTTAGGAGTACCTACCATGAAGCTGATCTGAATTACTCTCTCTAATAAATCAACAGAAAGTATAGTCAAAAATTATCAAGTGACAGATCTTGAATCAGGCTTTACAGTCAGATATACATTTCATGAAAAATCTGTGGCACAAAGGCAGGTTATGAATATGGATTTAAAATACCTTATAAAATAGCTTTATCTATGCATTTTTCTAAACACAGCTGATGTAGCTGCCGACAAGTATTGGATGACCTTGCATTACCCATTGTTTGTTTGACAATAACTTACATATATTACAATTTCTTATTTTATTACCTTTCTTAGCCATTGAAATAAAGTTGACATACTGAGTGTCTGAGATGGACCACTCTGCACTGCAGTAACCATTTATAACATTCTATTGTCTTCACAAACATGATTTATAACACTCATAAGGATATAAAGCTATGTCAGTGTGTTACTTGTTCCTAATAACTAAATGCTAGTTAGTTCCTTTAATCCTCATGATACAGAGTCACTACCCTGTTGCTTAAGCTCACAATTCAGAACACAATAGTTTAGTGTTCTTATCAAATTCAGTTGTACTTACCAAAATTAATGGACTTTTTTCAGAATTTTTCTATTCTTCTTCTACAACACTGTGCCATCATGAACTCATACAATAAACATATTTTTCAGTTTTCAGCTTTTGCTCTAAACAAAAATATAAGTCAAACCTGACACTTTTTTTCAGTCTCTATAGAGGGAATTAGAATTGAGGTTTTCTGAGACCACAATTCTTGGCTTTATTTCACTGACTGTATGTGGAGTTGTGTGTCACGGAAGAACATACCAGAAATATTCTCTCAGCTGTATTGCAAATCAATCTGCTGCCATTTACCTAAGCCTAGGACATGAAGGAGTGTGTTTGAAAAGTTGGTCCTTAGTTTGGTTTTGAGAAGTCTTATCTTCACCAGAGCTCAATTCAGATGTGAATGCAGGTTCTAACTCACTGTGGGTAAGGTTCTGACATTTTGCTAGACGCCTCCACCTCAAACTTTCTATCATCTTGACAGTAGAATCTCATTTGCAGCAAAAGGATAAGAAAGACAAATCTGTGGCTTGACACCTTATGACACTTTCTATGGGTGATGAATTTCTGTTACATGACAGGTTCAAAGTTACCAAGCAATGGATGGATGAGTGGCACAGTAACTTCAGGCTCACTGGGAATGGCAAGAATACGTCAAGTCATAAAAAAAAAAAAAAAGCTGTGTAACACATTTAGGAATGGGGTTTGCTATGTGCTTAAATAGAAGTGAATATATTTTATTTCATTGATACTTAAATTTTCTTAAATGTAGCATATCCATGAGAGACCATAAGAATAAATAAATATAATACTACTTCAAGCCCTTTAAAATTTTTATCCTGATAGAAATGCCTCAGTGTAAGGTATGTCTCCCTTTCCTATTGCACTGACCATGAAGGTTATTTTCATCATTGCTCTTTGTCTTCTGTCTCCTTATCCTCACACAGTTTTTGAGCTATTTTGTTCTGTCAATTTTTATTGCTATAGTTTACCTCTGTTTATTATTTTAGGTCTTTATAACTTTTCTTAGCTCTAGAGACATGCAGTTTGGAAGAGAATTTCAGTGGGATCATGCATGCTGATATTTGAAATATACATGCATAGGTATCAGAATATGCATACAGACACAGAGAGCTCTGGTTTCAACTGAGAAAAGGTGAATGCATGAATCAATATGACTGTGTCAAGATCTTAGGGTAAGATCATCTGTGCAGACCATGGAAAACCCAGCTGTAATGTCCTTCTCTTCCTAATGGAATCTGAGCCTGTGTTTCTGAGGCAAAAGCCTTGAAAGCCTGATCCAGGTGCTTTGAGCTTGAGCACATTGTTTTATTCTTGCTGAAACTGCTTTGCTTTGTATTGGCTACTTAGATATTCATCCTACCAGAGAGAATTAGAATCTCACCATAATTTAGTGGCCAGGGCACTAAACACACATTTGAAGGGAGGGAAAACAATCAATCTCTGTTACAGTTTCCAGTTCTTAGGATATGTACTATTAGGCATCTAACCTGTGATTAACTTTAAAAAATAATATAATATCTATTATATAAATATATCTAAATAAATAAATATTAAACATAAAAAGATACATTTAAGGCAGATTCACTGATAACAAGAGTTCTAATACAAGGCAGCAATGAACTGTGTGGAGCAAATTTGCATTATTTTGTTTGTTTTCCTCCTCTTTTGGAGAAATGTTGACACTTCAGAAAAATCAAACCTCTAAAAAGATAGTAATAATAAACTATTGAACTACCCATGATTTTTATCAACTTGGAGATATCTGCCTTGATATTTCAAGGTGGGACAATCCATGGTTAATAAGGTTTCAGTACCAGTGGCTAACTGAAAAACTGTGCATTTTTAACAAAATATTCTGATAGTCCTAAGCAGGTACAGAAAATTGCAAATTAACACCTCTTAGTCTAGAAGTAATAATGAAAGCCTATCAATTTATACTTTTTAAAATCTTTCAAAGTTTCTCTTTGCATTCTACTAGCTTTTACTGGAGAGAATCAAGAAATCAGGGTTGCATCACCCTTTCTCAACTACTGTCATGTCTGATTGCAGGCACTCTAAACACACCCTGGTAGTTCAGAATGATAACTGTCTCTAGGTACCTTTGTTGACAATGTAAGCTCTGACATTTAAATGAAATATTTTCTTAGTTTTATTTACTCCATAGCTTAATGGAATCAAATTTCCCTAAAATGTCCATAGGTTTTAAAACCTCTGTCTCTAGAAGTCAAATTTGTTATATGAGACATAGATATTATTATTCAGCTTCCTTCTTTTTCCTTCATTGGTGTCCTAGTTCAGCAGGTGGGACCAGTTTATCACTGTGTGGGGGTGACCAAAGCTATGCATTCCACACCCTCTATTCATTTCCCAAGAATAATGGACCATTTGCAGCAGCTGCCCAGGGCACACCTGACCCCTCAGGTTGTGACCTGGGTGTGAAAGACATCTGTGAGATAAGAGCTGTGATAACTTCCCTCCAGGGCGTTGTTAGCACCTTCACAGCCAACCTGAGGGGGCATGTCTGCTAATGTCTGCATAAACGATTCCAAAACACCCCATGACTCACAGAGTTAGATCACCCATTGTGAAACTCCCCGCCGTCGAGGAGGGACTGGGTGCTCCCGCCTGGACCTGGGGGTACATATCTTGGGGTAAGAAGACCCCAGGGGTCACTCGTCGGATTGAGAGGAGGTCCAAAACCTCAACAGGCAGAGACTGTCACTTTCAACCAGCCTGCGACAACCATTCTTCACCAGACTGCAACTGTCAGCTGCACCAACAGGTTTTCCACTTTGGACTTTTACTTTGGACTTGGGGGAACCACATAGGGTTCAGCACAGGGGCTAACAAACCCCTTTGTGCTTGTGCCCCAGGGTGCTGGGTTATAATTCTGGGGTTTCGTGGGTTAAAACCAATTTTTTCTCTTTGTGCCATTGCATTTATTGTAAAATTATTATTAAATTGTAACTCTGACTTATAATCTCTTTTGTGTTGCATTCATATCTCCTGCTGGTTTACCTTTAAACCAGCACAATTGGCAAAGGTGCTCTCTCTGCAACAGGTACCTCCCAGACTCCCCTTCCTCCTGCTCTGCAAAGCAGCAAGATTTCTTCTGGCCTCTCACAGTGATCTATGTCTTCTCTAGGACTGTGATAATGGGTGTGATGACATGTATGGTGTTTTCTCCTTGGCCTGGATGTGCTTCCAGAACAGTGGAGGTGCTGGCCTTGGTGACTCCTAGTGTTTCAGTCCTTCCCTTTTCAGGTCCGTACTCCCAGTCTACCTCTACCTCTAGAGATTCTGGGCACCCCTTCATTGCTAGCATGGATTTGCCATATTGAATTTTGTCTCTGTTCTGTGCTCCTCCCAAGAGCCAGGCTTGGCAACCTCACTCAGCTACTCATGTGTATGCACAGCCAGAGAGCACTCCTGGTAATGTGACTTGCATCAGCAGTAAAGAAAAAGAAATATTGACCACTTGTGGGTTTTTCTGCTTCATCACACTAAAAAGAATGACTGGAGTGTTGCTACATTGATTTGAACACTTGGTTTCACCAATGTAAAGATCAGGACTCTAAAATTCCCAGAGTCTGCCTATGACATAAGGGCAAAATTCATGAGGAGCTGGACTTCTGAGGATGACAACAAATTCCAAACTCCAGCCACACAAGCTGTGTGCCATCTAGCTCTTGGGATTTGTGGAGCTTTTAATATTTTACGTGATGTTTTCAGATATTTCTGCTTGGAAGAGCCATTTTATTTCTGTTGTCTTCTGAAAGTTATTATTCCTAAATACAACTACCAAAAGTCATTGATATAAAGTGAAAAAGAATGTGGATGACTCATATGTAGTATGGCACAACCTTAATGTTGCTGATCTTGACTCAGATATTTTTAATTGATGAAAGCTAATCTGATGTATTATAGTTTTAGGTTACCTATTATCTTTTCTATGGATATGAATAGTACATGTTTCTATTTCAAAGAGTAATGCATTAACAGGATGTTTGGTGCTTTGAATTTTTGTCTTGCATGAGCACTTGATGGCTTCTCTGACTTGAAAATATAAAAGATTTTAAAGTTATCTCAGCAGCTTCTGTCTCAGGTATAGAAGACCAAGGAATGCCTTATTGACCTCTAAATTGTCTACTTTGTTTAGGAAATATAATAAAATAATTACATTTTAGTGTTCCATGTAAGTGTTGAAATTATTTTCTAAATTTGACTGATAATTTTTTTCCATAGTTTTCGTGCAGTTTTTGTAATAATAACTAAAACTCATCTCCTCTTGTTGCACAGAGAAACTCAAAGATCCAATTATAATTTCATCCATGGTGATGATACAATATGGAAAGGCCTTAATTTTCTTGTACTATTGTCTGTGGCACCATTTTAATCATTATAGAATATTAAATCACAGGTTATCTTTTCTATCAGTCTCTGACATTAACCGAATTCTCCTCTTAATTGTCTTAGCAACGTATTCAAGCAGTTATTCCTCAGTGCCCTTGGATAAGAGTGAATATTCCCAACACCCAACAGTCACTTCTTGCATGATGGTTAGTGCAGAACCTGGAAGGAGACCATATTAATGCTATCAATGGCACACTATTGTTGTAAAAAATGACCTCCATTACCTGTGAAAAAAGAAAGATGAAGAAAGAAGAATGAAAGTTAAAACCAGCATACACATACTAAGACATAAGATGGGGTGAGCATTTTGTCTGTTTCTTTTCCTTCACTTAGAGAACTATTAGCAATTTTCTAGCACTACAAAGGCTCGTTACAGCTGTTGTATAAAGGCTCTGTAAGATGAATGCATCAGAGATAAAAACCCTCTTCAAACCCCACACATTCCCATTTTCACCTGCTCGCGTGGTATTCACCCACAGCTTGCAAACAATATGTTCCTTCAGTGAGTGAAGAGGGTTCAAATCCAGTGTGAGCCTGGGAAAATTACTTTTTTTCCTTTGGCAATTTCAAGGCACTGTCCTTTAGAAAGCATGCAGGAGAGTCTGCTATGTAAACCTTAAGAAATACTGGTGAGAAAAGAAAGAAAGGAAGGAAGGAAGGAAGGAAAAGATAACAAAGGTTGCCTATCAAAATTTAAGGGAATATAAATTAATGAAGATGAGAAGTTAGAGTAATATAGATTAATAACATGGGAGAAGAAAAGCAATGGAACTTAAAAGCTACAGGGAGAGAGTGTATTGCACCTATCCTTAAGCTAAATGCTGTTCGATATATTTTATAGTCTAGAAGACTAATACTCATCTTCTCTTGATGCCCAGAGACTTGAAGATATGGGCAATTTAAAATACAGTTTCTTGTTTATCAGACTCAAACTACATTTTGAATCACATTCTGCTTGGAGTGGAGCTGGTGGACTGTGTGTTAACAAGATATTAAGTGCATGTTAATACATAGGAACTAGAACTAACTGAAATAATTTTCCAGCTTTTCAGATTAGTTTCTTCTGTCAAAACTTCAGATTTTTGATGAATTTCTGTGAATATTTTAAATAAATTCTTGAATGAAGGCTGCACCAATGTCATAGGATATGAATTTACCTAATGCAATGTATGGAGAAATACTGTAAATTAATAAATACACCAAAGAAACAACAATAACAAAAAAAAAAAAAAAAACAAAAACCCTGGAAATATCACTTTTCCTAAATAAGGGCTTAAATAAGATTGTTGTTGACCTAGAAGTTACCCTACAGTCAATAGAGAAATTTTATTCAAAGAAAAAGAACACTAAGCAAATATCTCCTCAATAGAAAGGAAGAGTTAGAGATATCACTGAATATAATACTTGCATAAAAAGAAAGAAAATATGTTCCTTGGATACTAGAATTAAATTGACATATTCATGAATTTAATAAGTATTAGTAAATAAAGTGCTGAATTAACAAGGCATTTTATCTTATAGGCAACTGGCTTCAATATTGCCAAGCTTCGTGAATGAAAACTGAATAGACTGGAGTACAAAAATTGTCAGATAGGATACTTGTACTTTGATTACCTGTTTTTCTCCATAAACTACATATTCATTATTGCATTTTAACACCTTTATGTCACAGAGATTTATCTGGTGGCTATTATTGCTTTTATTTGTGTTGAAATAGGTAAAGTTTAAGGGACTGCTAGAAAATCTAATTAAATACTGCAGCAAATGGTTTGCTTGTAAAATGGTATTTGAACTACCCTATACTCTTGGTGAAGGCTCATAAAGAATCATACAAATCTGTCTTCAATTTTATGAGAGAAGGGAAGAGGGGACTTCTGTTGTATTCCCATCATATATAACAAACACCTAACTCTGTAATCATCTGTAAAATAAGTATTATATTCTAGTGGGATTTTAATCTTTATTTTTTCCTTCAATAGAGAGTTTAAGTAATAGGATAACTGCATTCTTAATTATTTATGACATTATTTATAGAAGTGACATTACAGCTCATATCATTGTGGTATCTACCAACAAATACTAAGAACATAAGATGAGAAAGATTTCTAGCGTAGCTTTTTCTCTTAAATCCATAACTACAGACTTAAATACACAGAAAGAACAATTCGATTTTCAATGAGATATTCTTATCTGTCTACATGTCTTGGGATTTTTTTCATTTGTTCAACATTGTTTCTTGGCTGACAAGCAGACACAAGAGTCTGTGGTTTTGCTGTTAAGTTTCCTGTGTTTTTCTATATTGACTAAATGAAATGCCCACTAAACCAGAATCTAAAACCAAGATCGAGGGGGAAATCTCAGACATTAAGTTGCCTCCCAAACTAGGGAAAAAAAGAGCTTTCTATTCTTATTAGGTTGAAACATTTAAGTGTTGTCATCATGAAAAATGCAGTCAGAAAAAACCCTAAAAAGTCCATGAAGAGTACCAACTTGAATGAGAGAACAAGAAGTGCAAACTGAAATTAGAGAATCACAAATAATGTTAGTGCCCAGTTCATGCAGACTCCAGATGAGTAGGGATTGCACTGACCTCATTTTTATTGGCAAAAAGATGTGCTTATTGAAGAAAACTAACACTTAACATGAACACATCTAAGAGAAAGTTTGGGTGAATTTTTTGGTGAACTTTTTGTTTTTTGAGTGAGTGCAACAAATTCTTCAGAGTTTATAAAAAGTTAAATGTTTAAGAGCCAGCAGTACCTTGTAGAATATCTCAGCAATTTCTTGTCTTAATGAAAACCAAGGCAAAGACCAATAGTCATAGTCATTACTCTCCAGCTCTAGGTCATTATTCCAACCATTTATCAGTATTGCTCTTTCACTGATTCTTTTTTCTGTTCTGTCTGACTCAGCTGGGAGTGCCTGTTTGTGACTCACTACTTAACCAAAGAGTGTGAACCCTGAGACTAGCTCAGTTGGTTAAAAATCTTGGTTGTAATAATGCCAAGGTCATGGGTTAAATCCCCTATATGGGCCATTGACTTAAGAGTTGGACTCGATGATCCTTGTGGGTCCCTTCCAACTCAGAATAGTCTGTGATTCTGTCTTGTTGTAATGTCTTGTTGTAAGCCCCTCCAAGCTGCAACAAACTCCATTTAATGAATCAGCGCATTGGGTGCATATAGAAAAGAGTGAACAATGTAACATAAAACTTGCCCTGAGCATTTTTTGCACCTGAGTGCAGCAGCATTTTGTGTTTTCCTTTTTGTCAAAGTTGATAATTATAACACATGGCATTGAAAGTTGTGGTAATGCTGATCCTGAACAGAAAAGTTGCTTATGTGATTACTTCAGCAAGGGCTTCATAAGAACCACACTGGTTAAATACGGTAAACTTACCTTATGAATTCTCCAGCATTCTCCCAGTTGATAATTGTAGTTGAGCTTTCTGAGATATTCTGCTCCACAGAATAGTTTTGACCAGACCCAGCCTATAAGGAAGTCTGCTGTGTTCCTGGGGCCTGGGTGAGGGATATTATTAGGAAGCTCTCTTTTCTGGTATGGCTGTCTGATTATTATCTGCTATTTGTTCTTCATATTGGCAGGGATGACATAGCAAAGAGAGGTCTAAAGGCAATCAAAACAAAATTCAGAGTCTTGAGGTGATTAGTTGAAGAATAAGGAGCACAGGTAGTGTTTTCCTTGATCCTTTCAGTAGGAGGGAAGGATATTGAACAAAATAGGCAGCCCAACCAGATCAACCCATGGCTCCAAGGCTGGTGTTATTGGAAGAATTTTGGGGTTTTGATCTTGGGATGGTCTATACAACACCAGATGTGTTAAGACCTGATGCACCTTTCTCAGGTGTTGAAAAACACTTTTGCACAGGAATTAACAGGTCTGATTGGTAGAGCTTTAAATTCTCTGATTGGAAGAGGGAAAGGAACAAAACTAGGGTCGCCAATGATAATGGAACAGCATGCTGAAATTTTTTGGGACTCCATGCTATTGAGATCCGTCAGTATACTCCATAAGGTGTTGGCTACAACGAAATGCACTTGAAATGTTTTTGTTCCAATGCATGCAGCAGCAGGAATAAACAAAAGCAGCTCAAAGCCCAGTCTCAGAAATATAACATCACTGACATAAATTCTGGTGGAGTGAGTCCTGTGACTGCTCTGCCATGATGGATGGTTACACGCTTTTCAGGAGATATAGGCAGGTGAGACAGAAGGGTGGCATTGTATGTAATGGAGGAGCTCACAGTTGGCAATGGCACACTCGAGAGCCTCTGAGTGAGAATTAAGGGACAAACAAATAATGTAAATATCATAGTGGGAGTCTACTATAGGCCACCTAACTAGAACAATGACACTGATGAATTATTCTTCAAGGAACAAAGGAAAATCTCCAAAACACCTCTCTTGGCTCAGATTGACAGATAACTGGGAATAGCACACAGCTTGCATAAATAGGTCCAGGAGATTACTAAGATACCTGCTTGAAAACTTCATGGTACAGGCATCAAGGTAGCCCACTAGCAAAGCTCTGTTCAGCCTGAAGACAACTGAGGGGAGACCTTATTGTGGTCCACAGCTTCCTCATGGAAGCCAGCAGAGCAGCTGAGCGCTTCTCTTTGGTAACCAGTGACAAGACTGGAGGGCATGGCCTGAAACTGTCTCAGAGCAGGTTTAGTTTAGGTATTAGGAAAAGATTCTTCACCCAAAGGATGACTGAACACTGGGACACTCCCAAAGGAAATGGTGAGAGCACCAAGCTTGCCAGAGTTGAAGAGGCATTTGGACAACACCCTCAGCATGTGGTCCTATTCAGGGCCTGTAGTTGGACTTTAATGACCCTTGTGGGTATCTTCAGACTCAGGATATTCTATGATACATTATCATTATTATTTATTTGTCTTAAAGAACAAATAAAGACTGTCAGTAAAATTCATAGGAAACAAGTAAAATAGAAAGGATGCTTGAATGATTTTTAATTTTTTTCGTTAAGGACTCAGTTCCAACAGTCTGATGATGACTAATATAGCTGAAGAAGGAAAGTCATTCATAGATAATGACACCTGTTTATTCTATCTCCTGCACATCTTTCTTAGTGGTAGTTTTTTTGTTTTGTGGGGGTTTTTTGTTTTCTGGTTTGTTTTTTTGTTGTTGTTGGGGTGTTTGTTTGTGGGTTTTTTTAATGATAAGAGAAAAAATAGCATCCATGATCAAAAGAAGCAGTTTAAAAGTAAAAAGTTTTTGGAAGTTCATAGACACCTAACATATCCTGGGGATTTGTAAGTTTCAGTAACCATTGGGATTGAAGGACTTTATCAATTGCAGTCATGTTATGACCATAATGATTCTATGCAGGCATAAGCAATGACAAGGACCCTAAAAATATCTGTGTTACAGCCAAAAATGGACATGGGAAGCAATCTACACTTTGTGCCTTATGGTGTACAGATACTGGTCCAAACTGCATACCTGGGATCTGTTCTGCCTAGACAGAAATAGGACCCTAACTGCAACCTGCACCACATTGGACCTTGTAATCCCTATGCACTGCCAGGATCAGCTACATGGGCCCAGTGTACTAAACTGTCCTACAGACTCAGCTCTACCTGTGCCTTTGTGAAGTGACAGGGAGATGTGAAGCAACGAGTAGTTCTGCACATACTCCCAGTCAGGAAGGCTAGAGGCAGCTGGTATGCCTTAACATAGGGGAGGGAAGGTGCACAGCACTGGTCTGGGCTGTACACTCCCACCCTAAAGAGCACTGAATCCAGCAGTAGGTGCTTATTATAATGGAAAAAAAAAAAAAGGACCTTGGAAAACAATGAAGAAAGAGAGTGAATATTGATGTCAGAGGAAGAGCACAAGTCCTCTGAGCTTGTGGGATGTCTCTGTTCTTCAGTATCTGTAAGGATGAACAGAAGCTTAGGACTCTTGAACTGTACAATAATAGGATTCAAGCATTTAAGGGAGCCACCACATAAACTGTACACTTCCGCTCCCAGTGAAATAGAGTGTTTCCTCCATCTCTGTTTCCAACTTTTGCCATGCCTGGGTGCATACTAAAAAAAATTATTTTATTTCATTCATATAATTTCAAGTGTAATATGAGGTATGATTTAGAATGTCTATACACAATGTTTCAATATTTTCATAAATCAAATGTTAGCAAATTAAATGTTATATTAATTTAGCAGATTTTTACAGTTATCATGTTTGCCTTTCTGGTAGAAAACACTGCACTGAAAACTGTATCACGTCAATAACATTTGGAAATTGGCATGACATAGAAACTTCTTAACCTTTATATCCCTCATGCTTTTAGGCATTTGTTTCCTTATGCAATTTAACATATGCTGGAAAAATGCATAAGATCTCACAAAACCCAACTATTTCTACAGCTCAATTTTGTCTTAGTTCCTCAATGTCATGAACTTGTTTTTATATGAATTTCCTACAAACCTGAAGGAATTATATAATTGATCCTTTTCACGTTTGTAAGTCTCATCTTATGCATACTTTTTGAACAGGGTTTCATTACGCTTTAGTAACAATTAATTCTACCATCCACCGTGCAGTAATGTTGCAGTGTGCTTGGAAGCAATACTTATGAAAATAGTCATCCAGGTAAATGGAAAGAAAGATGGGCACAACACCACAAATTGAAAGGAAATAAAAAGAAGTTATCAGGTTAAAGGCAGTTTAACCTGTAGGGTAAAAAAGTAAAAGTTTATGAATTAAAAGACACACTTTACACCAACTATAAATCATTTATTTGGGGAGAGAGAAAATGAGGCATGACAATTTTAGAATCATAGAATTGATTGGGTTGGAAAAGACCTCCAAGATCATCAAGTCCAACCCTTGGTCCAACTCCAGTCCAT
>JAWWEV010000095.1:19865429-19875790 GCA_035583235.1 Hafferia zeledoni
AATGCTGTCATCTCAACAGCCCTGGTTCCGCTTCCCTGTATTTCAATAACTAACTAAGGCATAAGATATCTATCATCCTCATGAATGCTTCTCCAGCTACAGAAAACAACAGACCAATATTTGATATTCTTCCCTACACACCTTCAGTCAAAATCACAGGTAAGTGGAAACAAACACCAACCCTCAAAGTAGATGATACTTGTGTAGTCAAGTCCTAAGAAGTCTTTTTTTGAGAACAGCCTGCAGCTGTACATTATCCATCCCTCCACTGATCCATCTGAACCTGGATTGTATCATCTATCACCATAGTCTGAATTTGTTGACCTTAAGAACGTAAAGCAAGGTTCATCCGCTAACTCAGCTGGTTGTTGAAATGATATGGAGATTCACATAATCACAAGTATCTATGTATATTTTAATTTCTAACCATTCTCTCAGAATTTGTTAGATAAATGCATTTTGAAAAAAAAAATCAATAAATAAATGACTCAGGCTGACTTCAAGGGCAGAATGTATACCTCCCTCTGAGTCATAGTTACAACAATATTGCATATTACCTCAGACAAACAGCAAAAAGGAGCACAGTAGGGTAGAAAACCTAAGAGCCATAATGTACAATGACTTCTTTACTGTTCTATTTTTTTGAAAAAAAATGTAAAAGAAAGATTATAAAACTATAAGAATCTCCAGATATTTTATATATTTAAAATAAATAATATTTCTAATTTGAGCTAGTACAGAACTATGTAGCTAGGTGTGAAAATAAGCTTTGGTTTTTTGACATGGCAGGAATTTTATGCCTTCCAGCAGAAAAATCAGGCAGCTATTTAATTTGTTGAACAACTATCTTCCATGCTTTTAGTCTGAAGACAATTTATGGGGAAAAAACAAACCAATAAAAAAAAAAGATCAACCAAACCAAACAGCAAGAGAAGAGCTGCCCAAAATTCAAACTACTCAGCTTTAAAATATAGATGTTTTGACTCCATGTAGAGCAAGTGCAAAGGATTACAGGTGGTGGTAATGAGTGTTTTCTAAAACACAACAGAAACAGTAGCGTATTATTTTTTTGGTTGGTGGGTTTCCTGTCGGTGGATGAGGGAGCTCCAGGAATTGGGAGCACGGTCTTTGCTCTGAGAAGCACAGTCTTGGCCACCACCAAGTGATATTCAGCTCTTCTAGTTGGCCTCTTGAAGCAGGTGAAGGCTCCTCCCACACCCAGTCCAGCACAGCCCCACGAGGAAGAGCCACACACGAGACCAGGTATCCACAGGAGAAGCAAACGTTATTATCTGCCCGGTCTTTTATAAGGAATGGTGGAAATTGCCAGAACATGGGACAAGAAACGGGAGAAGCAAAGCATCCCATTGGCCCATATGCAAATTGAGGGGAGGAGCAGAGAAAGGACCAATGGGAAACAGGGATTGAAACACAACCATATGTGGAAAATGGTGCACTGCACCAAACTGGGGCCAATCAGGAAAGGGTTGGCGGCAAAATTCTAGGGATTTATGGGAAGAAGAACTTGGGCAAGATGACTAAGGAAAATATATTGGGTAGACATATTGAACATATATAATTGATTAAGCCGGGGAAACATTTATATACGAAACATCGTGGCGAGAATCCTCATAAACTTGATGCACAGCGTCCATATTAACTGGGGCAGGCTCCCCAAACTCCACATCCTCATCAATCCACCTCTTGTAGTACTCTTGCCATTTTATAAAATTTCCCACTGAATTACTGGAGGATGAATAGAATAGACATTTTTATGGAGTGAAATGATACCTGGCTACAGAGAAGTTTACTTTTTTTTCTTTTTCTTTTAAAGATGCAAGAATCATTGCCATTCAGTCTGACTTGTTCCTTTCAAGACCAGACAGAAAATATGAAGAAGTTGCCTTAATAGACGTGTATTTTTAGCAATCTCACATAAGCGACAAACACTTAGTCCAGAATCTGAAGTGCCTTATGGGTTCAACTAAAGGTAAGGGACAAGTCTCTTAAAATACCCTGAATCTGTTCAATGGTGTGAGTGGGAGTCACAGTCCTGTTGAGCTTGTGATCCTCCTCTGGATCTGACAAATAGTTGCAGAAGTTCCCAGACCCTAAAATTATATATGCTTGATTCAGGTGGGAATGCCCAGTACCTCCCTCAGGGGAGGGAGTTCCACAATGGGTGATTTACCCTGTGAGTCACGGAATACTCCTGGAATCCTTGATGGCCCATTAGTAGACATGACCCCTCAGGCTGGGTGTGAAGGTGCTAATGACTCCTTGGAGGGGCGTTATCATGACTGAGTCATTGATGTGAAGACAGGAGCACTTCCTATCTCACAGGGTTCTCTAACACCCAGCTTGTAGCCTGAGGTGTCAGGTGTGCCCTGGGCAGCAACTGCAAATAGTCCATTATTAACAGTTCGTGAAAAGTGATACAGAGAGTGTAGAATACAGTCTTGGTTGCACCTACACAGTGATAAACAGGTCCTGGCCACTGTGACTAGGACAACATATTGGTTTCTTTTCTGTTTCTTATATCAGCATTCAGAAAATTCTAACATCTTCTGAAGCTGATTAATACAGGACTTCATTGAGTAAAGAAATGACCTCTAGATCTCTGATTTTTCAGCTAAAATTTTATAAACTTTCTCATTGATATTGCTAGCAAAATTTTTATTGAACTTAGTTGTTAAATTATGATGACATTTTTAGTCTTTCCCCTTAAACTTTCCCTAGGAACATAGTTGTTGCATTAGTGTTTGAGTGACTTGCTTGCACACATATTAATTTCCTAGCATTGTCCCAAGACTGTGAAAGCTTCACTATGTTGACTCCATGACCTGGCTAGACAGTTTGTGCAGATCTTTATCTCAAAATCAAAATCAACTTTCTCTTTCTTATGTTTTGGAAGAGAATAAAGCATACTTCTGTGTATCAGGAATTTAAACATTTCATTGTCAATGGAGCCAGTGTATACAGAGGTAAAGAATATGCATCAACAATTTGATGACACTTTAAAAGAAGTGAAAATTAACAATATTGATTCTAGAAGCACTGATTAGGCCTCAGATTTAAAACTTCACAATATTGAGTGGAAAGAAAGGTGAGTTTAGTCTCATTTGTGTGCAAGTGGAAACACATCGTAATGTCGATTGTCCTACAAACAACAGTAAAACAAGTATAGAGTTTTTCAGACTAGTAAAACACAGACCAAAAAGTTATGAATATTGGCCTATCAGAGAGACATGCGACTAAAAAACATATTTAAGTCACAGCATGCTGCTGGAATGACATCTAATGGACCTAAAATTATTATGAACATGTCTTGGCTGAGAGTTTAGAGGCTTTGAACTATCATAGCTGTAAAGTATAGAAAGCTTTGAAACAGAGTAATTGCAGGGAGAAAGTGGGAAGCTCATGTGATTCACCAGGGGAACCTGTGGAGGTACCTCCGCATGGTGCAGAAGGCAGATGTCCTCCACCATCTGGGGAGAATGATAGCAAAAAGAAATTAGGTTGTGTAATAAGCAAACAGTTTGGAGAAATATGATACTTAGTAGCTGAAAGGCAGAGGAGTGCCACCAGGATGATCAGAGTGATGGAGTATCCCTCCTATGAAGAAAGGATGAGAGAATTGAGTTTGTTCAGCCTGGAAAAGAGGATGCTTTGGGGTAACCTATTTGTGGCCTTCCAGCACCTTCAGAGAGAATAAAGATGGCATGGGACTTTATCCAGCACCATGTTGTGACAGGACAAGGGGGAATGGATTCAGACTGAAAGAGGGCAATTTTAGATCAATTAGGAAAAAGTTCTTTACTGTGAGGGTAGTGAGGCACTGTAACAGGATGCCCGCAGAAATTGTGGATGCCCCATGTCTGGAGATGTTCAAGGTCATGCTGTTCTGAGCAACCTGTTCTAGTGGAAGGTGTCCCTAGCCATGACAGAGGGGCTGGAACTAGACAATTTTTAGAGATCCTTCCAACACAAACCATTCTGTTATTCCATGATTCTATGAAAAGGAATGGGACAGCAAAAGGAGGACCAGGATAGAAAAAGAAAAGGAAGCAGGGGAGAAAATCCATACACAGAAACAGAAGTGAGAAAGTGTAGTGGTGACAAAAAGTAGAAAAAACTCATCAGTTGGACACAGTAGTGTATTTGACTTAATTTTTCTTCTGTGTCCTTTATCATTATGACAATTGCTTTGTATAAGGACACTCAAAAATACCGGGATTTCCTTCCATTTACCTCCATGAATTCTGCCAAACTCCCAATATTTGCCTCTATAGAGAAGGCAGTGCAAAGGTGTAGCCTAGTGCCTTAATGCTTACATCTTTTGTTTTCCCCTTGAGTTGGCCCAGAGAGGAATAATTGCTGAGGTTGAAGCTTTGCCTGCAATGTAACATTATGCTGGGAACATTTTGCTCAGAATTCCTTCAGGCATCCAAGAAGAGCCTTCTCTATACACATCAATAATTTGGTGCTTCATTTAAAAATACTTTCTGCTTTTTCATTTTATTATTAGATTCCTAATTTATTATTGCAGGGGAGGTGCATGATTCCTACAAGCTGTGACTTAGAGTTCTCATCAGCCATTACTTAGGAGAGTGCCTACAGCTTGAGTGTTTTCAATGTATTAGAAAAGGTACTACAGAATTTCAAGTTGACATTCTACTTTTGGTGTCAACTGCTTTTTCATGTGTTTAAGAGAGGAATTGAGGGATTTAGAATATAAGATGTCAGCAGAGAATTGTGAGGACACTTGAGTCTACAATGATAAGGGCTGGATAATCATTGAGTTCCTGGTAAGGAGAAGTGTAAGATGCTATTTTCTCAAACACCTGGTTTTGCCTACCATAATACTTGCTCTCTCTGAAGTGGGACAAGCAGGGATGACCAGAGCTTTGTTTCATTGACACTACCAACACTGAACTTCTTGTTGACCACAGAAATAGTGTTTCACCTCAGCCTCTATGCATTATTTCAGCACTAGTGAAAGGTTAGACCTTTGTTTTTTTCAGGGAAATATTTCTTTCCTATGAAATTATAGTTCACATAGCGCTCAAGTTATTGAAATCTGAGTGTGGTGGAGAATTATGGTGACAGAGCAGGAGTTCTGGCTTTTGGAGATATTTATTAAATAGTCTAAGAAACATCGTGGCATTTGTTGAGCTTTGGTCTACTTGAAAACAGCATGTGACAGTCTCAAATGTGAATAGTAAAATCTGCTCTGGTTTTGGGGTAGAAGCTTTTGTAATGTACTTCCTGGAAAGACAGCATAAACATGTAACCATAGTGTCTACTCTTGGTTGAGCCGGACCAAGTAAAGCTCACCTGATTCAGCACACTTTTAGGATGGAGGCCAAGATAATTACACGGTCTAATTTTGCCTTTCAAGAGCTGCTCTCAATTCTAACAAAATGACAGTAAACTTTGTTATCATTCAAAACAGACTTTACCTTAGAGTCACAGACATACAGAATCCAGTGTTGGTAGCTGTGACACTGTGGGCCTGGTAGACCTCTACAGTACTTTGATTCTCATAAGATCACTGTGTGCCAGATGTTTTTGAAAGAAGCAAAGTGACTGTGTCACTCAACAGTCTGAAGTTGGTGCCAAGAGTAGTTGCAAGACTATCAGCCAGAGAAATAGCCCCCACTCAAGATCTGTTCTCATTCTACTGCTGGCTGCTGTTTAAGATGATCCTTTCTACTGAACTGCTTATGGAACTCTAAAACAATAATGAATTATCAAATGTTTTTCTCCACTGGTGAATGAGTATGGAGCATGGTACAGAATTTTTTCACATTGATATATGTTCAAGTTTTTATTCAATTTCTTCGAAAAAGCAGTACTTCTGAGCATCATGTGAAGATTTTTGGTAAATGTTTCCCATTAGGTACAACTGATTATACTATAACTATTCTGGCCTAATCTTTATGGTTCTTGACTAAGCCTTTAGGAAATCTCTACAGGGAAACCTCTCAAAGGAAGGCCAATTGAACTAGATTAGACAGTTTATTTTTAGAAAAGCAATTGGGATGATAAACATTTTAATAACAGAGGTATAGACCTCTGCACTGCAATCATTGTAAGGGACATAGTTTCTAACTGCATCCTTTCCAAAACCATCTGAGTTATGAATTGTCACTATTTCCATTTCCTTCTAAATTTGTATTTCTCTTTCTATATATATCTGGTAACTTAGGCACGTATATGTACTTACACACAGTTAGGGAAGTCTTGGGCTTCCCCTTGTGCTTCTTTCTTGTGCTTAAGGTGACCTTAATTTGACCTCCTCCAATTAAATTACTTTTTCTAATACATAATAATGTTTCCTAGTGCTATAGGACTGTATATATAGGAGACATAAACTGTTGATTGAAATAATAGGGATAAAAGGTGTACTTGCTGGAAATAAAGAAATTAATGGGAAGAATTATATCCAGAGCACTACTAGGGCATATTATAACTTGTGCTTCAAGGTTTTGAAATAGAGAAAGTTTATGAAGTGGATGACAATTGCTAAACAACAGCAAACTTTTTTATTTTATCTTCCAAAAAATCTGCATAACAATGCAAGAGGGAATATATTATTTTTTCAATTAAAATAACATGCTTTTACTGTTGTTCTGTTATTTAGTTCAATACCATTTAATGGGCATATACAGCACTTCCAGACCACCTTTTCATGTTATATTCTGTTTTTTCTCTTCTGCTTCCCTTTCTTTAAGCAAAATTTCTTTGACTTGATTTTTATGCTTCTCCACCTATAACATAATGATACAGCCAACAACGTATTGTGAAAGAATATAATTTCTTGCAGGTGTATGTGTCTAGGGATTTTTTAAACATCATCTTCACATAGGCCATTTTCAGATTTTCTGCTAGAACTGTCCATGTTCCTGAAAAAAGAATAAAAATGAAGGAAGTGTGCGGTCACAGCATTTGGTCAGGATATTTTGCTGCTTGAATGACAATAATGTGTTGCTCTTCAAGACCATTCAATTACTTCAGATTCTATGATATTTAGTTTTCCATGGGCTTCAGACCAACAATCCTGAAAGAATCGGACTGCTCTTTGCAAATACAGAATATTTTGGAAGGTCCATAACCTTAGCTGTGTAGATCACAGCCAAAAATACTGGGGTGATGGGAATACAAAAGAACACTGGATCCCAATTTGATAATCACAAACATGTGCATGCATCTTCCCTGCCTATGACAGGACAGCTTATAACAGCAGAGCTTTTCTGTCTAACTTCCTGCAATCTCTTCCAATATTTCCTTCTTTGAAGTGTACTAGTTCAATGAAAGAGAGAACACAGAAGACAGTTAGAGTGTTTCTCTGAAATGAAAAAAGTATGAGATATGAAACCAAGGAAAGGGGAAGAATACTACCGTATGAAGGTACAAGTAGCAATACAAAACAAAAATCATAATATATATGTTTAAAGTGTTTTCTTACATATACTAGTTAGTTTTCACGTAATGTTCAGTGAAACCGATTTATTGGTCACCTGGTTTTGGCAAGCTTTAGAGCAAGAAAACATGAGTTCTGTAATACTAAATATTAGAAATGAATACTAGAGTTGGGGGTAATACACAGCAGTTGTTTAAGAAGAAGTTGAGGAAGGGCCCATTCAAGCAGAGAGAGTTGTTTTCAGAGGTACACAGATGAACTGCAAAAAAAGGAAAGCAAAGGAATTTGGCCAAGATTGCAGACACTCAGAGAAAAATAAATTATACTTGCAATCACAGAGTGGATTGAGAGGCAGAAGTCACTCACCTTGTCACTCCCCTGGAAGTACTGTTTGATGAGTTTCCAGAATTTTCTCACTTTGAGGTGTGACTCAATACCCAGAGTTATGCACATGCATTTCTTCAGAAGCAGCCTAAGTTTTTTGATACTAGGGGCCTAATTTCAATGCGATCAAAACAAGATGTGACCAGCAGTGCAACACTGACTCTCCTAGAAGTTCCCCAATTGATTAAAAAATAGTTATGAAACCATGTTGGGAAAAAAAATCTGTAACTCATGTGAGGACTTTCTGTAACTGAGAAGTTACAGTGCTTTTCATGTCAACAGTGTTGATGAGATGGCTCTAAAGCTGTTTGCAACTAAAGGCACATGAAAGTTTCTTATTTAAAGTTCTGTCCAGACTTCAAAAACTACTGGTTGATTTAATGTTACTTATCTTTGGCCAACTGTATTATTAATTGTTCTTAAGTACCTGGGTTTTATCAGAACTCCTTTTTTTGGATAAGGCTCACACAGTTTTGAGAGGTTTAGATTCTGGGCACAGCATTAAGTCACTACTGGCGTAGAACTGTTCCCCTCGCCACTCTTGTGCATGCTGGCCCAGGAAAGGAATTAAGAGTAGAAACCATTTTAGACTTTCAGGTTATCTGAAACTGCTCACTTCATGATTATTGTATTCTGCTGCAGAACTTGCTGCCTGTAGTATCTGGGGTAGAAACAAGAGAGTTATTACTCATTGCTAAAGAGTTTCACTATGATTTGCAGTATGAAATCATTATGGAAGTGCATAAAAGCAGATAAGGAAGATTTTTGTCAAATACGCAAAAAACTTCAAAGTATCCTCCATTTATTATCTTCTTAAAATTGTAAAAATGCAATAATGCTAATGAGGAGCTGCAATCCCACTGAGTATTTGTTCCATTTTTGACACATACTGGATTGAAGCAGCATTTAAAAAAATAACACACACACACACACACACACACACACACGCACACACACAAAGCCGTACAGCTGAATTCAGAGAATGTGAAAGAGCATGAGAAATTCCCTTTGGAACCATTCCCATTACATTGCATAAATAAAAGATAGAGAAGTTTTGGGGTGTGCTTTGCTTCCTCTATTTTTCAGAGAATGCTAAGTGTGGGGTATGAAGCATTGCTAAGGCAGTCAGCAGCACCTCTTTTTCCTGATTTCTGCCTTGTTTCCCCTTTCATACCCACCAGCTTTCTCTCTCTTCCCTCACTCTTCCACAAAAGATTTCCAGCAGAGAGCAGCTGGTGCCTCATTTTGGCTGCTTTCCCCAGACGCTGGGGGCTTTCACTAGAAATCAATGGCAGCTTATTTTCCCCAGTACTGTGTTTTTTATGTGTGGACTGACATGGCCTCAACCATACTGACCCATTCTGCTGAGCTATTTCCATTCAGATGTGCCTCTCTACAAATAGCGGAAATTAGTGGAGGGCCAGCGTCAAACTGCTTGTCACATCTTGTTTTCAATCTGTTGAAATCAGGTTTATAGTGTCCTATTCAGAAGCCTAGGGTCCTTTTGAATGCACACAATGCATTTCAGGAGTTCCATCAGGCGATAAATGCAGAACTTCTCATTGCTATTAAAAAATAATCATAATGATTAGTCTTTTGAATTTTCTGAAGTAACTTACTTGCTTGGAATTTGTTGTCTTAATTGCACTATGTCACTTGCTCATATGTATTCATTTCCATAAGATGTAAAAATCATTCCTAGTTGATCTGTCAGTGTAGCAGTTGTACCATGTGAATAAGTTCTCCCATTGATTTAGCAGTAATGAATGAATAACTGAATGAATGAATAATCAGAGGTTTGCTAGAATGGATGCAGTAAACCTCAGCTACTTGTATTCTCTTTGGCTTCTAGGAACTTCTATCAAATATAGTTTTGGGGTTTTTATCTCCATCTAATCAACAACCATGCTAGAATCACAATGAGGCTGAATATGTCTGGAGGTACACTAGGTATTACATGTTACTTCAAAAAAAAAAAAAAAAAAAAAAAAAAAGAAGGAACTTTTCCAAAGTGTTTCTTAAAACTCATGGAAAGATATCTTCTTGATAGTATTTCTCAAGACTTTTCTTCTGCAATTCATCACTATATTATTGGTATAAAGTTATCTAATCATGAAAGAAAAGCTTATCACAACCTTTAGAACAGACAATTTTAGTTCAACTTGAAAGTCTTCACACTTGCCAAGGATTTTATCCTTGATAAGTGAACATGTTTTGGGCATTTGATAACATTTGTTTGCTAAATAATAAAGCTATTGAAATACCATATGCAAATGCGCACTATGTGATTTTCCACTAATTTTTAACAATGTACAGAGGCTTAGAACTCCAGATACAAGCATGACTCTCTACATGCTCTGAAGCAGCTGCTGTCACATACTTGTGAGAACTTTCAAAGGGTTACCCTAGGAATGCTTATTTGAATCTCAATATGTGTTTATTCATATGAAAAATAGTCACAATTTTCCTTTTTCTTTGAAAAGAGAAAAAAATCAAATGGGCATGTCAAAAACTCAGGGAATGTCACTGCAGTAGTGGAAGGGAAGCTAAC
>JAWWEV010000095.1:19904922-19955142 GCA_035583235.1 Hafferia zeledoni
CAATTTACAGGTAAAAAAATTAAAACACATAACTATCCTGTTGTGTGACAATAAAAAAAAAAAAAGGACCTGTCACATATTTAAAGATATTTATAGATATTTAGTTTAAAACTTAATTGTTTAAATGGAATAAATTTCTATCTTTAATACAGCTGATAAAATATAATTGGGTTCCTGTTGATGGTTCTTCTTGAGAAAGATATCAGAAAACCAAATTATGAACCCTTTTTGTGTTTACTTTTAATGTTTCTTTAAGAAACATTCCAATATCCACAGAAAGTAATGGCATCCAAAATTTTCATTTTTGAAGAAAATTATTTTGATGCAGTTTTAATGTCACAGTTAAATTGCAAGTAGAGACCTTAAATGCCTGCACTACATAGGTGTATTCAGATTGTTAAAAATTGAGCAATTTGGAGGCTAGTGGTATTTTTATGCTTTTGGCAAATATACTGACAATGACACAATAAAGAAAATTTGAATTATATTTTTTTTCAAGAGATAATTTCTTGCTTTGATTTGAAAAGGTGGAATGATCTTCCGGATTCTTTTATTTTAGAACAAATGTCTGCTTAGAGACTTCATTTTTAGGTCACAAATCTACTTTTTCTACATTATTATCCTCCTTAAAGTAAAAGATTACAAAAAAAATTAAAAAGCACATATGCATTGCTCAAGATGCTTTATGTCTTTGTTAGCAGACAATGGAAACAGCAATAAGTATTAATGTGCAGAGTAGACCTACCATCTTCCCTATAAGCTCTTGGACACTGCAAATTCACTCCAACTAACTCAAGTGAGACTTTGTGGACTGTACAGTGGGGGGTGAACCTTTAACTTTAGTTCCTCCACAAAGAGGACAGCATGTTCACTCAGACCATGCTGCAATAGGAACCCAAATACTCTAAGCAGGGAGTATGTGTATATTTACTTCAATACTACTCTCCTATTGAAAATCAAACATAAATAAAGAGGTATCTTCATTTCCCTGTTAAGTAGCAAGTAGTACAGGAGTACAGAGAGTATCTGAACTCTGTTTGTTGCTCTTATATGAACCTTTTGTCTTTAAGGTGTATCTATTTTCAGAGACCAGTGTTTCTTAACAAAGAAATTTTGCATATTCCTTGTTATTTACATATATAATGACTCATTTATAATGTCCCCTTTACTCTGGCATAAGGGTTTATCACCAAAAAACTAAATATTATTTAATTGCCTGTATTGGAGAGTAGAACCAATTATTTCCTCTATTATCTAGATGAAAGTGCTTAGGAAAATATAGACAATGAAGCATGACATAAAAATGAAGTGTTCTTTTACAAGTGGGTTTTACTGCCAAAATCAAGACTGTGTGCAGGATTCATCCTGGAACAAGGTACCTGTC
This sequence comes from Hafferia zeledoni, assembly GCA_035583235.1. Classification (NCBI taxonomy): domain Eukaryota; kingdom Metazoa; phylum Chordata; class Aves; order Passeriformes; family Thamnophilidae; genus Hafferia; species Hafferia zeledoni. The sequence goes on from JAWWEV010000095.1 coordinate 19,906,307, forward strand.
ATAGAAAGGTCAGGTTCGCTATCTGTTGTCCCGTATTCTGTTCATGTCTGGCTATTTACTTCCAGTCCATGTGTCATAAAGACTGTCTCAGTGAGAAGAAATAGTTGCTGTTACACTTCTAATCCATAAGCTGTTAAGGAAAACTTCTAAGAAAATACTAGAGCCAGGAAAGACTAGAGTTGATACTGTCTGTTTTATCAACGACCCCAATTTTAAAATCTTTTCTCTTCCCCTGAGATCATTTACATGAAAGTTAGTCATCTCTAACTGTTTTGTAAGCTTTGCTTTCCGTTTTGAAATAGGGACAAGGAGGTATGAACTTGAAATAAAACCTCATTTGTAAATCTGCCTGATTTCAGATGTTTAAAGTAGATAATTCATTCTAGTATAAATGCATGGGTGGCTTTAAACTTTGTATATGAAATACACTTGATATGGAAAATATTTCAGCTTCTGCAACCATTTGGTGTGATGAAGGTTAGCACATACAGTATGTAAAATCTGAATCCCTCTCAGGGAGATCCTTATTTGAATTGTAGATGAGAAATTTCTAAAAGTATAATTAGCTTCATTTGATACCTTTTTCTCCTCATTTTGTGAAGAAATATCAGCCAAAAACAAGGAAAGAAAAAAATAGTGCTTTCTCTTGCCTGTTAAGCAGCTGGGAAGCATTGTACTGTCATGTCTCTAGTTCATACTTCAGCTTTTATTCAACAAGGTTTCTGAGTTTGGGGAGTTTTAACAGACTGAGCAATAATAAGAAGAAATAATATAATAATACCCTCTGTAATGGTGACTGATGACAGTTCTCCAGGAAACCATTCTAGCTTTAGAAATCCATAAAGTGATTTCTAAATGTGTACTGGTTTTCTCTGATTTGAAAGGCAATCAAATACATCTTTTTGCAACTGTCCCTTAATTCTAGTCATTCATGACTCCTGTTTGCCTTGAAAGGGTGTGACTGATAGCAAGCACCCAGCTGTCATTTCCAATGTGTTAGCAAAGTAATGTAACTATTTTTGTTTATTCATTTGTTGTTGTAGGATTTTTTTCCTCTGATTCTAAAACCATTTTCCAGTCTGGGGGTTAAAAAGCTCTTGTGAACCTTTCCTATTTCTGAACCTCATATTCTTATCTATAAAGATGAGGAGCAGCATTTCACTTACCCTTGTATACAGCAAATATGTGTGAGGAAAGACAGGAGAATTCAGCATGTCCTTAAGACATTTGATGACCAAAACCATTGCACATTAAGGAAAGTAGAGGAGAATGTGGGTCCCAAAATCAAGATTCTTATTCAAATCTCTGCAGGATTTGAGGAGAGGTTCAGAACAGAGAATTTTGAAGCATATTTTCCTCTTAAAGGTAAAAAAAAATATTTTAAGCTTATTCTTCATCTGAAGAAAGGAAGGAAGTAGTGCAAGGAGAAATCATGGCAAGGAGAAACAGAATATGAACTATGAGGCTGATAGATGAATATTTTTGCCAACAATGGAGTGAGCACACTTGGGAGATGACAATGTTTTGAAACTACATGGAAGAAACATGCTGCATTGCACTTTTTTAATGGGAAGCTTAAGTTATAGCTATATTATTAGTTATTTTCCTTTTTTTCTTTTGAATTGTAAAACAATATTTAAATCACAAAAAAAATAAAAATAGTATTAATGCAGCTAGAAACTGGTTTATTTATTTGCTTTTGCTATCTTTTGCCAGGCTCCTTCACCTTAAGGAATGCTGAGATTGTCACTTCTTCATGTGACCTCAGGGACTCAGGACTTGAGATAAAATGTCCAGCCATTTGAAGGTGATTGAGAATACATAGAAATGTAAAGAACTGGAGATAATATTAGAGAGTCCTAAAAGTAGGGGGAAATGTCTGAACTGTTTAGGATTCACAAAAGGTAATTTTTTTAATAAGTCTTGGTTCTGGAAAATTTAGTAAGAGGATAAAAAGAAATTGCATGGAAAATTAGGAGTTTTCTCAATGGTTCTTTGGACTAGAATTAAATAGAAGAAAGAATTTACATAAGACAGAAACATGAGTTCTTACTGCCGAGAGCAAAGATTCATTTTTATGATTAAACAAGCATTAATTTCATTTTAATCATTAAAATAACATCAATATTGTTAAAGTTTTAATGTTAAAGTACACAAGTTTGAGTTGACTTCCAGATAAACCTCCTTTTCAAGGACTGATGTTTAAAAAAAACAAACCTGGGATCAATAAGCAGAATCTGACCTCTCAGAGGAAAATAAGAAAAATAGAAATGGATCACCTCATATTTTCTTTGTTGATAGTTGTTCATATGTTTTAGTTTCATAGATTTCTACAGTGTGTGTTACTTCTCACTTGCTAAAAGAAAAAAGATATTAAAAAAAAAAAAAAAAGATTGACAAAGGTCCCTATAATCCATTCTATCATTCTATTCCTTCTCTTACATTGCTTAACTATTAGGAGCCATGTTTTGAAATAAATGCTCACAATTGTTTGCATATGCCACAATTTCAGGGCAATTTTGGCACATTTGGGCTCTTTCTAACGACCTATAATTTTGTTTTTATCCACTTAACTTCTCAGGTTAGACACCTTTGAAGTGATCCTTGAACCTGTGTTTAAAATATAAACTTTAGGTGCCGTAAATCTGCATTCAAATCTAAAGCCATCTTAAAGACAGTAGCTGGCAGGAAGATAATTTCACCTTGTGGCTTGCCAAGCAATCTGGGCAGCAGCACACTGAGGGATGGAATTGCTGCTGCTGTAACAACACAGGCATGTTGGCTCTCATCGATCGATTTAGTTGGCCAGGTTCATGCTTCTTTGTCTCTATCTTTCTGTATGTACTTGACAGACTCTTTCACTCTGTATTTCTCTGGAAGACAAGTAAAAAATGTATCACTTCACAGGTTTGAGCAAATAGTCTTTTCCCTACTAACATACAAACCCAGTATTTGATTATTGTTAATACAGTATTGTGAAAAGTCAGGGTGAAAGCCAAAACTCTAATTTGCCCTTTTTGTGCAAAAACTTTCATTATTTTTTCCCTTTCTCTCTTACTCCTGTATTCCTAGCCCTCTTTCTCCGTCTTATATGCCTTTTTCAAAATACCTCCAAGCTTTTTAAAAAACAGTCTTTCAGAAAATCAGTTCAACTCACATCTTTAAGTTCCTTTAGCATTTTGAAAAGCTCTATGAAGGTGAGAAGTAAGATTTATAAGCCAGTCAGCTTTTCTCCTAAAGCTGCTTTTTCTTTTTTTTTAATCTGGCCTTTTTTCCCCCCCTGTTCCCTTATCTTTTTCCTTTCTCCTTCCATGTGCTCTGACAAGATCCTGTAGTCCAACCTTTCCCTCTCAACTCTCATGTATTAAAGTGTTTTTGTTTGGTTGGTTTCTGGTGTTGAACTCCTGCCCCTTATCATACTGAAATGAAATGTCTTGTGAAAATTTAGCAGCGCATGAGAAAACTCAGTGTTTGCACCAGGAAAACAAATACGTTGCGACTCTAAGGCAGCAGGAAGGAAGTGGCAGGTTTATTCGGGAGAGCTAAAAAAGCCAGAATGTGCATGTGGAAAGAACATATTTTTCTCCACTGAAGCACTAAGCTGAGGCAGCAGTTCATGCAATCTAGCACTAGTTGTGCACAATGCACAGCATTTTCATTGGATCCATTCAAGTCTGCCTTATTGAATTCCTTAAACTCTCCAGAGGTAGTAAAGTACTGAGGTACTTATCCATTCAAGAACGTCTAGTTATTTGCTATGCTGCTGTGGTTTGGTTGTGTATTCAGTACCATCTATTTTAAACGTACTGAGCAATCAATTTAAACTTGTTATTGTCACTGGAGCTTGAAAATTTAATAAGCAATTACCAGAGTCCATTCCTTTGTTTTTAATTTTTACTAAGATGTTTTTCAATTTCAGACCTTAAAGCAATCATGCTCTCCAGATTATTGAATCGAATGAGTCCATAAGTCAAACCAGCTCTTAACAGTATTTTTCTTCACTGATTTATTTGACTGAATGGTACAGTATCTCCTTGTGGAATGAGCAAAAAGGAAATGCAAATCAGAAGTTAAACCATAAATATAAGGCACTGCAATGCCTATCAAATCAATGTGCACCAGACCAATTTTTTGTTATTGTATTTCTCTCCTTCTGTCAGGATGTATGGGGGAAAAAGGTGCCCTCCTACAATTTTTAAATGCATAAAATGCAATTTATGTCCCTCAATGGTGTTACAAGAAAATAGCCAGAGAATCTAGCACAGCATAAGTGAGTTATTTTGGTTTCCTTTTCCATTTCCTATTTCCATTTTCTAACAAAGCACTTTCTTTCTCCAGTGTTTTTTTCCAATTTAATTCTGACTGAAAAAAAAAAATGTTGCTTAATTTGTTTTCTCTTTGTATTGTTTATCAAGAAGACATGCAGAGTGTTCCAAAATGTGAATGAATTCTATTTTAAATTACTAAAATGTCACTTAGACATATTTAGGCTAGTGCTTTTGAAAGGTAATCATGTTCTCATTCTTGTTATGTCTACTTCCATATTGTTCTCAAAGGCAATGATTTTCATGGGCTTGTCTTCAATGACCAACACACTGGAAATACAAAAGATCAAAGTAAAGCCTCTACAAGTAGTAGTTAATGCTGGAGAGGGATCGGAATTACTATTCCAGAATATGACCAAGCCTCTGAGGAGTGAGGACATGAAGCACAGAATTCTGAAAATATCAGAAGGTTTTCCTTAAATTTTACTCAATATTTTACAAAAGACATGGCTAGATTTCAGCAGATGGAGAAAAAATTCTTTGTGTGTTTTCTTGAAAATCATACCTTAATTTGAAGTATAATACAATAAATAATAAAGTGTAAGTAGTAGTTTTCAAGAGTTGTGGAACATACTTAAATTGAAACTATTCAAAATTACTTAGAAAGTGTTCAGTGGATTGAAAATATATTATTTTTAAACAAGATGTTATTGCATTCAGATAGAATTGATTTATTTTTTACTCTATATTTCCATTTTACCACAGAAATAAAACTGTATATATTGTGACTCTGGCAACAATGTAAACATATCCCATCTTAAGGACCAGTGATTGCCCTTGGTAACTAAGAGTCTCAGTGACATTCTAGGAACAGTTTCAGCATCTTGTACATTCTTAATTTTCTTATAAGAAAATCCTTTTTGATACCATCAGCTTTTGTCTAATTTTTGTGTTTCTCCCTAGGGGGGAAAAAAAAATCCCATCTATTCTCAGTTATAAGAAAAGCTCCTGAGTATAATCTATGTAGATATCGGAACTTGTGGAGTTTTTTGTTTGTTTGTTTGTTTGTTTGCTTGTTTGTTTGTTTTTTAATTTGGGGGCAGAGTTTGTTTCCTGGATACATAAAATGTCATTATAATCAGGATAATACATACCTGTTTGGAACATCTTTGTACAGTTAGGACCAAAGTCCTTCTTTTGAAGGTGTTTTAAAGTGAGGTGATTCTGTGTTTGACTTCCTCCATTCAGACTGCTTTTCCCTGACTTTTCTTGTTGGAAAACATGGTGATGCAAGTGCAATTCAAAATAGTGGCAATATGATGAAAAATTATCATGCTGAACAGTAGGAGAAATGTCATTTCTATTGTATCTTTGAAGAAGGAGACTAAAAGAAATATGTAATGGAGACTTATGAGGAACTTCTTCACATTTTCTACTGTCTGCTTTGTTTTGTTTGCTTTTTCTGGTAGGGTGGGCAGGTTGAGGAGAAAGTAGGAGGCACCATTTACAGAAAACCCTAGGGAAAGAAAAACTTCTGTTGTTCAAGAATTAAATTCCCTTGAAAGACTAACCTGCAATTTTCTTTTCAAGTTTATCTATTTTTCTTTAATTTCAGATCTGTAATTTTTGGTAAATGAAACACATTGTTGCTTTGTTGACCTTTCTTATCACCATGTAGGCTAATGTTACACAGCTGAGAGTAAGACATTAGATGGTTTCATTACCTTATGATTAATAAAATGTTGAATTTTGTATGTCCAAAAGAAAATAAGTCAACTGAGAACCAGAATTTATTGCATGGGAAGAACATAGAAGTCATTTATCCAGTACTCATGTGTGCAAATGTGCTCGGTCATTTTTGAATACTCGCATGCACATGCACATGCCTTTCTTAATAAATAATAGTTTTATAAGAAAAATAGCTTTCATGTTCTTGGCAGGGCTCATTCATTTTTTTCTTTTTTCTATGAAAGTCAGAACCTGTCTGGATTACAAGTGATGCAGGTTAATCTACTCATGTGCTATCTTCCTGCTAAAATGTGATTGTAAGAATGTCTCATTCAGATGTAATTTAGGGAATAAACTGGAGTATTTCCAATTTATTCCAAAGATTTGGCTTCAACTAACAGTCAAGAATCTTTCTTCTCAAGTTTAATTTAATTTTATAAAGATAGAAAATATGCATTTTAAATTCATTTCACCAATTCCATACTTAGGTAATATACCAACCATCTAACTGCTGCATAAAATTGAATTTTTGGATATATTATGATTTTGCTACCTTCAAATCTAATTTTTTGAAACAGAGGAACAGGTTTACTCTTCAACATTCCCACCTGAAATGATAGATTACTGAAAGTAAATGTTATTGGTGTTTCTTTTCCGTGTTACACAAGCACTGATTTACCAGTTAGTCTTTGTTTTACTCTCACTATCTGCTTTTTCACATTGGTGCCACTAACGTGCAGCTCTTTTAGATGCAGTTAGCAAATGTACACATTTCTGGAAAGAAGCTAATCATCGTTTTGAAACATATTATAGATGAGACTATGTTCACTGATGGGAGAAGGATACACAGCCTCCTCACAAGGGGAAGCAGAGGAGGAGGCACCAATCCCTTCACTCTCGTAACAGTGACAAGACGAGAGGCAATGGCATGAAGCTGTGCTAGGAGAGGTTTAGGCTGGATATTAGAATAAGGTTCTTCACTCAGAGGGTGCCTGAACACTGGAACAGGCTCCCCAATGAAATGCTCACAGCACCAACCCTGACAGAGTTCAAGAAACTCATGAACAACGCTGTCAAGCACATGGTCTGATTTTTGGCACTGTTCTGTGCAATGCCAGGAGTTAACCTTGAAGTAAAAATACATTTTTTCTCTGAAAATACCAAAATATGGAAATAATTCCCCTGCTCTATCTCTGCTCATTATGTGTTCACCCATGTTTCTCATTTCAATCTACCTTCTGTGTCTTATTTGTTGTTGTATAAATCCACCTGAATGTTTTCCATTGTTCATTTAATAATTTTTTCAGACATCACAATCCATTTATCCTTTGTTCTCCAAACTTTTGTCTTTAACCTTTGTTTCTGAAAGATTACTTTGCTTTTCCCTACTATTTTTCTTACACTTACTTGTTGTCTTTCCTTTTTGTTTAAAATTTCTTTTATTTTTATTCCCTGTGATTATGCTTCCTTATAAATATCTGACTTTCACACCTTTGCATTGAATATAGTATGTAAAAATTTCTTTTTGTTCTAATAGAAAAAGTTTCTCATTTTTCCCTTTCCGTCCATATGCTTTTCCCTCAGTCTGCTGAGCTCAGGACACTATTTCTCAGCCAGTTAATCAGGGACTTGCAGGGAGATAAGGTTCTAAAGAGTTCTGTGCTGCACATAAAAAACCTTTTTCTCTTTTTTGTTTTCCTCCCCCAGCTCGCTCTGCAGGAGTTTGCAATCACAGGCTGAATGTCCTCCTGGTAACTGCAGCGTGGCCAACTTTACCTTCCTCATCCTTCTGTCCCTTTGTGGCATTTGTGCAAACTGCATACCTTTTCTCCTTCACCTGAACTTCATATCTCTTCTAGTTTTGCTCATACCTTCATCTTGTATTTAAATCTTTTGAAACAGACATTTCCTGAAGGGTTGCATAGGTTTAACATAATATATTCTATTTCACAGGAACAGTAGAGAAATATAATTCTTCCTTTTCTTAAAGCTGTCATATTTTGTAAATTTAGTATCTACTTTTATAGCTTACCTGTCATTCAGAGTAAAATCAAAAACAGTACAATGAGATGTTACCAAAGAGATGTCTTCTACCCACAGCTTCTAAAAAGGCTATAAGAGACAGCCCTTCTTCTCTGTCCATGGACATGAAAACCCTATTGTTATCTATGCAATAGGATCAGATGATAATATAAAAAAATAGGATAAGATGTGATGGATTGTATCAACTCAATTCCATATTACACAATAATTTTAAACAGAAAGTCAGAGATATTTCAAAGTAACATCGGGACATGCACTTTATATTACAGAGACCAAAAGTTCATTTACTTAATAGAGTCCCTGAAATATGGGAATGGCCTTTAGCAGCATTGTTGATTATGTGGATTGCGGTATAACCCCCTGCTATTTCCCATTCAAATGAATTAGAAAACTGCAGGAAAATGTATTACTATACAGTGAGTATGACTGTGCACAACATGTTGGAGATTATCACTGCTGCCTGTTTTTTCATAGTGTTTGAAAAATGCTTATTTCATTTCTGTTTCTTTCACAATACAGAAGAAAAAACATTAAGTCCTGCATCTAGAAAAAGGCAGTCCAGCTTGTTGATAAGAAAAAGATTTATTGTTTTTTAAGGCTGCCTTTGAAGCCCAACACAGGTTATGCAAAACTGCTTTGATAGTCTAGTCTGCCATTTATTCCCATCTGCAATAACTACAGATACATTGATTTACATTAATGTAACACAATGAACATGACTTTTGCATGTGTCTGTTCATCTGTATCTGTTAGCCCCTACTGGAGCATAGATTTTTAACATAGCACATATCAAATTTCACATCAAATATCAGAGCATGCACAGTGAGTGCCACAGCACAAATATCCTGAAACGCTGTACCAGACACTGAAGAATTCTTACTACTGACTACATGTGTTTTTTTAATATGTGGATCCTCTGGTGTGTAATACTAGGAGAGCTTGTAAAATTGGTTGCAGTGAAAAAATCCAGAAGGTACCACTGTCACGTGTTTCCCTGATTCAGGGACCATAGAACCCAATGGGAATTAAACCCTTCCAGGGAACTGCAATGCAAGACCAACTTGAGCAGCAGTCCATGTGGGGCAGCACAAAAATCCAAAGCTTCTGCTAGACTGTCCTCAATGAAATCTTTGTGTCTTGATCAAACACTTAAATTCCACAGCACTGTTTCAAAGCAAAAGTCAAGATATTTTTGTTAGGTTGAAAAATGCATGGAAACCAGGGACCAGCCTCCCTCTGTCCTTCCCAATGACTCCGAATTCAGTATGCAGGTTTTTTGGCAGGCCTGTGACCCCCTACTAGAGTGGCTACCTGTTCCTAACAGAGTAATGTGATTAGGTGACAAGACCCAGACACTGTGAGCACCACACCAGAATGGGTTCTGAAGCAAAGCATGAACAAATAAGGAGGTTTTTTTACATTCATTATAATAACTAGATAATGTCCCAATCACAGCAGAAAGTATAAGCACTATGCAGGATAAGAAACTCCATGGTAATTTGACCTTTCTTCTACTGAAGGAATTAAAATCATAGAATCTGGGAAAAATTTATGTTAGACAGGACACCTAGACATCACCGAGTTGAACTCTTCACTGAAAGAGAGGCTGAGCTCAAAGTTTCAGATCATTTTGTGTTGTTTTTAAGTTAAAATGAGTTTGATGAAAGAGGTGACAACAGTGAGCCTGGTTGGAATGGATATCTTTCTTGTGTAAGAACACCAGAAGAAAACAACAGTAAGGTAGCAAGTATAAAAGCACTCTGCAATGATGCTGAAAGAGCAGCTGTCAGAGTTGTGTGTACTATGCTAACCACTTTCTCAGATATTCTCAACAACACAGATAATTGAGGCTTTTGTTGCTTGTTTTTCTTTTCACAGATGAAGACTTTGTTATTGCCTGAATTCAGTTTTCTGACATACATTAAAATACATTTTCAAGAACGGTGTCTCACTAACATAACTCATTTTCCTTAACTCTGTAGCTTTTTATAAAAGGAGATTGGGTATGAAACCCAATGATCAACATTTGGAAAAGGCTGAGTTCCAATCAGAAAACAGAATGATTAATACAATTCAGTTAGTATATCTGTTGAGCCAGGGCTTTTATTAAGGAGTCAAACTTCTCACCAGCTTCCTATCCTTTGCTTGAATGGTCCCTGAGTCTATGTGTGTCTTCCCAATAACTATAAGACACTACTACTGATATAGAGTCCTTTATTTATGATGGCTTTGCAGTAATAAAATAAAATACAAAATCTCATAAAGAGGACTAAAACCATACATTTACTTCACTGAATGATCATCACTAAGGATATTCTTTAGGAAAACCATGGCATAAAGCACAGTCATTCTTATTGTAATTCAAAACTTTATATTGGAATGTAATGGGGATCATATATTTTTAATAACAACCCTATTTTTAAATAATGTAAAAGAGGAGAGGTACCTATAACTGCTTTCAGACAAAGAACATGAAAAAGTCTACCCTGTAAAGAGGCACAGTCTCTCTAGTTTCCCTTGGTGGGAATGTTGCAATGTATCTGGATAGGAATGGGACCTGTGAATTTGTCTGACATATTTTTATCCATGCATTTTGTTACACTTCTCGGAAATGGAATATATATCAAAGACACTTACTGTGTGTAACTCTTAAGATTAGCATAACATAAACAATGTTTGCCAAGATATCTCTTTACAATCTCAGAAATACCCTTTCGCTTGGACCAAATGTCCTTTAAGATGTTTTCAATAGGAAAACTGAACATCTTAAGATATATGCAACATCTTAAGATCTGTGACTTGCAGTTCTACTTTGACTCTTCTGAAATTTTAGCTTTAACTTGCAATTCCATTCAAATTATCCAATTTAGAAGAAAATAGCTATTTTCTGTTCTCTTTTTATGAAGTTCAATTTTGTGTAGATTTTAACATGCTGTTTCGCTCTCAGAAGTAGTTGTGTCAAAAGTACTGTGTTGCTTAGCAGATTTTCTTATCCACATTCCAATCTACCATTTTATTTCAGTGACAACAAAGCACCAAAACCAAAAAGATCCGAACAAACAAAAAAGAAAAACGCAACTAGCTTTTACTCCTCTGAATTGGTGTCCTCATGCTGATAAGTTACCTAGCTTTTATTTTTTTGGTGTTAGTATCTGTAAAATTAATAGTATGGAACCAGAAAGTCATATGAATCTCCTCTGTGAATTTCTGCCTTCTCTTCCATCCTTTTGTCTAAACATCAAAGTCTCATGAATATAGGTGAGAGGGAAGAGCATCAGTTTCTAAGAGCTTGAGGACCCTGGAAGCAGCCCTAGTGAGATGGAGACAAGAAGCAACATTCATTGTGCATTAGGAGGATACCCCATGCAGACGTGAACTCAATTACTAATTGCAATCTGTGCATATCTGTATATATGTAGGAGTTTTGTTATTCCCCCCCCTAAAAAGGCAATATTTACCATGTATGATAATTAACTTCAGTCTTATAACAGTATAAGTGGAGGAGTAACGTCATGGAACTGCAAGTATATTACTTTAAAATATTTTAAATAATAAATTTTAGTAGGAATCTGAACTATAGTACAACTGGAGTGACACACTGTGATGATTTTAACAGTGCCAGGTTAAAACCGTTCAGGTGTAGGGTTATCTTTTCAAATTCCAAGTTCTTGCTGCTTAAGACACTTAAAAAACCTGTCCTTTGAGCAGTGATAAGGAGGCATTTGTCTTTATGGATTTGATTTCTTTGATCCTTAATACTTCAGTACATGCAATTACTGTTCTCCATCCCTACTTTTGTAGGGACTCACAGGAGATCTTGCAAATATGCTGATTGGCCCATCAGTGCCTTTGTGATGTAGAGCAAGTTATGTGGTAAGCTGGCTGCTCACAAACAATCTATACATGTTTTGTTTTGTCTAAATGTCCTCTGGGACACTAGTTTGAGACTCTCCTGCATTTTTGTTCATATTTCGTAAAACTTGTAGGAACTTATCACTGAGAATTCTGTCAGCCTTGGCTGAAACTGGCAAGCCAAGTTAGAGATATGGTAGAAATGACAGAATGTGTTGCCACAGGACGTTTTCAAAAGAAATGAAACTATAATTTGATTTAATCATTTTCTCTATAAAGCACAAGTCACCTTACTGTTGGACAGCTTCAATCACATAAAATATGAATCAAGAATATTGTGAAAACTTAGTCCTTATGAATAAAAAGGACAACTTTATTCATATTTGTTTGATTTTTATTTTTATCTTTCTAGCTGTGACCTTCATCCTTTTGTTTGTAGGTTTCTTAACTGTTTTCTCAAATTAATGTGGTCCTTTTTGATTCACATTCACCTTAAATACTATTGGAATGTTCATATATGTTGTCAGACACTGACAGAGATGCTCCTCTTCGTCTACCTGTTTTCTAGCCTTTTCCCCTGTTTCATGAAATGCAAAATGTATGCTTTCTTTAAAAAAACATCTTTAGTCCTCTCTACCCTGGCAAACTTCTTGTTAAGCCCAAGCTTCAGGTCTGATCCACCATGGTGTCAATATATTTTTAAATTTATAGAGTCGTTTATGTTTTTTGCATTCTGTTCTTCTTGGAAGGAATTCCCCTGAAACCTCCACATAGCAGCACTATAACTAATCTTTAAATTTGGTTTTTCAAAACCTTTGAGAGACTGAATTGCCAGCTAAAATGTATAGAGGCGCATAGTATGATTTTTAAAGTTTACTTGATCAATAAGGTCTCCTTTCTTAAAGAATTAAATACTTGGGAATCTTAGGAAGCCTGATTGAAGCAGAACATCCAACTCTTACTCTCAAAATTAATGAAAATAAACTGCCATAGAAACTATTTTCATCATTTCTCTTTAGCAGTTAGAAGAAGGCAGTCATGAAACCTTTTCTCATGCAAAATTCCTTTGTGGTTTCATATTTTATTTCACTTTGTGAGTAATATTTGATTTTATCACCATGTGCTCTTTTCTTCTCACATCAAGTCTTTGAATTCACATTGAGTTTTCCAGCTTTTATGTAAAAATTATTCTCCCTTTTTTTTTTTTTTTCCCCAAAAGGGGGAGTGAATAGTGAGTGTGTAGTTCTTCCCTTTACTTAAATTTACTTGAACTTAAAAACTAAAAGATTTTTTTTCCCCATTAGCTTTTAACAGAATATAAGGCTCAAGAACAAAACATGCAGAAACTCTACCAACTTGAAAAAGCAAATAGGGTTTTGTCATCAGAACTTGCAAATTAAGATTATTATAATTAAAAAAATACTTAGTGGAATGATCCAAGGACCATAACCTAGGAGTCTCAAATTTTAATCATAAGTTCTGCTGCTACAAGGGGAAGAAATTCCAGACTCTTCTTAATACTAACCTTTCAATAAAAATACTTTCAGACTCCCATTGGGTATTTACAAAATCTACTCAAATTTTCTGTAGCTCAATTGGTTAGAGCATGGTGCTAAGTAACACCAAGGTCCTGAGTTTGATACCTTTATGGGCCATTCACTTAACGTTGGACTTCATGATCCTTGTGGGTCCCTTTCCAACTCAGAATATTCTGTGGAAACAAAGCCATATAGGTGGAAGATTTCAAACTATGTTCTCTTTTAAGATTTGCTGGTGTTGTCAAAACCCTTTTACAGACTAGGTCTACTCTTAAACAACCCTGATTCTGGTTTTCTGCCTCCAAAACATGATTTCATACATAGTAAGAATTCAGTCTGCATCCAAGTTGAGCAGTAGGCATAGAAGACAGATGCTGATGTTGCAATGTAGTTTTATGAAACCACTAGATCACAAACAGTGAAAGAGGCAAATGGAGTCCTAGAAATTATTCAAAAAAAGAATTCAGAAGAGAAAGCATTATTATGTCACTGCATACATTCTTCATACAGCTACATTTTGAATGTTTTCATTTCTATCATATTATTTTTGAGATGTAAGAACAAGAATTGAGGGAAGTGCAGAGAAGGGTATCAGGGATGATCAAAGTTAAAGAATAATATTGATAGAAGGAATAACTAAATAGACTTGAACTTTTCAGCCTGGGAAAGAGATGACTCAGAAGGAATAGAATAAAAATCTATAAAAATCGTGAACAGAATGAAAAAGCACAAGGTGCTAATATTTCCTGTCTTTTCCAATAGAATGGATAGGGGGTAGGAAAAAAAATCAGTAAGTTGAAAAAAATAAAAGGAGATACTGCTCCACACAGTTCCTCAGGAGCTATATGCTCAGACTTTATGTAGATTCTAAAGGGATCTGGGCAAATTAATAAACATCTTAAGGACTAGTTAAAAGCAAGACTTGTAAATCAGAAAACTCTGAGCCACAGTTTCTAGCTGTGGAGATACACATAGCACCTTCCCTGTTGTCTGCATTCTGACATGGCCTTATGGTCACAAGTAAACTTTCCTCTTACTCATCTGGGTTGCTTAAGCATATATTTTCACTGTGTGCATCATTATGTGCATGCAAAAAATGGACTTTTAACATGCAAACATATTTTGCCTGTTTTTCAAAGGTATCTTGTCATGTTGCGCCACTTAGTAGATTTCTATGAAAAAAACCCCAAACCCCCAAACCAAACATTTTTGTATTGCACTTTCTGATATCCCTTACAGTATTGAAATCAATAAATCATTTTTGTTAAACAGCATGTTTGTAGGCACAGTGGTTTTGTTTGACTTAGATATTTTAGAGTCTGATACAATTGAATTCTCTCTGTCTGAAAAATAGGTAATATGATGCAGTAATAATAAAACAGTTTACAGATTTTAGCAGCTATCAAGTTGTCTACACCTCAAGTTGTTACAGCTCTTTATGTGATTGTGGACTCGCATTTGACATTTTTGTCTAAAAACACCACTCTCACACACACATACTCACAGACATGCTCCCCCAAGATCACTGCAAGACCTACAGCATTTACCAATATAACCAGTTATAATTCTTCTCAATTGTTGTTTCATTTATAATGCACTCATTCTGTGTGTATTCTTTGAATTTTCCCTTTAACATTGGGACAGATGGTGCCAGTGGGAGTTCGTAATGTGAATCTGTTCTCACAAATAAGGAACTTTTGAAGACATTGCCCTTCAGTGAACTGCTGTAATATGAAAGGCTATGGAAGCTTTTTTTTTAAGAGGCAAGGCTTGGTTCGCTGGTATTGTGTGGGGTGAGAACACAGATTTCTTCTTTTTTCCAGGTCTGAACATAAAGATGGCACTGATTATCACCAGCTTCTGCATAGAACAGAGCAGTGCAAGGCTTATTGTTTATAACACAGACCACCATGGGTATTGACACCACTGCATTTAACTTCTCTCCATTTAAGCTCATTTTTTTTTGAAAGATGAATGTCTAAAATACGTAGCACAAAAGCATGTAAATCCAGCAGATAAATGACATTCAACATTTTTTCTGCTTTCTTCTCTCCTAGCCATTCTGACTTGCTTAGTTACACTAGCAGAAAAAGCTGGTGTTTCAAAATGGAGACATGAATAACTGTTTTCAATAGGTGCAATAGTTACAGCTTCAGATAAATATAATAATTAAAGCTATGCTTCAGCACCCTTACACAGTGAACAAAAGAAGCTTCCAACACTCGATGGTACATAGAGGGAAAACTAGAACCATGGCAGTTATCCCAAAGAAAGATTTCTCAGTGATCAGAACTTCATAACTTTCCTTTTATCTTGAGTTAGGAATCTGTAGTAGAACTGATTGGAGATTTTAGGTCTGTGAGACAGCTGATACTTGGATGTGTTGCTTTCTTTTGCAAAGCTTTCCAGAGAACAATCATTTTCAAGAAAGGTCAGTTGAGCAATGAAAGTATTTTTCATTCTGAATGGGCTCAGATGTATTTTGTATCCACCTAATCCAGTACCATGGCTTACAGGAAAAGCAACACAGCTGTCTCATACTTGAAAAATTTGACTTCTCAACTTCCAGGGAAATTTATTTTAACTGTAAATATTCCTCTATAGATAAACTTGCTGGGATATGTCATGAGAGATATAGTTAGCCAAGCTGAAGGAGTGTGAAGTGTCCACATTATACTACTTCAATGAGGTTCTAAGTCTGCTTAGGAAAAAGCAAAATGCATTCAAAGCATCCAGAGTAAAATCTTTTGATGTGGGTAGTCATAATCAGGAAAAATAAGTTTCACAACAGAAAGTGATTTAACATTATACTTTGCCACAGACTTCTTGATCGGAAAAATCTACGTTTTGTTTAAAAGATGTCTTTCATTAAAGTCATATTTTAAATGTAGATGAGTATGAACCAGGGCCACTCATAGACCAATTTCCCAACCTTTACTTATGTTTAGTAATTCTTAAATTGCATGCAGTCCTTTTGATGTGACTTGGGTTTTGGTATAAATTTACACTTTTCACATGAATGAGGATTGAAGAATTGGATCCCAAATTATTCTACAATACAGATAAAATTGAACACAATACTGAGATAAATTATGACATCTTGTGAAATTATATAAACACTAGTTAAATGTTTTACTTCATTGTGAATGTTTTCAGCTGTATCTACTGGCAAAAACATTTTCCTTGGAGCAGAGCCATTTTTGTGTGTGTGTGTTACTTTTGTTTCTTTATTCTTATTCTGGTGTTTATAAAGAAGTAAGGCAGTTAAATGCCTCCTTGATGCCTGATCCTGTCAGATCTCAGAAGCCGAGCAGGGTCAGTCCCAGTTAGTACTTGGATGGGAGACCTCCTGGGAATACCGGGTGCTGTAGACAGTCCTGAGGACTTCACTGTCACCATCCAAGCTCGCTTGACCATGGCAGATGAACCTCAGGAGTTAAAGAGTGGGGCCAGTTCTGCGCACGCTGTGTCTCACCTAAAAACTCCACTGCTCAAGCTCGAAGGGCACACCCATATGGGTAGAGCCCTTCCCAAATCTTCATTCATGAAGCCCAGCCATACATACATAAAGCAGTAACCTACAGATACTTCTAAAATTTCCTCTTTCCTAAATTTCTAGTTCTTTGGAGGCCTCACACTTCTTTTATTTTCAATATTTTATAAGTGCAGGATTTTGAGGAAACTGAGTAGCAAATAAAATAAAAGGAGTGCGATATTTTCCTTTTGATGCTTGATATGTACGTGTTATCAGTGATTTTATTTACACTTTTATTGATTCTCATGTTTATAATCATTTCTGTTTTCCAAGAGTTTTCAAAGTACTTTCAAACATCCTATTTTTCACTGAATTAAGGGATAAGTAAGATTTAGAAACTCCAGGAAAATACCTGTTTTAAAATACAATGCACTCTCATCTTGCAACGAGCAAAATCCTTTTGAATTTGCAGGTTTATGCATGAATAGCTCTCAGTTCTATTTAATCTTATCAAAAACCTAACTTGATTTTCATTTCCATTCTTAGAGATTCCTAAGAGATAATATTATATAACAAACACTGGCAACTTTTGAAAGAGAAAGTCATAGTCCAGTCATCTAGCTAACAAGCCATGTTTTCTCCACAAGGTTTTCATACTCTAACAAAACCTCACATCTAATACAGAATAAATCACAAAACCTAGGTGTATCAAGGCTGGCATTCTTCATTTACTAAAGCCTATTGTAGCAGGAAATTGTCTTCTTTAAGTTAAACTATAAAGGAAGCAGGTATATGGACAACTGTATTTAGATACTAGTACCATGTCACAAAATATGTAAATAAGGAAATGCATAAAATTTATTTCTTCTCTCAAATTAACACACAAATCTACAGATTTTTTCATATATTTTTCTGAACAGTCTTTTTTCAATTAAGCATTTCTTTTGCCTTAATACAATTTTTAATAAATAGTTTGGCAAAGATCAGATGATGTAAACTCATGCCAGAATAATGCATGTGGTGGGTTGACCTTGTATGAACATCAGGTGCCCAGCAAAGCTGCTCTATCCCTCACCTTCTCAGCTGGGCAGAGGACTGAAAATATAATGAAGGACTTATGGGTCAAGATAAGGATGGGGAGAGGTCACTCACCAATTACTCTCATAGGAAAAACAGACTTAACTTGGGGAAATTAATTTATCACTGATCAAAATAGAATAGAATAATGAGAGATAAACCCAAATCTTAACACATCTTCTCACCACCCCTCCATTCTTCCTGGGCTTTAGTTACAGTTTCTCTCCTTCATCCTGCCCAGCAGCATGGGAAGATAGGGAATGAGGACTGTGGTCTGCTCATTACACGTTATTTCTGCTCTCCTTCCTCCTCCATGGGAAGGATCCCTCACATTTTTTCCCTGCTCCAACATGGAGTCCCACCCATAGGAACTTCTTCAATGTGAGTCTTTCTCAAGTTCTTCATGAACTACTCCAGAGTGGGTCACTGCAACCACGTGCAGTCCTTCAGGAACTGACTGCTTCCAAAAGGTTCCCTCAAGGGGCCACAGGTCCTGCCAGGAGTCTGTTTCACTGTGGGCTTCACATGGAGTCACAACCTTCTTCAGACACCACCTGCTCCAGTGTGGGCTCTCCACATGCTACAAGTGGATCTGTGCTCCCCCATGGATCTCCATGGGCTGCAAGGGGACAGCCTGCCTCACCATGATCTTCATCATGAGCTGCAGGGGAATCTTTGCTCTGGTACCTGAAGCATCTTCTCCCCCTCCTTCTTCACTGATCTTGGTGCTTGCAAGTCTGTTTCTCTCACATCTTCTCAATCTTCTCTTCTCTGGCTGCAGTTGCTGTTGGGCAGGATTTTTTCTCCCTTCCCAAATCTGCTGTCACCCTTGCTGATGGCCTTCGCCAGCAGCACCTCTGTTCTGGATCAGGTTGGCGCTGGCCCTGTCAGGCACAGGAGAAGGTGCGGGCAGCTTCTCACAGAAGTCAGCCCTGCAGTCCCTCTTTTCTCACATCCATTGCCCACCTTGACACTATCAAAACTTTTCCAAGTCCAATGCAAAGAAAGAGAAAATTATTTCCCATTTTAAGTCTGCCTCAGAACGCCATTAAAAAACAATTACTAAAGTTCAGTGTTTTAATCAGTACACCCTTAGTAAACTGCATCCTTGCTGCTGGCCAAGTATCTCCCTAGATTGCTAATTTTCATTTTTAAAAAGTCTTGCAAAACACATAATTCTAAGGGATTGGAGGAAGGCTAATATATCAATAACTCAAAAAAGGTAAATGAGATGACCTGGATAATTACTGGCTTGCAAATATGGCATTGATCTAGGCAAAATAATAGAGCAACTTAGGTGGGATGCAATTAATAAAGAATTGCATACATAATTAATTCCAATCTACAATTCCAATTACTATTACATTTTTGCTTTTCAAGCAATTTTGACACTTATTTTGTTGGGGTTTATTTCCTTGGCTTTTAAATATAGAAGGACAGTTACAATTTTCTGGAAAATAAACTTTTCCTTGGCCTAACATTAACTTAGAGTTTCATCAGCAATGTGAAATAAAAGACTACCGTTAATCCAATTTCCAGAAGAAAAAATACATGATAGAGTAAGTAAAGAGTACCTTATACACAATGGTCTGAGATGTCTTTTTAAATTACAAAATAGCCTATGTTTCTGTGTGAGCAAGTGTAAAGTCCTCTAAGGAAAAATAATATGTAGATATTAAAGGAAAATTATATGTAGATAATACTATAGATATATGCAGATATTGCTTAAATGAGTGTGGTTTGGGATATGGCAAAAAACCTTGGGAGTGTAGTAAATAAACTACTCATCTTGAGTTCCTAATTGGCACTGAGGACAGACATTTAAAACTGCAGAAACTGTGCGGCTTTGAGCAATAACTGCATTACATATGTTGGCTTTGGTATCTGTTTCTACATAAATGATTAATTTCTAGGATATTAGAGAATTCCTTGATGTTCCACTTGAAAAAGATGTGGAAGAAAATTAAATTGGTTCTAAGAGATGAAAATAATTAGTGGAATGAACAGTATGTATACCTTATAATGGAAAACTCTTTGAGCTAAAACTGAAAGCTAAAAGGAAACAGCTTGTTCATAATCTAGGATTATCAATAAGGGAAAGAGGACCTTCAGAATAGAGGTTTTCAATAAAGCAGACAAGGAGAAAATAGCATGCACCAGCTAAAAGCTAAACGTAGGGAACATCAGCTCCAAATGGAAAGCACACTTTCAGCAGTAGCTCTAAATGGAACTTTCTCAGCAGTAGCAAATTTTCTATCAGTGGAAAACAGAAATGGAGATTGGCAGTTTACTAAAAGCTTCTTCTGGTTCAAAGAGGCATTAATTCAGCAGAGTCCTGCTTTGTAGGAGAGGAGGCCAAAAAAGATGGTCACAGTGACCCCATTTAGATTTATTATCTATGTATCTGTTAAATGCATACAACTTTAATGCTGCAGTATAATGTAAGAATGCTGTCTCTACACACGCACATCTCTCTTTACTAAAGAACACTAAAAACTGGTGACTACTCTGGGTATCTGAATGTTAGAAGCTTTGTGTGTCCTCCTCCCAAACAGTACTGTTCTCCCTGTGTGCTATTTCCTTCCTAGCCAAGAACACTCACTTTGCCTTAAATTAGACTGATATTTCATATAATACATTGAGATAGACACAATTTATAGGAATGTACATTTTTGTGTACATTACCATAATATCTTTTGTAAATTAACTTTCTTAATGCTCTTGTTCTAGTCATCCACTCACTGAAGTTTACTGCTTAGCAGAAAACTGGTAGATTTTAGCCAGACTCCTTCTGTTGCGAGGATAAGTTGTTGGGGAATCACTATGAGACGTTAAGTTAGAGCTACCTGCTTTTTTTGCATCTTATTTCCCATTGTTAGTGCTAAATGTTGTTCTTCAGTGTAATAGTGTGATCCTCAGAGGGTTAATCATCACCATTTAGTTCCTTTCAGCAATACCTCTAAGACATTTCCAACTTGAAGGCAGGGTTTAAAATTCCCTGGATTCAGTAGCAGTAGAGAGGAGACCTTGAGGGAGTTCATTCTCAGCCTCTGTGTTTCAGCCAAAGGGAAGAAGGGAAATATCTCACCCTGAGCAAGGTCATCAGAGCACCTCTACAAAGATCTGAGAGCTTAGGGAAGTTTGGTTAGGACATAGATGAGCTAGGCAGCACTGTGTTGGCAAGGCTGTACTGTGGTGGCTTGTTTGTACTCTAAAGCCTGAGAAGAGGCAAATGTAAGCAAGTTCAGCTGTCATGTGTAATTTCTTAGAGGATTGCCTGTAATAGTCCATTCAATAACGGAAAGTCCTTGGTGCCTTTCAGGGTGAATTCCATGAATCCACATCTCTACCTGCTACAGTTGCTGCCTAGAATGCCAGAAAGAGCTGTATGAATGTGAATGCGTGCGAGTGTCTGGCCTTTACAGTTGGAACCCAACTGAGAGTATCCATATCCTTGTAATCACACTGGAAAAGCTTCACTGAGGAGACGCCTTGCTCTGCCACCTTGAACTTGTGAGTGGTATCAACACTCCCTCCTTCTGCTCTCACCTGCCCATCTGCATCAGAGGCAAGACATGCAGTTTCTCACTTGCTGTATGGTGTTGCCAGTCTACATACTGACATCTTGTAGACAATTGCTGTGGAGAGGTGTGTTTTGTGCTGGCACAGGGCCTTCACTCTGCTTGATGACAGTTCTTAACAGCCCATCCTGGTTTAAGGTGGTTGAGTGGTTGAGCTTTACAGGCTCATGCAATGCTGTTCTCATGCAGTTGGCCGGAGTGAAGTTTAATTAAGCCAAGGACAGTCCTTTTAGTGGGGGGAGGAGATTAAGGTACTTCTCCCTCTGTTCAAAGTGGCCTGTGGGGTCCCCGAGCTTTCTTAGTTAGGAGATTCCTATGCAGCTTGTGGCCATGTTCACAATGGTGAAAGGAAAGGAGAACATCTCACCTCTCAGGGAGTAGGAGAAAAACGGCACCTGCACTTTTTAATCCCACCTTTATGAGGTTCATCCTGATTGCTAATATGAAGTAATTGAGAGACCCCTTACCTGGCCTGTCTATAGACAACAGTGTGATCTTTGCCAGTGGGTTGCTACTGCTTTTGTGTACATGTCAGCTGAATGGAGTTTTGTTCATTACTGACTTCCAAATGTTCAAGCTGTTGCACACCTAACCTGTGTTCAACACTCATGCAAGACCTGCTAGGGCCTGGAGCAAGAGAAATGGCGTCCCTTCTAAGTGCAGTTATTGCCTCTCCTTCAGTGGGCACACTGTGGCAATATTTTCTGTGATGGCCTGCAACATTGCTTCCAGAGGTTTACATATTTGCTGGAGGCGACCAAAATAATCCCAACCTATGGGTAACTCATGCAAGTTGTGATAAGAGCTTTGAGCAGTTATGTGCTGATGAGTAGCCTGAGGAAGCTACTGAAAAAGTATGAACTGTACAAGTGATCTCAGCTTTAGGGAGTCACAAAGTAAAACACTCACCACTTTGAAATGATTCCTTGGGACTCATTCACTCAACTGTACACTCTGGTTTTAAACAATCCTTAATACATTCCCCCTATCCAAACAGCCAGCAATTCACGTTAATGATCTGTTTTAATTGAGGCAAAATGGCTGTATGAATTATTATAATTAAAACCAAGTGTAAAAACAGTAAGATTCAGAAGGCAAACAAACACATTCATTCAGTAAATATGGATTTTCACAGGTGTTTGATGCTTCTGTGCTTCCCAAAAATGCCTCTTAGCTTTGGAAAGAGGTAATTTTGTTTTAAAGGAGGTAAGTCCTTTCATCATTCACTTTTAACTGTCCTTTCTCAAAACAGAGCACCTGTCATTTCTGAACTCCTAGGCTTTATTTGTTTAAGTATATAGGGCTGGAGATAGACCATAAATTTTGTCTGGTATCACATATCATACACTTTTATATGCAATTATCTATTAAATTTAAATTTTGCGGCCATCAAAAACATTCTCACTTGAAATCTACAATTCATTTAATTGCTCAAAGTCTTATAAAGCTCCTGAACAATTAAGCAGTACTAACCAGTACTCCCTTCAGGCTCATCAGTTTTCATGACTGATGTTGAGGTGCTGTGTCCTTCACAGAAGAAAGCAGAATGCAAGACTGTTCCTTAAAAATGAGTGAGCTGATGGAGCAACTGGTGGAAAAGATGAGATCATTAACCTCACCAGACACCAACATTTCTTTCCACTTGTCCAGGTGTCCTTGTTAGAGCCATCCAAACCAGCTATTACTGTGTGGATGTAACCAAAACTGTGTATTCTACACCCTCTCAGTCATTTCTAACAAAATATTAATAATGGATCATTTGCAGCAGCTGCCCAGGGCACACCTGACCCCTCAGGATACTAGCTGGGTGTTGGAGAACCCTGTGAGATAGGGTCTTCACATAAATGCCTCCAGGGAGGCATTAGCATCTTCACATGCAGCCTGAGGAACTGTGTCTGCCAATGGGCCAACAGGGAGTCCAAAAATATCCCATGACTCATAGAATCAAATTCCTCACCTTGGGGTAGGTACCGGGCATTTCCACCTGAACCAGAGGGGTTTGGGGACTTCTGGTACCACTTGTTGGATCCAAAGGAGGACCAGAACCTTGACAGGATTGCAGCCACCACTCTCGACCAGACTGCGACTGTCACCCGCACTAACAGGTTTTTCCTTTCCTTTTACTTTGCACTCAGAGAAATAACATGTGGCTTAGCACAGGGGCCAACGAACACCATTGCATTTGTGCCCCAGGGTGCTGGGTTATACTATTGGGTTTTGTGGGTTAAAACCAATTTCTCTTTGTAACATTGCTTTTATTGTAAACCAGCACACTTGTATGTAACAGCAAAGTGTATCTGAATTTCCTGGACTACTGCTGAAACTGTGTGTGCAAAAATGTAATGTCAAAACATCACGTGAAACAACTTTCTACAATATATTCAGGTATGTTTTCATTAGTTGACCCAAAGCTCTTTTAACTCAATAAAAAGGCTTTCTGATTGCTTCTATTGAATTTAGGAGGAAATAATTTACTTTACTGACATAAAATACTCACTAGATTTAACAATAATAACTGAAGTCTTATCACCTTCAGTTCATGTGATTTCCATTTGCCAAGGCTTACAAATGCAGTGCTCCAATGTACTAGTGCTATCTACTCTTAAGTAGAATTAATATTTGCCACCTGAACTTCCTTTAAATTTATTGTGCCCTGCAAGTTAACCTACTACTTCATCCTCTAGCTTTTAAATTAGCAAAAGTAGATGTTATTTCCAGTCCTATAAAAATTTTTTGAGTGAACCAACTGTTGCCTTATTATTTCATTTTGTTATGGGCTTGGGCAAGTATTTTTGAACACTTCTTATCTTGCTGGCTAAACCTCTTCTGTTTAAAATTAGTCATATATTAATTTTCTTGGACTTACACAAACAATGTTTTTATAGTGATGTATTTTTATAGATAGACTTTTAATAATATATTTACCATGTATATTTCTTTAAAGATACTGAATTATAAAGCACCCTATGAAAATGAACTTTGTTCTAAATAAATTTTCTTTAAATGTGAATGGAAAAAACATTGCGATTTGTTTTCAAAAAACAGATAGTGCTATTTTTAATTACTCAACTCCAATACCTATTCTAAATAGAAGTTAATGTTGTAGCAAACACTATAACGTGCATAGGATGCTGGTAAATATTCTGAGTTTATGATTCTACATAAATCAAATGTATCTTCCTCTTTGTTACTATAAGGTAACGATAAGAAGAAAACAAAAATTAAAATGTTAATAGTCAGTTTTGCTCTGCCTCAGAGACTATGTGACCCAATAAAGTGATATCAGCAGGGACCTCCAGAACTGCTTCATAAACACCTATGAAAAAATCATGAAATAGAGTCAATACCGATTTTAAGTATTAGCTGATCAGAGCAGAGAATTCTTTTAATATACTTAACATATCCAAGATTATAATTAATTACAATTAAAGGAAGCAGCATAGAGACTGCAGACATTTCTGTACTGGCTCTTATACTGATTTTTTCACATAGAAGGTCTGGAGTCCTAATTCATCAGCTTTCAGAAAGATGAAAAATGCATACAATATTACTGTGTCTCCCATGTGATGATTTTGTGCATACAAAACTGTATCAGAAGCTAAAATGGATGATAAAGTCCAGCTTCTCTCCCACTGTAGTACAAGTGTGAGAAAGGAAAGTACTAGTTGTCCTAAAGAAACAGGTATTGTCTCTTTCATTTTGTGTGCATATAAGCCTGAACATTCAAAATATAATTAGTTTATTATTCATATGCTTAATATATGCTCTAGAATGGAATAATGTCTTTGGTACCAAATTAATGGGAGCTTCATAAATTCTGGAAAGTAACTTAAAGAAGGGTATTGTGGTACAGGCTAAATGGTACAATTTCTTATGGAAATACTAATTTCTATTTTTATACAAATAAATGGCGTTTTATACAAATAAATGGAAAAGACAAGAGGTGTGTTATTTTGAAACCTATAATGGGTTTCATATTGCGCAGTCAAATCCTCAGGTAACCTGGAACTCTGCAATTTCTGAGTTTTGAGGCAGAACAAACACAAACTCAATTTACTATTGAGACCAAACATAATTTTAAAGAAACCAGTAAACATTTCCTCTGTTTCAAGCATATGGTGTAATGGCTTCCTAGTATATCACTGCATATTGCATATCTGTTGTACAAAAGAGCAAAGTGAAAATATGGTCCATTTACAGTAGGTAAAAGCTTGGAGTGTCATGTATTCAATGGTCAATAAAATAAGGAGAAAATGAAGACTGGAATTTAAATATGTGATGGTGGAATGGTGGTTATAGTTATTCTAAAGGAAGAGAGAGGAAATGCTACTCTGAACATAATTACATCATTCAAAATAAATTCCTAGGAAAAAATAATAATTCATTCAAAGTCTGGAAGTGAAATTTAACACCTTTACAGTAATGCATCAATGCAGTCAAAGAGTATCAAAGGCAGTTTATCTCAAGTGTTTACTTCAATACCTCTAAATGCAAGCTTGCCCAAGTTTGCTACAACCAGATTGACCCAGCAATATATATGGATGCAGTATGGGGTAGAACAACTGCTTTGGGAACAGCTTTTATGCTATCAGAATTTGTATTTCCATCTGTTGGGAATTGATTCAAATCCCTTTGGCTCTGTAAACATGTAGCTGATAACAGTGTATTTTGGAATGTGAATTTAGAAGAAATACTAACATTTTTAATTATGGGGTGATGAAATTAAGGCTTGCAGGAGAAACAGAAAGTTGATAATATTTGCTGACCTTACTAAAAACACAGAGGAAGAAGGCATTTAAATTTAACAGTTTGGTTATAGAAATCATACAGACGACTCAGCCTTTTTTATTGGGCATTCCTATGCTTTTCCTTCGCCTGGCAATATGATCTGGCTTTTGTGAACATGGTCTGTGAACAAAATATCAAGTTTGGGTAATCAGCAAATGCTATCAGTCAAGTATCTGGCACTAGAAAAGAGCTCTGCCAAGATTTATTTAATAAAGCTCCTGCATCATTAACTGCTTATTCCGAGCAATGACAAATCATTGAGAGAGCTGATCAACACGCGAGTTTTTGAATATCCCTTGAGAACTATTTGCTTAATGTGGTTCTGCTTCATTTTATAGGTGGCTTCTGTAAATCCTAGAGGAGCTGCCTATACTTCTTTATCTCAAGTGCTATTTTTGCAAATTTAAATAACAAATTTTGGGGGATTGCAGCCTAGGACATTCAAATGGTGTGCAAGTATTTTAAAAGGCAGTTGTATAAGTAATCCTCTCTCTTCAGATTCAGAAAATAAAAACACTCTCTCAGTTTTACTTTGTTCATCTAGTAACTATCTTAAAAGATTTCTAAGCTATTATAAAAATCAAGCCCAACAATGTTTTAACAGCTGTTTAATCCTTGAGAACATACTTGATAGCTCCCAGGGATTTTCTGAGGATTCACCTCTTGTTTATGAGTTTAGAAACGGTGGTTCTTGGACAGGGAAGGTAATCAGTCTCTGTTGTCTTTTCTTTGGTATGAATTGCAGTATACACTGTATACTGCATATGTACTATGCATAACTGCAGCATAGCTGTGAAGACATGCATGAGTTGCAGGATTACATACAATACTATGAGAGCCAATTGTGGTAAGAGCATATGCACATACACTAACCTACACTTGAATCCAGATTGTCCTCTGAAACCCTGAGTACTGTCATGGGCAGTATCACGTAAGTCAACCTGGCTCTCAACATCTGTGTTGCAGTTCAGTGTGGTAGCAAGTAGAACCAGAATAGCAAGCAAACCTCTCATTGCTCAAGAGTAAGTCTTCTGAGCTTTCTAGGAGAGATCCCACTTGTGGACTGAGATGCAAAAATACCGTATAAGCAGGGTGACACACAAAAGTAGTCCATTGCACTCCTGAAAAAGCAAACAGAAGATGGATATTGCAGCCTTGCATGGGGGAAGTTCAGTTTCTGTTATGTAAGTCTATATTTGCCTATCAGCTCCTTTGCTTCAAAACCAAGAAGGGCTTGAAAGACAGTAGTTGAACAGAATGACATTCCTTATTAATATATAATATACAGACTTCACATACAAAATGCTGAAAAGAAAGAACTCACTAATTTTGCTCAGTGAATTCAGTATTCCAGTTGGTTATCCAAATGTAAACCCTTCAGAAGCTGATCAAATATTCTTTATAACGTACATAATTAAGGTTAATTTGATATTATATCTTTACAGAGGGTTTTTTTGTTAGTCTAAAATGCCTATTTCGGAGTACTAATGTTACCAGCAAAAAGTCAGGACAGGAAAGATCATAAATTAAACTCAATGCCTATGCATGGAATTCTGTGTATACTAGTAATGGGGATGTGATTACTTTGATTTAGTCAAACTATGAGATAACTTTTTATGTTTCTATTCTGTTTCCCCAGATGCTACAGAAAGCTAGTATTGATTTTTTTACAGATGGATGAAAGCCATGACAACTTGGGAAAACCTGTGTGGCACATGTAATTAAAATCTGACTAAAATAAAAGGTAAGAAAACCTTATGATAACATGAAATGTTACGTTCCTAGAAAATTCTTCCCCAGATGACGAATTTGGAAGGACCAAGTGTGGCACATTTCTGCTGGTAAATGGAACATTGTGACCTTTAAAAATTGTAAGGTCCACTGCTTTGTGAGTGAGCCTCAGGCACTGTCCTTGATTTCATTAAAGTCTTGAGTCAGGGAGATGTCTATATGATAGAGAAATATTGAGAAGATGAAAATTAAGAACATATTTCAAGAAATTGTCCATTTGGTGAGGTATAGTGAATATCGAGAATGAAATTTTTGTGACATCATTGCATAAAACATTGGTTACATTAATTTTAAAATCTGACCAAATCAATTTGTGAAATACTTTCTGATTTTCAGTTTTGCCAGTTTTGTTAGCAAAATCATTTATGTTTGTGGAAAGCACATTCAGAGATTTAAAAAAACTCAAATGCTTTGTTAACACAGGGACTTTTTTGAAACTTGGGTCATTCAAAAAAAAATTTATTTCCTTAGACAGACTCGCTTTTTTAATTAAAACTTGAAATGCTAGTCAGAGCAAAACTAACTTTTAGAGACTTAAGGCCTTTTATTTATTTCAACTTAATGGACTGTTTAAGTTCAAAATCAAATTAAATGTTGTGTTTGAACATTTGATCACTTTACTCTCCAAAATATTGTTTTGTTTTAAAAAAAAAAAAAAAGTGGGTTTTTGTCATTAGAATAAAAATTGTCTCCTCAGTTAAGCAAGAAATTATCATTTACTCTATTAGCTTCTTCCTTTGATGATAGTCTTCTCTTTCTTTTTGGATGTCATAAAAAAATTTTGGCAATAATTTTCATGTGTTGGGCCTGCATTTTTGTTGAATCTGAATCCTACCAGTCCTACCAAACTGGAAAACCTTTTTCCAGTGGACTTTGGACGCTTTAGCAATTAAGTGACACAGCAGTTCTGCTTCAAGTTCCCTGACAAATAGCCAAGAATCATGGTAGTCAGTTTCATGAAAAGACATTCTGGTGACTTTTAGACACTGCTAAATATATGGTTACATTAAATGGAAGCTGAAAAAATGTAGCAGTCTGAAAACTAAGTAAACTATTTTGTTAGTCATTAAACTTGACCTTCGTTCTAGTGGTATTAGATGTTTCCTTCAGAAGCTTTGAAAATCCTGGTCAGAACAAACACCATATTTTTCAAGTTCTTATTTTTATTTTTGTCAACTTGCTTATTTCATTTGTCCTCTAAATTCTCATCTATTTTATCTATTTACATGTAAGTAGCCTTCCATAGCAGATTTTTTAACTCCTACTTACACCTTTGTGGTTCATTAGGACTGTGGTTGACATCGAGACTTCATTCATACTGTCACTTTAGTTAGGTATAAACTAGTGTGTTTTATGATTAGGCTGAACTCTAGTGAAACACAAAGGAGCAATCTGTTTCATAATTTCTGTACTAGTGGCAGACTGTGAATCTAATAAAATAGAATCCAAAGTTTGAGATACTTTAGCATGTTTGCATATCTTTTTAAAATTACATTATAAATTTTGTTTAGAATAAAAGAATACTTAAGAGAAAGTATTGAAGGGTTTAAAGAATGGCCCAAGCACTTGTGGCACTGTCTAATGTTATCAAATTGTACATTACAGTCAGCTATCTCAAAATACAGCTAGCTGATCCTCTGAAAGATGAAATATTATTTACCTATAAAGAAGAGAAAGCTTTATGGGTTTGTAGCATTTCTTCAGGGTTTTTTCCATATGAGACTTTTATATGTGTAGCTCAGTATGCATCTGCCCCATCATGAAGTACCATTTATTGAATCATTGTAATGATATTTGGCACATAAATGTTTTTGGTTTCTTAGAGCATGTGTACTATGTAAATGTATATTCTCCAGATTTCAGACAATACAAAGTTTCAAAAGAGCACAAAGAGGTTTTTAAATTTTCCTCTGCTTTATGGAAAAAATATTATTTAACACATTTGGGTGATATATGTGGCCACTTGCTCTTCTAATCAAGTATGGGCATATACTGAAATATATTTCTACAAGGGAGGATAAAGACTTTCCGAGATTAAATTATGCCAGAGAAAAAGTATGCTACCTGTTGTCACTCATTCAAATTAATAAACTGATGTCTGTGAGCTGTTATGGAAGGTCATCTGATTACTCTTCAGGTTAGATACAGAAATTCACTATGACAAAGTGGTCCAAGACAGGTTTAATTCCTCATTTCCAACATTCCATATTAAAATTCTCTGGATTGTTGTGGCATGCGATGTTACCATAACAAGCACTGAAATCAGTTTCTCATTGTAGATGCATGCAGAATTTCAGATTAAATCAATGGGACTTTATTGTCTTGACTACAAAGTAATTTTGCTGAAAGCTAAGGTTTTTTTCTATAAAAATGTTTTGGTTTGTAGTTTTTGTTCTCTCTGATTCTCCTACCCAGTCTGAGTGTTCTCTGGACCTCTAGTAGCGGATGAGAGTGTTATTTCAATAACCTCTTGCTATTTGCAACTGTAGTTTTGAAGAGGGAGAACAAAACAATGAGTATAGTTACATTTGAACCTGATAAGTGTTTTCCTACTGGTCTAAAGAATTTCCATACAGAAATATTCAGTTACTGTCTGTGTCTGCATTTCTTTGGATGTAAGAGATGTGCCTACTGTACTTACAGCTACCAATACCTGTTATAAAGAATCATTGCAAAGAAGTGGTCTCTGTAACAAAAGCCAGCAGATTAAGTTTATTTTAAAGATCCTTGTAAGGAAAACTACCTGAAATAATTAAAATTATGAAGAGTACTTTAGTTTTCTTTCCTAATCACATAAAAGTAATTGAAAATACATACTATACTTTCTATGTACAGTATTACATACACAGTGTTACTATTCTAACACACTGTGTTTGTAATGTCCCTGCTGTTTTATCCCTGTTTCTACCTATGCTTTACATACTGAATTTTTTCTTTCATGGAGAGAAAGGAGCGAATCAAAATCTTCCAAGGTTTTCTCTGGCTTCTGGGACTCTTTGCCTCTTTCTTTCAGACTCTAGAAAAGAGAATGAAACTTCTTCCAGCTTTACTTTCAGCGCTGGAGACCTGACAGAATTTTTTTTTCTTTAAAAATAAAGTCACTTGACTAGTGGTAAGAATCAATGACCAATAAAGTCATTCTGCAGTAATTACTGCATCAGAAACTTCCCCAGCAATTTCAGATAGTTACAGCATATGTAAAGACATATGTGTATGTATCTATAGAAACATTTAAATGTCTATTTAAATGTGTCAAATTTAAATGAGAAAAATGGAAAAGTGAATGGCAAGGTTGTGCCTTCTTTCCCAAATAATACAATATTTATCCCTGTACTTATCTGACAAAGTACTGTAAGATGCAATTCAGCTGCCTAAACGTAAGAGTCTACAGTCATTTTAGAATCAATAAATTATCCTGACTGTCCTCCAACAGTCATTCCAGAGCAAGGCAGCTCTCCTGGAAGTCCTGTGTCGTATATGCCAACTTTGCAGATGTGTTTGAATACAGCCTCTGAAATGGCACTGTAATACTTTTCCAGGCAGCTGAGTTTAACCTCTAGTGTCTGATCTTTTCCACAAAGCAGGAGGTCTAATATATATATTCTCTAAGAAGGCTTTTGCAAGTCAAATGTAAAGAAGTTAATTTTGTCGCTTGACATATTTACTTATGCTGCTTCTTAAAATTTATCTCTAAATTCTGTTGTCCTATGAAAAAGATGTTTGTAAGAAAACAATGTCAGATGAGAGAATCATTTCATTTAGCCCTTTGATGGCATGCTTAACTTGCAATTTGTGATGTGAGTTTAAAGCGCATCCAACCATGCTGTTGCATTTGTGTTCCCTCACACAGCTTCCAGACCTCCATCTTAGCATCATAACTTCCATTGCTGCCCAGGCAAGGCAGGAAAACTGCAAAACTAGCTCAGGTGCTTGTGTGGGACCACACTGTGGCCCATGTGTGTCTGTGCAGAGCTCAAGAATCTTCTCTCTTCCCATCCTGTGCCAAATGCCTATGTCACCTAGAGGAGGAGTAACTGAAGGATGCTGCTCCTGATTTGACAAGGGGTAGAAGATGTGGGACCAACATGACCATTGAGATATATGATCATTGTTTTCCTTCCAGAATCTTGTTGGCAGTTTCCTGGTGCCACAAGGAGCTGCAGCATGCTGTGTCACTCACACATATTAGGGAAGAAAGTAGAAGGCAGAGAGTGGGTCAGTTCTCTTCTTGGGCGTTGGTGTGTTACGTTACACACAGCACCCCCAGTGATATACATCACTTTCACATCTCTGCCAGTGAGCTGGGTCAGACCCCGCACAAAAACAGTTGTACTTTATTTGCAACTTTTGTTCCTTTGGCTACTTTTTGGTTTTGCTCCCCAGTGCCTCTTTCTCTTTTTTACTTCTTCTTTTTTGCTTTTTTCCTTCTCTTTTTTTATTCTTTTTTTTCCTTCACTTAACAGATAAAATAAGACACTACATCGACTTCTGGTTTATGCTGCTTTGAACACCAGCTCCTTGTGGACACTGCATCTTGTGCTGGGATTTTAGCAAGGTGCTGATGAAGGCAGACAGCTATCATCTGCCATCTCCCCGCAAGTACTTTGGAGTTCCTCAGCTGCAGTCAGAGATTTAGCCCAGGGTGCTTTATAGGCAGAGATATGCCTCCTTACTGAGTTGCATTTGCTGACACAGCTCAAAAATTCCCTCTGAAAGAGAGGCCCTGTTATTGCTTTAGACAGTAAAACAGTATTTATTGTGGCCACTGCTTGGATGAGCTTGATCATAGCTTGAGGGCCTAGCATGGGACTAAAATAAATAGTCTGTGCAGCAGGTTCCCATGGTCTGCTGGGCAGTCATGTAGAAAAAGCAGAATTGCTTTGACGAAGAGTTGGTGAATAGCATATGTTTAGACAGACTTAGCCTGGTTTTAACAATTTAAAAATACTACTAACACTGCCAGGCTGTCTTTAGATGGAACTTAAGGGAGGTTCAGGTCAATTCCATTGGGAATAAATTTGACTTTTGCATCCTGAGGCTGAGTCAGAGCTGCATCATCTTGTTTGAGAGCACCAGTTCACCATCCAGAGCTGTGGACTGGCCTTGGATACTGGATGACAGAAGAGCCTAGGAAAACCTAGGAAAGTGTTTTATGGTACTAAAAGAAGTAATAATTCAAAAAGTTATGCAGAAGGCAGTAAATTGGGCATTGCAACAAACTGTATTAAATAAGAGAGAAGAAGGCTGGATTTGAGGCTTCTCATACCAGTTGCATGTGTTACATGCAGTTATTAGCACAGTTACTATGTCATAGAGGTGTGGTTCAAAGTACACCTTTGAGGTCAGTGCTGTTCTCAGAACTATTAATATGAGTTTCTATTAAAAAAAATGAGGAAATAATTTACAAAATATTACTTTTTTAATAATAAGATAATAAAAGATTATAGTATTTGCTCTGGTAAGTCCTTTTTTTTACTTAATAAGTACAGTTCACAGGATAAAATTGAAGATCATTAAATTCCTCAAAAGTAATGACACACTCCAGTATTAGCTGTCTAAATTCTGCCTAGAATGTGTGCATTTGCTGTTCAGCTTCAGGAAATTAGAACCATAGTTTCTGAAAGGAAACAGATGAACTCCCACTTGGGATGGAAGCTAAGCTGATTGTTATTCTAAAAAAGTACTTATGCTGTGTCAGATATCAGGGGAAAATTTCACCCACCCTTCCTTTTCAGTACATATGATTAGAAACACACAGGGTTTTCAACTGCATAGGGCTCAAAGATAGTGAAAATAAAGTTGGGTGCCTATTGGTAAGAATCAGGGTAGGAATCAGGCAGACATCCTAGTGGGAGTCTGTAACAGACCACACAACCAGGATGAAGAGACAGATGAAGTATTCCATAAGTAGCTGGCTGGTGTTTCACAATTATTATCCCTTGCTGTTATGGAAGACTTTAACTTGCCAGATGTCTGCTGGAAACTCAACACAGTGAAGAGGAGGCTATCCAGGAGGCTCTGGAGTGTGTAGAAGAGAATTTCCTGACACAGCTGGTAAATGAGCCTACTGAGGGTGGTTCCCTGCTGGGCCCTGTTGCTTGTGAACAGAGAGGTTAGTGGGGAGGTGGTGTAGTCAGAGACTGTTTGGGGCACAATGACCATAAAAAAATAAAGTTTTCAATTCTTGGTGAAGTAAGAAAGGAGTTCAACAAAAACACTGCTTTGGTCTTCCAGAGGACAGACTTTGGCCTGTTCAAGATACTGTTTAAGAGATTTCCTTTGGAAACAGTCCTTTATAACCAAGGGCTCCTGAAAGGCTTAACTTTAAGAAGGAAATCTTAAAGGTGTAGCAGCCAGCAGTTCCCTGTATGTTGAAAAATGACCCACTGCAGAAGAAGACTGGCCTAGCTAAACAGGGAGCTTTCACAGAAATTCAGGGAAAAAAACCATAGTTCATGACTTTTGGCAGAAGGGCAGGCAACTCAAAAAGAGTACAAGGATGTCATTGGGTCACGTAAAGAGAAAAATATAAAGGCAAACACTCAGCTAGAACTCAATCTGGGCAGCCACTGATATAAAAGATAATAAAAGTTGTTTTCATAAATTAACAAAAGGAGGGCCAAGGAAGCTCTGCATCCTCTATTGCATGTGGGAGGGAACATTGCCACCAAGGATCAAGAAAAGGCTGAGGTACTGAATACCTTCTTTGACTCAGTCTTTAACAGAAATCCTGGTTATCCATGGGGCAACCAGGCCCATGGACTGGTAGGCAGGGAGCAGAATAAACCTCCTGCAATCTAGAAGGAAGCAGTTAGTGCCATGCTGTGTCATTGAAACACTCACAAGTCTATGGGACTGGATGGGAGTCACTCAAGGGTACTGAGGGAGCTGGTGAAAGAACTCACTGAGTCACTCTCGATCATTTATCATCTGTGTTGGTTAACTGGGAGGTTAGACAATGTTACACTCTATATAAGGGTCAGAATCAGGACTTGGAAAGCTCCAGGTCTGTCAGCCTGACCTCAGTGCCAGAGAAGGTTGTGAAACATATTATCTTGACTGTCATTGCATGGCATGTACAGCACAACCAGGGGATCAGGCCCAGCCAGAATTAGTTTTGGAAAGGCAGGTCCTGCTTGAAAGATGTGGTCTCCTTTTATTAAAAGGTGATCCACTTAGTGGATGAGGGAAAGGCTGTGGATGTGTCTACCTCGACTTTGATACTATTTCCCACAGCATCTCCCTGAAGAAGCTTCAGATTCAAAAAGACTAAGGGCCAAATCCTGCATTTAGGTCACAATAACCCCATGGAGTGTTCCAGGCTGCCTGAAGACTGGCTGGAAAGAGCTTAGTGGCAAAGGACCTGGGGATGCTGGTCAATGATAACTGAACAAGAGACAACAGTGTGCCCAGGTGACCAAGAAGGCCAATGCCATTCTGACCAAGTGGCCAAGGATGCCAATGGCATCCCAGTTTGGATCAGCAACAGTGTGGTCAGCAAGACCAGGGCAGTGACCATCCATCTTCTTGTACTCATCCCTGGTGAATCCACACCTCAAATCCTGCATCCAGTTCTGGGCCCTTCACTACAAAAAACACATGGAAATGCTGGAGCTTGTCCAGAGAAGGGCAACAAGAGGGTGAAATGTAATTCTTACGAGGAAAGATTGTAGAAGCTGGGATTTTTAGCCTGGAGAAAAGGAAACTCAAGGGATACCCTACTGCTCTCTACAACTACCTGAAAGAAGATTGCAGTAAGGGAGTCAGTCTCTTCTCCCAGGCAACCAATTGTAAGACAAGAGGAAATGGCCTCAAAGTGTAGGTTTCTGGTTGGACATCAGGAAGAATGTCTTCATTAAAAGTAGTTAGACATTGGAAAACACTTCCCAGGGAGATGGGGAAGTCACTTTCTCTTGAAGTGTTAAAGACACAACTGGACACAGTACTTAGTGCTATGGCTTAGTTGACATCATGGTGTTCAGTCAAAGGTTGGACTCAATGATTTTGGAGATGTTTTCCAACCTTAATCATTCTATGATTTTATGATCTATAATTCTTCTTGTTTCTTTCTTCTGCCTTTGTGGCGGTAAATCTGCAAGGTTTTGAATGGATGTCTTAGAAAGTTACACAAAGGCAGGCATCAATTAATAGAGATGAAAATATGTGGAGTTATTAAAAGCAAAATTAGTGGAAACAGAAAGCCTATGCTTACTGAAATGTCCCAGTAGTGAGAAAGGAAATATCTCTAGAACATCTTTCTTAAAATTGCAAAGGGTCATTAGTGTAAACCGAAAGTTTGTCCAGTTGGTTTGAAAGTTTAACATTGATGACATGGCTTTGAAAAACTGCAGCCACCAACTGCTGGAGTGATTAAAGTAATTCTTATGTGGACATACATACCATCCATTAAAAGCCCTTAGTAAATGTGCTATAAATCAGTTTGTTTAATGCAATAAGCTGCAACTGTGAAGTGCATAGATGACTATAAGGACAGACAAAATAAATTCTGCTTCTCCAGTAGATTTGGGTTTTTTTAATGTAACTCTGTCAGTTTATTTGTATGAGCAAGGAGTTTGAAGAACATATTTTTGTCTGGAGAGATATTATACTGCATAGCTTACAGGGAAGAGTTGGCCTGGTTCCCTGATCTATTGAAGTAGGGGTACAGAGTATCTGTGCTGTTTTCTGTATGCCTCCCACCTAAATGTTGATTGGAATAAACACCAGGGAAAAATCCTCACTCTTCCCTCTGTTTATATGATCAACATGAAAAATATACAGAAGGACAGCAGAGATTTTATAGTTCTTGAATAATACCATAAGATGAGAGAACATAAAAAGAAAAATGGAGAAGCATCATGTCTAAGGGGAAGCTGAGGGGAGAGCTAGTTGGATATTGGATGTTATGATGATAGCTTATGAAATGTATTCAAAGTAATAGTACAAACAAACTAGGAAAATTTCTTAGACCTAAACAAGCAAGAGCAAGCAATGCAAATTTGGACTTCAATTATTCAAGCTAGATATCTGATCAACAAAGAGGAATGAAAGAGGGGAAGACAAGGAGCTAGAAATTCTATGGAAAAAGATGTCTGCTGGGATCTGCTGATGGCACTGTTGTGGAAAATCTAGTGTGACAAAAGGGGTGTTTTCTGTCTCTGTTTTCTGTGAAGTATATCCTCCTACTTCCTCTGCAGCTACAGGAAAAGCTTGTCTGCTGTGGAACTGCAGCAGTGGTATCGCTGTGGGAAGAGTGTTGGAGTCTTTTTATCTATTTTTACTAATTTTATGTTTGCAGCATTAGTAGAGGTGACCAGGTAAAGTTCAGTACTTCTAGTTATAAGTAAGTCAAGCATTCAGCTACATCTTTAGGTGCCTTAAAAAATAGAGTGAGAGGGAAAAAACCTATTATTGAAGAATTCTTAACCTCTGCTTTTTTTAAAACTAAACTGTGAAAGGGAAAATGTACATTTAATGATTGGTCAACACAGTGTGGCCACTGTAACAGGAAAAAGAAAGAACATATTTAATTACTTGATTAGCTGCACAATAATCCTTATAAATACACATTTTCATGAAATGTTGTAGTATATTCTTATTATTTCCTAGGTGCACCCTGTTTTTTTCAGTGGAATTGAAATCATTGTAGTTATGTTCTGGTACTATGTCCAAAGTCACCTTATCAGTATCGATGACAATTTATGAAATAGTAAGTGATTTTTCACTGACTCTCAGTCTTTATACCAGCCTAGAAACCTAGCAAAGCCTGTCCATTATTGAAAAATAGAAGATGTTGCTGGAGTGTGAGACAACATGATGACAGAAATGGACTGGGCCTCCTAAAATAGTTTACTTAGATCAAATGTATAGCTGGTGTGTACTCTTCAGGCAGTGGTAGCTTAAAGCAGTAGAAACTATAATGGGATAAATCTGCCTCCTGTTTCAAAATAATAAAGCCACACGTCCTTCAGAATTCTTCCAATAATCCTTCCAAGAGCAACCCTTACTAGAACTTTAGTACAGTGGATCGTTCTGTTCAAGTGAACCATTTGCTGTGTTGTCATTTGCTTTCAGCAGAGTGAGTCATATTCATACAAAGCCTGACTAACTTACTATCAAAATATTAACTAGATATGAGTCCACACTGTATAAGTGGCCTACTGCTGTATCTGTCTAGTGCAGCAGTACAAAGAAAGTATTGATGGGGAGACTCCTCTCACACAGCATTGTGCTATGCTAATACAATGACACAGAAACTTTCTAAGACACTGTATTAAAATATAAATATTTAATATTAATTTACAGAGTATACGAATGTTAATCTTGCCTATTGTAATTCCTAGATACTGCCGTGGGACATAGGAAATAGGATGACTGATTAATCCAAGACTTGTATCACATGAGCACATGTGCATTGTCCTGATAAGGTTAAAAATTATGTCTAGCCATGTAAACATATTAGGAGGGTAAACTATTTTGAATTACACCCAACTCTGAGGTTTTGATAAAAAATTAATGGGTTTTCTAATTGTGTGAAGAATAATTCTCTCCTTATTGTCTCCATTGGAATTTTTTAGCAATTTCTAGAACAGTTTAAAAGTCTGTAAATCTGAGTTATTAA
The DNA here is from genome assembly GCA_035583235.1 of Hafferia zeledoni. Classification (NCBI taxonomy): domain Eukaryota; kingdom Metazoa; phylum Chordata; class Aves; order Passeriformes; family Thamnophilidae; genus Hafferia; species Hafferia zeledoni. The sequence continues at coordinate 19,945,066 of JAWWEV010000095.1, forward strand.
TGATTTTTCTCTATTTGTAGACAGAAGAGCCTGTGCTTTTTTCTTTACTTTAACAAAAACTGAAAGAGGATGGCTTCAGATTAGATATTAGGGAGAAATTCTTTATTGTAAGGTGGTGAAACACTGGAACTGACTGCCCTCAGGGACTGTGGATTCCCCATCCCTGGAAGTATTGAAGACAGGGCTGGATGGGGCTTTGAGCAATCTGGTCTAATGGAGGGTGTCTCTGCCCATGATGCAGGGGTCGGAACTAGATGATCCTTAAGGTCCATTTTCCCCCAGACCATTCTAGAATGCCATGAACAGAACCAAACAGCTCCCCATTATCATAAGACTGTTCTGATCTGTGATCCTGGTACATGCTTAATCATTGCTTAGTCATATGAGATATAGCAAGTCTGAGCAAACATGAAGAAAGAAACCAGTTCTGAATGTCTAGCCTTTGTCAGATAAGTACTGCATAACTGTCTCAAAACTTTTCTTTGTGCAATAACCTAACTTTTTCTCAATTAGGAGACTATGTAATGAATTTCTGAAAGTGACTGAAAAATGGTACATGTGACAAAAAAGTTTCCCTGTAAAACTGTTTGTGAATTTGGGACTGAGATTAACACTGACACCCACTATAGCTGGCTGTGTATTAGCCACACAAGTAAAATCTCACCTTTTTCACATATTTTCATGGCATCTTTTAATAGATAATCTCATTATTCAATGTTTTACTCTTCAATCCATTCAGCTGTTCAGAATTTCTACTGATTTTGTTGAAGAAGTACTCTGTATCAGCTGAGAAACGTTTAAAATGAAGATAGTAGAAGAGTTTGGGCTGGGAAATTGCAAATACCATATGGAAATTATATTTATATTATCATGAAATACATAGTATTAATAATGAAATGCAGAGATGAGATGAAATTGGCATGTGAAAACAGACACATATAGGCAGATCGATTGAATACCAAGTGAATTGTGTATGCGTATAATTCATGTAAACACAAAAGAATTTGTTTTGCAGTTAATAGAGACACGAACTACAGAAGGTGTATAAATGCAGGTCTTGTTAATTTAACATTCTGCCAGGCATAAATGATCACAAATGTGGTTGACCTCTTGGTACCAATATGGGAAAAACAGTTAAAGAGTAATACTGATTTACAGGTATGTAGAGAACACATTTACCTTGATGTAAGGCACAGAGGTCATGGAAGCAAATCAGCAAAAGTAAGATCATCAGCTGGAGTGTTCAGCGGTGAAAAAGACAGACTGAACACAGCTAAGCTGAAATTGCAACAGAAGAAATATCTTAGTCAGTAAAGGAGAGCATGCCATGACTTTAAAATTTAAAATAAAATAATATTTGGTAAAAAATAATGGATATTAACTGTGCATTTTAAAGAATATGAGGGAAATGGCATTGTGATACTTTCTTGGTAAAACTGACTGACTTGGAAAATAATTAGTAAGTAATTAATATAAACATACCTAGCAGGTAACACTGAAAAGAGACAAGTGGCATAAATGATTGCAGAGAGGAGCCAACCTCTGGAAAGTGTTACATCAGCTCATGCCATTTTATTAAATAGTGAAGACAATTTTAAAAAATTACATATAATCCTGATTGGTTTTCTTAAAGATTTTTAACTGAAAAAACCATTTTATTTCTATACAGCAAAGCTTATGGAGAGAACTCCCTCACAGAAGACACATCATGATAACAGACTTCAGAAAACCTGTAAAGGAAATCAAGTAGGTGTTCAGAGATTTGTTTCATTTATTCCCAAAATTGTTAAGAGAAACAGGTAAACAATACCTCTCAGGCTGGTAAGTCACAGGTCTGTCAGTTCCTGTGGATATACCAAGGAGGTCTAAGGCAGTTTTAGTAGAATCCTCTGATGAAGACAGGAATAAATTTAGGACATATCATTAGATGCCACTATTAGGAAAAGTAATGGTGTAGTTGAGAAAGGCATGTCTTCCCTTATACTCAAAGGACACAACAACGAGACCAAGATACAAGCCAGCAGAAACTATCAAAGATGTCTTTTTAAAACTTGGAAAACAAACAGTAAGTGATTGGAGTGTGCAAATACATAAAATCCCAGAATTGTGAGGAAGGGAGAGACTGGAAGAAAAGAAATTTTCATGGAGTACAGAAATTTTCTGAAGAGTTTGATCCAAGTACACATTCCTGTGAGCGTGGGACATTGGAATGACTATGAACAATAGATGTCTAGTCCTGTCTCTTAAGTGAGAGATCGAAAGCTCTCTGATTGGCTCAAATAGCAACCTGGCTTTAAATGTGATTTTATATGGAATATAGTCTTGCTAATTTGAGAACTTTATAAAGTTTTTAATCAATCACTGTTGAATTTATTAAAAACATTAAAAGATGGAGTTTGAAGTACTTTGTTTAAAAATAAAATATTTTGATTTTTAAATGCAAAATTCCTATTTTGTTTCAAAATTATATATAATTCCAGAAGTAGAAAGAAAAGACCAAGCAAACTTAAGGACTTGGTAATATGATCAAAACTTTGTGGAGTTTTACTCATCAGCTAAATCACTGGGATTGTATGCTCATTCTTAGCTATCTAAATTGGAAGGCAGTGTAGTCTCAGCTCAGTTTCAGTGGAGAAGATTTTCAGCTATGCTGCATTTCATTGCAACTGGAAAAGGATAAAAACACATTGGTACATTTTTATAAAATAACTAAAGAAATCAGTGTTTAGCCCACTGTTATTCCCAAGTACAAAAGGGTGGTAATCAAACTCACCATCTTAACAGCAATTGTAGAAACCCTCTGAAAAATTCAACAGATACTCTCTGTGTTTTTTAATATATGTGTGTGTGTGTGTGTGTGTGTGTGTAAATGTGTGTGTGTGTATATATATCTCATAAATATTCCATATGACTTTCACAGATTTTTTTCTGAGATAGTGAAGGGAAGGTAGTCTTTGAATTAATATTCAGACATACGCTGAAATTATTAATTAAACAGAATTACACAACCATGTGTCATACACTGAAGTGACAGTCAATTCCCGCTGAACTTAACTGAGAGACAGAGTTCAGGCAAGTGGCTTTCTGAAGCCTGACATCTCACTGAATCATAGAATCATAGAGTAGCTTAGGTTGCAGGGGAACCTTTAAAGGCCATCTAGTCCAATCTCTCCTCCACCTCTGCAATAAACAGGGATATCTTCAACTAGATCAGATTGCTCAGTCCTGCCCAGCCTGACCTTGAATGCTGGGTTGGCTCTGTAATCATATTGTTATTTCCTTGCCAGCTTTGATTTCTTCCATGGTCCAGTTTTTCAGTCGGAGAAAGCTGTGTTTTCTTGTTACTTACATGATGGCAGTTTCACTATGAGTAGATCTAACATGTAGAAAAAAAGGTCACTTCTGACAACTGACTGTGCAATGTTATGAAGGGTACAATCCAAAATCCCTTCCTTTATACCTGAGAAGTTGTCACTGTACATTATACCTAAAAGCATTATCATTGCTTTCTAGTATTTAACTCACATAGGTAGCCGAGTTTCTTCTTTCATAAGGAAGTATCCTGAATGCCTTCAGACCTCAGTAAGGAACTGTGCTTTCATGCAAACTTGTGAAATACTCTGATCCATTCTGGTTTTGCAGACTTAGACCTATTTTTGATGGAAAACTGAAATTTGGTAAAATGACTATCAAGATGTGAGATATTGTTCACTCCTTATGCATTTATTCTCATTTGCATACTTCATTACCCCCCATCTACTTAGAATGATCTGTTCTGTACAAGTTATTTTCTCAGGTAAACTCTCAGGAGTTATTTTTTTAATCTGGTTTTCATTTGCTGCTGTTTGTTTTTTTAATTTTTATTTACTTTTTCCTTTGGTATGGTCAGGCAACTTTATCAAGCAGATATTTTCATGTGTGGCAATTCCTTAATCCTGTCTTTCACATCCACTTTTCTGAACCTTTCCTTGAAGTTGTAGTGACAAAAAGACAAAAAGAATCCACACTACTGGTGATACTTTTCATCTGGGATAAACGGTGATGAGGTATGTGCATATGTATCCTGCTTTATCCATTTCAGTCCTTAACAACTACAGAGCTCTAGAACCTTCTTCTTGGGTAATTGTTCCAAACTAGAAATTTACCCCTGCATCTATTGCTATAATGCTTATTTTGGACTCAGAGATTTTATAGGTATGGTTGTTAGTGATATTTTCTTTAACTTCATAAGTCAACTAGTCAACTGGTATCAATTAATATTGTGTTTCTGACTTCTATAGATCTATTTCAAATTGCCGCCACCATAGATATGGCCTAAAATTTCCTTGGCTTGGGGACATGTTCCTCTGAGCATTCTTCTATTAAAGCCAAATTTTTGTCAATCCTTCCTCCTCCACTTGTAACTGCTATTACTATGATACATGCAGAGAAGGAAAACATCTCTGAATCAAGTCTTGCTCTGAATGACCATAAGTGTTTGTCTTTTCACTGGGAACAAACTATTACAGGTGAAGAAAGATGCTCAGTCTTTCCAAATGTGTTTAATTTCTCATAAAAACATGAGTTTCCATGTAACTTTTATTTTTATTTTCACTTTTCAATAGTCAGATTCTCCACCTGTTAGACACCAGACCAGTTATTATGGGGTCAGAACCAACTTTTGTGGGGTCTGTGTGTGTGTGTGTAGGAGGCAGGGATGGGTCAGATCTCATGGGGATAGGGTGGCCTCATCCCTCATGGCAGCCCCTGGACCCCAAAAAGGGAAGCCCTGGAGCAGCTCCTAGTCAAGGCAGGTTGGGAAAGTTTCAACACCTCACAGCTCAGACTGGCAGGGACAGTGATGACACTGCACCTCACCCTGTCCTGGGACCACAGCGTGGCCACGGAGTCAGAGGCCCTGCCTGGGGCTTTGGCTGTGGAGACCAGAGCAGATAAAACCAGAGGCATAGGAGTGCCACGTGGCACCCTGCCACCTGGATGTGCCTGAGCTGGTCTGCCACAAGGTCTCAGTATTAGCCATCTCTACCTCTTTCTCCTTCTCTCTTTTTTCTCCCTCTTCTTCTTTCTTTGCTACTTTCTTGATGTTTTAGGTGGCTTCAAGTTGAAGGGATTAGATCTTGACTTAAGTATTGTGAATTAATATGTGCTGCGTTGATATTGTGGTAGAATATTTTGTCTGGTTTGTGTAGTGTCCTTTTAGAACCTTTGCCAAGTTCCCTTATTTTCTCCCCTAAACTGATAAAGAGAACCCTTGGGAACAAATTCATGTCTTATTGTCTTAACATTATCTCAAGTTATTAAAGAATCCTATATATATACTTTAAAGTAAAACTCCTAGCTGAGCTTGTGAGCTTGCACCTCCCAGGGCTAGTGTTAGACCACCTCAAGTTAAACACTATTGTATTTTTAAATCAAGACAATAGAAATTATGGACTATGTGAAAGCAACTAAGGGTAAAGGAGAAGAGAAATGATCCATTTATTCTACCTCATTGCATCTTCTTGTTTAATAGTTTGAAATCTGCCAAAAAAGTAATTTTAACCATTCTTTTCTTGGTTGTTGCATGTGAAAATCTTTTAATAACATCTATTCAGTCACGATTTTTTTTTTTGGTTAGAGGTCCAGTTCTGTAATTTACAATTTAAATTATATAAGTTTATTAAATAATAATTTAACAATTTCTGTAATTGTACTTTACCAATAAAATGTGTATCACTGAAGAGATGACATCTCACATGATTCACTGTTGCTGTCACAAACAAATGTCCAGCTAAATTACACTACTATATTTTCCAGCATTGATCTTGGTTCATATTATCCATTCAGTCATAAAAACCACTTTATTATCCACTAGCCCCATAGAAATCACTTTCTTGTCTAGACACTTCCTTTTTCTATTAACAAGATGTTCATTAAGAAGGTGTACATTCTTTAAAGATAGATGATCATCAGCTATGTTAATTAAATTTACTGAAATCGTCGTCGTACTTTAAATTGTTACTTCAAATATACGAATTGTACATAAAAAAAAAAAGAAAATCTTAAGAGGGAAACTGTTTTGGAGTTTGAAAAATTAAAGTTAATTTTATTGTATAAAACTTGGAAAATGTTAATCTTGTTGCTTTCGATTAGAAATTACTTGACATTTACACAGAAACAGCAATTGTTTAGGTGCAGTTCAAAGTACTTTTGATCATTCCCTATTTATTTGATCTAGCTTTACTCAGGGAATCACCATCTATGTTGTGTTTTGGAAATGTTGCTTCATGAGGACACCTTTTTGCTATTAGATTCTTTGATCATATCCACTTTCAGTACAATTGACTTTCATCTTCTGGTAGCAAGCAAGTGACAGAAATTAGAGATAGAAAAGCCTATTAGGTCATTCCCTTCTTTCTGTTTTGCCAGAGTGCGATTTTTTGGTGCAGTACAAAAAAGAGACGCTTTGCTTTATACTGAAACAACCACCAGCTCCGGGTATATCTTGCTGATACATGAAGGGCAGCTTATACAAAAAGTCTGTGGGCTTTGTGGATCTGAAGGCCAGAATTGTAGGTAAGCAGCATCTTCATTGTAAGAGCAGCCAGAAGACTGACATATACTAATAGAGAGGAAACTCAGTGCAAGATGGCAGCCCTAATATTTGTCGGCTAAAACTACCTTTACTGAAGAATGTAGATTCCAGTTCAAGGAAACATTAAATGCATGTTTTTCTAAAATATGTCATTAACAGAAGGAAGCCCAAAAAAATCCTCTGTGGAAAATCCTTCATTCCAATCTTTAAAAAAAAAATACTATCATCTCACTTGAAAAACAAAACTTCTTTTTACAATTCCTAACTTTTAAGTAAATTAGAAATATAAGTTTAAAACTTAACGAAGTTTTCATTTTAGCATTTTTCAACTGCTATTTTTAGAACCATGATAAATCAGGATGACCAGCTGTTCATGCAAGTCTGGCAAAAGCGTGCTTTTGCAGGGACGATGATGCAAGGTGTCTCTTCTCCCCCCAATCCCCCCAACATAACTGATTTATTCCACAGTTTCAACCAATTTATAAACTGTATAAGCGACACCCTGCAGATTTGTAACCATCCTTATCTGTCCTGTAGCAGATCTGTGCATAATATCAACAAAAAGACATAAAATTACTGAGGTTTAATGAAAAAAGCTAATATCCTGCTCAAATACGTTCTACATATTTATCCTATAAATTCTATTTATTTCCTCTATTCCTCCAAATCTCTACTGTTCCTCTGCATCTCATAATATTCAAATATTTGTACATGGGTATTGTGGTCTTTCTGGCTAATCATTAAGCAAGGCAGTCATTTTGATTTTGTTAACCTTTACCCACAGGATAATTCTTTTGTTTTGATAATTTTTTGTTTGTTTGTTTTTCCAAGTCCTTCCTTTCTTTAATCAGTCTTATGGATATCGTAATTGATTTTAAGTTCATCTGTACCTAATAAACTTATGAAAGCTCACCATGACAATGATGACAATGTAGGATCATTATAGCAATGGACATGTCTCTTATTAACCCTAGATCCAGGCACAAAAATGGCACATGAACAGTGTTATTTTTTGCCTCCATCTGCTGAAAGCAGAAGGGTGTTGCCAGTCTTTCTGTGGCTCCTAAGTCAAACCTCTTGTTACCTTATGTTTTTAAGACTGATCCAGTCAGCTGTTGCTCTGAGCTTTGAAATACTTTCCATTTCCCAATTATCTGCTCTCCTTTGAAGAGAATATGGAAACTTCCCATCCTATTTAAACACAATAGAATATTTCTCTTTGAGAGAAACTGAACATGTCTGTCTTAGTGCTTGTTTGGAGCCATAGTACATCCTCTGTTGTTTGGAAGCTTAGTGGTCCCTCTTGCAGTATCTATCTATAAACATCGCTGGGGATGTATATCTAAAGAAGGAAACAGAAGATCCAACCAAAATCTGTCAAATTAGTAATTTTGAAGGAAGTGAAATATCAGTGGAATTCTAAATCTTTGATTTTGCTGCAATTCATTGGGAATACTTTTCTTTCTACCCTGACACTAATATTTTTCCTTTTCTCTTGAAGAAGCTTAAAAACACTTGTAATAATTGCTAATGACTGAAGAATGTACTGAAAAAATTTTAAGATGTGGTGGTTTTAACCTTGGTTTAAGTCAGAATAGTCCTCTACTTTAAAAAAATGATAGAGAGGGAGGGAGACAGGGGGGCAAAGGTTGACTTTGAAAGGGTTTCTGTCATGACTGAGCACAGGTCACTTACGTGGGATTCATCAGACCTTCACTGTATATTTTATATACAGTCATCTTTGCTACCTTTACATTTATATATATTTTGATACAGCTAAATTGATAAAAAATGGTAATGGCTTTTAAGGACAAGTTTATATTAGATTTAGGAAGAAATTCTTTACTGTGAGGGGGGTGAAACATGGTAACTGACTGCTCAGAGAGGTTGTGGATGCCCCATTCCAGAAGATGTTCAATGCCAGGCCAGATGGGGCTTTGAGCAACCTGGTGTAATGGAACGTGACTCTGCCCACGGCAGGGGAGTTGGAACCAGGTGATCTTTACGGTCCATTTCAACCCAAACCATCCTATGACAAAAACTAGAGCAGTTCGATTTTTACTACAGCATTTGGAGAACAGAAGTTTTCTTCCAATGGCAATTAATGGCCCAAATACAAGGATGTGATAGTTATTTTTCCACTTTGGAAATCCTTTACTTAAGCAGGTACAGAGGCCCATGCTTCATACACTGACAAGCAGTAGATATTTGAATAACAAAAAATGTCTGTTTTGAGAAGCAAAACCCACAAAGCAAAATTAAGTTAGAAACACTAGCAGAATTGAGGCATTTGATGAAGAAATCAATGACTGATTAAATCAGGTACATTAGTATCTCCCTCTCAATGATATTAGGCATTTACCGCTTTGGCATGTGCAGTGGCTCCATGAGGGAACACTTGGTCATCACAAGGACTGTGCTAACATTCATCATACAATACACCAGATTGTCTGGCTGTGACCTGTTTAATTTGAAACTGTTTTATGTGTGTTATGCCAATCTTTTGATTAAAAAAATACTCATGATGAGTTGTTGGCTATTATCTTGAAGCTCTGCCCAACTCTAATTGATTTGTGACCATGATATATATTGACAGCTCACTAAAATTCACATTAACTTACTTGTCATCTTCCCTTTGTTTGTCCAATACCATGATACACCGTAGCTGATCCATCACAGGGCTGAGCTCCACTCTCATTGGGGGGAAAAAAAAAAAAAAAAAAAAGAAGAAATATATTTTAAGCAGTTGACAGAAACTTGCCAGCAGTGAGACTGAGGTCCCACTGACTTTACAGCTCTTTCCAGTGGCAGCTTCTGCACTGTACAGTTATACTCACCATGCATTTGATGCTTACCAACTTACTCCCCCGCCTCAAAAAAAAAAAAAAAATCGAACAGACAGACTTGGCTGGCCAGGACTTTTAGGGAAAAGATTTTGAAACCATTCCAGTTGAATAGATAACCAGATTCAGATCTTCTGATTAAATGTTCTATACAGGAGTGGGGCTTGTATGGGAATTATAGGTAAAATTAGCAGAAATACTGGCTTCAGAAAAAGGATCAGAGCATCAATTTCACCTCTACCTACCTGTACTTGCCTCTGAGAAATGCTTGTTTTAAAAGAAAAATAAAATATTCAAGAAAGGTAAAGAACTATAATTCATGAGAAGAGAAACTTTTCCCTTGCCTTTCAGTTTAAGGCATAAAACCCCCATAAGACGCAATATTTTAGGAGTAGCCCTCCTGATGGCAATTCCTAGTGGCAAGTGACAGACTCTCTTCTTGCATGTATAACACTACCTACACATTGTAAAGGAATCATAGCCATCAGAATGCACAGCTCATGCTTTGGAATGTGTATAAAAAGCCTAGAAACTAAACAATTCTATATTCTAAGGCATGACCCTTTTGTAGGTTTAACTTCTTAGACCCTTGAATATGCAAAGGAAAATAAATTCACAGACTATCACAGAATCACAGACTATTCTGAGTTGGAAGGGGCC
>JAWWEV010000095.1:19955242-19968382 GCA_035583235.1 Hafferia zeledoni
AGTTCTTTTTTTTCATATGGAACACAGATGATGCATTCTCAACTGTGAATAATGTTCCGAAGATAAATAATTTCCAGAGACAGGCCATTCCAATATTGCAGACTTCTGTGACTGCTACATCAGAAACAGCTTCAGAAGTAGTCAACCAGACACAGATCTAATTGCCACAGCTGAAAATAAATGTAATTAAAAATGTGACACAGAGGTATCTAGATCATAGACCCTAGAACATATTTCCATAATCTTCTGGTAATTTAGCAGTCATACATTAACCTCACTGCTGGAATTAGCGAGATAAATTCTTCAGCAAGGCAAGACACATGTAGGTTTCCTGAATTTAAGTCACAATTTCTGCAAACTAGAGTGCAGAAAAGGAAAATATTTTAATTTATTCCCTGCTATCCAGAAACATAGATCCAAGGGAAAACAAGTGTAAAGAAGGTATTACAAAAACTCCAATTCCCTGTTGTCCTAGTTCAGCAGGTGGGACCAGTTTATCACTGTGTGGATGTGACCAAAGCTGTGTATTCTACACCCTCTATTCATTTCCCACAAACTGTTAACAATGGACCATTTGCAGCAGCTGCCCAGGGCACACCTGATCCCTCAGGGTGTGAGCTGGGTATGAAAAACACCTGTGAGATAACAGTTGTGATAATTCCCTTCCAAGAAGTTGTTAGCACCTCCACACCCAGCCTGAGTGGAGTGTGTCTGCTAATGGCCATCAATGATTTCAAACACCCCATGACTCACTGAGATCACTCATTGTGTAATTCTCTGCCCTGGGGGAGGTACTGGGCCATCCGACCTGAACCTGAGGGGATAAAATCTTGGGGGTTTTGAGACTTAGGGAACCACTCATCGGATCCAGAGGAGGACCAGAACTTTGACCAGACTGTGACTGTCATCTGCACCAACAGATTTCTCTCTTCTTTGTACTTTGGACTCAGGGGGAACCACGTGGGGCTCAGCACAGGGGCCAACAAACACCATAGTCTTTGAGTCCCAGGGGGCTGGGTTGTACTTTTGGGTTTTGTGGGTGAAGAGCAATTTCTCTTTGTATCATTGCATTTATTGTAATATTTATATTAAATTGTAACTCTCATTTAAAATCTCTTTTGTGTTTGGTTTGTTTCTCCTGCCTGTTTACTTTCAAACCAGCACACCTGTTGGCTTGTGAACATTTCTTGTTTTTCATCAACTGTAAGACACAGATATGTAAGACAGAAGAGAACTTTGAGGGGTCATAAAGCTCACATCTGAGACAGGATTAGATATGCATGAGTGAGTTCTTGCCTAATCTGTTTTTTAAACTATTAAATGTGTGTTTTTATGCAGCTGCCTTAGACACTTATTTGTGGCATTAATTACCCTTATGGTTATAAAGCTTTTGGTGATATCTACCTTCAATCATTTTGCTATCAATTAAGCTGATTAGTATTTGTCCTACCCTCTAATAATACCACTCTAAATATAGCATTAAACATAACCAACTTTGAAATTTCACATGATGCCGAGTATCACAGACAGAAGCATTTTTCTAATGCAATTCCAAGCTAATCAGTGATTGAGATAAAAATTATTCAGAAGTAGTTTGTCATGTGACAGGAAGATAATTCATGAATTAAGTCTTTGTAATACACTATCTGTGATTTTTAGTTCTCACCAGACAAAAATGTCTTCACTCTTTCTTGAGGAAATTTAATGAACTACCTTGAATATGAATATCTGATTTTTGTTTCCTTGGATTTAATTTTTGGAAGAAAATAATACAAAGAAACCGAAGCACATTTTCATACAACCTTCAGAAGTTACGGATAAAAGGTATTAAAAATCACCTAGGGAACAAACTAAGAAGGAAAACAAATGTTGTCAACATGGATGTCAAATATAGCACAGGTATTAATGTAACCTATGTTCACCAGAAGATAGTATTAAAACCATGTGGTAATAAACAGCACTGAAATACTGGAGTGGCTGCTGAGTAAGCACAGCCTATTAAACTGGTAGCCAAGTTCACCTGCTTACAGTATTCTATGATGTCTGAAGAGGCATCCTTCCATATAGGACTTGCTTTCTTGAACATACATGTGTGTAAGGATTTGGCCCTTCCAAATGAGAAAGGTAAGTATGCTTTAGCACAGTGCCCTATTTTAGAAATATTTGAGGCGACATGGCAGATGTTGCCAGATAAAATGCTTTTATGCACATAACTGTGACTTTTGGAGTAATGTGCTAGTAATGTCTTTTTGGAGGGATTTACTGGTGACATGATGGATTTATAGTTGGGAACAGATGTTCCTTGTTCCTTAATAGCTGTAGAAGAGTTAGGTTTACTGGTGAAATGTCAAAATTATATACCTATACTGTGGAATTAGTTCCATTTTTATTAGAAGTGTACATTGGTTGTGGGATGTTTGTGTTTTCTAAACACTGGAGAAGTTGAAAATCAGTGTCAGTTTGGAAAATTCCTCTTGAAAATGGTCTCAGGAAAAAAAACCCTGCAACTAAAGCTTTTGTTTTGTTTTGTTTTTCCTTTGTTTTTTATCTGAAAGAGATTAGTCTTTCATCCATCCTGAAAAAAGACCAAGGTGAAGTTGTTCCTACAACAAAACATTATTATTTTCTCTATTTCATCAAGAAAATCTAATTACATATAAAATATAAAATACTTTTATTTAAAGAAGGTAAATAATATTTCTCTCAAGATAAATTTTTCACAAAACACACTGAGAGATACTAAGAATATGGGTTTAAGAAAGAACTTGACAGTATAACACAAAGAATAAAGTGAGCCTTGATGTCTTTGTAATAGGGTGCACTTACAAGTTGTATTAGGTTGACATAGCCACATCAGTATTCCAGTGCTGTTTAATATTACATTGTTTTAATAGCAAGTTTAATTCTAACATAGGTTACATTAATATCTATATTCTGCTTCCAAGCTGAGGATATCCAGTTTTCCATTTTAGTTTGTTCTCTGGGTGATATTCATACAATCTATCCACAGCTTCTGAAGGTTATATAAAAATGTACTCTGGTTTCTTTATATTAATTTCTTCCAAAAATTGAATATAAGTTTTAATACTTTCTTTCCACAAGGAGAAACTGGTAGCAGAGGGAAAAGACATATTTTCTTACAATTACATTTTTCTAGGTGGCTCCTCCATCTTCTTGTGTTTGGTCTAAGTGCTGTCATTACAGAGGAGAGAAGGGGAAAAAAACCAAAACACAAAAGCTGAAATATTTTCTGTAACTTTAATTTCTCCTCTGCACTGTTTTGTGATGATAAATTCTGCACTGTAAGGCAAAGCATTTGTCTAAGAAAAAACACAAAGCAAGCCTTAATAGTATTATCTGTATGCTCTCAAAAAAAAAAAAAAAAAAGGAAGGGGTTTTCTCAAGCTGCTAAGTTTGCTTCATGTTTCAGGAAAGATTTAAAATGAGTTCATCTAGCCCAGTCTAAGATCAGTGCTGACTTAAACTTGTATTATGAAGCAAAAATAATAGTTAGTTGGTGACCTTGGGGAAATTTTGTTTCACTTTCAGCAAGTATTTATAGGGCAGAATTCTCTAAAGTAAAACTGCTCATCAGAGGTTGCATCTTGACACATGACACAAGAGATGCAGCATCCATGGGCATGGGAAGCCAGAGTCAGATTTGGCTCAGTCTGCACATATTGCACAGCACTGTGCAGAAGCTGGTGTAGGTGCTACTCAATTATCCCATTAATATTTTGCTTCTAATATGTGTTTTTTACTTGCCTTTAATAACAAAGAGGCATCTGTGATTAATACCATCTTAGCTTGGATATTCAGGGAACCTAGATTTAGCTTTAATGCAAGAGCACGCTGTGTAGGGAGATAGGGAAATGAAGAACTAAGTTGGTGACAGTATTGGCCAGAAACAATTTTAGCAAATGCAGCAGAGCAGGAAGTTGGGAGCAGTAGGGAATAGTTGGTGTTGGGTGTAGAAATCTTGGTCACAGTAGAATAATACCTTCAATGAATGTGTTAGTTTGGCAGCACCTCTACACCAAAGCAGTAGACTGGCTTGATCTGCCACTCTAATCCCTCCTCCAGCTAGTCTGTCTCTGCCTTGTCAGGGTGTGTGTACTACAAAGGTCATGTAAGTCTGTCCCTCCATTTCAGCACAGCAAAGAACAGTTACCTAAGGAAGTAACACAGGCTTTATTTCCAGTGTGAATATGTGTTTTAACTCAGCAGCACTTAGCATGTAGCTATCTTCTGGGTAACTGTCCCAGAGAAGCACTGAGTGTAAACCCTTTCCCCTGTTCACTATCATTTACAGAATCATGATTTGGTACTTAAAGTTTAATCTTATCTAAGAATTAAATAGTAAAACAAACACATCATCCTTCATGACAAAACAATTTCAAGATATTTCAGGAAAGCAGCTGAGCTTGACTAGGACATGAGATTTATAGCGCTATTGGTATATACATTTATTTTCACCCTTGATGAATGCATTTAGAAAGAGACTATGTACATTAAAGACAGTCTTGGTTTGGCTTTTTTTTTTTAGTTACTTTATGTTCCAGCATCCTTGTATTAGAAGGCATTTTGAGGTTTTCAAATGTTGCTGGATTATCTCTTATTTATTTATTTACTGGCATCTTTATCTGCTCTATAGGAAGTTTCTCAGAGCTCAATCTTTTATTTGGTAGTCAAATTTTGTCCTTTTAGCCCTGAAATTGCTAATCAGTCCAGGTGCTTATTTTGAGCAACTCTCTTACCTTTCTTCCTAGTCTGCAGAAGAGAAAAGTATTTTCTATGGTAATATTTTTTCTTGTTAGATGCCTTAGTAGAAAGCAGTCTGAAGCCTGTTAGTACTATGACCCTCATATTCCACTAGCATGCTGATTCTGGGCTGAGTCTGCTTAATTTCTCTGTGTTCAAATCCAAGTCTTTCAAGGAAGTGTACAAAAAACATTTGAGTGTATGTATACATACTTTAAAATCAAAAATATATATATCTGATTTAGGCATTTTAGTAGGTATTTCTTTCTATCCACAATTTCTTTCTTTCCATCTCAGGTATTATTACACTAAACTGTTTCATTTTATTTCTTCAGTTATATCAGTTCTCAGATATTACATCAGGACTATGGAATTAATAAATATCTTGTTTACACAGATCTCCGTGGGGATCTATTTATGAGTTAATTATCCACAGTCTGTTAGATTAAGTACATTATAAGGTATTGCAGGTGTGATTGTATTCAATCTTTTCTGGACTTTTGGAGGTAGGAAGCAATTGGAGTTTTTTTCCTGTTTGTTTGCCTTTGGTTTTTCATGTAGTCTGTTTTCCATGTAGTATGTTAGATTTTTCTTTAACCAAAACCCAAATTCTTTAAATACCATTGTTATAATTTTATCTAAAAAAAAAAAAAATTCTCTTTTGTTTTCCTGTAAAGGGCAATTTTGCCATTTCCAAACAGTGGTTCAAAAGATTATTCTGAAAGTAGATTAAAGTTCACCTGAGAAAGGCACTTAAAATCTGAATGATCGGATTAGGTAATTAATAAAAACCTTCACAAGCCTGCATAGAGAAGACTGTTCCAACTTGTCATGCTTGAGGTCCACTGGTAGTGTGGTTGGCAACAACCCTTCCTTATGGAGAGCAGTAGATGATTTAAAGAAAGTGAGAACAGCAAAATATTCTATGTGCGTGAAAGAGAGCAAGACAGGAAGAACTGCCATCCCTGCCAGTTCAGCCTATATGTATCCGAGCAGAATGTTTGGAGACCTTTTTTTTTTTTAAATCATAACTGTCAGCTAATCATCAAACCTACCTCCCATACATCCTTTTCCATTGAAATGGTCATAAACTATTAGAAATGTAGCTGCAGGGTACTCACCGGCCAGCTTCCCAGTTGCCTCTGCCATCTGTCTAGAATTCAACCCAATGGACACAGAAGGCTAGCTAGAAAAGAGATTAATGTCCAGTATTTTAAGTTGTTTGTCATATTATTAACCAACAATTCTACCATTCTGTAAAAAATAGAAATGGTCCAAAGGCAAAAAACGCACAGCCCAATCATCCTCTAGATTTAAAGTTTTCCAAATTTAGCAGTGCTGCAATATGTGGGTTTGATTTGGAGCCAGATGAAATTAACATACATTTAACAATAACCACAAAGGCTGACTAAAGATCTGTTTGTGCTAGTAAAAACGACCCTTTTAGTAGAGCTGTTCAAGCTGCAAAATTCATTAATTACTATATACAAAATAGTATGGTTAGTTATATCCTATGACATTGCATCATTCATTATTTATGAAGTCCCTAACAACAATCAGGTGTCTACAAATTTTCCAGGTTCTGTGCTTACCTTAACATTAAGTAGTTACTGATTGATCATAATTCAAACTAGTGATGATATATTGCTTTCTAAAAAATATCAAATTTGAAAGAATAAACAGCAACATATGTAATTTACTTATGTTCAAAAATAAAACATGATGAGAAGTTATTTTCTAAGATATTTTACTGCATATTTTTAAAGGACTAAAATTGTAAGATCGTAATGGTTGCCTAGGATGTGAGTCACTAACTGTAAAGTAGGTATTGTATCAAATAAACATAAATTCCGACAAAGATGCTAATGCATCGCTTCTCTTTATTGCTGCCAGACTAGTCTACAACTGTTCAGATTAAATTGTTTTACACTTTCAGTTGTTATACTTTTCTAATATGCTGCAAAGCAAACTTTATGAGACATGTTAGAAATTAAGGATAATCTGTCCATAGAACAAGTCTTAAAGTCAAAAAAGAAGGTGATAAGGTAAGAGCAAACAATGACAATTTTAAAACACTGGGTTAGAGAAGGATACTTTAAATCTTACTGCTAAGTGTTGAATGACATGGTCTTTGAGGCTAAAGAAATGAATCTTTATTTTTATGTGCTCACATATATCACTTAAATATCACTATAGCATTTGTTCTCATGGTCTCTAATTGTCACGTTTTAGCTACAGAACTACCATACATATTCTGAAAAACTTTCATGCACATCTGGTTTTGCTGTTTTAATATCACCTGCCCCATGTACTGCTTAAGGCTGATGAATTCCTCTTTTTGTCTCTGAAAATTGTGCTCCAGTAGTATAATTCCTGGCAGTAATTTTGACTATAAAGATTCCCTTTCCCAAAATGTCCAATTTCCTTTGCCTCATATTCCTTAAAATTGCAGGGACTTTTTTAACTGTGCAGTACATGTTACCATATATTGGACAAGAGAAGGACACTGTTTTGACAGTGAACTCTCATACATGCAGACATAAAGTTAATGCCGTCACATTTTCCCAAGATACTTTTCAAAGAGTTGATAAATTGATTCTTATGAAGAAGGCTATTTGGGTTTTTTGGGTTTTTTTTGTTTTTTTTTTTTTGTCATACTGTCCTTGTTTTTCATTAATCTGCAGCTGCAAAAATCAGCCTGACGTGTAGGTTAGTGCTGCACATGAGAAGCATTACCTGACATTACTAGTTGATTCTGAGAAAAATGTTAATTGAAAAATACAACTTCTTCTGGGTATTTTAATGGAGTGTATTCATATTTCCCATCTTCTGGAAGCCTTGATAGACATGTAAGGATCACTTGAGTTTTAACACTGACAAGCAGAATATGAGAACCTGCTCAAACAGTACTTTATGAAATCGATGATGATGGTGTACAAACTAAAGGATCTAGTTTAACTGAAACAGCTATAATTCATTTATATGTGCTATTGTTTGGTGGATCACAGGGGAAATCTATGCCAACTGTACCTTGGCAACCCATGTAGAAATTACAGTTGTCTGTGGATTCAGTGTGTGAATACTAAAATTTTACTTTGAAACTCATTTCTAATAGCAATTGAGAAAGGGGATTACCATCTGAACACAACTTGCTGGAGAAAGCTATTGTGTTTGGATACAATCACAGATTGAGCTGCTATCTCAAAAGTCTAATCCTAATCAAAAGTGAGCATTTTCAATTTTGAAAGGTTGATCTTCAGTAGAAAGGCTTAAGAACTGATTTACATGAGGAGCTACATGCACATTACACAGTATCAATATGGTGTCATTCCCTGATTCTCTGGGAAAGAAACAAGCATAGCAACAATGCTAGTACATGCTAAGACAGAGGGAAATTTCAGTTCATCTTAAGAATAAGCAGTACAGGTCTTACTGAGCCATTGTTTTCAAATTATTGATTATTGTAGCTAATTACGTCTCTTAAACAGTCCCTTCAGCATCAGCTTCTGTGTCTGAAAAGTACCCTAAATTCACTGATGTACTGGAAACTGTTTCTGCCTGCTTTTAATTATAATGTGTTCTCCTAGGTAAGTATCTTTTCATTTAATTGAAGTTGTGTATTACCCTTTACCTAAACTAATTCAGCACTTCCAGGAAGAGACTTTTTTATTGAAATTCAACTGGCATCACTTTGTATTTTATAAAATATGCAGGGAAACATCAGAATTTGGCAAAACAGCATCTACTGTTAATCATCATATTGGGTTTTGATCTTTATTGAGTGAGGTCAGAATATTTACTGCATTTCATTTCAGTGAGGAGTGGATGACCACAACTGTTTGCCTACTGTTCAGCCTAAAATTGAATGTTGACCAACCAGTGGATGAAGTCACACAGGTACTGACCTACCTTTTTTATGAGGACATATTTATTTCTCTGTGGAATAGGACAGCAGTCTCAAAGCATTCAGAATCTCTTTTGACTCCTTTGGTGTTTCAGCATCACTGTGTAATTCTAAGATTTTATTATTTCTTCCAGATCTAACTAGTGTAAATTCTGATTTAATACCTTCCGCATTAGACAGTTAAAAAACCCTCCATTACTACTGTAGAGCTGCCTAGAAACTTAAGGTTTCAAAGCTAGGGCAGACCAAAGAGAATTTTTTCTTGTGCCCAACTCTCTAGTTGCTGCTAAATCAGCTTGGAATTTAATTCAAGTTTCTGATCCACATCCCTACAGCTCTTTCTGGTAATAACTCTTTCCAGTGAAATGGCATTTGTCTTTCAGTTTAGTGAGCAGAATTAGCAGGGACAAGGTGCATTCTGCTGAGAGAGCCCTTGAACATTGGATTCACTGCAGCTGGAGATCCACCTGAGCCAGTCTTGACTCCTGCAGGATAGGATAAAAGGCTCATCTTTTTGTTCTGCTTTTTCCCATCTTGGATTGCAGACTGCTCTTAGCAACTATTCTGGACACTGCCTTGTTTTGTTCCATTTTTAAAATGAACTGCTACACTCTAGAGACACATGCTGAACTTTACTTCTGTGTAGTGTGAAAATGGTGACAGCCATTATAAAAAGGAACAGGAAGAGAAAAATACTTTACAAGACTTTTTTTAGTTTTGCTGCATTTATAGACCTATTTTTAACATTAGTAAAGGCTTGATGCATTTATATACCAGCAAACATTAAGTATTTGTCATAAATTGTTTGTGAACAGTTAATACTTAAACTCACACTGAATTCTTCAGGTGCAAATAAAAATCAGAGCCCTCTTTTTGAGAGATGTCCTATGGTTTGCAGTTGCTAAAAGTGTATTTGTATCTCTGACAAGCACAGAGATTGCAAGGAGATTCAGCTGGGTTTTTGCAATACAGTTATGGCAGTGTTTTTCCAGTTTATGTCCGTGTCAGAGAATGATCAAGGGCAGAGTGGAAGCATGATGGAAAGAGAATTATGTGGAAAGAGGAGATTGAAACAATCAGTCAAAGAGAGGATGCCATCAAGGCAAGAAGTATTTAGAAGCAAAGTTACAGATCATTACAGAAAGTCATAGATGGAAACTAGGGAAAGGTTACTAGATGAAGAGGGAAGATGCTGTCAGTTGTGCAAAAGGCCTTAGCTTTTTTGTGTGTTCATAAGCCCAAAGTTTTCTTGCCAGCTTTGATTGTCATCAATAAAACTGCTTCCTCACAATTACCATATGTATCTGGAAGCTAGCCACACTCCTTGTTTAACCACAGTACATGCTTTGGAAATTTCATTTAAATGTCAAAACTGTCTGTTTGAATTGAATTGGATTCTATTTAACTGTTTGCTTTTATCTAAGTCAACTTCCAGAACCCAAATAGCTGCAGAATTTTCTAACTTCTAACCTTTTTTCTCTAAATTTCTTACATTGTGCATTTTGGTTTCGTTATATGACTGACTCACATGCACAGTAATAAAAGAGTGGTGAAGGGAGTCTGGAATTCTGACTTGAACTCTGTATTTAAAGTTTACTAATGGCATGGCTCTGAACTATCACATATAGAAGGACAGTGGTCCATAAAATGTTCTTTCCAGTGCTGCCTTTGGATCATCTGAGTCTGCTGTTCATGATTACCAAGATGTCTCAAAGCACGGTTAGAACAACTTCTTTCGTCTTTTTGTCTTATACGCTTTTGGGTTTTCTTAGAGACTTATGAAGGGTGGATCAAGTGGGTTGTTTACATTTTTGCAGCTCTTAATAGTTGTGGGGTGGTAGTCCTAGTATGCTCTTGATGGGTTAAGAGAAACACCTCAGCCCTGAAGGGGTGCTCCCAGAAACCATTGTTGGAGGACAAGAAACCCCAAAGGCTTTCCAGCCAGACTGATAAGACTAACAAAGGGTAGAGTGTTGGGGAGATAAAACTGTCTTCCTTTGCCACATCTTCTGGGGACACAGGGAGCTAACCCTCAGACCTATGTCATCTGTCTATCACCCCAAAAACTAATTATTGACTAGAGTTACGCAAACTACCTAAGGAAAAAAAAGTATAAAAGAGATTGAACATGACAGAAAATTGGGGAGAAAAGTCCATCATCATTTCAGGAGTAGCCAGCAAGCTTCCTTGTCTCGTCCCATCTCTTCAGAAAACGCAGGGGTGAGAAAACCATGTATTTTCTATACCTCATAGTTTGTATCATATTCTTTACACTCTTAGAATGCCTATTACTTTATGCATTCTATCTTATGTCTTATGCTATGCCTATTACTTTATACCTTATTAGGTACCTTATACCCTTATATGTTTTCCCTTTTTCCCCATAGCTACTTTGATACTAATTTTAGCTGGCTTTATCTTTATAGGCACCTACTTACTAACTGTATTTTCCTACTTTAATACCAATTATACCTTGCCTTACACTTTGTAACCTATCTTCGTAATATATCTTACTTTGTATTAGTTGTTATGTTCCTTTAGAGTGTTTAGTTCCTTTTAATATGTGTGTTAATGGGAAGCAGCTATATTCTTTCCTTTTGCTTTGTGTTACCCAGAGGGTTTAGATTGGTGTTTTAGGCTGTTGTGTTTCTAGTTAGTAGTTTTCTGTTGTTAGTTAAGTGTGTGTTGAGGGAAGGATGTTGTTTGAGTATGTATTGAAATTTAGATTTGTTGTGCTTGTCCGTAGAGTGTGTGTTGTGCTGGTTCCTTTTGGGGATTTTGTTATCAATTAAATACAATCATGCAGCTAAACATTATCAACAACAATGTGAAACACACAATAACTGTCACTTGTATTAATAAAAGTTATTTTGGGAACTGCTACAGAGAAAGTTCTTTATTGCTAGTAAGTGAGGTCTCATATCAGAGTGTAAAAACCCCTTCCAGCCAGTGTTCTGTCCAGCGTTGTCTCTTTAAGTAAGACACAGACAGGTTGATCTGGGTTGTGTAATGCTTTGATGTTTTGAGGACACTTATAGCTAATAACTTTCTATTAGTACAGGTGGTACAAGAAATCTTTGCATTTCTGCCCCTCCTTTTCAGATGACAACAGCCTTCAACTGTTTTGAAAAACAAACAAAAGTTCATTTACAAGATCTTGTAATATCTTTTCATACCTTTTAATACTTTGTTCAAATATTTTAGAACTCTGTCAAATTTTGACTCAATTTGTTAGCCCTTGTTTAGCAGACATTAAATCATCTGTATGCATCTTACTGGAAGACTTTTTAGTTCTTTACCTATTAATAACTGAAAAAAAACAGCTGGTGCCAAAGCTACACCATATGGCAGATCTTCACTGACAAAAATGCTTATGATGATATAATAATGAATGAAAAAAGGAAGAATTAGTTGATGATACATAGCATAGAAGAAAGGCTTCAAGGCATCACCATTTATATGAATCACACAAACTGTTCTGACCTGGCTGTTCCGTACAAGGCCTTTCATTTATGCTTATTGTAATGTATGACTGTAGTTTGGAGCAGTACCAGTCGAGTGGGAAATTCTGACTCATCACTTGTCTGCAGAATAACCTGAATTTCATTGTTCCTGTTTGGTTTTGCAAAACTTAGGAATGCAGAATAATATAGCGTTTATTTCTTATTGTACTTCATTGTTTACCACATATCTGTTAAAGTTTTCTTGATTGAAGTTTATCTTAGCATCTAGTCTTTTTTTCTGCTGGTTCCATTACCTTTCATCAGCTATGCTTTTACTGTTTCATCTCTCTCTTGGTGTCCTCTTCAGGTTTTTACTCTCTTTCTTTCAACTCACAGTATAAAATTAACTACAAATGCTTCAATATAAAGATCTTTAAAACACACAGAAAACATAGATTGATTCTTTATCTGATTTTCCTTGTCTCATTGTCTCTGAAACCCTACCATCTGTATTCTTACCTGTATTCTTTTTCATTATTTTTTCTCAAATCTCAGAGGCAATGTTTTTGTTTTCTTTCCTTGACATGTCAGGTATCTGCCAGTCCTGTGCTTACCTCTTACTGTCCTTACCATATTTGTGTGCCTCTGTAGTATGAATTCAGTTAGTCCTTTACTGGTCTTCATCATTACTTTGTTCTTCTTCCACAAAAGTCTTCACTGCCACTCCTTAGTTCTTCTTCTTTATCTTATCTGATGTACAAACAGAGCCACCATCCCTGTACCAGCTGTCCTCTCTCCCCAACTCACAGCCTTTGGTTTGCCTTCAAATCAAAAGCTCAGACAATGTTTCTGATGTCTCCAGAACAGTATATTGTGCTCACCTCAGGATCAGCATGATGTAAACAGATCTCAAATTAATTTCTATCATCTTTTTCTTTCTTGAAGATTATGTAATACAATTATGTAATACAATTTATCACTCAGGCACATTATTCTGAATATTTATTTCACTTTTAGAAATACCACTAAATT
>JAWWEV010000095.1:19989417-20004614 GCA_035583235.1 Hafferia zeledoni
GGAGGTTATTTCTTGTTATACATAACTTGTGTAAGTGTGTGTTATATTGTAGTTTTCTCTTAATTTTCTCTTTTCTTTATAAATACATATAGTTAGTTTCAGCGTAAACCTAGTTTGAGAGGGTTTTTCCCTCCCTTCCCCCTTTTCTCAGCCAGAGGCTAACTCTCTTCTTTGGGCAGTTGGCGTTTTGCCAGCTCAACCCAAGACACACATCTTCAGTGCAGTCAAAGGCATCCTCAAGAATTTACATGTTTGGAATGCCAGAGATTTATTTGGCTGAATATAGAGAGAAGAATCAATTTCAAATATGAAAGAAAGATTTCTCCAGCTGTTGCCACATCTGTTATCAGGAGCTGCTGCCATTCCAGAGAATGCATTTAAGAAATCATTACAAGAAGCAGTATCTTTGTATCTACAGGAAAGTGAGACCCACTGGAATCTGAGACATGAATCTTTCAATTCAGAATATCAAAAGTGGATTTAAATCTTAACAGAAGATAGTTAAGATACTAGGATATCAAAATCAGATCATGAAAAATAGTACCACAGTATTAAAAAAAATTGCAAGTGAATGTCTTCAGAAATTTAAACATAGTATTAGGAAAATTTATGTAAACTCACTTCCAGAAATAGAATGACAGATCTTCTACTTAGAACAAAAAGACTCATAGGTTTAAATTGGTGTGTGTTGCTGATTTAAGTTTACATCTGTATAGCTGGACAAAAATTCTCAAAGGATGTTCTACAATTTTAATGTTTCTTTACTTATATACTATTCTCACAAATTCTATTTTGGAGCAGCATGTGAAATGAGAAGTGAGGAAGTTCTGTGAAAACATAAATAACTTGATCAGTGCCTATGGATGTATATAGTTCACCTTATAAAAATCTTGTCAAAGAAACAACCCATTTATACATATAAATATGTATCTACATCATCATCATGACCAGGCGTCGCGAACAAAGATTTGGGAAGGGCTCTACCCATGCTTGCTGCAAGTGTGCTGGTGGCTAAAAAGGCCAATGCAGGATAGGTAAGTCTGGTCACAAAAGGCACAGTGGAAAGTCTCCTTAGGTGATACTGGCGAGGAATGGTTCTTCCTGAACCGCCTGCATGCAGGGTTGGGTCTGAGCCTTTCAGTGCTTCCTCACCTGCCATTTTGTCCCTCGTCTGTTGCTACAGGGTTTTGCAATATGGGTGAACCCTTCAAGCCTGCACAATGGATTTTTTATATGAGACTCAGCATGTGCAGAACTGGCCCCACCCTTTACTCCTAAGGTTCTTCTGCCACAGCCGAGCAAGCTTGGACAGTGACAGTGAATACCTCAGGACGTAGGTTTGGTTAGAGTATCCTTCTCTTAGATGGATGGCCTTACAGGGCTAAGCGAGCTCCATCTGCCCAGATTTGGGGTTGGAGTTGTCCTTCTCCTAGGATGGTTGTTGAGGGGCTAGGAAGCCCATCCTGCCTGTGGACACACATTGTCTGACCCTTCAGCTGAGACCTGTCTGGCATGGGAGACCCTACTGGAGGCACAAACCACTGCCAGCGTAGCTCTCAACCTCATTGGGGCACGCAAGCTTCTCTCCCATGACAAGTGGATATTCCTGGAGAAGATACAACTACATATAATTTTTTTTAAATAGGTAGGACTTTAAAAAAATACCTTTTTTGTTATAGTTTTGAAAAAAACTCAGAGGAGCAGAGATACACAGTACATGACAAACTTTCTATGCAAGTCTTTAATAGGTTGGATAGCTTTCATACCTGTGGTTGTTACCTAGTCTTTAAAACTCCTTAGTTAGTGAAGGATACCAATACAAATAACTCTCTTCAATGATTTTCTTTTCAGGTCAGTTATTTCACCATGAATTTGCCTTTTGGCATCTTTTTTACCATATGTTCACTGCATTAGTCAAAAAAATGTAGTATCACAACCATCATAAAAAATCAAGTAATTCAAGCTGAGCAAACTGGCTTGTACCTGCCAAATACTGCACAATTGTTACTTTGATACATTGTCCATTACAGCAAAATCCATCAACAGAATATTTGGAGAGGAAATAAAGTCTTATCACCTGGGGAGGCCTAAAGGACTATCTATAGTGGTAGTGAAATTTCTGTGCCATGGTTTAATTTTGAAAGAACATTGTCTTATACTTTCAGTACTAGATTTTAATTCAGATAGTCATCTGAAGAGATAGAGGTAGTATTCCAGATAATAAAACTGCTGTTCCTCCTGTGCAGCTATTTCTGCACCTTAGTGTTTCATCTAGGGACTGAGGCACACCCCATGGTGTGCACTGTCTGTATAGTCAATAAAGTGATATTCCTGGTTCCAAGAAGATGGCTGCTATCTGTGAAGAGCAGGAAGCATAAGAGAACAAAGAAATCTGTCAAAAGGTTTATATTCAACAGAGTTTTCCCTTTCCTCTTTCTTGGATTGTGTTTTCTTCACTGAGGTACTGCTTTCTTATCTGTTTTTACTCACTCTGCTCTTAGAGTTCCAAATTCAAATCAACATCTTTCTCTTTGAGAAGGAAAGTGGAGTGCAATTTCCACTGGAGTCTGTAATCTATCTTTACTGCAAAAGTGATACAACATACTTCTATCTTCCAGAAATTAGACTTCTCAGTATAACATTCTAAAAGAATAGGTCCTAAGGTTTCCTTAGACAAGTACATGTATATGCAGTACATCTGTAAAGTTATCTAGACTCTTATTTGATGTGCATGCAATGTGAATTTAATCTACTTAATTAATTAACCTTTGGTAGCTGTTTGTGAATTTAGAGCCACATTGGTGTATAACAGCAAATGGAGCTTTACCAGTAAGAATTTTCCATTCACTCTCAGTAAAATGAGAATTGTTACTTTTTAGAATGTGAATGATTTGCGTTTCGCTACTTGTTATTGTGCTAGTGTTTCAAAAGGGAATCATCTTCAGGAATAGTAAGCCAAAGAACCAGACAGTGCTATGGCAGATAAAATTACAAATGGCATGCTCTCCTGCTACAGATGCAAAATATTGAGGCCATTTCATAGAAATTCCTCCTGAACAGTGAGGGGTTTGGAGCATTGCCTGTGATAAATGTAATCCTGAGTTTCCTCAGTAAGACTCCTATCTGGAATGGGGCTTTTCGTTTCTATAGTAGTACAAGGTGTGAGACATAAGTGGGTTTTGCCTTCCTTTGTGAGGAAAAGAAGATCTTCAATGTAGTAGCAAATGGAGGATGCCTGCTTTAGTGTGCATTAGCCTGACCCTATTTACCAGTGGAGTTAAAGTCATAAAAATGGAATCAGGGTGAATATTAGACTGTTCAGAAATCTGTTGTCCCAGGCTGTTTTTAACTGGTGCAGCGAAACTGGAAAGTACATCCTGTGTGACTACAGCAGTTTTCAGTTACATTTCAGAAACATCAAAGGCAACATGTCTTGTACTTCGCCTTTGGACTTGGAAATAGGAATAATAACAGTGAGATGTGTTTCTTTTAACTTTCTGTGTGACTGAGCTCACTCATTATGGAAACTTAGTGTTGATGAACACACTAAGCTCAGTTGAAAATCAGTCTTTGCTCCCTGAGTGCTTATTTGATTCAAGATATTTCTCGTATTTTCATATGTAAACAGATTTTCTCCAGCACTTAAGCAATCACAGGTACTTAGGAATAGTCAGTGCAAACACAAAAAACTGTCATTTCATTTTGTTCATTTGCTTTTCTCTCTTGCATCTTGGCAAATGTACCAGTCTGGTTTTCTCTAACACCAGACTCAGAAGTGATCCTTCTTATCATGCCAAATTCTTCATGATTGGTATATCATTATAAGACAGAAATACAGCATAATAATTCTGGGTTTAAATAGAACACATCTTTGCAATGATACAAATGCCACAATAGTACCAGATCTGTGTTTGTTTGTGTCAATTATATGAACATTTCTGAAAGAGATTACAATTTTCATCTAAATACGCATGTGCCTTTGTCTTCCTTTTTACTGTCTTTCTATTGTCTTGCTTTTGACTACTGCTAAAGACCTTTCTCTAGGACTCGCATTCAGAATTTCACCTGGCCAGAGAAGCAGTTCCACCATGATGAAGTTGCCTATGAACCAGCGAATAACTGTTTTGCTTTCTAGAAGACTTATCTTTCACTTGCCAATCCTAAAAGTATCAGTCTGCTATAAGTGCTCCTTTAAACAACTTTTATGTGCAATCATTCCTCTAGCAACCCAGCAGAAACAGCATCATCTATAGATAGCTCCTGCCTTCTGCATTTGTGCTGCAAGGGGAAGTTGCACAATTTTATAAAACTCTGAGGTGCACATGGGGAAAGTAAGAAGCAGCCTCACTCTTTGAGCCCTATCCAAGATCAGCATTTCTTCTGAAACAGTTTCATTTTGGGAATTGCATGGAAAACACCACAGTTAATGCAGCAATGTTTCCTGCCAAGGAAAAAGAGGGAAAACCAAGAAATGTAGGGGCTGGTGTGAAGGAACAAGACTTCTTTGTACTCAGAGACTAGTGCACCCTGTAATAAAAGGTTCAAGGTCCTAGGAGAGAAGCAAATTCACTATTTCCAATGCAAACAGAAAGGGTGACAATCTCTCTGTCATCCATGGCACAATCAAAGTGGTCAGTTTCTCTGGCAGTCTTACTTTCAGAGGAAAATGTTTTATTTTATTATGAGTGGAATCCATTTTTGTATTCACAACATGAACACCCAATAGAAAGTGATACATTTTGATTGCAAGCAGCTGTTGTTATCTGATAAACAGATGTATAACAAATATTTTAGCAAATTTTTCTCCTCCTCTTCTTTTCCCCTTAAGACTCTGACAAAGCTGATGTGTGACTGGGAAAATTATTAATATGTGAAGAAACTGCCTGTGTCGAAATCCCAGGCAGCAGACAGTTCCGTTTCACAAGCAAACACATCAAATGGCACCTGTAACAATTTGAACTTTGCTCTCTAAAAGTTTGACTAGATAGAGTGGCAAGAGAAGTGTGTGTTTTAGACTGTGAAGTTTGCAGGTGCTGAGGAAGTTCAGTGCCCATTGACTGAACCTGAAACCATAAGTCCTTTAAGCAAAATGCTAGAGCTTCATTATGTCTTTCCCTAAATGCTACCCTGAGAACAGCAGTGTTAAAACCAGAGATGTGATACTACCACAGAAACAGGCTCTCAAGAAGTGTTATTGTGACTACCAGAAAATATTTTCTGCTGTAGACCAAGAAGAGAAAAAGAGCCTTAATCTCACTGTGGGAGAAGAAAGAGTTGTTTAAACAAAGTCCCTGGCTCAAATCTAGAGAGAGTAATATACAGTGACAGAGCTCCTAATCGCTGGTTTTAATATGATTCACTATTTTCTTAACTTTACCTATGAAACCACTGAGGTAAAACCTGCTTGTTCCACTTCATGCTGTTAGCCTTTAAGATGAATACAGTGAGCAGGATGTGAGCGGTGCTGTTACTCTGTGGAATAGATGTCATTTGCATGCATTATATTTAAATCCAGACCCAAGTTCTGCATTAGTATACACTCAGGTTCTCATTCAGAGGTAAGATTCTACTCCATAATTGCTGAGTTACTACAGAAAGAAAACCAGATAACTTTGACACACAAAGTTGTTTGTTTGTTGTTTGTTTGTTTGTTTGTTTGTTTTTTTAATTTGGTATGTACAAAAGAATTAGTAAGGTGCTGCATATCTCCGAACCAGGTTTGCTGTCCATCAGCTCCCAGCAAGTCCAGCTGACCCCTTTCTAGAAAATACTGTGTCATTCAGAATACTCACTGTACAGAAAAGGCAAGCATCCAGACTTTCACTTGATATCCCTAGGCAGGTTGCTGCAAGATGAATTTCAGGTTTTCAAATGAAAATAAGCAATAATGATCTAATGGCAGTTTTAATTAGAAAAGGTACAGTTCTTCAGCGCATTCCACTCAGGTTCTGGGTGATGGAAAAGCAAATCAGAACAATCACTGCTGAATACAGAGATGTTCATTTTGATCATTCCAGGAAATTCTAGTTTCATACTTCATATTGCATACTATAAACACTGTATCATAATTTTTCTAGACTTTTCTGGTCAGATGCCGTAAATACACATGGGATATGTAAACTAATACTATACTCATCTACACCTACATCAGATTACAAGTGTCATTAATATCAGTAAATTGCCCATTAAAAAACCATAAAAATAATTAAAGTGCACAATACTTGTGCATCTGCTAATATGACTGATAAGGGTACAGGTTGGATCCCGATTCCTTGGTCTCCATGTGTAATTTTTGCTTATTTTATCACCTGGGAAGTGATTTCTATAATAGATTCCTCCAAGCATAAGGTGCTACAGCTGCTTACTGTAAAAGTGAAAGCTAATCATGCTCACATGTGATTTTATTTAAGCTGCCTTCACTTCTCAGGTTGAATGATTTACATTGAAAACTTTGCCCTTATGGTTTCTTATTTGTGCTCTTCATTTCTTTTGCTGTTAGGCTGTTCATAGAATATAAAAAGGTTAAGAGTGCTTGTGCTTTAATTAAGTTTGACCATACAGAGCTAAATTGCTAATAAGGATCCCAGACAACAGTGAAGTATAAGATTATTCCTTGGATTTGCTGTTAAAAATCTTAATTCCTTTATTCTTGGTAGCTGTGTGTTAACCTAAAGTTCCACAATGAGTATTTGCAAGTTTTCAAAATTGTACTGCCTAGGAAACTCTCAATTTTATTCTTTATCACCCTAGGTGAACTAGGAAGGTTGTTTTTATGAGATAAAAACTTACTGAGTGTGTTTATTCAAGTTTCACAAAAACAAACAAACAAAAAAGGAATTTAGTAATAAAATTCAAAACAAAAGAGAGAGGAAACAATATGAAGAGCAAAATAGGCTTTTAGGACATAATTTTAACATTTTTAGGAAAAAAATGCTTCTAATCTATTCTTTCTAAATGCAACATTTTTTATTATAGACTAGAAAATAATTCTACAGCCAAATGACAGCTGATTAAAGTGATTTTTCATGGCTGTGCAGACAACAGAGATCTATGTATGGAGCATAGACAGCTCTGGTATCTGAATAACCTCCTCAGAAACAAAGTTTAAAGCAGCATGAAAGAGACAGACCACTCTCAAGAACAATGAGGAGAAAGTGTCATACGATGTTGCATAGCTTGAAATATGCTTAGCTGTAAATAAAATCATTACCCAGAGAGCTTTCAAGCAAGAAAACCTCCATAGTTACAGGCTATATATGGTCTCAGCTCTAACTTTGTTTCCTTTTTACCAGGTAATAGTTTTTGTCCGTTATTTTATATAAACAGTACAATTGCTGATTAATATTTAATACAGCATGAACCCTTAAAAGATGACAGACTTTATCTTGTGCACTGGTATCCTAGTATAGCAGAGGATTGTGTTTGGTTCTCTCTACATGTGGGGGTTCTAGAAAAATAAGTGAGAATCTCTAATTTTCTAGCTGACTGCCCTGTCAAAATAAGCCTTGAAAATGTAAACCAATACACAGTAGGCTATTTCTTTTACTGCATTTTTCTTATAGATGTCCAGAAAGCAGTGGAACAGGCGAATAAATTACTTATATGCAAACATGTACAAAGGAATGTACATAAACTCTTTAGTCAGAAACCAGTTACATTTGCAGTTAACTTAATGTAATCTTCCCAGTTACTTCTCCAAATCTGTAGGCTGGATCTTTGCTTTGTGGACAAGAATAGGTTGCATTTTTGTGGGGGAAGATGGACATGTTTTGCAGGCACAGACAGGTTCTGAATACTAACTCATGGGTGCAGCCTATATATACATTTTGCAAGACTTTCTCTATCCATTTGTGGTCAAAATAGCCTTCTTTCCTTACTCATCCTGGCACAACCTGCTGGGTTTCTGAATATTTGGGTTTGACATTTTGTTCCTCTGGCAACAAGATTGTTATGGAGAACTAATTAATATTTGGGAAATGGACAGTTGTATCAGAATATTTCTGTTTAGGCCGATGATGTGTCTTGATCCAGTTAAGGCTACCTTAACAGTGCTTTTTAAATTTCTGAAATGAAAAAAATATCATCTTTATATTTTTCAAATTGAAGTTACTTGTGATGTCTTAATTTTTTTCTGTGCTACTTTATGAATATTGTGAAAATATTATCTTTGTATTTTATATTGTGTGTGTATTTATATTATATATACCTATATATATTTCTCTTAAGTAAACATCAATACTATGGAAGTAATTTCCATGCTGACAACATCAATGTAAAGCCATCAAAACAAAGTAATGTTTTCTAAACAAGCACTTCAGTTCTCTCCATTTAGGAATGCTTTAAGGGCTTCCCTGGATTAGAACTTCTCAGTAGATTGTTTCACTCTTCTGCATTTGCTGTCTTTCCCAGCTTCATGGTTTTCTCCACAAGCCTTCTCAAGGCCTGATGCTCCTTACCATTTTACATCTCTGTATCCCCAAGGGCTGTCAGATATTCTAACATTTCCTCTGCTACTGCCAACAACCCCAAAACATGCCTGTGCTTGAAGGTTATTTTTTCATGTTTAATTAGGTGCTGTGATTATACTGGAATTTCTGGTGTTTGCCATGATGTTAGAGAGTCACCTTGTCTGACATTGCAAATTAACTGTATTTGCAAAGTAAATATTTTCTCAGAGGTTTCAGTTCCCAAAGAGCATATTTGAAGCTGACTAATGTCCAGATGTACTGGTGTATGATTGCTCACTGGGCCATGTGCTCTACGTTGCAGCATTCTTCAAACCAAGAGACAAAATTTTATCTTCTGCCATGTGTCTTTACAAAACCACATAATTATAGTGACCTAGGTGACACCTGAAAACTATGACATTTATCTCATTATCTGATAAGGATGACTCTACTATACTATACCTTACATTCTGTGCATGCACCAGTCAGCCTACATTCAACAGGTCTCTGGAGTCCTAAGTTTTTCACCTGGTTAAAAAAGCATAATGGAGATAAAAGAATTGGACGGCATTATGTCAGCACTACATCCAAATCCCAAGTGCTGATTAGCCCTGGGGCAGGAGGGTGCAGTTGGCTCCTGTTCATGGAGTCCAGACAAAGAGTGCAAAGCGGAGGCTGATGGCCTAGGCAAAAAAAGTGAGCTTTACCTAAGTCATCTCATTTCTCCACCTTTCACATGAGGAAAAGTAACAGCTTTCCTTCACAATGACACTGGGAAATGAAGACATTAGTTTCTTCTAAGGTACTTGAAAATCCTCTGATTGAAGATACTGTGCAAGAGCAAATTGTTTACTGTGTCTACAGATTATACATACCTGTGGGCTTGGCTTGCACAGAATAAATGATGTGTTACCAGCACAGGCCAATTAGCTGATTTTAGGGATAGAAAATAGACAAAGCTTTCTGCCTTTATTGTATGCTAAAATAATATAGTTTCACCCTGATTTTGCTCCCTGCTTTCAAACAGGTGAGTGATGTGACCCTGTAATCTTTTATTTTTCTAAGATATATGTCTTGTTAACCTATTAATCTTAAAGGATTTACGGCTGGAAATAAAATCTATTCTCTCATTCTATTATTTTCTTTATGAAAAGACTTGATTAGAACAATAGTAAGAGTTTTATTGTTTTAGTAAGGGCTACATTACTCCTTCCATATTAAAAATCTCATTTAAAGTATTTTGTTCCACATTTCTATAACTTTGCCCCTTCCCCTGAAAAATCACTGACTTACCATGAAAACTATTATGTAATTACCAGGTCTGTTAAAAAAAAAAAAAAAACTTCACTAAAACCGTGAAAACTGTGGAAATGAATTATAATCACTGTTTTCACTCTCAATATCTCCCTGAAAGCATGGGCTGCACTTAATGTTCCTTTGGCTAAAAGTTGACAGGTGCATCTTCCAGCTTTCAAATGTGCTGTAAATGGTGCAGATTGCTTTGGTGTTATGAAAAACTAATCTCCACTGGAAAACAAACTTTCTGATCACACAATTCCACTTGATTAAAAATATTTTTTCATATGAGTTCCTTTTAAAGAAATCTTCCCTTTTGTGGGGGTAGAGGGAAGTACTATTACTGGCTAAGCTTAGATGTAGAAGGGACAGCAGTTCCTGTTTACCAAATGAGTTTCTTTTCTTTGCACAGTAAAGATTTTCCATTAGAAACATCATTAATTAATTAAATTAATTGCTTTAATTAATGCCACTTTTCACATAATATACAATGACATTTCCCTACCTCATTAAGACTGTAGAGATGATTGGAGCATGACTTCTTCCAGGGCCTTGCTACAGATCAGGGATCAAGCAAGTTGTCAAACATCAAAAAATAAGCAGCCATAAGTGCCATAATAAGGGAAATGCAGGCTTTGCTGAGAGCAGTGAAAACAAACACTCAGGTGACAAGTCCTCAAAGTATGAATGAAGGTGATACACCTGTTTGAACAGTAGCCATCATGCCAGTGTCTCTGTAAATTTTTCTCTTAATAGAAAACTTGGGAGTGGTTGGCCTTATTTTTGAAAAGATGGAGTTCTCCTCGTCACTATTTATGTTACACAATTAACTTCAAACTAAAGAAAACCAGCGCCACACTATATTTAAGCAGAAGACTTTTCTTAAGCTGAGTCCTTTCACTTACTAGCCTCAGTAGAGAGCTTCAGTATGCATTTTTTGTATGATGACAGATAGCATGACAAAAATGACCATACTGACAAAAATGGAGATTCTGTTTGAAGATGTTTCAGTATTCCTTCTGTGGGCTCTAAATTTTCAAAAGCAACTCAGCATGTTGTTTACTGAAATATGCTCTCTGTTCATATGTTTCAAAACAGAGCAGACCTTGAAAAAACAAACTTTATTTGTAAGGTGTTTGGGGCATTTACATATTTCACAGAAAGAGTAAACTTGACAAAATATACTCTTTCATATGTTTCGATCATAACAGTATTAAATTACTTTTGAAGGGAATAGAGAAGAACCAGACGACCCAGAGCACTCTGGATTTTTAAGCCTCCAATACCTTTTACTAAGTGACACCTGTGCAACCATTTTTCCATGCTTATACCTAGATAACTCTTGAAATTAGAACTAAGAACAAAGTGAAAAGGATGAGTCTGCAGTTCTGAAACACTGTTTCTCCTTCCTTCCTTCCTGCCTTTCTTCTCTTCCTTCGCACAGCTATTGTTTCCAGAGCACTATTAGGGAAACTGTGGTTCAGCTTTTGGCATGCAGCAGAAGACAGTAGACAGAGAGCCACTAAAAGAGTGTCAGGATGTCTAGGTCTGCACTGCCATGGTTGCAGATCTTGTATGCCATCATGCTTCTGGCAGATGTGCAACTCTATCTCTCTGCCCAAGTTTGCCTGTCAGCCTGAGGATTCAGCAGTTCACGGCCATTTCAGTTGTAATAAAGTTATGTGGGCTGACTATGACAGATTCATCTTCACCTATTGTCCCCTAAATATGCAGTAAGGATTGAGGCTACCACAGTTTGTATTTCAATTTCTTGATATGAAAGTGCCCAGTGACTCCACTTGATACTGTTACACAGACTTCCAAAGTCAATCTTTTTCCTGTTGTTTCCCAGCAGACTACAGCCTTTTGTCCTTCCTTTGGGAAATCTTAGTGCTTTTTCTGTCTCCAGGATCAGGGCACATGGGAGTTCTTCTCACAAAGTGATTTGTTCAAGTTAAGAGCTAGCCCTGGCACCAACATGTCTAAACACTCTTTATTTTCCCTGGCTTTTCTCATCATTGAGATTATGCAAATTCAGCTTCCACAGACTTTCTGTAGAACCACAAATGTATGCAAATATTTTTCTTTTTCTGGGACTTAGTAGTTCAGTTTTAGTGCCCATCTTTCTCAGATTTTCCATTCATTTTTTGCAATTCATTATGAGAACTGCTTGAACCTGCCTTGTTACCGTCAAATGCATTGCTATAGCCACTAGACAAATACCACTACAAGCAAAACCAAATCCAAATGCTAATCCAGTGTGAAATATTAGGATGTTATTACTGGTTTCTAAAAGTACCTCAACACTTCAGAGATGTAGTGAAACACGTGGGGGATTTGTTTGCTTAGGTGGGTTTTTTTAGGAAGGGCTCCCACATATTCTTCTTGTGGCACAAAACTGAAGTGTTTGAGCATCTGACAGTTTAAACAAAGCTCCTGCCTCATTATGAGGAAGGCAGGCAGCAGTCCTTAAGAAGCACAGACAATAATGACATTTTCTGCTTAGCTCTAATTTTGCTGTAGAAAAGCTGACTTACTGATTTATCTGTTTAAGAGGCCAATATAGTGTGGTGGTTTTGGCTGGGGTAGAGTTAATTTTCCTCACAGTGACTAGTATGGTGTTTTGCTTTGGATTTTTGCTAGAAGTAGTGTTCATTCAGAGATGTTTTCCTTACTGCTAGGCATTGCTTACACACCATATTTTCTGCTCCTCACTTCACACCAAGAGGTCTGGGGTTGCACAAGGAGTTGGGAGGAGACAAAGCAGGGACAGCTGATCCTGACTGACCACAGGGATATTCTGTATCATAAGGTGCCATGTTCAGCATACAAAGCTGGGGCAAGAAGAAGGAAGCAGTGGGATGTTTGGAGTGAAAGCATTTGTCTTTCCAAGTCACCACTATGGGTGATGGAGCCTGCCTTTCCTGGAGACTGCTGTCCATAGAAAGGGGTGAATGAATTCCTTATTCTACTTTGATTGGGTGCACATCTTTTGCTTTACCTATTAAATTATTTTTATCTCAACCAATAATATTTCTCACAGTTTTACCCTTTCAGTTCTGTCCCTCATCTCAATGGATGAGTGTGAGCAAGCTACTGAGTAGCCTTTAGATGCCAGCTGGGGTTAAACCACAACACAGTGGAAAGCCTAAGAAGTGAGTCTAAATACATTTCCCTGTTTGTGCTTTATGCTCCACCAGGACTGCATTAGCCTCAGGACCCTGTTGTCCATTCAAAGACAATATAAGAACATATATGATATTGCAAATGGAGAAAACATCAAGTGAAGGCTTTAATGAGCCTCATTCTTACTTTGCTGGAGAAAGAAAATCCATGCAGAAGTTTCTGGAGTTGAGTGATTTCTGATTTACCTATGTCCCTGCAGTAGGGAATAGTAAAATTGCCTCTGAATTATGGAATTTTGCTGCTTTTTATGCCTCTTCCTGTGGTATTAGACTAGGAAATTTTCAAAGGCACTTCTAGAAATTCTGTACCAAATTTCCATTAACTTTTCTTAAGTGAATATGACCAGCAGGAACAGATCCCTCGTTTATCTCATAGTAGACATATCTGCTATGAAATGGCTAAATCACACCTTCTCCAAAGATTCTCTGGAGAGATTCAGCCACAGTTACCCTAGTGACCACAGTCATCAACTACAGGATAATTTGCAGAGATGGTAACTACTTAAAGAGGGTTTTGCCACCAGGAACTAAGAAAATGCTGAACATTCCCCACAGCTAGGAAAATCGATGAAATCCCTGTTGTGCACCTTGTAACATGCTCTAGTATAGATAATCTTCTTGAGAAAGACAGCTCCTCCCTCATTTAAAATGGACACCTACAATTAATGCACTCTCCTGAACACTTTGATTTCACCATGACCTGTCTCTACCCATGTAAGACTAGGAAAATAACAACACTTCATCTGATGGAGATTATAAGGATAAAGGCAGCCCTTAACAAAGCTCTTGGATAATGTAGTGAGGAGAATTATAGAAAAATCTATGAGGAAAATAATGATTCTGCACTGAGCACAAAGACTGACCAACATATAATAAAAAGCAAGGATGGTGACTATGAATTCAGATATTGAAGTACAACCTGCCAATGGAAGACTATAGAATGCTACAGGGAGGTAGACTGTGTAGGATTATACTGTCAAAAACTACTTAGAGGCACAATATTGACCTTTTATCCTCTTAAACCATACTGTGGTCAGCAAGAAATAGTTTCTTCAGATCTCAATAAGCTCTGGCTTCAGACTGAGGAGTCAAGATGTGTATCCCAAATGAGATTTTAAAAGTAAGATGACAATATATGTCATCTTACTCTGGTGTCACCAGTGGGCTCATGCACTGCTGTTTCACTGTGCATGGCAAGTAGCACAGAAACCTTCACTCCACAAAGAAATTTCAAATCTTTGTCTTTAACTTTCAGTGGAGATATCAGGACAAGGTGTGAGTATAAATAGGCTCACCGCAAACTCACTATGAATTCAGAAGCCCTTTGGGAATTTTGACAAGTCTTTGGGATTGATTCAGCCACTTGGTGTTCCGTCAATGAAAAAAGAGGGAAAAATTATGTCTAAAGATTGACAAAGGAAAAAATAGCCCTTCCTGCTTATTAAAATTCACCCTTAATTGTCAGAAATCATTTAGAAATTAAAGAATATATATATTGTTTTTATATGTAACTTACAATCAAAAACCCTGTGCTGGTTTAAATGTAAACTGGCAGGAGAGAACAAACTCAACACAAAAGAGATTGTAAGTCAGAGCTACAATTTAATAACAATATTACAATAAATGCAATGGCACAAAGAGAAATTGGTTTTAACCCACAAAACCCAGAAGTACAACCCAGCACCCTGGGGCAGGAACATAATGATGTTTGTTAGCCCCTGTGCTGAGACCCATGTGGTTCCCTTAAGTCCAAAACAAAAGGAAGTGGAAAAAAAAACCAACCAAACACCCTATTGGTGCAGATGACAGTTGTAGTCTGGTGAAGAGTGGTGGTATCCTCCTGTCGAGGTTCTGATCCTTCTCCGGATCTGACGATTGGTTCCCCAAGGTCTTCAAACCCCAAGATTATGTACCCTCGGGTCCAGATGAGGAACACCCAGTACCTACCCCAGGGTGGGGAGTTACACCATAGGTGATCTAACTCTGGGAGTCCTGGGGTATTTTGGAATCCTTGATGGCCCATTAGCAGACACACCCCCTCAGGCTGGGTGTGAAGGTGCTAACGACTCCCTGGATGGGAGTTATCACAGCTCTTATCTCACAGGTGTCTTTCACACCCAGCTCACAGACTGAGGGGGCAGGTGTGCCCTGGGCAGCTGCTGCAAATGGTCCATAGTTAACAGTTCATGGGAAATGAATAGAGGGTGCAGGATACATAGCTTTGGTCACCCCCACACAGTGATAAACTGGTCCCACCTGCTGAACTAGG
>JAWWEV010000095.1:20008224-20018687 GCA_035583235.1 Hafferia zeledoni
ACTGAGGCAATTACTACCTGTGCTCCTGTCCCATGAAGTAATCAGGCCAGCACCTTAAAATCTTTTTTAATTGCTCTGGTACTTCTTTCACTGATGTCATCACTTCCAGCCTGGACAACAAACAATGGGTAATAATCTGAGGGTTGAATTAGCTTAGGAGGTCTCTTAGTAAGATCCCTCACCCTGGCCCAGGGAAGGCAACAAACCTCCCTGTGGGATGGGTCTGACAGACATAGAGGGCCCTCAGTTCCCCTCAAAAGGGAGTCATCGATTACAACAACCCTTCTCTTTTTCCTTGTATCTGTAGTTGTAACCCGTCTGGCAGACGGGGGGTAACCAGAAGACCTTGTAGACAGATATTCCTCCTGTCCTCCATCAGACTTTCTGAGTCCAGGGCCATATACCTGTTTTTTAAGGGCACCGGTAGGTGAAAGGGGTTGAGAGGGGTGTTTTTTCACCTCTACGACCAGACACCTGTTTCCATTGCTCCCCATCCGTATGGTCTGTTCTATCTGCCTGATGGCAGGAGGGGTTGGGCTTCACCGAATCCTGCTGGGCTTCCTTAGGGGTTGAAAGGGTGTGACTCCACCAGTCAATTTCCCTTTCACTCTCCCTTATGCTTCTGATCCTTTCCACCCCTTCCTTTAGCTCTGCCACCAGGCACACTGGAACACTGAGAGCATGTGCCCTGCCCAGCACAGACATTCAGATCAGCTTCACTATCCACTTCACTACTAGAGAGAGGAAAAAGGGGCAGGAAGATGCTGGAAAGAAAAAGATCTCCATGCCTGTTCATCATATCATCCTGTCTAACATTTTATTTGTCTAGAGCCTGTTGTACAGAATTTACAGAGTATGAGAAAGACACTATCTGAGTCCAAGCATTTTTCCTAGGGTACTCTTTTTGAAATTAAATGCGAATTAATTAAAGAGTTAGAAGGTCTTATTCAATATTGTGTTATTTTATAATATAGGGAATTAAAATATTTTCAATTTTCTAAACTTTTTAGGAACCAACTCTCACGAGCAAGGTGACAAATTTTTTGGCTCAGCATATGAGGGCAATGAGTTTATCTAAGCATTGATGATTGGATTGGTGGTTTGGGACTGATTAGTCTGAGCAACTCATTTGCAGATTTGAATTAAATAAGTGACTTGTGACTTAGGAAGAGGGAGTAATACCAATAACATAATTCCCTGCGGCAAAAAATAAGTTAACATAGAGGCAGTAAACTTATCCTAGACTCACTTTACCAGCCTATAAAATGCCAGGAAAAAAAAACACTAATAAAGTCTGGGCAACTGCTGTATTTTAAGATAAACTTCAAACTATTAAGATATGTGACATCACATTAAAGTGAAGTTTCTTGTTGAAGCAGAACAGCACACAAGTCCCATTTAGATTTCAGTCAACAAGTGTGTTTTTGAGTATGACAAAACTCACTTACCCAAGTTCCTAATGAATGAGAGCTTCCTTGACAATAGGATTTAAATGTGAATAAGGAAGAAGATGTTAATGAATGGTATGTCTTCCTTGGAACATATTGCATTTCTGCATCAACATTATAAATAATTGAGTAAATTCTTGAGCCAATTGTCCAGAGACAGTTTGTAAAAGCAGTAATTAAAAAAAAAACTCAAACAAACAACAATCTGAATAAATGACTATAATAAGTGGAATGGGAATGTGCAGTTGTAAGCCAAAGGTCAGCAAAGCTAAATAGTAGGCAGCATTCAGATCTTCTGTTGTATTTATCTAAATTCATGTTATTATTCTGTAGTGATTGGTTTTGCTGGGAGATTAAAGTACAGTTGACCTCCTCCCCCTTCCAGTACTTAATTTTAGATGTAAAATGCCAAAATATAGCTGTCTGTTAGATAAAATTACATTTTAAATGGTATTAGTTGAGTCAAAGCTCACTGCCAGAACTTGAACGTTATTTCTTTCATATTAACGCATTGTATGCAACATATTTCTTCCAGATATCAAATAGTTAAATTAAGTTTACACATAAAATGTCATCTCTGAGACTCAGTCAGTATGGACTGTAACTTTGATTTACAGAAGAGGTACTTCGCAGCAAGTGCAAACCCCACCCCCGGTTAGATGATTTTGGAGTTTAGGGAAGTGTGTCTGTGTCTCTACATCTTTGTTTGCTCTGAAAAAGAAGGACCATGTGACTGCTTTGTTCCTCATCATCCCCACTATTCACAATAATATCTATTTTTGGTCAGCTTTCACTGTTTTTTACAGATAAAAATGGTCTTAAGAAAATGAAGTTCTCATATATTTAATACCTTTGACAGTTAAGCAAGAAATTGTAACCCTAATACTGGCACCATAAGTTTTAGGCACAAACACATGAAAAACAGCACACTGCAGTTTGCATTTGGCAGCTGATTCTTGAAGACAATGTAGAATCTACCACAGTCGGTGCTGTCTTTCACTCAGTTGACCTGTCAAGGAGGAGAAAAGGCCATGTGGAGGCAGGAAAATGTGCCACAATTGGCATTAAGGGTGCCCAGATTACTTCAATGATCCTCTCAGGTGAGCCATGGAAAAGCTGAGATGGGAGGAAGTATAAAGGGTACAAGGACTTCATGTGAACTATCTTGTGCAAAGAGTTCTTTATTTCTTCTTTTTTAACACAATATCAACTTTGCTCTGCCATATTTTTCTGTTATAAACTAACCATGAAAAAAAGCAAGGACATTTTCACATGGGTAAAAATCTACTGAATTTATGGGTTAGAAGATGGGAAACACGAAATGATAGGAGGGTATGAGAAATGGCTTTTCAGATGTTGCAGACAGGAAAGTGTGTGTGGCCACAGACTTGAGGGAGGGAAGAAGGAATGGTGGAGCATCTTGACACAGCAGTCCAGAAGATTCAGCAGCTCCCATGCCAGTGCCAGAACAACAGAAAAGAGGCACATGAGGGTAGAGTAGGTTAGAAGACGAAGACAGCAGCTAATGCAGTACAGTAGGAAAAACCTCTGGAATGTTGTTGAACAGAAGCTACAGAGGGACTTCCTTGAGGAAGTCTCAGATCTCTTTTACTGGAGCACAATGAAGTCATCCACCTCCAAGAATTATCATAAGAAATCTGATAATCGTCTTGTAGATAAACTGCTGTTAATGTTATTTTCACTCACACTTTGGAAGCAATATGACACATGCTGAAAAAAAGGCTTAGCAGCAGGTTTTTAGCAGCAAGAAACTGAAGAGACTAGACTCTTGAGCATTACAAAGGGGTCATTTTGCTTTCTTCATCATCTTGTGGAGTATCTATGATTTGAGTAGACCAAAATTTGTTTCAGTATCCTGAAATGCTGAGGTGCTGTTGGTGACAGTGGCAGCTGCATATTTCACCTACACAAGGTTGGAGTACAAACAGCACATGTGATTTAAGCAGGAGACTTACATGGGAGTAAAAAGGGAAAAAATTCATAGTGGCAAGTTGGTCTATCCAAGTGAAAAAGCATGAGCTTGACTCCAGACACTCAGTTTCAACATTGCTCAACTTACTGAAATAATTCATCTTCTTAAAGATAAGCATATTTCTGTATGCTTTGCTGCATGAGGTGCATTAAGCAAGGCATCACATTGCCAGTTACCCCATTTACACTCACTAAAATGTATCTCACGGAACACCCCAAGGAAAACTATGGCAAACCTGAAATCACTGTGGGATATCCGGTTGCTGAGGTATTTTATCTGTCAAATATTTCTGCAATACAGCACCCCATGACTCAGGTGTTGCCTTTGGGGAGCGGGGGAGGGGGAGGGCAGGTCATTTTAAAGAGGAACTAATGAAGAGTTAAGAAATACATCTTCTATTTTGTTTCTGTTTTCTTTCTTTCCAGTGTTTCCAGCCAGGCATTTGGGATTTAGTTTGGTTGGTTGATTGGATGATTTCTTGAGGGGTTATGAGTGTGTGTTTGGGTTTGTTGGTTTTTTTTTTTTCTTTTGTAAAGAAAATGGCTGCTGTGGTAGGAGTCCTGAATGCTAGTTATCATCCACTTGGTTCACTCAAGGAATTCATGCTGAGTGAACTACTGTAACACATGAAAATGGTGTGACAAGTAGATTTCACACTCGACTTGAATCAGATAGGTGAATGCAAATTTAATTTTGCACTAACTTTGTAGCACACAATTGCTGTCTGAACATTTAGGCTAATGTCAATGCAAAAATTACAGAAAATTAGCCTGTTTGAGCAATGCATGGATATAGCAAAAGTATCTTTCACTACTATCAAAATTCAGAGACTTTCAGCCACTCTGATAGAGTGATGTAAAGCTGAGCCTTTGAAGAATGCTACATAATACATATCACACTGTGCAGGTTTCAAAACTAGTCAGGGCCTATTGCCAGATGATCAGGAAGCATAGGCATTTATCATCTGAGGATGCAGGACACTGTGACCTAACAGTCTCAACACAAGGAATGAAGAATTCAGTTCTACTCTATCACTGATTAGCTGTCTGCACTGAATTAACTTATTACTTTTTACCTTTGCCTCAGTTTCTCCTAAGATGCTGATCTCCTGACAATCTATCAGTCTTCCCTCCACCTGCTACACGCATGCATTGAGGGGTGGCACGAATGCAGACCATGAACACCCCTGACTAGTCACACCAGCACCTGGAGCGGGCATTGCATGTTGTGGGAATCTGCACTATCAGACAGTTTCTCTTCAGGACAAACCTGTTTGGCAACATTGGTTCTTTATCAGCATGCAACTGGGAATAGCTTCAGGGCTGAGACGTGTCCTGTGACACTGTAGAGGGGTGCTTTAAACAGTGTTATGGCATTATGTGGGAGAAGGGAAAAGTTTGTAATAATGTTTAATAAAATTCCCCTTTCAAAAATGCAGAAATGCTCAAGATAAACAGTCACTCTTCTAAATCTCACACTCTTCCGTGAAACAGCAATAGTGAACAAGCAACTGTAAAAAACAATGGGTTGTAGCATCAAGTTCTAAGTTTACCCTTGCACCTTTATATTGCGGGAGACAACAGCAGTACACTATAGGGTTCACACACATCAATGCACCCTCTATTTCAAATGTCATGTTTGAATGCCTCAGGACTAATAGTTGGTTCAGTTGTCATAAACCAAGGGGAATGTTGACTGAAGGCAATGGAGGATAGGGGCATTGTGTTTTAAGTTGCCTAGGGCTTATGGGACAAAGGCTTCCTTGTTTCAAGCAGAGTAAACTCGTCAAATCCACATTGTTTCAAGACCGGTTTTACCCTGGGATCAGAAATGGTTAGAAAGACCAAAACCACAAAAAGACAAGTGATTTTCAACCCTGTGGGGAAATATTACATTAAATGCAATAATAAACCAGCATCTTTATTTTTCTTCCATACTCATCTATATGTGGTCATTTTTGTCATCTCTGCCTTGTAAAGAGAGTCAGAATTTTATCACTATATGTTTAGGTTTTATGTTTTCAGTTTTGGGGGTGAAAAGGTTTTTGTTTGGTTTTCTGAGTTTTTTCATTTGGTGAAGAAAAACTGAAAGAATAGCAAAACATTATTATTGCATGTCTTTTTATTTTTTTTTTAATCAAGGAATAAAAAGACTCAAACACACTCTGAATCTTGCAGTGGAAAACAAAAGTGTTTCACATTGTTCATTCATGACTCTCTGCTGTAATTAAGCATCTATTGTTCCAGATGGCTTAATTTTCAAAATTAACAAATTTCAGCTCTGCAGAATGCTTTATTTAAAATGATGTAAAATACTAACCAGAAACTTTTAAAACCTTCAGCTTCAAACGTCCCAAAACACTAGAGACTTTATGACATTTGCCATGGAGGGCAGAGATATAATGTCCCAAACTCTGTGCTCTGCACTTGGCTCATGCATTTCCCAGGATTCAGTTCATATCCAGCAGCATCTTTGGTGCAGATTCAGCAAATCTCTCAGGCATTTCTTGTCCTCTTTGCATAAGTTTTCAGGGGTGGACTGAGCCTTCAGCAAGTGATATTTGAAGGAAGACATCTGGCCCTAACACACCAGTCAAAAGTAGAGTCCTCCTGGTTTCTTGGGACAAATATGTGCAATACCACCAACATCAGCATTGAAGCAATTTGCCACAGTTGCTTATGGAGGTCAACTGAACTGTTTCCATTTGTTCTCTGTCTATGGCAGCCATCTGCTTGCTTGAGGAGGCAGTCTGCAGATATATGTCATGTGCTTGTCCTGCCCACT
Organism: Hafferia zeledoni; assembly: GCA_035583235.1. Classification (NCBI taxonomy): domain Eukaryota; kingdom Metazoa; phylum Chordata; class Aves; order Passeriformes; family Thamnophilidae; genus Hafferia; species Hafferia zeledoni. The sequence continues at coordinate 20,014,450 of JAWWEV010000095.1, forward strand.
GAGACCTCAGTATATGGTGGGACTTACCAGTGGGTTTGTGCCCTTGCATTCTCCTCTAGACCAAGTCAAATGCAGCCTTTAAGTTTAAATTTCTTTATCAGCAACTTAATGTGTCTCTGGGAAGGAAAATATTGTTCTGAATGTTTTGTGCAGCCTTTTATTATGGCATGCACATGTGATGTTACGATGATGTGTTATTTCTTGTTTTCTTGCAGTTTGGTCCTGAGGATGAACTACTTTTACAAATAAACACGGTATTGAACTTAGAAGTCTTCAGGCATTATAAACACTTTTTTCATATCATACACTATTTTTGCTGGATCATTTGTGGCAACCTTTGTTATGCAGCTCCAAACTTAAAACAACTCGAGCTGGAGCCCCCTGAAAGGCACATTGCTTATGTTTTCCAATGTCTTTGGTAAGGGCAAAGAACTTAGGACTTCAATTGGAAAGCAAGTGCTAGCCCATATTATGGTTTTTGGATGGTTTCATGAATAAGATAAGTTTTTAAGGCTATAAAAGATGTGAGTGATATCCATAGCAATCTGACTAAACTGGCATTTCATATCAATATCCAGCACTGAGTGGGGTCTGCTCCTTCTGTGACACAGTGCAGTATCATTGTCTAGTTTCTTAGAAATGATTCTCCCATAGTGCTTGGACACAGCTGGTTTTGTGTCAACATTCCTGAGTTGATAGTACTGAACGATTGCAAGTGCCTTGTTCCAAAGAGAAAAATCACTTTGTGGAATTGATTCTGATCAGAGTCCAGCGTGTGCTCACTCTCTCTTGGCAGTATCACTGCCTGGGTGCTCACTCACTTCCAGGAGCAGAACAGAGAAGGTGCATAGTATTTTTGCTTTGTGTCAGTGTCTAGAGGTCTCCAAAGGCCACTGAAGCAACCCAAATTTGTCTTTTCCTTGACTCTCTCTCTCTGTACCTGATAAATGTTGTGTGTAATGGTGTGTAAAGCCAATACCACCTGAGGATTCAATTTGGCCAACAGGTCTCTCTAGGTCTGGATTTATGGTTGCCCCATATTGCTTGATCAGCATGATGCTGCTGCAACACAGTCAATATTCTGGGTCACTGTGACTTTTTGCACTCTTTAAAATGAAGACTACTTACTATCAGACCAAGCTGATTACAAGCAGCTTGTACTCCGCCTTCTGGTTTTATCTTAAATTTTCCTGTGCAGACTTTTTACCGTATTTCCTCTGAAGCTGCATTCATAAAAGAACTTTGAATTTTATCCACCACCACTTCAAACACCTGGTTCTGCCTCTAAAAACAGGCTTATTGTAACTGACTCAAACCACAAATGAAAGCACAGGGAAAAGGATTGTTTGATTTGCTGTAAAGTCACCATAAGATTTCTTTCAAGCACTGCTAAACAGGCTTCTCAAAGATCTTAAAATCATCTCCGGGGCCAAGACCTCTGTTCACTCATTAGACTCTTAACTGACCTATGAAAGGCTGTACTTAAATGGAAACAATTCCTTTCTAAGACCTTGGCCCTTTATGTGGGCTTGCATCCTGCACAAGGAATGGTCTGTGTGCTCAGAACTGTGGGGCATCAGGCAGTCGTAGAAGCTGCAAGAGTATGGGAGAAGTGTAGGAGTAACTTGCAGGTTTAGGGAAGAAATAGCACATTCTAGGATGTTAGAAACACAGAGAGTTGAGAGTGGGAGAAGAAAATTTAAAAAAAAACCCAAACAGTTCTCTAAAGGATTCCCTTTTAAAGATGTCATCACGAAGGACTGGCAGAAGAATATCAGGAGTGTACAGTCTACATCAATAACAGCAGCAAGTGGTAATAGGAAGTCTTGATAGTAAACTGGGAGTTTCAGCTGGGTAACTCCTTCCAGTTGCTGCAGGAGACATAGGAACTGAAACACAGAAGCGACATGGTGTCCTTGTACTGTACCACAGCACCGAGGCAGCTCAGGAGGTCTGGCTCCCAGATCCACATCTTACTGGATGTTCTTTACTGTGTATATTTATGCTGCTGCTTGTGAGATGAGGAGCAGGATCTGCCAACAGGAGCAGCTGGTGGGAGGTGAAGTCAGAGAGCCCTTCTGCACTCAGCCCAACCCTCTGGGGGTGTGTTGTGCTTTAGTACTCTACACTCCATGAACACCATGATCAGCTTCACATACTGCACTCTATTTAACAGCATTTGCATCTTCACTTGCCCTTGAGTAGAGAGTAGAACAGCATCCAAAATTCTACAGCTCCTGTGTGGCTTAAATATTCCTGCTTGTGCTTATTGAAAATATAAAATAAAATATAAAATAAAATAAAAAAATAAAAAATAAAAAAAAAAAATAAAATAAATAAAATTTTAAGAAGTAAAAACAAAATAAAACCAAAAATACCCAGACCAATTTCCTCCTTCAAGACAAATTAGGAGCAGTTACTAGACATAGTGAACTGTTAAAATTCTCTGATATAATGTAAAACATTCTAGCTAGAAACATCAATTTAATTATTCCATTGGGGAGCTGAGGATCAGTTTAGGAAGAATAGTTTCGAGTTCAGGTCAAGTATAAAATAGTTGTTTTGAAAGTATGTCATTTTAGTGTTACCTTTATTATTCAAGAATATTTCTAGATTGATCTTCTAAGTCTTCTGTCTATTATAGTTCTCTTAAACACTGAATTACTAATTAAGGACTGGAATCTCATGTATGTATCAAGTTTAATGCAAAACAGTCAGTGTGGTAATATATAGCAGAATTAAGAAGTAATAGATAGGATTCAAATTTATGGCCCTTTCACAGTGTTTACTTTTGTGAACAATGCTGCTACATTGAATTCACTCTACTGAATGCCCCATTGCATATCTTGAAGTCAACAAAGTTCTTCAGAAAGCATGTTGACCATTGCTAATCTCTTTTGAGTCAGTCAGATCTCTGAATCTATCACAGTTCACCCATCATCAATTAAAAGATAATCTAATGAACCCTGTGGTACCTCAACTAAGTCTGATATAGCAAAGATTAGGAAAATATCTTCCAATATTTCAATACATCTCAAGACATAGACAAATCTGGAAATTGGCTGCCTGGAGTGGAAAATAAGTGTTTGTTTTAGGTGAATGACTGTGAAATTCAATGATTAGTGTATTATTCTCTAGTTTAGTGGGTTTCAACACAGTAAGTACTTTTTAAAAAATCATACCACAATCCTGTGTGTGAACACGCATCTCTTTCTGAGCCTTAATCTAGTGTGTTCAAAAAAATATTCTTGTTTCTGAGCTATGAGTGAACAGGTGTTGTGCTGGGTTATTTTTATTACTTTTTAAAAAAACATATTTTGCATTTCCAGGAGATTTTACCTCACTTGAGGCTGCAATCTACCATACACCTATTTCAACATTATATGCTGATCATTATAACATCAGGCTAAGAACAGTTAATATTTACAATAATGACAGCTTTGAGACAGTTATTCATGCAAGACTATTTAATTTTTTTGAATGTTCCACCTTCATGGGCAATACATAGCCCTCTGGCAGGGACAGGGATCACCTGGACCATCTCAGGTTAGACTTAGGAAAGACCAGACCTGAAGGAGAAGCAGAATTCTCCTCTGATCTTGTGAGCAGTGAGGAAGCTGCCCACACCCAGCTCTAGTCAAAGAATGGAGCAGTGCCCTCACTGTGTGTTCCAGTGTTTTCAGCTGAGTGTTTGATTACTCAGTCCCACTTTAAGATCACCTAAGACCTGAAGGATCATGACTAAGCCCTTCTGTCGGGCTGGGTGCTTTTTCTGTCTCTGTCTGGATAGATGATGAGTAGCAGGGCACAATCTAGGTGTATTTCCAAGATGCAACAGAGTATGTGTTTAAGATCAGCAACTGAATCACATAGAAGAAAATGTTGGGAAATTAATTTCCACCTAACTTCTGTCTTTCTTTTTTTTTTCTTTTTCTTTTTCTATTTGTCATTATTAATATAGAGTAAGAAGAAAGAACTGACATTCAGAAATGATCCATGAGGTCAATTTGATAGGGAAAACTGTTTTGGTAAGAAAGCTGTGATCACATTCCAATCTGCAAAGTATTTTTATAAACACTGTGTTATGGGTTTGGCCAGGTGGGCTAAATTTAGGCTTTAAAGTTTAGATTAGGCCTGAAATTGTCAGGTGATTGAGCTGGTCTGAGCTAGCTAACAGCTGACCTCTTCTAGCCAATAATATTGTATTCCATACCATACTACATCATCTCAAAAGGAGT
>JAWWEV010000095.1:20030134-20042225 GCA_035583235.1 Hafferia zeledoni
CTGATCAAGCCTTCTGATGTCTGCTGTGCCTGAGCTCTTCTGACCATCAGTCCACAGCCCAGCTCAGTATAAGGGGCCCCCCCTAAACATAAGAAAGAGCTGCAGGAGTTTCTCATTTACATATACCATGATTAAATTATGCCATAGTGGACAGGTCTTGAAACATAAGGGAAGGAGCTACAGAACTGACAGTAATGTGGTTTTGGGGTGTCAGTAGCCTGTGCCTTTGCAACAACTCCACTGCAGCAGCTGGGCTATTCTCACTATCCTTTTCAAAGGCATGGATTTTATGTACCTGTCTTCTCCTGTCAATCATTTGAAGTCTAGCTAACTTGTTGCAACGCTGATGAAATATGATTCAGGCAGGCCAACAAAGTCACTACTTGCAGCTGGAATAATGGTTTTATTTTAACTTATGATGTTTTTTGTAGTAGTAGCATTCTTGCTGATGCCACTAGGACAGAACAGAATTCCCATCCTCTCCACAAGTCTTCTGCAGTGCACTCAGCAGCACAGACATAGATTATTCATATATTGTAATGATATATTCTAGTAAGTATGTTCTTGATACACAGCCTTGTCATCATGATAATTCAATGGAGATTTTACATATAGGAAAGCATATCAAGGGAGGAAAATTATTTTAGTAAATCTAAGCGTAGGAGCCACCTGCAAATATATACGAGGAGAGGGGAGAGAAGGGGAGGGGAAGGAAAGGGAAGGAGAAGGTTGACAAAATATCTAAGAAAAACATCGGGGGGCGGGGGCAGAGGGTGGAGGCAGCAGCAAAGTGCAGAAACCTCCTGATTAACTGTAATCCTTAGATAAATTACACATGTTTATTCAGGAGGTCAGTCACTTCTGTAGCAGAGAGAAGCTAAATATCTGGTTAGTCAAGCATAGCAATTGTATTCTGAACACTTGGCAATAGAAGGAATTCACCATTTGATAAAACTGATTACTCAAATTCACGTAGTAGGAATAGCCAATGTTTAACCTAGGCTATATCTCACAAGTGTATAATCTATGGAAATATATGTAGTATTCCATGAATACTAAACAAATTCATTATCATCAGCAGTATTTGCAAAGAACCTCTGTGATGGAACCTTTAAATTAAATTGTATCTCTTGATTTTGCTGTGTTATCAGTCCATTCTTTTTTTTTTTTTCCCTCGTTAAAGTCATCAAGCCCATGAGCTCATGAACACATGAAAGCACATTTGAGCAGCTCAGTCCAAGAACAAAGCAGAGATAAAGGAGTCATTCTTCACATCATCAAGCACCAAGCACAGTGAAGATACTGGGATTAAGAAATACACAACAAAATATCCATGCTAGGGATATAGAAAGGACTCAATTTGCTAATCTTTATTCTAGAAAGGTATTGTAATGCCTGAGAGGGATAAGATACCCTCTGCCACTTGGAACAGTCAGACAGATTTCTGAAAGACAATTGTTATGAAACTTAAACCAGTTTCTTCCTAATGAGACATGATACCCAATCATAAGGTAACAGAAAAAAAAGAAAACAAAACATATTTTTTGTATCTGTCTTTCAAACTTTTACCAGGAACACCTCAGTGATGCCATCAATAGACTGCTTGCACTGGTACTGCTCAGAGAAGCCTTTTCCTCATGTGACAGCAAATTCTTTTAATTTGGGGGAATTACCTGCCAGAACACTTATCCAAGTTGGACATGACTTCTTTCATTTCTTCATCATTGCCATTCAATCATTAGGGAAACAACAAATTATTGTTTTAACTGCTGCCCTGATATTATACAAAACCTTACACGCCTTAATCTATTAGTGACAGTCTCTTTGACATCATCTTCAGAACAGTGCAGTTCACAAGATGCATTATTTGCTCTTACAGTGCTTAAAATCTACAGTCACCAGAAGACAAAGACTACTGATTCTGCATGTCTAACAGTTCTGAGTTTATGCCTTCATATTTCTGTGTTGCTCCCAGTAGACTAATAGAACAAGCCAGCATCAACACTCTTGCTTTTATCTGAAACAGGGAATATGTATATGAACACCTTTGAGCTTTAGTATCTTACATTTTTTAAAGAGTGCAGCCATCTGGAGTGTATATTTTCAAGCAAAAACTTCTTCTGTATCTAGTAAAATTGTTGAAAAGAGCCTTTACTTACAGTTTTATCAATTTAATTGTACCAGTAGATCTCTATTTAAATTTCACTATTTACCCCAATGAGTACCTTCTTATCTTTATTTCTCTGTCAGAGATTAGTTTGAGTGCTGTACAAAAAGTGTGATTTTATTCTCTCCATCCAGTGCATAAGCATGTCTTAAAACAAAGCATCTCACTTCAGTATATGTAATTAGAATTAGTTGAGGAATCAGAGAAACTTGATGTCATTATTGAGGGCAAGTGGTATTGATAATTTTTAACTGGTCACAAGTGAATAGCAGCATTCTTATTTAACCAGCAGGTCAAACTGCATGCACTTTACTGTGTCAACATTTGAAACAACTTTGTAAGTATCTTTCCTGCATCCAATTTTTCATGTATGAACAGGTAGAGATGAGACTTTTTTTAATAAACTTACTTACATTTGTCACAAATGTTCTTCAGAATGGATATAAGATGTGCAAAACTAAAAACATGGTTGAGTTAAATTCCATTGGAAATAAAAAGGAGTCTTCAAAAAACCTTTTCTTTTTTGGTATACATTTAGCTCTCTTGTAGACATGGAAGTATCTTCCCTGTTTTCACGTATCTAATTTCCTATTCAATACAGATACAAAGAAGGACACCACTAGTCATATCAAATCAGCCCTAAGGTCTATTTAACACTGTATGTCTTCAGTTGGTGATAAGTGCTAGATGCATCAGAGAAAGTTTAGGCCAAAACTGAATAAATTGTCCCTTGATCTGTGTTAATAGAGACTGACTAAAATGTTGATGACCAAGATAACACCTCTTTCAAAATTTTGTCACCACTTTGAAGTTCAGTGAGTGACTCAACTGTTCAAATGCTTCATCATCTTTTCTAAGTAAAGCAATGCGAAATCCTGAAAAAATGCCTATATTTCATACTATGGGGAGACATTTAGTGCACTATCAAAAGATTTCTAGCCCGCTTGGTGTAGTCAAGATCATCTGCTCTCTCCTAAGTTTGCTGAGCATGCTTCAAACACTCATGTTCATGTACCTTTGATTTGTTTTACTCTGTTACATCTTCATAGAAGAACTGAGAGAGATAGAAAGTGTTCAATGCATTGTGTGACCTTTGTCTTTCACTGTGGAATGACTGCAGTAAACACATACTTACAGAAAGTAGGTAATACACCAACAGAGCCAAGATATGTCACTGCAAATATAAGTGGTTTCATGACATTACTTCTCTCTTTCCATTTTCCTGTGAGATATCGTGTCAACACAGATTCCTGCTCATCAGCGTTTCACTGCTCTGGGTGTATTCTTTGTTTTATCACATTTTCTCAGTTTGGGCAGATGTATGTTTTTGGCAACACCGTGTTCATCTGTTGAAGTCCCTATACGTTGCAGCATAGCAGTATCTAGACTGTCTATGCCTATTTCTACATGTAAGCCCGGATTTCTATTGCCAGCAAAGATCTCCTTTTGATCATATAAAGAAAGCAAAGCAAACCTTAAAAGACTTAGCTGCTATACACTTTTCATTAGCGTTTGTTAAGCTTCTCATCCAATACCCATAGAAACCAATGGCAATTTTTCCTTCTTTGGATATCAAAAAACATTTGGGTAAGTCCCCAACATATCTGTTCATCTCTTCTCAAAATTGTTAATTACTGTATCACAGAGAATTGAAAGTGCTTAGAAATATTATTTACTGTGCAAGGCTATTAATATCTACAGGAGTGCCATAGTCTGCTTGACATGGCCCAAACAGAATGAATGATATAGAAGATGTGCAGCAAGCCTTTAATTACACCATTTTACACAACAAATATTCATATTAATTAATTTTTTTTTTGAAAAGGCATTTCAATCTGACACAAGGTCCTTTAGAATTTACCATCTAGAGACATTCCAGCTGTTGCATTGACATGATTGTTGCAGAATCAAAGAAAGTGAATCTTTGAAATAGATTTATGTATACGAATCAGTCACAAGAAAAGTATTTGGAAAGTTTTGATTGATGGAAGGTGGAAAAGATTACCATGTTTTACTAGTGGCAATAAACCAATACCTTTAAAAAGGTAAGCATCAAATTTCTGTTAAGATTGTGATGGCAGAAAAATAAAGTATGGACAAAAGTATTAAAAGTTAACTGAAAGCCAGTTCTAAAAAAAACCCAAACAAACAAACAAACAAACAAAACCCTGACTATGAGACTTCACTTGACTTTGACTCCTTGAAAAGATGTGCTGCTAAAACAGAACTTTTCACAGGCATTTCTTTCAGACTAAAAGTAGCCTTTTTTTTTTTTTAAGCAAAAAATCCAGTGAATACCTAAGGAAGAAATCTTTGAAAAGTCAAATTAGCTGTAAAAACTTCCTAAAGTAGTTAAAGTATTTTTCAGGATATGATTGATGAACACATGACAGCCCTGAGTACTTTGAAGAGATGCACAAAATCTAGATGGTAAGGCAAGTATCCTCAGGTGAGCTGTCCCATAATAAAAGGTTCCCTTAGTCTTGGCTTTATCCTCCCTCTCAAATACCATAGAGACTTCCGCATTTTTGAAAAAATCCTACAAACACCAATTACTTATGGAGTCACAACTATCTCCCAAAAGTTGTTGTTTTCTGAATTTTTCTGTAGGCAAAATACTTGACTTTTCTTGTAGTTTTTGTGACCTTTATTTACCTTTTCTTCCTTAATCATCATGTCATCTTGAAATTCAACCAGAAATTGACCTAAAGTTTGCCATCTCATTAGCCACTGATACTTTCTTCTCATTTAATAACCACAATTTCAGAAAGCAAGGAAAGAACATACTTATTTCATAACTGAGGCATTCACCAAGAAACTTCTTTGTGCATTAGGTAAGAGAAAATATCTCTGACATACTTGGAACTCCTGACAATTTCTTAACTGAAAGCAAGTTGACACTTGATTATATAAAAAGCAAAATAAAAGAACAGTGTTACAGCCCAGTGTCACTTGCTGTAGTGCTTCCCTGAAATGAGTAAGAACAATGACTGGATGCAAAGTCTATTTACACAAAATGACAGCTATCTCACCAGTGTATCGACAAAGTTAGCATCACACAACCAAGGTTGGTAGATTAATATTTGAACTAAATTCAAAATTCCTTGCCCAGTTCAGCCAAAAAAAACCCCCAACCAACCAACCAACCAACCAACCAAACAAACAAACAAACAAAAAACCAAGCAAACAAAAAAACCCCAACACAAACAAACAAGAAACACCAAACACAACCACCCCAAAAAACCCCAAAACCAGTAGTGTTACATAGCAGCTACTGCCACAATCATCCTGAATCTTCTTCTCATTTTTATATCCTTACGTAAATACCTGTGTTTGACCTAGCAATAAAGAAGATGAAATTTCAAGATAAACTTAATTGAGCATAAGTATTGCTACTGAAACAATGAAATGGCCAACGTCTTTCCAAATTTTACCATTAACCCATCCCAGCTGGGTGAAACTCCTCATACAAAATTGTGGTTACACATAATGCTGTCTTGAGTTATTTGGCATGTAGTTCTTTTTAACTGTTTTTATTGTCAGCATGCTAAAAAGTCCTACACAGCAATACATGTACACGAAATTTCAAAAGGGTCTTAAAAGTCTCTATTGAAAATGTCAGCTGTTCCTCAAAGGCCACCAAGTGTTCCTCTTAGATTAATTGTTGCCCTGTCAAACACGTCCATTTGGTTTACACGGGAAGCCACTAACAGTCATTGAAGTGATTTTATTTAGAACAAACACAACTATAGGAACCGCATAAAATAGGCAGTTGGGTTCTATAGTATTGAATTGTAAAGAATTTTCAATCAAGAAAACACTTGAACAAACATTTGAACCAAATCTGTACCCTACCTTAAAGGAGGTTCCAAACATTTCATGGAACAACAGAAGTACAGCACAACCTAAGGAAGGTTCTACTTTGAGGAAGGACATGACCTGCAAAGGCCCCTCCCTACCCAAGCTGGCCTATGATATCACATATCTGTTGCTTTGAGCAAAGAATGACAGCTGTGAAACCAGATGTCTCATTTCTAAACCCTTGAGGAGTCACTGTTTGCTGTACAGCTCTATATCTATCCAGGTAATAACTAGAAGAGCTAATGCCTCTACATTGAAGTTCTGTTTCCTCAAATATAGTGGGAGTTTGAAAATCTATAATAAGACTACCGTGACTCTTCTTAATTTAGATCATCTCAGTGTTTTCAGAAGATTGCAAATGCAAAAGATAACTTGGGAAACAAGCTACTTAAATAAAAATATTTCCCTGGATTAAGCCATTTATGAGTATAGACATTTAATCTGAAGATCCACACATTTTCCCAAGTGCCAGATCTCCAAATGTGTGGTAAGGGTCTACTGGCTGCAAGAGCATAAGCAACTGAATAAATACTAGTAGAACTGAATTATTGCTGAAATGCTACATGCAAATAACTATGCATCCCTTTCTAACTATAAACATTCGATATTTAGAAAATAAAACCAATTTAAATATTCTTAACATTTTTATATTCCTTTATTAAAAAAAAAGAAAAAGAAAAATAAGGAGTAACTTCATTTCAATGCATGATTTACAATGCAATATTGGAATAATTTTTTTGCAGCCTGCCCCATACAAGAACAGAGCACCCCTTTTCTCCTTTGTGACATGCACAAGCTAGTAATATAACAAGTTATTAAATACTGGTTGTGAACTGCCTCAATCTGTGGCCTCCACAGGTCCTTAGCATTTTAAAAACTGCCACCCTCTTTCTTTCTTTGTCTACTATAGCTTTTTCCAAATCATATTTTGCTAGTCAGTTGTCTGTAAAGTGTTAGATATTTTATGGCAGATTTGTGGTAAATTTATGGAAAATATTCGTATTGTAATTTTTGCTTTGGACAATAAAACTCTAAGGAAACCTAGATAAGGTCTCTTACCAAATAAACTTTCACTGTCATATTATTGTTTTAGCACAATTCATGTAAATATGCATGTACTCGAGCTTTTAGTGAATTTCTCATTTAAATAGTCAAATTCCAAAGTATGCATTAAATACTGCATTTCTAAGTATCTTTTAGTTATTGATCTCTGCTACTGTCCCATGAGTAAAATTCACACTTTTTTCTAAGTCTCATGGCTGGTTGGAGAAATGGCAAGAGAGGAATATCCAGAAACAGTGTTAGCTGCAGGGTGTTTCTCAGAGTAGCAGATTGTTCCAGCAGGAGGCATTTGCATCTTACATCTTTTCCCCAACAGTATGGGGACAGGAGGTAGGAGGGCAGCCTGAAAGAAGCAAGCCACCCTGCAGGAAGCTGGGCACTTCTGGGATGGCTTCCTGCAAGCCAAAGAGGGCTAATTGCTCTGCAGGTGCTGCAAGCTGCAGCTCTCCAGGGCTAATGCTGTCAGAAGAAAAAGGCTAACACTGATGATGGGCATGGCATTTGCTTTGTCCCTGCAGGGCAGTAATGGCAGTGGTCAGTCTAGGCCGAAACAGGTAAGAGTGGAACAAAGTGACATCTGGACTAGGAGATTTGTTTTGTTCTTCCTCCAGGGCAGCAGAATATAACTTTTACCTACACTACTGAGAAGGCCTTAATGAGCACTTCTTCTCCACTGTGCTAATTCAGGTATTCTCTACACAGGTCTGAGTCATACCAGAGAACATTAGCTGAAATAAGAATCACATAGGGTTATGCTCTTGAAAAATTTTTGAGGAGATATTTGCTCTCGCAGTTCTTAATATGTGCTCAAGACTCTCTGATGGTTAGCTCTGTTTTCCATCCCACCCTTAGGGGAAAGGAAACACCCAAGATTCTTAGATTGCTCATTGTCAAAAGGAACAAAAAATGTCAGAGGGTCTGCAAAAGCTTATGAAGTTCTATTAGTAGATCTTGCACTTATCATGGAAACTGTCATATGATAGACCTTGATCTCCTATATACACAGCAGTAGGTTTTGAGTAAAGGAATAGGGTGAAAGGGCAGAGAGAGAGAGATGAGTTAAAGAGGGGAAGAGAGAAAGAAAGGAAAAGATGGAGAAAGAAACATCCTGGGTCTATCATTGATCCAGTTAGTGGGCACCCAGGGTCCTGAGGCATACACACTCCTGGACTTTGTGTGAGTACCTTTTTATAGGTAAGTTTTTCCCACCCTGGAGCAAACTTTCTCTCTTTATATGCAAATCAGTTACCATGTGCAGTCCATTCTTCTAGGCTTCTATGGAAATGGTTCAGAGAGCTTCAGGGGCCTTTTGCAGTCCTGATCCCCCCTTACTGGGTCAGCCTATGGTCAACAGTTCATGCTCACTTCTCGACTTCATTCCTGCACTTGTGCTGTACTGTATTGTGCTTATATCCAGCATCCAGAACAAAGACGTTTGTCCCAGAAAAGTGATGCCCTACATCCATATGACCCCTTCTCCAGCCACATCCTGTTTTTTTACAACATGTTACCAACACTCTTTGTTTGGTTCCACAGCTATCTGGCTAATTGTGTTTGAGACAGACACATTAGCCCGGTTTACTTCTAATTTTCTATACTTTGTGAACAAGAATGACTGTCACCAACCATTGACAAAAAAACGTTTTCTAACAAAAAGAAAATTTGCTTTAAATGCATCTTGCAGGGATGAATCTGGGTAGTTGAGGTCAACATTTGGTTGAATTCTATCCTTCTACATTGGGAATATGTGTAAAGCAACTATCTAAATGCTGAATGACTTTTCAGTCATGAATACTGTTCATACTCTTAGGATGGCAAGTGGTCCAACGTGGTTCAAAATAATAAGGACCTGGCTCACTCAGAGGTTTGAGGCAAATGAGCAATTTATTAATATGGCAAACAGCTTTTATAAGGTAGGGGTGAAGCATGGGCAGAACAAGACAATGAAGGGATTGGGATAACCATATAGGGAAAAGTGGTGCAGTGCAGCAAATCTGAACCAATAGGACAGTAAAGAAGAAAAGCCATAGGGAAAAACAAGGAAGGTTCTGGAACTTATTATAACTGGGAATATACAGAGTACATGAAATAAATAGACAACTATGAAACCTCAAACTTTTATCTAATGACAACTGCAAAAACTTCAAATGATAATCTCTCAAATCATAAAGTCCATTTGCTCTAAGTGTTCAATGAACTGGTGGCAACCCTCTCCTCCAACAGTCCAACGTCTCATATGGCAGGAAAGAGCAGCAACAGGTTTATTAGACAGTTTTGTATGGAAGAGATGTTTCTGTATTAACTGTTTTATGTTCAAATATCTGATTTCAGTTAAAGTTTAAGCTGTGCAGACCCTGCTATCATAGGTGGCATCAGGCTACGTCAAAATAAGCAGCTTGAATGTTTCTTCTTTTTCAGCTGCCATGTTTGTGAGGCATGGACAGCATTGTTGGTGGTCTGGCTGAAAAAGAGAAGAGTTTTGGAAAGGCAGAGAGTATTGTGGAAGAAACTGTAACAGATTAGGCTTGACTGTGAGGCAATATCCTTTTGGAAGGCTTGTATTCCTCAAGCTTTTCCTGTTTGCAGGACTAAGCATAAAATTTTCTATCCTGGCTGTTAAGCAGTAAAGCAGCATATTAGAACTTAGAACTTGTAGCACTTTATTAATATGTCACAAATATTCCATTCAATAGAATCAGATTTCTTTCACCCAGTAAATAATGCACAGCACCCTACATAGGACAATGCTAAGAGATTTTAAATTCTGACCCTGTAGGGACAATTTATAGTCTGTTTTCCTTGTTCCAACTGTTGAGTGGGTTGGATTCTTTTCATCATTACTCTGTCTCTTATGTTTATTACACACTCCCCCTCTTTTTCTGAAAACCTGGATTGCCTTCAGCTGTTTTTTGTTACTTAGTTTTCTGTACCACCCTTCCTCTCTCTTTTTCTCTGTGAGATAGATTTGATTTTCATCTCTGCATTTTCCTTTCACTTAAACCATCATCTCTTTTTCCCTCTGTTTTCTTTGATGATATATTCTTCCCTCATCATATGTTTACTATCATGTTATCATATGTTACTAGCACAGAAGAAAGTTATGACTCATTTACAGCTGCCATGTCTTACAGAGCTGGGGTGAGAGGGCCTGTAGTGGATTCAGGAGTTACTACTGTCATATAGGCTGCTCTCCCAGCTCTTTCCCGTACACAGCCCAGATACAATACCATTTCTCTTGTATCTGGAATCACCACAGAGAGTCTCCTCAGGAAGTTCTTGCACAGAAGACAAATGACAGATACAGAGCACTTTGTCCACATACCTCTAACAATTTCCCCATTTGAGTCAAGGATATTTGGAGTAGTATATGATAAAAATTTTGTGTCCTCTATTCATAATATAAAAAAACCTATGCAATCTGCAAGTATAAAGAGATGGCACAGAAAACGGCAACAGCTTAAATGCTTGTCCTGCCTTCAATCAGACCACTTCCTGCCACTTCCTTGAAGTATCCTGCAGAGAGGATTTAGAGGGAAAGGCTACGTGACTGCTGCTCCAGCCAGCAGGAGTTTAGTTGTTAGCAACTGTGGTCTTTAATGAAATTACTACTTCTTCTACTCATTTTCTTTTTCCTACCATCAAATAACACATATGATAAACATTTGGCCCCAGTGCTCTGTTTCTCCCATCATTTTTATGCATTTCATTCAACCCTTTTTACAGATCATTGCTAGAATGAAAAGACAACAGAAGTCCATGTTTGATCCAAAAAGATCAAACTTTCCATTGTTCTTTTAGTAAGAGATCATATTTGAGTACAGAAGTCTGCATACGAATTAGTCCTCTTCCTTGTGACAAGTTAGCTATTTTCAGCTCAGTGTAGCAATCTTCGATTTCTTGGTTGTAGCTATGGCAATAAGATTAGATGATATTCAGTAAAATTAATTTTACAAATTAACATGGGAGGATGCCCATGACTGTGATATCAGAGATGTAAAAACATTGTGGAATGTGATTAAAATTAAATCAGAACTCAGAATGCTCCTCAAAATAGTGATTCTCAAACTCATCCAGCACCATCTGGTAGTTTGTGAATGACTTACAGTTAGCCACAATAAACACGATGGGATCAATGGGCTTGATGGGGCTTATATTTCTTACTCAAAGCCATTCTGAAAAGGCATTTTAACCCCATTTTGGGTGGATGCTGAATTCTTTGATCTGGAACTTTTGTAACAGTAGCACTCAAATCAATTTGAAACACTTACATTACAGTACAAATCTACAAATCTCATTATGGTCTGAGAAGAAATAAAGAGAAGAAAGAAAAAAGTCATCCTCTAGGCCTCAGGCCATGTTATAATGAGAGTAAGAATGAGCCATGGTAGATACCATTTTGAATTCTGCCTCTGCATTTCTGCTGCATGGTACAGTCCTGTCAATGCACCAGAACAGCAGACCTTAAATAGCACACACTAAAGATGGTTTTCTGAAGTTTTGATTCATTTTCAATAAATCTTAGGATTAATCATATTTTTATTCTAATGAGTCTCCTGTCAATACCTAACCTTTGCTGTTTTTAATAATATATATGCTGTCAAAGTTAGAAGGCAGGTAGGTTTAGATATGTTTTTTTTTTTTTCCCCAGAAGTTTAATGAACACCTTTTTTATCATTATTTGCCTTTGTCCTAAGGAAACAGTTATCCTAATAAGAAAAGTATTAGAAAAAAGTGTTTTCAGAAAAATATTTGACTGGGGTTTTTTCCTTGGTATGCTAAGATATACTTTTATATATCTGGTATTGAATAGATAGGTTTCTCTCACTGTATATTAAGAAAATACCAAATTTTGAAAAACAATTTGAGTTTTATTTTGCTGCTTCTTCTCCTTCTTCTCCTTCTTCTCCTTCTTCTTCTCCTTCTTCTTCTCCTTCTTCTTCTTCTTCTTCTTCTTCTTCTTCTTCTTCTTCTTCTTCTTCTTCTTCTTCTTCTTCTTCTTCT
>JAWWEV010000095.1:20061503-20083926 GCA_035583235.1 Hafferia zeledoni
TATAAACCAGAATTTCAAGAAACTGTTACATAAAATGTAGCAACTGCTTTCCCCAGCACTTTGTGACCAAAACCAGTAACTAGCAGGCGAGGAAAAGCTTGTGAGAGATAAGCATTAGCAGCTTGAACAGGTATTCCTGTGGAGTAACTTCAACTTCTCCTGGCTATCATTTTTGAGTACTTGGACAGCCATTGCTCTGAATGCTGTTGCAGAAGAGCTTGGCTCTTAGAGCAGCTTGCTTTAACTGCTGCTTGCCATTGTTGCTAAGCTTCCTGCTGTTTTTCTGAGCCTCAGTGCAGGTTAATAATACACTTGTTTCATTTTTAAATTTTGCACGACAAAGACACTAAGCAGAAACTAATTTCTTATACTCCAGTGAGTGAAGGGCTGGATATAAAAAGTCACTGGCTGAGGGCTGTTCTCTGTAGATTAATGTTCAGGTGGACTTTGGCTGTGCATTATCATTTCCACAGAAATAAACCAGTTGTTTCTGGGGCTTGCTGCCTGAACCATTGAAGTGCTCCTTGGCAAAGTAGAGGATTCCTTCCACCAGGACCTGAACAGTCACTTCATGTGCATCTTGCAGAGAGCTGCATCATATACAGCATTGCTGGAAACAGCACTGTAATTAGCCATCCTCCTTAGTCATGAACAGTCCAGCAGGAGGTATTGTAACCCAGCAAGTACTGTAGAGGTGGAACAGGCATAAACAGGTAATTCATATGTGCTGACGATCTCTGTGGGAACTGGGGAGAGGACAGCAAGCTGTTACTATTTGTACACCTACTGCTTGGTGTCCTGAAATCCTGCCACTAAACTGAGCTTTCAGCTTTCTCCTGACCTTTAGTGAGCACACTGGCCTGTGGCTCTGGGCCATCTAGAGTCTGTTCTCATGCTGGGAAGCTCCCTTCTTACTTCTATTCTGACACACGGCAGTTTTTACTCCCATTTCACTCAGGTTGAATGTGGTGAGGCTGCGCAATGTGTTGGTGCAGAAGCAGGAGGAGACCACAGTCTCCAGCATTACCTCGTTAATACATCTTTCATTGTTTCAGTTTAGCAACTGGCACAGTAAGCACCATGACTTTGTTCCCATGACATTTCATCATGAGAATGTGTGCAGCTTTGAACAAAATGTGTGGAAAATCACTTTAGGAGTCAACTTATTCAAAATTTGCTCTTGTTCAAGACTCAGAAACACTCTTCCTGCAAACCTGTTTGAAGATGTAGCTAAAGAGCAGAGACTCTGATGATAATTAGATCTCTAGCAATTGTGGTAGGTCAAAGAACAGACCTGTTGTATCAGTCTTGAATGCAGTTTTACTAGCCCCTTATTTAACTCTGTTTTTTAACCATCTTGCTTGAAGGTTTGTGTTAGTTCTTCCCTGTCACTTATGTCTCTGTTTCTTGACCTATAAATGAAACACAGAACAGTAGTAACGTTTTTAAAAAATGAAATAGTGAAACATTAGGCATTGCTGAAGATTTAATGGGAGAAACTTTCTTAAAATGTCACTCAACACATTCAAAACTATATCAAACACTTTCTGTACTACAGAGGAAAATGACTAGAGACCTCATTCCTTATGAAAAATCAGCCTCTTTCTTTTTCCATCTTCCAAAACAGAAGGAACAGTATAGATTATTGTTGTGAAAGTGGATTGCTTTAGAAACTTGGGTTTTGTCCAACTGGAAAAATGGAAAATGTATGCATGTGTAATAAGGAAAGAATAACCAGGAAGAAAGGTTACTTTCAGTTCACCTTTGTGTTATTCTTAACTGATTAGTTAATTTTTAGAACTTCAAAGCTTCTAAATGGTGTTTGTCCTCTGGGCACCTGGATGTCTTTCAGCTGTTAGTCTGGGACTTACAAATTTAAAGATGAGATTTTCAAAGCTGCAGGAAGAATTTGAATGCCTAATTTAGTTACTTCCAGACCTTCTGGTATTCAAAGACCTATCCTAAATGTTTAAAGCCAGACACCCATGCTATGTTAAATGCCATTATAATGGTGTTGACAGTGCTAAGGTATTGACTTTTATTTTTCTTTTCATGCTTGAAGTGTTTATTTAGAAAGTTAACAATGCATTTGAGTCTCTAACTCAGGTTCTCAACATGAATGCTCTGCCCTTACTATCAGTATGTCATATACACATATGCACACTCACATATTCTTTGGTGTAATGGCAGCTGACAAATAAAAGGCAGGCCAAACAGACAGCTCTTGCTGCTTGAGCATGCCTAACGTAGGAACTTCAGGCATCTCAGGGAGTGGAGCAAACACTTGGAGCTTACGGGCAGCACCCAACAAAATGAGACCATTATGACAGACAGTTAAAGGCAATTGTGTTAGAAATATTTTGGATTTCATCAATCTAGTGGCTAGAAAACAAGGTTTTGTGGCAAATACTACATAGTATATCTGTGCTGAATTGCTGAAAACCTAGTGGTCAGAAGTTTTGATTAATTTCTTAAAAGTAGTCCTAATTAAAGTGCTTAATTGTACTGTAGCTTTGATATTTAATGGACAACCATTAAGTAAGCCTTGCTTAAATGAGAAACAGCTTCTGGACAAAATATAAAGGTAGAACAAATTATGTGTTTTATGTCTGTGATATGTGTGAGTGAGCAAACTGCAGTGAATCCTGCACTAAAGAAGGACAATTTTATACAAAACTTAACTTAGTTTGTCAGCTTTGCTTCTTTTTTATCTAGAATCAGATTCCTCCTACTCCTTTTATCCCCACCCCAGCATTCTTTCTGTATCTAGGAAATTGAAATCATAATATCACTTAGACATCTGGGAGGTCATCAGATCCAAACTCAAACAAACTAAACATTATGAAATGAATCGTCTGTATGGTATCTTCAACCATGTCTAAGGTCCTTTACAAGTTGTTATAACAAGTATGTAATGTCCATGTTCTCTGACTTAGAGAAATTGTAAGGACAAACACCTTCACCAGCATGATCAGTTTTTTTAAGGAAAACCCTTAAGAAATGGTTATGGTGAATTCATCTTAGTCTAGCATTATCATTCCACATGGCTCAATCAGCAAGAAGTATTACGAGTTCCTTTAATTCCTACACTGGTATTATCTTTAAAGAAGAACATCCCATGGTGAAGAATTGCACTTTGTTCTGCCTGATATAAATAACTGTATTAGGTTAATATGATTAAGGCTAATAAGACTCTGAGCCTCATCCAAAAATTCTGCATTAAATCACATTTACTACTGATGAATTCATTAGTAAAATACGAATCACCTTTTAAGCAGAATATATACCAGGGTTATTCCAAAAATGCCAACATCCAAGCATTTTCTCTGTGGTGCTTCAGCTTCTATGTCCAAGAAAAGTATAGAAGAACAAATATGCTGCTGATATATGCTCTGACACTGAAACTCAGAACCCAGAGAGCAAAATTTATCACAGCTAGAAGGAACAGGGTAAGGTGGATAATCACCAGCATCTTTACCTGAAGGGACTGCATCTTGCCACTGTTCCCACCTGTTTACACCCTTTTTTCTGTTATATTTAGGAGCAAAAAGGAGAGGAATATTTGCAAGATTTTGTGAATAACAGAGCATAATTCTGGATGTATTTGGGGCACTATAGATCATGATTGATTTTTCCCATGATTTTCTCATGTCTGTGGACAGTTCTCAAACAACTTACAAGAAAACCTCAATAATCACAATTAGAGTCCTGTAAAGATGATTAGCTTCAAATCTCTGATATTTAAAAAGGTTTCAATTTCTTTCTAATTTACTTAAACTCCATTGAAATTGAGAGATTAATCAAATTCAAGCAGAAATAAACCAAAATGTTTACCTTATCAGGCTTCTCCTGACATCACTGTATCTCTGTGGCATAAACTGTCCAGTAATCTTATTTCATACCTGTAGCTACTTTTGGAACTCAGGCATCCACTCTTGACTCCACTACACCTTCATGCAAATTGTTCTAACAACTGACAATATTGGTGTATTATTACTTATCCCTATTATTTGTTCTCTGTTACTTTAGCCCAAATGTTCCACAGTTTGTGTCTTGCTGCAAGAGTATTAAGCTCAGTTCAGGAGGGAAAGAGGAGACTATGCTTGACCTGTACTAACTTACATGAGGGTTGCAAAATTCTAAATTGTAATTTGCCACCATGTTCATAATATAGTTGTATGATGACCACTCTTAATAATTTCATGGCCTCTTGTAAACCACCATCTACACTGTTGGCCTGAGAACTAAGTTTATCGTGGGATATGCATTTGCTAAGGACTGCTATCCTGATTTTGTGTAGTTATCATGTGAAACCATGTGCAATTTGCTCAGAGACTGGCTTGATAATCTTCTCATTCTCACCAGGAGAATCTGGTTTCTTAAGAAAACTGGAAGTGCAAAAGATTCAGCCTTTTAAAAATCTTCACATTCTCATAAAAAAAAAAACCCAACAAAACAAAAAACAAAAACAAAACAAAACAAAAAAACCAGTTGACCTGATTATGGACTGACTTAAAATCTCAAGTCAACTTTAAAAGCTCCCTGGTAAAAGTATATCAGTTTCTGTTGACTTACTTAGTCAGGCTATCATATTGACATGTAAAATCTTTAATCCATTACCATCAACCCAGGCAGTGCAGTACACATTCTTCTGTCTGCTAAATGTCTGATTGTATTTAAGTATATGTATATTAAGTACATTTAGTGGTATGATAGAAGGGCTAAAAAAGAGAGGCTTGATACTATATATTGCAGTGCTTTCCACTTCATCGCATTAGGTAGCAGAGACCTGATTCTGTTGTTGCTTTGCTTGGCACAAGAGAGCAAATATGTGACCGAGACATGCATCCAACACACACGGTGTTGTACCAGTGACAGGAGTTGTACCAGCACAGGACAGGTCAGCCCTGGGTGTGCAAATTCCCCATGTTAGGGAAATGAGTGCTCACTGTGTAACACTGTAATTACATCTCCACCACATGCAGGCTGCAAAAATTAACTTCCTTGATAAAATTGTGGTGCTGTCACCAGTCCATTTAGGAAGAGCAATAGGCTTGTTCATCAGCACCTGAGGAGCTGTGAGACCTAAACAAGCAAGATCACAGAGTATGCACCCAATTTACTGTCTAGCTGATCTGCAGGTTTGGAAAGGTACATCATCATCAGTCAGAGACCACTTATGGGGACAGTATGTCTTTCCAACACCTTGTATGTAATTCATTTATCCTGTAGGATAGAGCATGTAGCAGTTACTCTCACCAGATGAACACAGTTTGTAAAATTAAAGCTTTGGGTTTGCAGGGACTTGGGGTGGGGATACACAATCCCCTTCATAGCATGCGCAATGGTGTTATCTTTTATTTGTTATCTTACAGACTCTAAAGGCCAAAACTCCCTGAATATTTGAAATCCACATTAGTTACAACCTTTATATTTCCATGCTAAGAGATACATGATGAAAAGTCTCTTTAAAATACACTTGCACATAATTATATATGTACTTAGTAATATATAAATGTAAATTCAGTAATTACATATGGAAACACACAGAGCTGAGATCAGCACTGAGAGATGTCTGGAATGTGTCTGGCTCTAAACTGGTGGGCCAAGGAATTTTGAATTAGACTGATGTTATTATTCTTCCAATTATGCATATCATCATTACCTGACAAATCTCATGTACTGGGCATACTTAACCATGACCTCTAGCTCCTATTCCACTTCCTGCTGGAAAGCTATTCCTCTCTGCAGCATTAGAAACACACTTATTTCTAGTTCAACTAACTTTCTTATCCTTCCTTCTTTATTTCTTGTTACATTTTTTGTGGTGGGGTTTTTTGTTGTTGTTTTTTGTTGTGTTGACTTTTCTTTTATTGTATGGTTTATTTTTATAAAACAATTCTTTAGAAGAAAACTACGTCCAGAGTTTCTGGACCTGAGGGCCTATATTTAGATTTCTGTAATCAGATTTATGGTACATAAACAAATAGTTCATCATCAAAGTTGTTGAGAACCCATAATTATCATCAACTTTAGTATGTATCTTGTTTCCACAAATCAAGAGATGTGCACGCTGGTTTTAAAAATATGCAGACCAGTGATGGTCTGTTTTGAAAGCTATGATCTTTTGTGGCTTGTCTGAGAAATCAGTGGCAAGCTTAGAACTGAGGAATTCCTAGCTTCCAGGCCTGTGACTGATCCATTCATTGGTATTGACAGTTATAAAAGCATATGTAGCTCTTTCATTAAAATTCTGTCATGTTTTAACAGGAAATTTGTTAGTCTGCTAAAGCTTAACATAGCTGTACGCTTAGTCCATAGACCAACTTTTTTTTAACAGCACAAGAAGCTACAACCCCAAAATCAGTTTTACAGATTGGTTTGCTGCTACATGACTCTTTGTAAATTCTTAAATATATAATTTATCATCACTGGAATGTCCTAGCAATATTCACCATTTTCTAATTTGCAGGAAAGGCTCCTTGTATGTCAGTGCTAAACAAAAGTGAAAGAAAACTATTGATGAGGATAGTCACAAAACACCTACCCACTGTGTACACTCAACAGGGAATAAAACTGGTTTTTAATATTTTCTTACGATGACCAAAAAATTTTTGTCTTTGGAAAGAGGCACTGAATGGTTACCATAGATCACCCTAAAGAGGTTATCTTTCTTCAGGTCTGCTTTTTGTTTGCCTTTTTCTTTTTATGCTAGGTACACCGAAGTTCTTTATTCCGTTTTCCTAGTAGCTGTTTCATTGTGCTAGTCTTGTTCCACCACATCCTCTCCAGAAACACCTGCTTGTTTCTGTTTGTTAAAGATGTGATCGATCAATTCACCATAAGGAGGTGTTTCAAGTTTTCTTTTATTCAAAGCTTTGCCCAGGGAGGCATGGAATCAAAGAGAGAAAAGTTAAGGTTTTCTAACTTCCATAATTTCTAGACATGGCAAGATGAAAGTCTGCAGAAAATATTGCCTGAGACAATTATGTGAAGCTTGAGAAGGAAAATATATTAATTTGACACTGGGAAGTGTTTTGAAAATAATCTTTTCCTGACAGTGTAAATTGAGGGGTAGTATCCACTAATAGATCTCTTGCTAATGAAAAAGACTTTGTATCTGGATTCCAAGCTTTATTTTGTTACTGTTTTGACAGTCTGTAATGTCTGTAAGTACTTTTCTGATATTCTCATATACTGAATGAAGTTGACATTCATTAACTAGTTTTTGGCTTCTGAGTTTGCTCTCAGCTTAATTAATGTATTTAGGCAGCTATGAGTTACATTTATATGGAAATGAGAGTATAACCAGTGGAGCATCTACTCATCAGTCTTTATGTATAAATAAAGACATACTGGGGAATTGACATGGTCAGTGAAAAAATCCAAGCAAAAACTTTCTGTGTTTAGGATAAAATAAACAGAAAGAATACATTTGAAAATACGAATCCTTGAACAAGTAACTGGAAGAAATGTGACAATGGTGGATGTTATAAGAAAGAGTTTTGGGTTGTTTTGTTTTTTATATCATCTTGATTAGACATTCCATTACTGTAATGCTTTTCCAACTTGCAGCTAATTAGCTATGGTTGCTCAGAAGATACCAGAAAAATATTTTGTACAGTCACCATGCCATTAGAGGTAGCACAGGGCTAAAACTTGCCAAAAGGCTCCTGAAATCAGCCTGCAAAGGCTGATAAACTTTCACAGAAAGTGATTATGTATCAGATACAGCACAGAATTACAAAATGGAATTGCCATACAGTATACACAGTGCAGCAATATGGGAACAGAATTGGAGCCTATGTAGTGATGGTGACACACTGGTTTATGTGGATGTTTATTGCTAAAAGGGTTGTCAGAGCCTCCCACCAACAGAAGGAAGGAAATAGAGCAGAGAGACCACACACAGACAGAGCTGGCATAGGAACAGGGCCATTTCTCAAGCCTTTTCTCCACATCCACTTTAGATTATTCATACTTCCATTTAATCTGTTGTTTGCTGCCTTGTATTAATGAATAATTTGCATTAATGAAGAGCTATTCCAAGTCTAAAAATAAGTTAAGTTGGGCAACCCTAAACTAAGAGACAATGCTAAGGAAGCTTTTTCAGGAAAAGGGGTATTGTGCAAAGTAAGATTTTGGGGGTTTGATGAATGAATCTCAAAATTAGAATCTGCAGGTCCAAGCAATTTCACATCACAGGCTCAACCTGCTACAGAAACAATGTTTATGTCAAAATATGTACCTTGAAAAACATGAGACATTCATGGGTGCCTGGTGTAGAGGTGAAATGCAACTCTTTATATAAATTTAATTTGGAGAAAACATTTTATAAATAAAAATGAGTAAACATTCCTGTTTTGCTGAGCTGAAATAAAATTATTCTGAAAAATTCTGATTCAAGAAAAATATTTGGATCAAATCAATCCTATTATGTGAGGTTAAGGGGAAAGACTTTATTGTCCTTGGAATAGAAGGGATTATGCACTTGCTGATTTATTTCCTTCCTCTCTGCCTCTCCCATTTACGTGCACTTTCTGAGGCTAAATGATACCATACTGAGTAGTGGAAGTATAATGTTTGACCAGAACAGTTTCGTTGTCTTGACTGATTCCATTAATCTTTGCAGCACTGCACAGGTGGCCATGAGGGTGTCCCCTGCAGCCACTCAGCTCATTAGGCTCTTCATGCAAGTGCAGGACAGGCAGTATGAAGGTTGCTTATGCTCTCAGAGTCAGCCATTCAGCAAGGAGTCTTTGAGGTCATGAGTCAGCTACTGAGACAGCTGTAGAAGTTCAGATGAATGAAACTGTTCAAGGGGAGCAGGGATTTTGGTGCCTCTCTCTCCAAGCTACATAACATAAGACTTCTATTACAAAGAGTCTCATTTCCATGGGAGGGGTACATCTCAGAGCAGCCAGGATTTGGGGGCCTCTCTCTTCTCCAACAAGAGTACTCTCTCATGGTACCTATTCATATCATAAGTTTTATGACTCCTCCCAGTGGTATAACTGTGGTGTAAGGCTGTGAAAGTAATTTACACAAATCAAGTTAGAAACCACTCAGGGAGACTATGCATGATCTGCCAATTGACTCATGTCTACGCTGTGAGGGGACCCTCTGAATGAGAAAACAGCTCTGTTTTTTAAGTTCTATGTTGAGACTGTTGGGTGCTTAAAATAGAAGTTTTGTATCACAGATCAGTGGTTCCTGTGCTCTGCTATCACATAATCAAAAGGTTTTAGTAAAAGTTTAAGAAGGAAGAATTAAGGGCTTGTAAAAAATGCTTAAGCAATTACATGAGACAGAAGAATTTTTTTTTTTTTTTTTTTTTTTTTTTTTTTTTTTTTTTTTTTAATATAGATGCAGAGAAAATAAGCTTGGGCTCATACCTCCAACCATATTCAATAGCATTTGGGACTTACATACATGTGTTGATCAGATTTTCCACAAATGATGATAATAGGCAAGATGGTTTAATAATCTTAGGTGAAGAGAATGTGCTGTGGCCTAATGAGAAATTTTTTAACATTTAAATAACTGTCAGATTTATTTTCATGCAGTCTATTAAATGTTTTGATAAATTTGGGACAATGCTTTGATAACTATAAAAAATATTTAAAATTAAACCACTGAATTCTCTTGATTCTACATAAAATCTTCTAAAACAGGTTCTAAACAAGTACAATTTCATGATCATGTACATATAGATGTGATTGATGTGATGTGATGGTAGTTCACATGAACTGGAGATCAGTCATT
The DNA here is from genome assembly GCA_035583235.1 of Hafferia zeledoni. Classification (NCBI taxonomy): domain Eukaryota; kingdom Metazoa; phylum Chordata; class Aves; order Passeriformes; family Thamnophilidae; genus Hafferia; species Hafferia zeledoni. Next base: position 20,071,269 of record JAWWEV010000095.1, read on the forward strand.
CAGTTTCTTCACTTGGCAGGACTGATGCCCTGTTTTAGGGTATAGGGAAGAAGTTTAACAGCAACTTTGTCCCTAGGAAGAGGTCATAAGTTCTGACATTGGGGGCAGCATTTCAGCCTGGACAGTGATCATCCTTAAAATAGGATTTTGAAATTGTGTGTGAGTACAGGAAACACAAATGCATGTTTACTGGATTCAATGAAAAAATGAGAGCAAAAACCCTGTCTGTTAGCTAGACAATAAAGTTTAGATTCCTTGCCTGTTTCTGGGTAAGAAAGTAATGCAACTATTTTAAAAACTCAGTTTCATTAAGATCTAATTGTTTTATGGTGGAGAAAACAGACAAGGGTTTACACTTTATGTAACTCCTCAGTATTTAACATGTCCTTTAGGTCCCTGAAGACATTTGATGCCCTCAAATTCCTGATGAGATCTTTATCCTGTCACTAAAGTTTAAACCATCACATTAAGGAACAGAATGTGAACTTCCTTAGGCTAATCATGTCCTGAAATGCCTGTGGACTTCCCATAGGTATGATGAGAAGAGGCTATTGTTAGTCCTTAGGATATTGCACACAGCCCAGCCTCATTTTCTTAAAGATTAGGAAATGGCCAACTTGTTTGCTGTTGACTGATCTGTGCTGATGCTACCTTGCAGGCTCTCCTGGCAGTCCCAGTGCTGCTGCCCAGCTGCTCCTCACTTCCCAGCCAGGTCTCCCCAGCTTCCATGGATGGGCAGGAGGCTGGGGCAGATGCCAGCCCTGACTGATGTGCAGAAGTACAGAGCACTACCTTCATCCTCAAGCAACAACTTGCATCATGAGCTTCAACACAGAGAGAAGGAGTGTTGTCTCTGGCTCTTTATTTTTGCAGAGTATGGCAAGAACAGAAGGTCAGTTCATGCTGAGACATATGCCCAGGGTCTTACCTTAGTTGTCCATATTCTTGTCAGCTGTCTTGTCTCTAACTTTTTAGAAATACTCAGTAGAAAGAGTAGGTATGTAAACATACATGAAGGTCAGGTTGTACTTGCACACTTCTTGTACTGCAGCTACAGAAGGTGTGCTGTTTCCTTCTCTTTGAGACAAATGGAAAGGCAGAGACAAGATGGTGATGAGCAGAGCTGAATTGCTCAGGTGGTAGCTGGAAAAGATTATACACAGGTTACATGTGCAATCCTAGATGCAGATTTTTACTGACACATCTCCAGCAGATTATACCATTTCCAGAAATATTTAGGTGCCAGCATCTGTGATTTGCATCCTAGATGGGCAAAAGGGAGTAACTACATTGAAAAGATAAATTCAGTATAAAACATCAGCTCTACAGAACTTGTCAACTTCATCTGTGTTCCTTGGTTTTTGGAAGACTTCTTACTTTATTTGAGTTTTTGGTTAACCTGATGAGTTTGCACTATTTTCATGATGATTATGTTGATAATGATGGTTGTTTTCCAGAACCAAACACAGCCTCAATTTGATTCCCCATCTGTTTCTCAATATTTGTTGGGCCCTTCAAAGAGAACATTTCAATAATTAATATTAGAGCAGGAGTTGTGATTTGGGCATCTGAGCACTTCCATCAGCAAATAACTTCAAGCTCTTTTTCAGTGCTGCACCATTGCCAGTTTACCCAGAAGCCAGGGTATGTATGTATGCATGTCACTGTGTGATTACAAAACTCTATAGTGGGCGGGGGGAGGGGGGTGGGAACTAAAGAATGAAGAAGACAAGAGGGCATTTTCTGAAAATCTTCTACAGTTTCACCCTCAGAATCAAGACAAGATGTTGGTCTGCCAAGCAGAAGGATGGGTCTCATATCATATCAATGAGCTGCCCATGCTTTCACCTCTGCTCTGTAGTCTAGAAGTATAAATTCATAATCATTAGCACACAGGTGTTCAGCATTTCCAGCAGTCAAGCAACGAGGGATTTGTCTTTATTTCAGGATTTTTACTTTCCAATTTAATGTAGTAAATGCAGTCATTTCTTGAGCAGAAAATACTCCTGTGGTTGTTTCCTGAGAAACCACTAGGATGGGAATGGGGCAACATTTTCTGCTGTCTTTCTGCCAAGTCTCCAGCTTCAAAAATTAGCTTTTAGGATTTCCCATTAAAAAGCTTAAGAAGATAAAAAAATAAAGATTGCCACAACAATTACAGCAGAAAATAATCCTTCTGCATCAAGAGCTATGGAACTTCCTGGTTTTACTTTGCAGCCTTGGCCCTATTAGCTTGAGCTAGGAATTAACCCCTACACTGCTTGACTTCTGTTGCCATTCATGTTGTTCTGCATGGAGGCCACAGTCAGTGACTGAAGCTCTTTTGCTAAAAACTGTACAAAGGCAGGCCCTGATCTGACCTCAAGAGACTGATAGATGCAGATTTTTATAAAATAACACCCTTTCTTCTTCAGCTGACATCTTCTTCTTACATTGTCAATCTCTCCTTCATCTAATACCTAAATAGTAATTTATAATTAAATAAGGAGAAATTGCTGAGGCTCTGTTGTATCTAACTCTGCACTAACCCAGTTAATTTATAATTAAACTCTTCTGCACTCACATCATTATAGCTGTGATAACCTGTCATGTCCTTACACACGAGCCTTCAAGAAAAGAGCCTGTTCGTGGACTCTTATAGCACCTCTGTGTGACAGAATGAACACAAACCTTACATCCAAAAGTCTCTGGGCCCTTTTATATTTCTGGATTTGTTTCTGGGTTAACTTCCAATCCTGCTGTGTGCGCTGAAGAGCAGGAACTCCTCAGATATTTACATTGTAAAAGCAGTGAAGTCTGGTCTTTATTATTATTTTATTTGCAGGAAGAACAAAAGCTTGGAAAAAAAAATCTTTAAAAATTTCATATAACATCTTATCCTGAATATCACTGTTATCCTGTCAGAGACAATATACAGTAGCTTTAATTCCAAAAGAAGAGTATCAGAACTGGACAGATTGTGATCTAATTTATATGTGATATATACAGAGCAGTTCTTCAGTCTACCTGACTTCTTGTAGCACAACTGGGCTCAAAGTAGGTCTTATTATTTAATCTGCAGGTTAATATTTTATTCATATATTTTATTATTATTTTATTTAGAAATATTTCCAAAATGATCCAAGATATTAAGAGGAAGAGACCAACACAATGAAGAACTAGGTTGTTTTCCAAATCTCCTTCCCAGAAATCTACTACAGACTGGCTGGAGATTATGGCAACATATGAAAGAGTAATAACTTCAGATGCCTTAGACAAAATCCACATGTATATTAAAAGGCTTGAGTCAGAAATGTAATAGGTTGTACAGAGCTTTCTGGAGAAGAATGCCAGTACCTATGTCAATTTATATGAATGGCTACATTTGCAGTCATCCCAAAGAGGGATTCACAGAAACTGTTCTTGCAGTGATATTCCTGGGCTGAATGGATGATCTGGAGTGGATGAGGAAAGCACATATTGTATGCAGGAATTTGGTTTTCTGTGTTTCACTAAATGCCATTTTTTCCCATTCCATTTTCAAAGGCAGAGGTTGGTCATATATGCAACTGCTGTGTATACAAAATCACACCAAGATTAGGCTGAAAGAAGACTCAATGTTGGACAGTCAATGGCCCACAGTTCAGAAGTACCAGCTGTCAGTCTCTCACCTCTGTGGTCCCTAGACAAATTTGTTAGGTGTACACTGCTTTCCACTTGGTTCTTATCTTGTTAGTGAATAAACTACTACTACTCAGCTGATTAGCTGCTTTTCTGTATTCTCCTCCCTTTGCTGCATGGCTTTCCCCAGGGCATATTCAGTGATTTTAGCGTAAAAGAACTTGCTCGGTTCTTAGGGTTATTCTTCTTCCTGGGCTTTTCTGAGGTGCACATCAAAATCTTGTGCCAGAACCAAAGAAAAACAGACTTTGTGTTTTGACCTCAAAAGATTTTGTGCCTGCCTATGAAATGCTGAGCTGGTTGGCTAGGTCCCTCAAGTGACATGTGTCATGAGATAGGCATTGCAAGAAGTATTCCACAAGGACAAATACAGAAAGATGCAGCATCCAGCCCATGAACAAGGAGGTGCCTATGGGGAGAAAGGACCAATGGGGAGAAAAGGAAGTTCTGCTTCTCCGTGAGGCTTAGAATGCCTTAGTCAATATACCTCCCTACAGACAAACTCCACACCTTCCAGGGCATGTGATACCTTCATAATGCTTTGGGTAAAAGAGCAGTGTTCGCTCCTTTCTTTCACAGCACAGTCACTAAAAGAAGAAAATGGTGCTCCTAACCTTTTACTGGAAGCAGTAGAAGGGGAACATGCATATTTTGTTTTGTCTCTACCCAGGACAACAAAGGTATTGTCCCAGAAGTCTTACAAATTTTCTCTGAGTTGGAAAAGGGACATTCTCTTCCCAGTTCACGGGAAATTAATTCAAAATGTGTGACACAGGATGTCTGAAAACAAATGTTCATAATGGGAAACACTGAGAATATCATTAATAAGCCTGGGTAGTCCTTCTGTTGATTCCTTTTAGAATTTTTCATCTTCTCAGTCCTTCCACTCTCAGCAGCCTAATATTTCTAGTCTTGCTCAAGAAGTAGTACTTTATTTCCTTCTGTATTCACAGAGATGCAATGTGATGACTCCTATGACTGGAGTGTTTGAATGGAAAGACACAGGCTCTTTGAGAAGGACAGGGAAGGGAGAGGAGGTGAGGAGAGAGTGTCACCCTCTATGTCAATGACCAGCAGGATTCATAGAGCTCTACCTGGGGATGGCTGAGGAGCTGACTGAGAGCAGAAGCCCTGGTTCTCAAGGAGACTTCAACCATCCTGATACCAGTTGGAAGGACAACACAGCTGGGAATTAAGCAAGCTAGGAGGTTCCTGGAATGCTTTAATTATCATTTTCTTCTCCAAGTGATAAAGAAGTCAACAAGGAGAGTTGTTGTACTAGATCTTATTCTCACCAACAAGGAGAGGCTGGTGGGGGATGTGAAGGTCAAGGACAGCCTTGGCTGCAGTGACCATAACATGGTCAAATTTGAAATCCTTAGGGCAGCAAGAAGGGAGCACAGCAAGCTCACTACCCTGGAATTCAGGAGAGCTGGTTTGGCCTCTTCAGAGATCTGCTGTGGGATAACGTCCCGGAAGGAAGAAGACTCCAGGAAAATTGGTTAATATTCAAGGATCAGCTCCTTCAGGATCAGGAATGATGCATCCCAATGAAGAGGAAGTCAGCCAAAAACATCAGGAGGCATGCAAGGATGAATGTGGAGCTCCTGGACAAATTCAAGCACAGAAAGGAAACCTACAGAGAGTGGGAACAGGGACAGGCAGGAATACATATGGATCGTCAAAGTATCCAGGGATTACATTAGGAAAGCTAAATCTCTCATAGAGTTATATCTGACCAGGGAAATCAAAGGCACGAAGAAAAGCTTCTATAGGTACACCGGTGGTACAAGGAAGACTAGGGAAACTGTGGGCCCTCTCCAGAAGAAAACAGGAGACCTAGTTAGCCAAGAGATGGAGAAGGCTGGAGTAGTCAATGACTTTTTTGCCTCTTTCTTCATCAATAAATTCTCCAGACACATGGCCCAGATTGCAGAAGGTGAAGAGAGGAACTGGGAGAATGAAGAACCAGCCTGTTAGGAGAAGATCAACTTCAGGAACATATAAGGAACCTAAATGTGCACAAGCACATAGGACCTGATGAGATGCATCAATGGGTCCTGAGACAACCTCAGGTTAAGGCACAACCCATTACATTTGATAAGTTTTGGCAATCCAATGAAGATCCCACTGACTGGAAAAGGGGAAATAAAACCCTCATGTTTAGGAAGACATGAGGAACTATAGGCCAGTCAGTCTTACCTCTGTGTCCAGCAAGATCATGGAGCAGAAGTTATGCTAAGGCATGTGAAAAACAATCAGGTTATGGTGACAACCAATACAGCTTTACTAATGGCAAATCATGCCTGAAAATTTGGTGACTTTTTACTACAGGGTTACAGCATTTGCAGATAAAGGAAGAGCAACTGGCATCATTTACCTGGACTTGTGCAAAGCTTTTCACACTGTCCTGCGCTACAGGTTGGTTAATGAGAAATTCAACATATCTCAGTAGTGTGTGCTTGCAGATCAGAAAGCCAACCATGTCCTGGGCTGCATCAAAAGCAAAGTGGCCAACGGGTCAAGGAAGGTGATTCTCCCTTTCCATTCCTGTGAGATCCCATCTGGAGTACTGTATCCAGCTCTGAGGCACCCAACATAAGAAGGACACAGACCTGCTGGAGTGAGTCCACAGGAGGATCACAAAAATGATCAGAGGGATGGAGCACCTCTCCTGTGAAGGCAGGCTAAGAGAGCTGGAGTTGTCCAGCGTGTAGAAGAGAAGGCTCCAGGGAAGACTTAAACTAGCCTTCCAGTACCTAAAGGTAAAGAAGAGAGATATTTCCAAGGGCATGTAGTGACAGGACAAGGGGGAATGGCTTTAAACTGAAAGAGGGTAGGCTTAGATAGATATAAGAAAGAAATTCTTCACTTTTAGGGTAGTGAGGCACCGGAACTGGATGCCCCACAAAGTTGTGGATGCCTCATCCCTGGAAGTGTTTATGGCCAGGTTGGACAGGGCTCTGAGAAATCTGGCATAGCAGAAGATGTCTCTGCCCATGGCTGGGGGTTGGAACTAGATGATCCTTAGGGTGCCTTCCAACCCAAACTATTCTATGATTTTACGCTTAATGGTGCCAAAATGGTGGCAGCAGGAAAGACAGAGTAAAGGTCCTGTGTAGCAAAATTTACTGAAAACAACTGATTATTTTGGGGGGGAGTGAATTTTTGTTTTCACTATCTTGTCAATTTTTTGCCTTTGAAAGGACTTATAAACATGAGGTCAAACCACTGATGAGTCATTTGTGAACAAAGATACTTTGCAGTGATGTTCTGAACATGCAATTATGTGCAAATATCTATGCTTCCCTGCAGATACTTAATCTGAGGATCAAGGGCTGAGATCACAAATTTCCTTCAAGCTTGCATTCAACTTCTCTCAACTAGCAATTCCATTATGCTTTTCAGCACAAAACTACATTGCAGGTTTTTAAGTCACAAAATAGTGCTATTAGCAACAACTCAGACTTTGAACATCATGTAAGAAAAGGCAAAGTTGCTCCCAGAGTCACAGTGCCTTACACTAGGAAGTTTTGTAGATGAGTTTAGAAGCCCTAGGAGGAAGATAAATGAAAGGCAAAGCAGTAGTAGTACAGCAGTAGTAGTAGCTGATGCTTTTCCAGGGCAGCAACTTCAAGAATTAATTCCCCCTTTCCATTATTCTTCTTGTCACTGATATGACTTACACAAATGTGTTACTATGCCACATTTCCAAACATGACAACAGAGTGCATCTTGAAAAGGGAAAGTATTTTTTCAGACAAAAATCAAGAAGGATCCACAACAAAAGGTAGAATTGTAAGACCTTCTACTACAAGGGTAAAGTGCATTTAAAAATCTCATTATAAATTGTGCTTTACTGTGCTACTCCCCTTCCTTTTGTGAGGTCTGGGGGGCTTTTTGGTTTGTTTGGTTTTGTGGGGTTTTTTTGTTATTGGTTTTTTGTTTGGGGTTTTGTGTTTTTTTTTTCAGCATGGCAAGTTTCCAAAGCTATTTTTCAGATGCTTCACAGCAGATGTAACAATTAGAAGATGCAGCATCCTAGGATTTTGGCATTTATCTGTTTTCCTTAATTTCATTTTTACTACCTTTCCTTTAAGGACAGAACAGATTGAGGCCATAAACTGCCAAATTCTGTATCTTATGAGGCAACCAACATTATGAAAGACAAAATTATTTAAATCTTCGGTCAAATGGACAGAAATGAAAAATTCAGCACAATTTCCATAGAAGTATTTGAAGGCTCCCAAGTGGAATTTCTTTTCACCTTATTCCAATCTTTGTAATTTTGGTAGTGAGATTAAATTAGACTTTGTAGAAAATTTTCATGTCCAAAATTAGATCAGGTTAACAAAAGGAATCCAAGGTTGTTTCCTCTTTTCCTTAGTGCTTTCAGGAACTTCCTTCCCCTGAAGAATCAGGCTCTGTGGCACGATTAATTCTTGCTGGCAGGAAACAAGAATGCTATGACACTTGCTAATCAGGAGAGGAAAAGGTGAGAAACAGTCACTCATCTGCTCTGGAAAAAGGATTTCTGTATCTAAGTATCTAAATATTAATAAATCAAAACTTGGATTGACAATTTGAATAGACAGTTTATGGACAAAGCAGCAGATGTGGCTATTTTTTTCACATAAAAAAGAGGATCTTGAGTGAAGGCACTGTGCTTTTCCCCCATCCCATTCCCTCCCCCCACCACAATATGACATTGTGAACACACACACAAATACGCACACACATTTATCGCTAGGGAAGCAAATTTGTCGAGTGGCAGTGAAAGAGAATACAACCTGCAAAGCACAAGGAGAAGTGGAGAGAAAGACATATGGTGATGTTGTGCTGTGCTTCATATTGTCTTGACATGAAAGACGACTCGGCAGGAGGATTTGCAATGCCCATCAACATGCAAAAGGCACCTTTCAGCTAAGCAGTTTTGATAGCATTCAGTGGCTAACAAGCATGGAGAAGTGTAGGCCACCTGGGGTCACTGGATAATTAAATGTAATCCTGGTTTTTTCTCCTTCACTGTGGCAAAAAAACCCAACAAAACACAACAGAAAACAAAAAAAAACCTATGAGCCCTGACTTCAAAGATCCAAACAATTTGAAGTTTTTTCTCACATAACTGGTTACTTAACTAGAACTTGATACTTCTAGTTAGGTTTCTATACTCAAACATAGGAGCTCTTACATCAGTTTAATATCTCTGTACAAGATATCATAAGATAATAGAAGACCCAGTGACAAGTTAAGGAGATGAAGTAGGGGGAGGGGAAATACTATTCCCACATGAACTGTTGAAACCACTTACTGCAGCTGCTCTTGTTGAATTATTTTACATCAAAGCTGTTTTAGGGTTGCAAAACATTCAGGTGTTAAAAAAGTGCTGGGTGTTTGCTGGACCAAAAGTGATGTTTATGCTAGTCAGCACACTGGGGTAGAATACAGCAAACCAGGTTTCCCTGCAATCATGAGAACTGTGAAGGCTTCTGGGCACCATACGTTGCAAAGTTGGGTAAGGGTTTTTAATGAGCTACACCCAAGTAAAAGCCAGCATATGTTTTGTTTTGTCTAACTGCAGCATAGCTCAGGTGGAAACTAGATTTCAACATATGGAAGCAAGAGCACTTGGTTTTGCAACTAACCCCCCTCCACCATGTACCTGACATTTTATTCTTGCATGAGTTTAATTTTGGAAACAAGGGGGTTTATGCAGGTAGAATTTTGCATATCTAAACACTATTCAATCAAACTGATTTCATTAACTTTGCTTTATTGATGTAGAGAGCTCAAGATTTTGAGTCACAGCTCATGGAAAGACTCCCTTTTTATTTTTTAAGCTATATAACAATACTTAGTAAACTGCTACTACTGCTATTACTACTATTAATCATCATCATCCTCAGCACTTGCATGATATTTCCATTTTTTCATCTTGAAAACAACTTATAAGCACTGTCTATGAGGAGGGAGCAAGTCTTCTTATTTCCATTTTACAAATGAAGTAGTTGAGGTAAGAAATTAAGATTTCGCTACTTTACCTCTAGTATTAAATCTTAATTGCTGAAAATATTTTACCTTACTTTCCTCTGTTGTTTCCACTGATTCAGCTCCAACATATCAGAATCTCTGCTAGTGAAGTTTTCAAGCTAGCAAACCAGAATTGCTATAGTCTACTCAAGTTTTTGATGCGTCTTTGCTGATTTGAAATATATCATTACCTTTCCCTTTTGTTAACCTATAATGTGTTCAGCAGTTTCCAGCAGCAAAAGAGCTTTCACTTCTGCATCTCCTTTGGCCTAAAAAGCTCTTCTGACTATTACTGATGTTGCTCTGCAAATTACTGAGCCTGAGGACCCACTCATAAATTACATGCTGTCTTCTGCACAAATGCTTACTAAAAAGACAAATCTTGTTAAGAGGAACTACACTGTACAGTTTTGGTAGTGCTTAGGAGGAATACCTTTTACTTGAGTTTAGGAGTAATTTAATGTAGCTTGAGATCCATGGTGTTTCGCATTTGAACTCACAGTGGGCATGCGTAAGACAACATGCCCTTTACATGCTAGCATTTTAAAGAGGCCTAAATTCCAAACTTGGGTGAAAAAATGTTTTCATCTTGCTTTGTTTGTATTTCTGCATTTCTGTCTCCTTTTAATATTTCACCCTAAAATTGTAATATTGGATTTTGGAAGTATTCATGTGATCATGTTAGGGTGACATCTATCTGACAATGTAAAAATGTGTTTTCCTGTAAATTTTTCCCTTGAATCAAAATCTACAGTACTTACTGGAAGTACTTCTGGTGATTCAGAGGCTTTCAGATTGTGAAATGTTGTAACATGCTGCATTATAACAGATAATACACTTTGCACTCATTTGTTTATTTCATTTTTCAGGTGAATATTTGCCTCTGCCTCAGAGAGTGATACTTCATCCAGTAGTATCCTTCGGAAGTTTAAGACAAAAACAGTCTTCCTGACAAGGGCAACATATTCCACCACTCATTAATTGCAATTTGCTCCACTTGCTGCACACCCTGCACAGCCCAGCCTGAAGTCCCTGCTGCAGCTGGAGCATGGCGTAAGTGGCAGAGATCCATAAACTGCATGGAGAGTCAAAGACATCCTTTGAGTCCCAGTGAGCAGGATGAAGATTGAGACATTGATTAACTAACCTGGTTTTGCACTTTTGAAACAGTGCTTACTGTTACATGCTGGCCAAGAGGTTGAGCAACGTGCTCTTATGTATGTTCAACATTGACACTGTAGAGTGTTTCGCTGACCACTCTACTTCTCTAATTAAAGAAAATAATAAGACTTTTATTTCCTCTGCAATGTTCTAAAAGTCTTGTGGCCACTTTAGCAATGTAAATTAGAATTATTTCATTTTTCTATGTCTTTCTCTGTCTGCAGCACAGAACCAAGCCTTTCATACTAGGATGTCAGGAATTGACAGTGAGTATTCTGTGCGTGAGTGTAATAATGCCTCTCTATTAAATATCAGCAAATAGCTCAAGGAGAAAGTATTCTTTTTCTGTATTTCTGTTAATCTTTTTTTAAGAAAGAAGTCTATGAATCATTCATTTTTTGGTGTCTGAAACACTCCACAATTATTAAAAGTCCACAGAGCTAGAAAGAGTAACATAAAATGTACCCAGCACCCATTAGCTTTTAAAGTCCTGATTAGATATGACTTTGTCACTCTGTCTCATTTTGATTTGTAATCACATAAATTAGAAGTTTTATTTATTATGAAATTATTTTTATTTTCTTTTAAACTGGTTGAAAATTCAGATTTGTGTTTAGGTATGTGCATGGGATTCTCACCACGCCTGAGCCTCTCTTCTTCCCTTCCTCACGTGCTGGAAATCTGCTCACTGTAAAAAATTATTGTAAAACTTTATGAAAAGATTCAAAAAGGAAAGAGAAGGTACTGTAGAAAACAAGTCTAATGGTGTATCACAGAACTTGAATGAAAATATGATTGGCCTTTTTAGTCCCCAGCACACTTGCAGCAAGCGTGGGTACAGCCCTTTCCAGATCTTCATTTGTGAAGCCTGGCCATGATGATGATGATGATAGTGCCATATACAGATGCCTTACTCTTTAAACAGGAGCTGTCATATCTGCAAGACCTATGAAATAGTCAATTTGCTTGGAAGTAGTTCATTCTAAGTAAACTCTATGCAATCTGTAGTTTGCAGAAGATGGGATTTATATTTGATACAGATCACAATTAACTATATAATCCCCCTAGGTACAATTCTTCTTTCTTGTGCTATGACATCTGGGAGTAACTTACTATATGAGTTATCCTATTGTGATCCATGTAAAAACTACAGAGTAACTCAACAACAATAGGTCTTCACATTAAACAAAAGATTCTTTTTGGTTCAGTTACACAAATAATTAAACAATAAGAAAGTTATGAGCGTCCACAGACACATATACTGTCAATCTTATCAAAAATAGTATGACATCATGATATGACAAAGATTAGCTTTTTGTTAACCAGAAGGAAAAATGTGATGTCTCCCATTAATTGTAAAACACAAGTTTTAACATGATTACTTTTGCAGGAACTCAGCTTCCTCAGTAGTGCCAACATTCTCAGAAAACCCAGACATCAAAATGAATCCTTGCTCTAGTTCAGCAAGCTGGGACCAGTTTATCACTGTGTGGGTGTGACCAAAGCTGTCTATTCTAAACCCTCTATGTAATTTCCCATGAACTGTTAACAATGGATCCTTTGCAGCAGCTGCCCAGGGCACACCCAACAACCCCTCAGGCTGCAAGCTGGGTGTTAAAGAAGCCTGTGAGATAAGAGCTGTGATAACTCCCCTCCAGGAAGCTGTTAGCACCTTCACACACAGCCTGAGGGGTTATGCCTGCTAATGGGCCGTCATCAATTCCAAAAAGACCCCAAGACTCACAGAGTTAGATCTCCCGTTGTGGAACTCCCTGCCCTGGGGGAGGTACTGGATGTTCCCACTTGA
>JAWWEV010000095.1:20088449-20106310 GCA_035583235.1 Hafferia zeledoni
ACAGACAGACAGACAGACAGACATAGCAAGTTGGCAAGTAGTACTGTTCTGCAAGTCTTATTTCCTTAGGAAGCCAGGCTAATAAAACATGCAGGAAGCTGTTAATTCTATTTTCCTTCTCATGACCCCTTTTCAGTCCACTTGGATCCCAGTTCCATGATTTCATCCATATTAGAACACCCATTTGCCCAATCAGTAAGTCAGTTACACCAGTGCAGCGATATGTAGACATCACCCACAGACTGTAGACCATAGAAGCCTTAATTTCTTTCAGACAAGCCACTTGCTTTGAACAAGCACCTTTTTTGACAGTGACCATTCATGATCCACCTTGGTACTGTTAACAGCTTAGAAACCAGATACGTCATGCACTAACATCTTCCATCATTTTCTTCCTGGATACTGCACAGATTACTGGGAATCTAACCCGTTTACAACAATTTTACAGTTTGATCAGTTTCTTGGTATTATATTTTATTGTACATTTAGAGATGCAAAGGATGGGGGTGTTTTGTTTTTCTTCTTAGATAGCAAACTAAATATTTTTCTTGCTTTCTTCTATTGCAAACATTTGAACTTTTTTTCCCTCTCAGGGGCTTTTGGAGGTATCCATAGAGATGTGACATACAGACATAAACTAAGCAATAGACTTTCCTCTTTGTATGGCAGCTGTGGATGTGAGAGAGATGTTGATCCTCAGAATTGCCAGAGCAGTGTAAAAGCCTATGGGAGAAGGTTGGCCAGTTGTAAACATGGATGTGCTTGTTTGCCTAGGGCAGCTGTACTACTGTGGTTGGCACAGCAGTGCAAAATTTTCTCATGAGTAGTAAAAAAGTCTACATTGGTGGTCCTGTGGCTTATTCCACAAAAGGAAGGACTCTTGTCCTACTGTAGACAAATTCCATAATGAGCAATTTGTGGAAAATTAGTGCAATATGATCTTCTTCACTTCTTGCCTACAGAATTTGGAACTTTCTTTTAACCCCATCTAAAACCACTAGAGTGAACTGGGTTTAGCATAGATTTCCATGGACTAGGGCATGCTGCCCATGAAGACCAGCTCTAGCTGAGTACCAAACTCATGGTAATTCCATAAGTTTAGTCTAAATATAGCACATGTGCATAGAAAGAGAATTTTAACAACCACAAATTGTTCTGATCACAGATCAGCATCACACTTGAAGTGACACCAGTTTGCCACCTCTGAGGAGACATTGTTCTGCCAGACTTGCTGATCCACTGTCCCTTTCACCACACCTAAGGGCACTGGGATATCACAACACTAGCCACCACAGCCAAGAAGTTTATACTAAACTCCAGTGAATCAACGTCTATTGTACCAAAGAGCTGTTGGAACACATTTAAGGACTCCTCATCAACTCCTACCTGGCTTCCCAGCTTTGAGCCTGTTGGCCTGAAGACAGATAGGGAAAGAGCAGAAGCAAATCCAGCTACAATTTCAAGGAGATGCCACTGTTACCTTTGGCGTTACATCTCTCCAGATGGGTACAGAACCCATCAAGAATGGCTGGGGACTTGGTCCATAGTCTGCATTTCTCCCAGTCCACACGCTGAGGCATGGAATAGTTTATCAAGTGTCTTCAGCAGTATAGGTTAAGCAAATTTTTTTGACATGCAAATGAAAAGCAAATAACTTCCCTGGACAGGTCCTCATTTTGTCCAGATTTAATGGAGCCCTTCTTCTTCTGAGGGAACTGAGACAAACCCTCTACCAGACTGAATAGACTTTGCCTTTCCCTGAGCTTTGAACTTGAGAGGGACTCAGCAGGGATAACAGATAGGAAAGTCATCACTACATCTTTCCTTCTCCTTGGGCCCTGTCTTTGAAGCCTCAGCAGCTTGTTGCTTGGGTCCATCTGGAAGGAGCAGCTCAATCCCATCACTGCTAAATGCAGCCCTGAAGAGGGAAAAAGACTGGCTTGGTGGAGAGGGAAGTATATTCATCAGTAGGGAGTAGCTATTGTACAAGCACCAAGGCCATTACTAGTCCTCATTATGGTAGTCTCTGTCCCCAGAGCTGTCTCCCAGGGAATATTCCATCTGCACTACCTGCACAGTCTGCCCATGGCCAGAACTGGGCTTAGTGGCAGACCATTTCACTGGAGCCAGGTTCAGTTCCTTTTCACCACAGAGCTGGAGCAGTAACTAAAAGACACTAATATAGGAGGATCTCTCCTGATGCAGATACACCTTTCATTAATTGCTGAGGTAATGCAACAGCTTTTATTATGACCCTGCACACACACTTGCTGTTTCTGACCATCCTATTGAGCCACATTCCTCTCAGAAGCACACCAAATCTTTTGGCAGGTGTGAATGGTTTTATTCTGGGTATAGCAGGGGATGTGATCTGTACTGCTCCTTGCACTTTTGCTTAGCTGAGTCTACATGGGTTGATATCTGTCAGCTCTGAATGTGAAAATCAGCACCTAATTTTACACATTCAACAAAAAAGTCTGAGTTTTTCTTTGGAGAGGCAGCTTTTCTGAAGGGCGCTATTAAACCACTCCTTGGAAAGGTCTGCCTCTTATCTGAGAGAAGACAAGTCTGTATCTAACTCTGGGCTCCACTAGAACTTAAAAACTGTAAGATCAATAAGCTTATCCCAAGTATATGTTGTCTCAGACCTGAAAACTTCTTGCTGTGCTTCTACAGAAAAGGAATCCAGTCACAAAGTTTAGGTGTGAGTCACAGAAAACTCAACTGACAATAAACTCAAAGACAAGAGGTACTCCAGTACCCCACAATCAATTTAAAGTCAAACCAAGGCAAACCAAGGAGATAATCTTCCTTGAGTTGCCTAAACTAATGAGAATCCCACAGTTTGAGACAGATCCTGCAAAAGACTTTTGACATGATCTTCAAAGACCTGGTTCCATGAATATAGTGTATCTTTTTCATGCTTTATTTCCATGCAATCTGAATGAAGAGGGTCTTATATGCTTCAGTTCTCACCTCAGTGGAGATCTTGATGGAAAAATCAGGTTTGCATAACTACCCCGAGAAATTAGGATTGTGGAGAAAACCATACAGACACCAGTCTGTACTTGGGCATCCTGTCTCATGAGCAGTACTGGATGTTACAAGCATCTGTTAAAGGAACCATGAACAGTCCTATAGTTAATACTGACTTCAGGTATTTACCTACAATTGACTCTGTTTAACCCCAGCTATTTCTTGAGAAATTTCACACATTAAAATGAAATAGTATTTTTTGACTTAAATGTTTACACAATGTATCGTAACTGAATTATAGAGAAGCTTTTTGTAATTATCTGAACAATGTTAGAGCCCTTTTCCTTTCTCAGAGGTGAGTGCACTAATGGGAGAGGAAAGAGCAGGGTTCTGCTTCCCATAGGTTCTTGTCTTGACCAGATAGGGTGACATTTGTGACCAAGAACAAGGATGAGCTTTCAAGAAGGAGGTTGATTTCTCAGCAGTAAGAGTCCCACAAGCCAGAGGGATTCTAGGGGTCCTTGAGTACACAACAACCAGGCAGTTGTCTAATCCTGAATTTTTATAAATTACTTTTATGAGTAACAGTACTTTTGGTGCTTTACCATATAGTTCTGGTTTTTGCCTTCACCTTCCTACTCCCCAAGTCTTTCTGTAATTGGCTGGAGTGCACTCCAGTAAGGGGGTCATTTTGAGACCCTCAAACCTGAGGTGTGATCTCCTTCTCCAGCCATGAGGGTGAAGGTTTGATGATGCTTTTCAATGATTTTGGATGGAGGCTCTGCTGTGTGTTGTCTCTGATCTGTGCTGGACCAAATTCAAAATTGTTTTCCTAGCTTTTCACTATTGCAATTCCTTTTGATGTTTGTCTACACGGTAAGCTGCCAGGCTCAAAAGATTTTATTACAATAGTTCTACCTTGATTAAAAATTGTTCACCTACTTATTCGCCAGCCTAGAGATCCTATATGTTCCTCAATATATACAATAATAACACTAAAGAAACTCTCCCGTTAGCCCAGCAACAGTCAAATTATACCAAATATATGAAGAAAAATGACATAGACTGTTGGCTTTGCAAAACCAAATCTTTAGGAGAGATTTAATCACTAAATGCTCTGAAGCTGTAGCTGAACAAAAATAACAATCCAGTGGTTACAGACCAGAAGAAAGAAAAATTGGAAGTCCATTTAGCCAATAGTAACACAAACAATAAATACTCTGTGGGACTGAAGAGCTTTCATTGTATGATATGAAAATGCATCTTATTCTTTCTGCCTATATTGTTCTTGGTGAGACCACTTGTCTGTCCCTTCCCCTCTCCTAAGATACCACAAAACAAATTATTTTTATTTCACATTTGCTAACTCATTTCATTTCTGGAAGAAAAGACAGCTCTGTCAGTTGTAATGTCTCTTCAATACTAACAACAAGCAGAGGGTCTGGAAAATATACATTATGCAACAAGTTAACCATTTATAATATTTCAAAAGTTACTTCCCTTCAGAGTTTGCTAAAGCCAGAAAGAAATCAAATCATACCACTGAGAAGAGTAATGAAAAAATGCCAGAAGCAAACTTTAACTCTCAGCTGCTTCATCCATCAGTGGATGAAGAGTGAATCTTTTGTAATTGCAAAGAACTTGGTTAAGATTTTTTTGTTAACCTTTTCAGTAAAAAGATATAAAGAATTCTGTTCCTTGTAACAACCCTTCAGTGAGACTTTTGAATACAGCTATGTGAAATGCTACACTTTTATCTTGCAGGAGTTGGTAGGTGCTTTTTTTGTTGGTTGGTTTGTTTTGGTTTGTTTTTTTTTTATTTTTTAGTGTTTGTGGGAGTTTTATAGGAACCTCGTGACTAAGCACTGGTAAAGCAACTGCTCTTTGGCTAGCTTTGGCATCAGATTTATTAAACTAAAACCAGGGTCTGATTCACCGAAAACCTGCAGTTTCTCTGAGTTTTCTCTCTGCCAAGTCCTCCTTGCTAAACTCAGAACTCAAAGCAGACTGAAGGCTTCCTGCAGCCCTGGGGAGCTCTTAGCTGGTAGATGGACGAGGGATCCCAGCCTCCCTCCTCTCTCTCCCAGACAAAGTGTCAGGATTGGATGAAGATGCACTGCACCACCTTCCAAGTTCCTTGGGAGTCAGCAAGATAAAATTAAAAGCCGGCACCACGCAGACATGAAGTAAAGTCTCTCTGTACTCCCGGGGCTGGCCTGATGTCCACCAGGCAAGAGAAAAAGCGGGGTGAACTCAAGCTGTGCTGGCTAAATGAATAACTCCTGCCTGCAGGACAGCAGTCTGAAAAGGTGGTTCAGTCATAAGCTTTTCAGCAAATTCCACTTCTGTAACAGCAGAAAACTTATGTATGATCAAAACAGTCCTAAAACACTGGCCCAAATTCTGATTCAGTTTTACAGAACATGTCCAGAAAAATGTCCTAAGACAGTGGAGTTGCTTCTGCTTAATGTCAGTATCAATTTGGTTCAATGTAATTCGGCTAAATTCAATGAAATTATAGCAAAATATGTAAATTAGGAATGATTTTAGTCTCTTAGCTTGCCTTTTCCAGGGTTTGCAATTCCCCTTTTGGCTCCTGCTTCCCATTTAATTATGCTAGGCTCTAAAATGCATTCTCAATGGCAAGCCAAGACTTTGCGTAATTGCAATGAAGGGAGGATTTCTTGTTCCGACACACACATTAGCTAATTTTCCTTAGGTTCTGATACTAACTATCAGATTCCACCACCCCACCCCCATCTCTGGGTTGGGTTGGTTTTTTTCCATTGTTTTCCAATTGCGAAGCAGACATCTGGCAGCTTTCTGGTGGCAATAGCTGATACACTCACTCTGCTTACTGCACTTTACCATTTCTCTGTGGGAGGTAGAATAAGAGGCAAAAGAAGCTGTGGTTTTGGATTCAAGCCCTTATTTTTATCCTATGTAATTCCATAGAGGGAGGTCTTCTTCCTCCTACCGCTCTCAGGCTTGTGCTTTCTATTAACACTGAAAGACCAAACTAGCAAAAGAGGCTTCCCCTGCCTTTAAAATCAGGGAAATTATTTCTGTTTTTCCTTTTACAAATACCATGTATTTCTTCTCCTAAACCTCAAGTGATCTTCTTCTCCAGCAGCCCCAGAGGCAAGTGGTACCTGAACTGGGGCAGGGGATGCTCAGTTCATCACCACCACCTGGCCTGCCTGATGCTTGCTGCTTTGGAGATCACAGCAATAGGAGAAGTGATGTGGAGAGCACCTGCCATGCTGTTTTTCTGTCCCCGGGGGACATATTGACATGTGGGAAGGGGAGGGGAGAAGGAAAGCAGTGCACGGCTTTATCTGCCATAATTTGCCCTGTTTTTCCCTTGAGTTCTTGAAGCAGAATATAATGGAGCCCTCCATGACCTCAAGCTTTCACCTTAATATTTAATAATGATTTAGATTACTGTGATGTTGATTAAGGCTGAGTAAATATATACTACACATAAATGATTTCACTCTAAATCAACAGCCACTTTTTTTTTCCTGGTAATGATCATCATTAGCCGGAAATGTTTCTAATGCTTATAATTTTTTAATAGATTGAAATTATTTTTATTGTGAAATAATCCCCACATGTCCCTATGTAATTTTGAATATTAATTCATCTCTATTCCCTTATCTGTGACAATTCTGCCTGAAGTCACTTAGGCTCATATGAGAATTATCAGATATTATTATGCAAACTATAGAGACTGCTATTCTTTTGATACCAATATGCATTTCATCTTCAAAAGTGATAGACACAAAATAATTGTCAAGATATTTCAAGATGTCTGTGTAAGGGGCTAACTTATGTGAGACTTTCTTTGTTCTCCATTGCTGAATACATGCCTGGTAGTCTAGACATTATTTTGATAGTTGGTTTCAACTGTGCAAGCTTGTACACATAATCAATAGATATCTCTATCATGTTTGCATTCTACCATGTTTACCTTACTATCTTTATTCCAGCTCAGTTACACTGCAAGAAACTGCTCCCTGATATTTAAGAAAAATGGAAGGTACTGAATGTTGATATTAAGCAGACTTATGCCTCAGCAAGAATAACAACTATGATGTGTCAGCCTCAGATAACATCTTCAAGTTGTTTTCTGAATAATACTGATAATTCAGTCTCAAAAGGGCATTTTTCAATTTCTAAGCAAGCCATCATAATGTTTGGAGTTGTCATATGAATATGTATTAAAAAGCTTTAGTACCTCAGAATGTCTAAATGTATAAATATTAAAAAGAACACAGAAGAAAAATTAAAATGCTTTAAATATAGGCTCAACTGGTTGAAAACTTTGGCTAGCATTTTCTGGTTTGTATACTGGGAATGCACAGTAGCAATGAGCCTGGGATGTTGAAAATATGCCATTACTTTTTGCCCATGTAATCTCAGTTTGAGACTGTCAGCAGCTCTTAATGGACTGCTGTTATTAAAAGATCCACCTCGAATATGTAGAACAGGCTTAGTGAGTAGATACACTCACACAAACACACACACACACAAAACCACAGAAAACAAATCACAAAAACTCCTGCAGCCCACAGTTCTGTCTTCATTGCAAGTGGCAGTAATAATCTTCACTGCTTCCTTTACGCTTAATCACAGGACAGGACAGTAAGGACTTGCAAAGAAAGCTTTAAGCAGAAAACTGAACATGAGAGAGTGAGACAGTGTAAAAACAATACTTTAGTGGAAGTGTCTTTTCTGCTAAGAACATTTCTTTTTCAACTTAACATAACACCTCAGCTAGAGAAGGAACATTGGTGTCCTGCAGCAGCAGAATTGGTCTGATGCAGGTAACAGCCCAAGGGCATGGTGGTTTATCCAAATCCCTGGTCCATCAGGACCACTCTAAGTTTCAGAGGCCAGTAGTGCTACAACTGCTGCTCAGTTATCCTACTCCCTGCTACAAATCTCTTCTGTAGGAGGTCCTTTCTCAGTGTGTTGCATGTGGGCAGAGTACCTCTTCTGTCTGCACAGAGTAGGCAAGATTACACTTGACCTGTCTGTCTGGTGTGTCACTCCCAGCACACAGATGGAATTTAACCAAAGCTATCATCACAGATGGATGGTTTACACTAGAGGTGATCTATTTGACAGACTACTGCACTGCTTCCTACATTACAGTGCCTAAACTCTGTCATGTGCTAAGTGCTGCTGTCAGTCTTAACTCAGAGTGAGCAGTCTCAGCAAGTCTCACTAATATTGAGGGACTGGTGTTTGCTCACTTTCAGAGTTTCAATTGCTTTTAAAATTGTTCTGATGACCTACATATTTGAGGAACAAATTAGGGAGAAAAGTATTTGCCTCTCCATGTAAACCTAGACACCAAATGAGATATCCTCACCCTCACATTTGCCAAAAGTATAGATTGGAGTCATAGCATTGTCTTGCTGCAACTGTTGTGCATCCCAGACCAAGAGCTATAAGTCATTTACAGTCAGGAGGGAAAAGTCAGTAAAGTCATTTTAAAGGCAACTTCCATTCTAGTTATTTTTCTCCAGTATTGCTTTTTAAATGGATCAGTTCTGTTTCCTGCAAGTTCTGTCCCCCTCAGCTTTTTTAAAAGTGATCTACTGTATGCTTTATAGCCAGTCTGACTCGATTCTTACTTTTACAGAAGCTAATCATACATCAGCTATTGGCGAAGTACAAAAAAAAAAAAAAAAAAAAAAAAAAAAAAAGGAGAGACTCAGCAAGAGAGTTGTTAGCACTCATATTTTACCTCACATTTGGGACAGACTAAGTGAATGTATGATTTGTTACTGTGGCTCTGCTGATGTGCACGAACTCGTTGAGCTGCAGTAACCTTAGCATCTGTTTGAGCCCTGAGGGTTTCTCCACACACAAAAGTTGTTGTGTTTAACTGTACCATTAAAGTGCCCTCAAGGACAGATACAGTCAGTTTGATATAAAAGTATGTAAAACTGTAAAACCATGGAATTCTGTCTTGTAAGAGAATAGCAGTAAGCTAGAAAGAATAGCAGTAAGCTAAAGGCACATTAAGTATCTTTATGCCTTACTATAATATGATCTATAGGAGAATATGCCTGCATATCACTACTATATGCAATTAAATGTGCAAAAATGCTATGCAGAAACCAGGCTTGAGGTAATACAGAACCATCACAGTTGTTAAAATTATAACAACACATTTCAAATCCTTTCACTTCTGCAGTGTCTGTCATTCAGCAGGGGAAAAAAAATTCTCCCAGACTGCACACAGGGAAAATGTGTGGGGTGGGACGGAAACACACAAAAGGTAAAATGTCAGCAAGAGCCTTGTATAAGAGATATTAAACCTTTCTACTCAAGTAAGAAATGGTGTATTAAAAATTCAGGAACTGAAGAACAGGAAGGAATCTGAACCAAGGGTCACATTGAATTGCTAAGTTTTCTACATTACGAGTTCATTTTATAATTCATGACAATTAGGTGACTTTAGGAAGGTGGAAAGTATGACAGTAACATGATAGTCAACAAACAAGTTTTCCCAGATTTCTTGTAACAGTTTGATTTGAGACTGTAAACCCACATATGATGTCTTTACTATTTTACAGAGAAGCAAGAAAACATGACTCTTGCACATACATTGCATACATAGACCTAAAATCTAATACAGAATATATGTTATATGCTGAATATATGCATAGAATGTGACCTGTGAGGAAACTCTTTGTGGTGGAAGGACAGCATTGCTCCTGGAAGGGATAATAAATGACAGACTATTTCTTTTGACATGATTTAGAATATTTATTGCAAATATCTGTCATAACATAATCTATTGTGTGAAACAAATTGGTAAAATATGTAGGGTGTATGCTTTTTGTTCCTGAGGAAAGTATGAGGCCTGAATTTCAGTGTAGAGGAGGTTCCTGCAGAGGTTGGGTCATCACTGTCAAATGCTAAATGACAACCACTGTTATAGGTCAAATGGCCATCCTTCATTGGTAATGAACAACTTCAGGCCATTCTCTATCCTTTTCACTTCCAAGATATATTTATGTTTTTAGTCTGTTGGGTTGACATGGTGAAGTGAACTGCAGAGGTGTGTGAGAGACTGAAATGTTAAGGGTTAATGACTCAAAAAATCAGCCATTTGCAAAGCAGCAGATGCTTTGCTGAGGCCAGGCTTGCACTCCCTAGCCAAAGGGGAAGAGGAGAGGTTTTGGGTGTTTGGTGACAAAATATCTGATCTGCATAAGAGCAGCCCAGGTGAAGAGGGGGTCTGCACCCACTATTGAAGGATAACTAGGACAAACCAACCTTTTGTTTAGCAATAAGCTGAGTTTTCAGGCAGATAAGGAAGAGGCTGATAAGAAGCAGGTCCTGCAGGTGGGACAATGTATATTGTCATACCGAATTCCCCCCTCACACAACTGGTTCAGATGTAAAACTCCCCTGAGCGAGGTATTGGGACATTCACTGGTAGGCCTGAAGAGATTGACCCCTCCTGATAAGGCATACCTTATCAGGGATGTGAGAAACAGGGATCTTGTCTTAAAGGGTGTCATAATCCATCAAAGACACCCCAAATACACCCAGACTCATTTCTAGGGCCTTCAAACAGACAACTGCACATGATCCACAGTGTTGTAACAGTGTTCAACTCCCCCCTCCCAGGAGAGATACCTGGACATTTTCATCTGAACTTGAATGTATATGAACTCTATGTTTCATAGTCCTCGTCCACTCCCAGTGGGTCAAGACTGTGATAATCACTTTGACCAACGGAGATCAAAATTGCAACAATCAAATCTCATGGTTGGACCCAAAACCCACATATCTTTCCCCTCCAGTAACTACATTTACTCTCTTTTTTTTTTTTTCTTATAAATACTCTTGTTATTTTTATACTTTCATATTGCTATATTTCTGTAGATAATAACCAAAACAGCTGCATACTTCCTTTCTGTTGCAACCAAACTGTTCTAAAACAAATGTGCCACATATACATATATATATAAACACTGGTCATTCAGTGCTGTTTCACTCTAATCTACCCCAAGAGATCTATTAACAAGAACCTCAGTTACCCTTACCTTCAGGGATGGGTCATAACAGGGAGAAGACATCAGGAGGTGTCCCTATGCTGGACAGGAGAAGCTCCCAGGCTAAGCCTGTCAGTGATGTTGGTAGCACCTCTATAATAACATATTTAAGGAGGAGTAAAAAAGCTGCACAACAGCATCTGGGAGAGAGGAGTGAGACAGAATGAGAGCAACAGCCGTGCAGACACTGAGGTCAATGAAGGAGTGGAAGGAGGTGCCAGAGCAGAGTACGGCGAAGACATGGTGAGACAGGCTTTCCCACTGCAGCCCTTGGAGGCCCACAGTGGAACAGAAATCCATCTGCAGCCCCTGAAGAAACCCATGTTGCAGCAGACCTGAAGGAAGCCCATGGAGAAGAATTACACAGAACCAGATTTTCTGGAAGAAGCTGTGACCCTGCATGGGATTCAGGCATTCCTGAAGGACTGAACCTCATGGTAAGAATTCATACTGGAGAAGTTCTTGAAGAACTACAGCCCACTCTGAAATGGGAAGGACCCACTGTGAAGCCATTTGGGAAGGACTGTATCCCATGGCAGGGACCACACAGGGAAGAGCATGAGGAGGAAGAAATAGCAAAGAGGAAGCATTATGAGCTGACTGCAACCTCTGTTCCTCACCCTCTTTTGATGATTGAAGGGAGGAGGTAGAAAAATCATGAGAGAAGCTGAGCTTAACAAGAAGGGGAGGAGAAGGGGGGGTTTAGTTCTGTTCCTATTTCTCACTATATTAGTCTGTTACAATTAATTGTCAATGTATTGAATTAGTTTCTCCACGTGCAGTCTGTTTCACTCTTGGCGGTAATTGGTAAGTGTCCTTAGCTCAACTCACAAGGTTTTAACTGTATTTTCTCCACCTGTCCTGTTGATGGAGAGAGAGTGATAGAGCAGGTTGATGGGCACCTGGCAGCCAGTCAATGTGAACTCACTATAGAAAGAGTAGTGTTGAAGGACAGGTTCTCACATGACTTTATCTTCTCTTGTATTAACAAGCAGCTCTAACACTAAAATGCCACTCAAATGTAACACAAGTAGTAGACTTCAGCCCTACACAGTTACCTCAATAAAGAAGAATCTTCATCTGCCAGAGTCAGCAAACTTTTAGTACCATTTTTTTTCAAAGCACAGGCATCAAAGTGCTGATTTTGTTTTGTAATAAGACATTCAGCTTTGCCATTAGATTTCAAAATCACAAAATGCCCTTTAATTCTTCTGTACCATTATATTTAGCACTACTAGAAGAATAGAGATTCACACCCAAAACACCCATGCAAAATTAAGGCACAGAAGTATCAGGACATAATTTGGGAAACTGTTCCTGGAGCAGTAGATGCACAGGTGTTTTGTACTGATTGTGCGGATGCACACATGCATTGAATCAATGGACTGGAGATTTTCACCAGGACATTTCAACAGGATGAAAGCAGCTACAACAGAAAACAATACCTGATTGTTACACCAGTGTGGAACAGGCAGTCCCATTTCAGGTCTTTTATTGCTTAAAGAGAGAAATATTGGGAAAGGTGTTAAATTACTGGGCATTACCTCTTACAGTGATACTCTCCATATCCATAAAATTAAGAAGGACTTAATATTTACAACAATGTATCTGCAGAGTTTGAGTAAAGGTAAAATTCCAGGTAATCTTAGGTGTATCAAAAACTGTCTTCTTACCAAATAAAACCCCTAAACCCCAACCTAGCACCAGAGAGTTGTCTGCAAAATGCCTGGCATTTCCTTTTGCCTGTAGCATGTGACACTGCCTGAGACACAGCTGCTCAGGATATGAAGGCATCCTCAGCAAGTGAAAATGGTTTTACAAACATCCTTTCTAGATACCTCTCCCAGCCTTTAATTTGCCTTCAGTTTCCTCTGTAAGGAGAGCTGTACAGAAGGAGGTGTAGATGATGACTACCCTGGACATCATTCCTGCACAATCTAGGTGGCAAAGAAGAGAAGGTGCTCTGAAGTTTCTGCTAAGTGAGTCCAGTTTCCCCACAAACTATACCAGGACCTCGTGTGAATTAGGTTCTAAATGGCCCACAGCCTATGTCACCCCCACTTAACATATTGAACCAAGTATAATCATATTAGGAAAACTGACCACATATAAACTCATACAGCGTCTTGATCATGCAGTAAAATGTAGTAACATAAAGAGTTTCAGTTCTCATGAGGGAGAATATATTTTGCCTCACCTTTTAAACAACCATACATATAATCACCATACATACACACACATATAATCACCTACCAGTGGTGCATAATAGACATAACTCAGTCTTGTATTTGAACTATGTGTTAAGTCTAATATATTTATTGTTATTTACACATATATATAAACTTTATTTTACTTATTCTTTCACTGTTTTTACATCTATATATGTCAATTGTGTTCAATTCTTGCAAACATAAGTGAAAGAAGAGACAACTCAATAGATCTGAATAACCAATAACCTTTAAAAGTGTAGTTTAACCAAACACTTCCAGTGTAGATGATCTCTTTGATTGATTATAGACACCACTGCTACATTATGGCACACAAAATTACCTCAGCCTAGCATCTGTATCTTTGTATTTTTAGTTCATTTTCATTAAAACTTTTATGTCAGATAGTTTTAATAATTAAATAATAATTAAATAATAACCCCAAACACACATTCATGATGCATATCCAACAATAGTAACACACTGACCACCCAGCAGAGCAGGGTACTTTAGTTGTACAATTGCATTTCATATGACAGCTCTCAGAAAACACAAATTTATCCAATATGTACAGCAAAAAGTAACCAAACAAGGCCATTAGATGTAATAAATTATATGGAATAAGCAGGCTTCTGGAGTGAGATCCAGAATGCTGAATTAAGTGTTTTCTGCTCTTTAGATACTGCCAAGGGAGCCAGAATTTCCTTTCAAGGACAATCTGGACACCTTGGAAATTGAGCAAGTAATTAGGAAATCACCATTACTGAAATTTCCCCCATCCAGTGTCAGGGCTACAGGGATGCCACTATGCATGCTTCAGCTCAGAGGCCAGCTTTAGTCAGAAGGTAAAACTCTACCTGTGTTTTACTGGAAGGCAAAGCAAAATGACAGGGATGAATAAATCCTGCCCCTCCCTGTAACTTCTTATTTCCTGCTGTTTGTAACAGAGTATGGAAACTGTCTCACCTCAGTACAAAAGTTTAGTTCCAGTGATGAATGCCGGAGCAACCAAAAAAGGTGACGTGCAGAGATAGGCACTCTATGCTGTCACCAAGCACAGTGTTCTGTTGCTGCAACCTGCAGTCTCCTTTCTCGTGACTAAAATCTGCAAGACAATAAGAACAATCATTGAGTGAACTGAAGTCTCCGGCGAGTTGAATGAATGGTTTTGTTATCCAGTGAGTGCTGTCTGCTCCTTTACCTCCTGAGACAAATTGACCCCATCATCATTCAGATGAGAATCTGATCTTGACAATAAGGAGTCAATTTGCGAGGCTGTATCTACACAGAACACGTAGAATCTCATCAGACAGAAATACTGATCTCAGCTGCATGAAGAGCTGCAAAAGGATCCCTGAACCAGAACCCTGGGCACATCATAAAATTTCAAGTCAAAGAATATGCTCAGGGCTAAAACTGAAAGATAGTATATATGGACGTCAGTTTTACACTCTCATGGCATAGCTCCACCCTAGTTTTCCTTTAACTATGAAAGCCCTTTATTTGGTGTAGTTCACCCTATCATCTTGACAGAGATAACTGGATCTTCCAATTACGATGAACTGTGGTTGAATCACCGACTTTTTTCAGATGTTTGACCTTTTAAAGGTAGGAGTTAAAAAAAAAAACACCTGAGTAAGGAATATGACGTGTTTCTATCAGATTTATGTTTTACATGCATACTTAGACATATCAAGAACTTTAGGACAAAAAGTAACCTCTGATGTCTTCGGGATGTTGCAGCAATTGTCTTTCCAAGACAGTGAGATATTTATTAACAGATATTCACTGAAGAAAGTGTCTATGTCAAAATAGGCATATATAGGGAAATATTCTCTGTTTCTTTAAAAAAAAAAATTAGAAGGGAGCAGAAAAGTTCTTCATTAACAGAATTCTTATAGAGTCCCCTCAGTTTTATGTGAATTGTTCATTATTTTCAGAACCCTAATATTATAAATGTTTCAGTCTTGAAGCAAAATGTTATATACAGAGGAAAATAGAAGCTACATAAATAGTTACTAGTAGATTAAAAATAACTTCCCCATGAATACATGGTTAAAACTAGACAAAAAAACCCAAACCAAACCAAACCAAACCAAAACAAAACAAAACACACAAACAAAAAAAGAACATGCAATTACTGGAGCTCTATTTATTAATACTTTCTGGCCAGGAATACATCTAATAACACTTGGAAACAAACTGGCAGAACACCAAAGCTCCCTGCAAGTGCAAGTATGAGACAATGAAATTAACAGAATCTTGAGTTCATTTGAGATGTGTATAGTTTTAAAAATAAAAAAAAAAGAAGTCCTTCTTTCAACATGTTTTTTCTTTCTTCATTGTGTACTTTTCTCTCATTTAAAGACAAGCATTTGAAAAATCCTTGTCATCTAAATTATCTAGGATTACTTACTGTTTTCAAATGTAAACAGATTACACAGAAGATCTACAACTCCAAACTAGAACCGCAATATTGAAGCAACTTATGTCACTCAGACTAGGCGGTCCCATGATGTAATGGAGAGCACACTGGGCTCTGAATCCCAAGGACCTGAGTTCGAGTCTCAGTGGGGACCATCCCCTGGCAGTTAAAGCCTTCCTGCTATCCGCTCCCGTCAGATCTCGGATGCTCAGCAGGGTCAGCCCCGGTTAGCACCGGGTGCTGTGACAGTCCCGAGGACTGCACTGTCACTGTCCAAGCTCGGTCAGCCATGGCAAATGGACCTCAGGACTTAAACGGTTTGGCCAGTTCTGAGCACATTGTGCCTCACCTAAAAAATCCACTGTGCAGGTTTAAAGGGGGCACACCCACTTGGGGAGAAACCCTTCTTAAATCTTCGTTCTCAAAGTCTGGCCATGCATACATGTCACTCCAAGCAACTCTTGTCTAAAGAACCTCAGATGTTATCAGTACTTTATGATCATTTTGAATGTCAGTCTTAATGTATTGAGTTTCTATACACCTTGAAAAACTTACCACAACCAAAGAAGCAGGAATCTGAGCCTTTCTGTCAATTTTGTGTTGTGCCTCTCTGGAAGGGCTTTAAGAATTTTATTTATATATTTTGTATCATATGATTATAAAAATTGCCTGAGTGGATCAGAATTTCCAGCCTATTTCCTCTAAGATGAGCCAAAAGTTATTTCCTAGAGAGGTGCCTTCAGAGTAAAGGAAGGATTCAAATAGACTTCCCCTGAATTTTCTCCATGTTCTTAGAATTTGCAGCTTGTAGGATTTCAGAGTCAAAGATGATTTTTCACATCTTAGAAGGTTTCAGATATTCATCTTCCATTAGCTAGTTCAATTTTCATTTGATCCTGTGTGAAACATTAGGTTTCACAACATCCTCTGGTGAAGAATTCCCACTGTATAATTACCTATTGTGTGTGTGTGTAAGATCCATCAGCTCTGATTGTCCTGACTTGCCCTTTTCTGGATATTTTCTAAACCTAGGACAAACCTTTTGAAGTAAAACACTATTGAATCCACCACAGATTTACAGAGTGGTAACATTCTATTCTCTGTATTCTTTCCTACTTCTTTCTTAATAATTCCCAACTGTCAGTGTGGGGATTTTACCACCAAGAAGACTTTGTCATGAAACTTTCTGTGGTGAACTCAAGTCCAATTCCTGACTCATTACTATCAACTCCCAGACCATATTTTATATTTTCCCCATGAACTCATGGGGAAAAGGAGAGAAAGGCATGCCCTATGTTTGTCAGTTTGTATTTATCTTGTTACATTTCATCTGTAATTTTAATCCCCAAATACAAAATTCCACAAAGTTCTTTTGCAATTCTGCACAGGTAGATCCATCGTTGCTACCCTAAGTACCTTGGTTTTGTCATCAAACTTTGTCACTTTCTACACACCCTTACAAAATCAGAGATGTTTCCTAGGTCTGTGGCAATGTCACACCCATGCAGTAAATGGAGAAAAGTTACAGATATCAGTGCTATGGATGACAACAGTGAAACAGTCACAGATTTTAATTATTTACTCATGCATTCATTGGAGTCTAGATTCCAGGAGACTGAAGAGAAAAAGGTGAGATAAAATCACTCTTTCAGAAAAAGTAATCTCTAAAACATGGTTTAACCAAGTCACTCTTAAATCAATTTAGAATCCCTCTATCAGACTTAAGGGGAGAAACACATTGCAAAATAGCCAGTTTGTTTCTACTTTCATAGTAGAACTACTACAGCAAATTACAGTTATTTTTAGCATGCATACTTGTACAAAGTGTATGAGAAATGAGGCATCTCAACAGCAAATGGACACACAGCAGTTTTCCAGTATGCTTTATTATGACAGAAGGCAGAAATGTTCTCCCAATTACTCATTACTTTTTCATTTATTTAGATGCTAATTTATTAACACACAGGCACTTTTCAGAAATGCTGTTGTATTTATCTCAATCAAACGCTTGTCACGTGAAAGGGAGGGGGGAAACAGAAATACAAAGATTTCTAGTCTTAACTGTATTAATTAAAAGTTATTAGCTGTAAGTGCTCCCAGACAAATCAGATCCTTATGTACCCCAACACTGTCTGCCAACTACCGGACAGCCCACAGGCTGGAAGGGGT
>JAWWEV010000095.1:20115148-20130579 GCA_035583235.1 Hafferia zeledoni
CCCATGGACACACTTTGTCTGACCCTTCAGCTGAGACCTGTCTGGCATGGGAGACCCTACTGGAGGCACAAACCACCGCCAGCATAGCTCTCAACTTCATCAGGGCACGCAAGCTTCTTCCCCGCGACAAGGGGTTGTCCCTGCAGAAGAAATAGAACAACAAGGGACCTAAAAAAGCCAGTCTTATCAGTTTAACTAGTACACTGAAATATTTTGCTTTTCATGAAAAAATTATGACACTAAAAGTGGCTTTTAAAGAAAGGAAGTTTCATATGTCTATCAGTTGCCAGCATTTATTCTAAGGCAGCATTTGTACTAAAATTTCTTACTTTTATTTTTGTTAGCAGACTTTGCTGGGTCTCAACCTTTCCACAAACATCTGTTTCTGTTTTAAGGAAAAATAGGAACTCAAAACTCAAGGCATTGTGAGAAAACACAAAGTATCAATATTTCTGAGTATTTAAATCATATGGAAAGGTAGACAAGTCACAAAATTTTATTTCTAGAACTATTCCCAATAATCCTTCACATTTAAGCTGAACAAGGCATTAAAAATAAGCCCTAGACACAGTTTACCTAGTAAGTTTAACTTTTTATAAATTTGTAATTTCTCAGAAAGTGAAATCAAGCAATCTGTCTTCCTTTCAAGTCAACAGATTAAAATAACCTCTTAGGGTCCTACTGAGAGAATTGTACAAATAGTTCATTAAGCATATTTATATAAAGCTTCACTACCAGCACCTCCGGATCTAAAAAGTAGCATCTTTTCACAACTCAGTTTGGGAATTTTATTTTCCCTTCATCCAACAGTGATATCCTCAAAAATAATGAATGTTTCAATCAGAGCTCCCATAGTTCTTTAAGAACACCACAAGGACTTTACTACTAATTGAAGAAATAGGTAGCATGTGTCTTCACTTCAGCAGCCTTTATTTATTTTATGGACATTTTTCATCAACTTACATTTTCTGATTGAAATTCTACATAATTTAATGTTCCCCATCTGGAATGTTAATACTCAACATGAAGAAAAGGAAGTCAAACGAAAAAAAAAATAACAACATTACTTTGACTCCTATGTCAGTAGTACCAATTAGCTACATGAATTTTCCATCTGCTTTCGCTAAAGGATATGTGAACAGCTGCATCCTACAGGAAGACAACCTGATGCAGCCAACAGAAACTGTCAAGCACCTGGTCATTTCCTGTCACTAGTTTCACCACTAATGCAGACATCAAATCACACAGGCTTTGCCAGCTACATTTGTAAAAACATCACTAAAAATATTGCCACTATTTTACTTTCTCTTAATGAAATCCCTTTGCTGATTGTTTGAAGTGTTTAGGGCTTATATTTTACTTTATGTGCACTGGAATGAATAGCATAATGCTATATGTCTAGAAATTTATAGGCCTCACAGTCTCTAAACAATAAATACAACAAACTAATGCTACAAATTAAAGACAAATCAATTATTTTCTTTGGCATGGTCTGGCTCTGCTGTTAATTGGTAATATATATTGTGTTGGGTAGTTGCATCTAATCTATTTGTATTCTTGAAGGAATACCTACCACTTTGCCCTTATGTTTCACAGGATATTATGCAAACTTTCTTATTCTTCAAATTTAAGAGACACTATTTTTGACCCTCCTCCTCCCCACCGTACCAATCCTCTGGAAAAAAATAAATAAAATGCATAGTTAAGATGGATGGATGGATGGATGGATGGATGGACGGACGGACGGACGGACGGACGGATGGATGGATGGGTGGATGGATGGATGGATGGATGGATGGATGGATGGATGGATAACTTCAACATGTCTGGCTAGCTGACTTATAGAATCAAAAGTGCTGAGATTTTCAGATCTTCTGCAAGAAACCTGGACCTCTTCTAGCTGCCTCCTGTCAAAAATTTTGAGAGAATATCTTCTCTGTCATTGTTGAATCAACCTTCTTACTCACATGTTATTGTTCAGGCCTCTGTCTAAATCACTGAAAGGTTTACACAGAGCTAAGACCATCTATGGTCTTACGCAGAGAGTGAGAATGCTTTCTGGAATTGTCAGGGGAATTAGGAAATTTCTGATCTTTTTAAATTCAAGGATTGCAAGCCCTGTAATTTTGATTTTACTTGTTAGGGGATTCACCTGTCTGTAAAAACTGCCTTATAGGCTGCCAGCCTTTTTAAATGGGCTAATACTGTGCCTGGGGTCCACAGAACTGTGAATTCAAGACCATCTCTTTTAAGATAGTTTAAAAGATCTATAGTCCTTCTAGTTCCAAATGGTCCAATAAATTGTCTTTCTCCTCAGCTTTCCCAGTAATGATCTAAAACAATTGAGATTTAATATTGTATGGGCATGCACACACTGAGAATACAGCCTGGGTTTGCTAACAGTCATGCCTAGAAATAGGGA
Organism: Hafferia zeledoni; assembly: GCA_035583235.1. Taxonomy (NCBI): domain Eukaryota; kingdom Metazoa; phylum Chordata; class Aves; order Passeriformes; family Thamnophilidae; genus Hafferia; species Hafferia zeledoni. The sequence continues at coordinate 20,117,571 of JAWWEV010000095.1, forward strand.
GAATCCTTGAACAAGCCTTCCCCTGTGTTCTGTGAAGGTCTCTGTTGCAAAGATTGTGCCTGTGTTGTCTTCCCAGGTCCTCAGCAAACACAGGCTCAGAAAACCAGCAGCAACATGCAAGCCTACATCTGTGTGGGAGCCTGGGAAGACTTTAGGGGGCTGGAGTTATGCTGGTGTAGCCACAGCGTTGCAACCTAATACTTCTGTTAGGTCAGATCACACTGGGATGTGCAGCACATCAATAGCAGCCCCTTTGTGTCCTTTGACTGGAAATGACAAGTTTTATGCCACAAATACATTGTTGTCCCTCAATTCTACACAAACATTTGTGAATCTCCTGCACCTTTAACAGAGGGAATTGAAATACAGGGGTCAGAACTATGACCAACAAGTGTCTTAATTAATTGCAGGTGCTCCTCCAGTGAAAACCATAGCATAACTTTAAAGAATTTTGTGACGCTTCCTAAGTTCTAGATGAGATGTTTCATCTCACTCCCGTGTTCACCTCTGTCCTCAAAGCACCTGTCCCTCATTTTTTCCTTTCACAGTTGACAGCCAGCCATTTTCTGGTCTTAGCTGTAAGAGCTTAAAAAACCCAGTTATTTGGGTTCTGACTGATGATGTTGTAAGTAAAACTGAATAAGGACTTCAGAATGGGAAAAGCATATGATTGATATTCAGCAAACTAAAGTTGTGATGGTGATTATTAAAATTCAGAGCACACAAGACCCATCAGAGATAACAGTGAGTTCTTTTATGGTACATTTTTCTAGTTCACAAAATACCCAAATATCTGTATCTATGAAATAGTTGTGACTTTTTAATATAAATATCTAACCTTTAAAGATAATATCTGAAACTAAAACTCATTTTCTTAAGATATATTTAGATCCTTGAGTACAAGCATATAAATGACTGGGGTTTGGACCCTGAACCATTAGGTTATCATGTTATGAAGGATTTCTTTTAGTCAGAATATAAAAGCATATGGTTTATGAGAACCTTCTCTTTTCATGAGCCATTCTGTTGCAGACATATCTCCATTCTCTTTTTCTCTTTTAGGCAATTGCCCTTGTCAATAATTATAACATGACAAAATTGCACTTCAAATCTGAGAAGATCACAAAAGGAGATTTTGTAATGAATTTTCAGAGCTAATATCCATAAACCAAAGATTAATCTTCAGCTGAGATTCATTATTGGAACTATTTGTGCAAGGTTTATTCTTGACTCCTATTCAATACCTTCCACACTTGCTTTAGCTGTATACAGGCTCTTGTTTCAAAAGATTTATAAGTGGTGTACCATTGCCTATAAAACAAGTTGCTGATATTTGGCTTTTGAAAATCTGCATATATTCTGTAAGTTCACAGTTCTGGTTTACCCTCCATAAACACTTCTGAAGCATCTACTCATTATTAGTATCCCATAACATTTTAGCTGTCCCTTTGAGACTCTTTTATGATGACAAAATCTCTGATAAGGGCTTCTAGTATATCAAGCTTTATCATTATCACCCCTGCTCTAACAGCATCCCTCCTCTACAGATTAACAAAACTGTGTTTTTGAAAATTGTTTTAGATTGTGCAAAGTATCCATTAGACAGACAGATACAATATGTAATATATCTACATCGTATAGCAAGAAAGGATGGGGCATCACAGCAAATGTAGCTCATTTTTTCAGATGAGGGTCTGTCTGACTGAATGATTTGGTTTTATTTACTGATTCACGAGATGAACCAAATGCTGCAAAGCAGGGAATTATGTCAGATAAAAATTATGAACAATAATTCAGTTATAAGTTGAAACAGAGACAGGAGTATTATCCTGTAGTGCTCTATTCAGAAAACAGGAGGGTAGTGAACCTGTCAAGGTAAAATTATTTTTATTTCTTTTGATTTATAAATCCACTCATTTTGCAGTTTTTAAGCTATGCACATTTTGTCACATAGTATAAGTTCATACTGTGAAGCATCAATCAGCATATGTGTCTAGATACAAGGCAAAGATCTTTTAATTTCATAATTGCCACTGTGTAAACATATACACAAACCTATAGCATCAGTCATCAATTTCTTTGGTGTTTCCTACCTTGTGTGAGGCTCAACTGAGAGAAATGTTGTACTAATAATGAAATAGTTAATGCCTTTCTTGTTAAATAGAATAACTTTCATTTAATCCCTATGGTTTCACCAGGTTTAAGGATAGCAGCAGCAATTACCCACCATCAGAGAAAGGTAGCTAAGAGATGTTGCAATGGAAGCTTGTTTATTTGCACATCTGGAAACATACCAGGAGAATGAAAGAGCAAACAAGTGAGAATAAGAGGGAAGGGAGGGAGAAAAAGAGAAGACCGTGGTCATTCAAAGTACAGGAGAAGCAGTATTTTAGCAACAGACAGCTCTGAGGAGCCCCACTGGAGGGACTGAAAGTGCAGCTTGAAGGCATTGCTGTGAAAACCATTGGCTGTGGTGTCAGTTTTGATATGGTTCTGTCTCTGACTGCTACTGTGGCTGCTTGTGCTGCTCACATCTATCACTGTCACAAGCCTGAAGGAGAAAGCAAGCTTTGCAGTAGCATTGGGTAGATGTAAAAAAACCAGTCAAAACAGCCAGTGGACTGAGAGGGGGAAGGAAATTCTTGCCTGTGAGGATATGTCAAGCCTGTCCCGCTAGCAACACATTGTTGAAATCCCAGAGCAACAGTTTAAGCTACTCCAAGCAGCAATGTGCTGTTCTGTGCTCTGCTATGCTGTGCTGTGCTGTTCAGGGAGTTACAGTTGTCTTGAGTATGCAGGTTTGTGCCAGAAATTGTCAGCATCAATGAAAATGTGTGATGTTGGATGGGAGGATTTGTGCTAGTTCTGTAATTTAAGCTTTATGCTGGAGCCTTCACAGCTTTATCATAATGATTTCTTAAGGAAGAAACTGAAAAGATAGTGTTCAGTGGCTAACTTCAGACACTGCAAATCAAGAGAAAGAAAAAAGATATTCAGTGGATGTTGGACATATCCATATCCATCAACTAGCAGTATCTTCTTGTTTATTCTGGATTATTTTCTTTGTTGTTCAAGTCATCATGGATTTTTTACCCCTCTTCAGTGGTATAATTATTATTTAGGCAGAGTCAATCACTATAAAGAAATTCCTCATTCTATATATCAAAGCAGTGGGACCCAAGATATGACTTGCTAGCTATGTGTAAATGACAAAGACTAAAAAGAAGTCAAGTTAATTAAAAAGAGATGAGAATGTGAATTGATCATTTTTCCATGGTTGCATTTTTTTCTATAAACTTCTATGCTCTTTCTTGATGCACTCATGTGAAAAATAATGCTACTACTTGAATCAATCTTCCAAACTCTATTCAAGTCTACTCCAACCTTTAATGACAAGCACTTAAACAAAATGCACTGTTCCACTGGATTTACTGTGAACCTCTTAAGAGATTCTTCTGGTCAGCAAACTCACTTGAAAGCTTGACAATCTGGCCTTTTTTTTAAGTTGGAGAAGAGCTAATTTAAAATCACTGGAGAAATCAAATGTAGGAAACGAAAGCAGCAAATCAACGGAGGAAAGGTGAACAGAATTAAACGGTCAGTGAGTCGGTGATTTAGCTGGTATCATCTCCTCTGATCACAGATACTTTATGTGAATTTCACCCCCATTCCTGCCAATATTTCTTTAAGATTGCTAGGGGTGCAATACCTTCTTAATACACACATTATGAGTAAAAATAATCTTAACAGATTTTTTTCATAAATGCCTCCATTTGACTTCATGTTTCTGTAGTGAAATAACTGAATATAAGCTACATATTTAAAATGGCTTCCATGTAGCATGATTTCTGATGACATCACCTAACAGAACTTAGACAATAACAGAACTATATCTGGATATGTTTTCTTATTCTTTTGAAACCAGCTATCAGCCCATTTATTTAAGGCATATTTCTACCTTCATGGTTCTGAAACTAGTCACAAACTTGCTAAATTATTTTTTACTAAAAAACAAACAAAACAAACAAACAAACAAAAAACAGGGAAAAAACACCCTAGCAATCTTCAAAGTAGACTTCAGAAAACCAAGGAAGAAATATCAAGGGTGCCTCTGGCCCTTTTCATTTCATGAGCTAGTGATATGTATGCTCTCTCGAGATCAGTTCCCTTGTCCCCCGATGGTCATTTCACATGATGTCTCTTGCAGCACACTGCCTCTGTCAATATGCTAAAGTTTATTCCAAGACTATCAATCTGTTCGTATCTTGTCAGCCTTACTGATGTCTCAAGGCAGTGGCTCTTCGGATCGATCACATTAAGTGGGATAGTGTCATAAACAAATCTGGGAGTGACTCTGCCTCACAAGCCTGGCAGCATGTCAGAGGCATCAACGCTCCCCTGGAGCCTCCAGGACTGAGTCTTCTCAGAGAGAGGAGAGGATTGAACCCAAGCCTTGCCTGAACCATTGAATAGACCAGTCCCCAGACTGGATGAATGAAGCTGCTACTGCAACCACATCAATGCTAAAAATCTGTCCAACAAAAGTAGACTCCACTTGACCTAAAGCAGAGCACGTGAAGTTTTCCTCTCTTCACCCCTCAGCCTTCAGGTCAGCTTACCAGGGCTGTAACCCACATTGTGTTAAGCCTTAGATACACAGCCCCACATGACTATGGTTAATCACTTGATTTTTTAAATATTCCAACACCCAGTGCCAACCCCAGCTCTCCAAGGTCAGCTTTCTGCAGCTCACCTGGATTATCACCCCCTTCGATCTGCCAGGGGAGTTGTTTGTGTGATTTTCTCTTTAATACATTTCAATATAGACATGTCACATTGGCAAAGCCCTAACACTTGATTTGTCTAAGGAAGATAAAACATTGTTTAAACAGCCGCATGAGGGTCTTTCACAACTATTGTCTCTGAAAATATGTCAGAGACAAAACACTTGCACTAAGGAGGAGAAATGTGACTTTGTGAGTGACTAAAAATAGCATGTCATAGAACTTCTATTTTTTTCCCCAATCTAGTAAAAAGAGAGAAAATAATCATAAATATGCTGTCCTGTTTTACGCAGGACTAGACCTCAACCCTGGGATGCAGTCATGAACTGTCACACTCAGAGGCTTTCATAAAATGCAAACCAACAACTCTTAAAAGTATTTTAGGTCTTTGATTTGGCTTTTTTATTTTTTCTGCCTTTGTCGACTGACTCCCATGCAAAACAAACAAACAAAAACCCTTAAAATTTATCTTCTTTACAGAAAACACTGATCTATTAATTCTCAAATAATTTAGCTGGAATGCAGGTTCTCATATAGTTTTTGTACTTGACTTTTTCAACATCTCAGCCCCAAAACAGACACATGAAAAGATCTCTATGATCCTATTGTGACTTACTCCCAGTTAACAGCCTCAGTGGAATCCTGCCCCACTGAACTCCAAGGCATTTTAAGGTAGATTGTTGTGGCATTGGATTCCTTACCTATTTCCAGGAACAACCTAGAAAAATCTAGCAGCATACATTATACTTTGAATTAATGGATGAATAGTAGTTGAGGGCAGACTCAATGTCTCTGTGTTCCTGCTTGCTGCTGCAACTCTATTTATTAATTCTGCAGTATGTATTTTATAGGCACCATGCAATGCCAGCTGAAGGTTATAACAGTAAAGGAAAAAAGATGAGGACTACAAAGACATTGGCAGTTTATTTTAATTCAGCTGAAAAATGTGACTTCTACTTTTATCATCCTTTGTATTTGGTGAAGGTTAGAGTTTATCTGTTTCACAGTCTGCCAAAGTGCTGAGTAGATCCTCCCATTGTCTCAGTGAACACTGAATTGCATATTAATTGAAGATCTAAGGCTCTACATCAAACAATAGAACCATAACCAAACATTGCAGACCTGAGACAGAAATGCCTCTAGAGCTAGATGGGAATGTTTGATTTAACAAGGCCCTTTAAATGTTTCCTTCAGAAACATTGCTAAGTACTTTGAAATTTTGACAGTGTTTTGCTATTAGCTGCAGTTAAAAATTATTTTCTGGAGGTCAGTCCGTTCTGCTTACCTTATGTCATACCCAAATAATCAGTGTCAGAAACAACCCCAGCATCCCAGCTCCCAGGGCTGCTCGAGACAGCACATATCACAAAGATTAAACACCTTACCTCCTGCCAGGCCTATTGATCATGCACACAGATGTGTACTTACTACTCCCTAACAAAAACGAACAATAAGATGAGGGCCATGAGAAGAGCTGCCTATCTCATTCTTCTAGAAGGTCTATAAGTGTTGGAAGGGCAAAATTCAGCTGCCAAAGGGGTAGACCTAAACCAGCAAAATGTCATTTGTGCACAGGTCTCATAATGATTCCAACATATTTGAGTTGCAGAAAGTGATCTAAGCTGTTTGTTTGAAAAAGTTTATTCTTTTATGGAAATTTGCATTGGATCTGGGTCCAGCTTTGCTGGTCAGTCCTTCTTTTATACTGCTCCTGATCTAAAACATGGAATTCCAGCATTTAGAAGCTTACTTGTTTATGTATGACCTCTCTAAAGTATGATTTGTTTGTTCAAGAAAACACTGGGAGTTAAATGCCTGTTTAAACTATGCAGAGATAACAGGCAACAGTCAGTATCACCATGTCTAGTTAAGTCCCTTGCTTTAGAAGCAGTGTCACAAATACAGGTTACAGTGTGAATATGGTATCTTAATTGGCTACTAGCCACCATCATCCCTTTCTGGATCTGACTGCACCTAACTGCCCCCTCTATACTCTATGCCATTCACATAGGATATTTTGCTGAGCAAATCCCACACATAATTTTTCTCATTATACATGCAATACAAATGGTAAATAGTGCATAGATGTAGATTTGCAAGTATAAGTAATTAATGATAACACTTGTAGTTTTAATGAACGTTCTTTTAACAGAGATAAAAGACAATAGTCATCAGCAAGCAATGATGTAATTTTAGATGTGGTCCAAAAGTCTAGGAATTAGATATTCAAGTCGGAAGGAGCTTAAAGTACTAAGTATCTGCCATAATTTTAGACTGTCAATGATGTAAACTGTAGCCAGGAAAATTTGCATCCCAGGGTTGGATATCATCCATAGAGGATCTTCAGGCTCCAACAACTTTTTACAGACTTACCATAATAACTACCATCTCTACCTCATCCATACAGCTGATTCTTTCCTTCTACCCAAACTTTGGGCCATAGATACTTCTAGTAAATATGTGGGGCAACTGACCCTTAGGATTGCAAAGAAGAATTGGTGAATTAAAAGATCTTAAGACTCTATGTCCATATTTAGTACACATACTGTAGGTATCAAAGGTTTCTTGAATTTCTTTCATTTCCTCTCTTGTGGGCATATAACCGTTGTATCGTAGAGACTTTGTCCTACAGCTACTGGAGTCAGAACAAAGAATTCATGGTGTTGACAAGTCATATATTACCAAGTGCCTCTTCTATATAGTTACACACACATAAAACCTGTGATTCTAAGACAAAGCAATAAAAATTAAAAAAAAACCAAACCAAACAAAACCCAAACCAACCAACCAACCAACCAACCAAATAACCAACCAAAAAAAAACACAGTAGGGACATAAGGGAGGTAAATGTAATGAGATAAGACTTGCTTTGTATGAAAAATTCTACACCTTGGTGCTCTCACTATAGAAAAATTATTTTGACTGTTGTCTATATATTTCATTGAATTCTTCCAAATGCTGGTTTACTTCATAATTAGTATTTAGAGACACTAGTATTTGACAGGCTATGTGTTCTAAATAAATCATACTAATGCTGTTGTTGAAATGTTCAGTTCTATAAACAAAGAAGTATGTGCAAGAACATCAATTCTCAATGAAAAAATTACAATGTAAAACTGGAGCTCTTAAGATAGAAGATACTATTTGTGATTTACCCACATGTTCAGGGGTGACTAACAATCCCCACACTGACTCAACATCTGACAACAAAAGAGTACTTCCTAGGTAGTTCTTCCAAGACAAATTACAACTTCAAAGGAAAGAGTAGCTCCATTCATAGAATAGGTTACCAAAAAAAGCTGTTAGATGTAAGGAAATATAGCAAGCAAGAAGCATGGGAAAATGGAAAGTAATTTTTTTTTTCCCAAAGGGTGATATGAGTAGTGCAAAGTCAACCAGAAAATCCATAAAAATCTCTTACGAAGTTTCACCCATGTATTGCCACACAGAATGCAAATTAAGGATAGATTATATTTAATCCCCACTGGGGTTTGGTTTTTTTAAATTCCCTCATTCACCAATACATTGATTCAGTCCTACTATTCCAGTTACATAACTTGAAGGCAATTAGTCGTGTACTGGAACCTTCTCTTCATCAAAAAAAGTGAATTGTTTAGCCAGTCTGTGGACAATAGAAGTCCCACTTGCACAAATCTGCAACCAATATATTACCTCTTCTTCAGAAATTGTTCTCTTTTTCCTGTTGATCTGCTTGCAAAACAAGCTAAAAGTCCATCCCACTCCTGTGCACAGCCATAGAGTGCAGATGGGACTTTACAAAGAGGTGGTCACCCTGACTTAATTACCTGTGCAGTTATACAAACTAAGCTAATAAGGCTGAGTTTCCCATGTCACACTGTAAACTCGTCTGTAGAAGGGATAAGATCTAAGTAGCTGGTGATTTTTACCTGTCTTCTAAAAACTGGTGGACAGAGAAAATACAGCTGTCAGAGATTTTTAAAAGCCTTCATTTATGGTTTGTTGCCATACGGTACTTTTTTGAACTCTTCCCTAAGCAACTTGATGAATTGAACACAGGGCATTTACTATAAAATGTGATCATAGTGCTGTATTTTAGGTTTGTAACAAGAGCTGCTTGTCTGGCAGCACAGTGCATACTTTTTTCCCATCCTAAATCTGGAAGACTGAGAAATTGAGTCTACCAGTTCAAAATTAGATGTGGATACAGAGGACTCACCCAGGGGTGTTTTACAGCCACATATGCAGCACTGGAATATCCAGCTTGCTTGATTCATTGTATTTGCTCCCAAAGAGGAGCTCTAAAGAGACACTTCTTTGGCTGCTGAATGCCTTGTATTTTCTCTCTTCACTAATCATGCATACTGTGCAATGTGGAGTTTGAACTGCTAAGCATAGTGTGATTCACTTTCTTATGCGGAAAAAAGGCAGGACTGTTGCACTTCACATCAAAATCAGTGAGTTTGTAACTGCTGAGACTTTTAATGATTGATGAGAGCTTTGGCATAGTTTTGTTTGGAAAAGAGGGCTTTGAACTAGTGGATGAAATACCAAGAGGAGAGACTTACATAATGGGCCCATCTCCCCTAATCTCCTCACTAAAGAATACACAAGGAAGAAAAACAAGGAGTCCCTTGTAACCCTTGCAGTGACTAGCGTCTCATTTAATGTATTCAGTTACTTATTAGTAGGCCAATATAAATCTAGCACAACAGTGTGCAAAGTCAGCAGGGGGTCTGAATTTGATGTTAATTTTCCCACCACTGAATAAATGATCCTAACCACCAGCTTCAGAAGCTCATCCTCATTAGTATGTATGAGATGAGTGGAATAAGCACTGAGAGATTTATATTGTTCTGTAATCAATTTAATTAATAAGAAACAGTGCTGAATTTTGGAGGAAAGAGGCAGTATCCATAGATTCCTATGCACCTTTCATTGTTATTAGTGATAGAAATCTATCACAGCATGGCAACCTTAAAAAGTGCACTCATCATTTTCTAATCCTACTTACATTCATTAACCAGACATCTTAGCAACATGCATTTTATAATGTGCCACCAACACTAAAGTCACTGTAGAGTTTTCATTATAAGCCCCCTACTTAGAAGGCTTTGTAACTCTGCTGGAAAATTTAATGATAACCAAGGAGTACTTTTTGCAGCAGTCTTGTCTACTTTTAAATTCTGGATAGGCCAAATCAAAAAAACAACAACATAAATGCCATTTAGAAACAAATGAAAACAAAACAACACTTTAACAAACAAACAAACAAAACAAAAACAAACAAACAAACCCCAAACCCCTCACATCTATCTCTTGGTGTCAGACACCAGCCTGAGAACAAATAGCACCATTTAAGTCTCTCTGAAACTAGTTCCCAAGAGGCAGGAATTATATATTGATTTCATTAGCATAAAGTAGATTGTGAGGAAAAGTGGTTTGTGTATGTCTTATCTGACACACACAAAGACCATGCCAAAATCTGGATTTGAACTGGAAAATCACTGTCTCACTACACTGAGGTAAGCTACAGTTTTGCCATTGATTCAAGTAAGACCAAGATTGAACCAGACTTTACAGTTTAATGCCTGGGTGGGAAGAGGGTTATTTTATTTTACACTTTTGATCTTCCTAGTTTTACATTTTCACAGATTTAGGAGGCTTGGTTACAAAATTGTTAATGTTACATATTTTGCATCTTGGGTGATGTTCTGGTCCCATGAAAGTCAGTGACAAAATTCACAAAGACTTCTCCATAACCACTTCTCCCCAAGCACTTTAGCCCCAATCAAATAGCACATTTATAAATCTACTTTGACTTTTATTTAACTTAACATCCAAATTAAAGATCTCAATTGAACACAGGCCCCACAAAATATTTAATACTCTAAACCCAAGTTTTATTTGTGTCTTTAACATAGTGTGTAAGTAGATATTAAAATGCACATATGTTTTCTGCTGATCTTCTGTAAACACTGATGCATGTTGGACACAAGGCTGAAAAGCACTAACCAAGAAACATCCACAGGAAGTCCTTGCCAAAAGTGAGGAACAATGTTGTCTTCAGGACAGACCAAATAAAGTGTTAGTCACCAAGAATATTGCTATAAATGATACCCTGGCCAATAATGTGTTAATTTGTTTTTCAGCTAGTGGGAGTTTCATCACTGATGGCACATCAACGAGAATGCCTGTGGTTTATTGCATGCAAGTCGATGTTTTCCCCCACATTTCTTCTTTCCACTTCTCCGCCTATGAGGTATTCTTTATCTGCTAAACTTCCACACATGCACTGGTAAGACTAGTTTGGTATGACGGTTTATGGAAAAGGCAATGGTTTGAGCCAGAAACGAAATATACATCTCCAAACAGTGGAAACCCTCCTTTCATGGTGAGTTAAACAGACTTCTCTTAGCAGTCAGTTTCTCTGTGGTCTCTTGTCCTTTACATGTTTGATCAGTGACTAATGTTCCAATGGCTTTTACTCACTTCCTCTCAATCTCGTTGCACTAATATCAGGCACAGCAGAGTGACTGAAACTCACTTAGGCAAGACTGGAATGTCTAGGCTGTGATTTACCTGAGAGATTCACCGTGGGGAGCAGCAACTAGGTAATGATTGCCAGGAATGAGCAAACACAGGAAGTCTATGCTCCCCTTCCCTCATTCCCCGGTGATAGTGCAGGCTTCATTAGCAAATGCTTTTCAGCTCTAATAATCACCAGGAAACTACAGATTACAACCAGCCTGGAGGTAGGGAGGAAGGAAGGGTTTGTACATGGCAGTAAAGCCGTAGTCATCAACATCCTCAGATGGGTTAAGAGCTATCACCTCTGCATACAGTAAGAAACACCTAACTCTTCAGTTATCTGCTACCTTAGTGCCCTGCTCGGCTACCTTCAGTGCAGCTTCTTGTAGAGTAAAACGCTTTTAAATAAAAACACCATTGGCAGTGTACAGATAATTACCTGAAAAAATCCAGACTACTGGATATGCATCTCCAGAATTCTTATTATGACTTTCCGTGGCCTAACGTAATACAGAGAAAAGCCAAAATAGAGCCCTTTCTACCCCAGTTAATTGAACTAGAGTTAGAAACACCATTTGAACAGTTTTCCACTTAGGAAAAAAGATTACAGATGAGCAAAGGAAAATATCCATTTCAGCTCTTTTTTCTGAATAGTACCTTTGCTAGATAGAGCATTCTCAGAAATCACTGAAAATACCCCATCAATTCCCCAACATAACCCATAAAAATCACACTGTGCTACAAACTAACAGCTTATCCCATGTTTTCCACTAGAAAGGAATAAATTTCTGCTCATCCCTGTGAGACATCAGGGACTTTAACTCAACCTTGGTGAGGCAAGGTGCACAGGGAGGATGTGAGAGACATGTTTCCTTATACCTCCTGGTTTTGCCTTGCGCACAGTTGTGAGCCAAGAGAAGCCAAACTCCATCCAGCCCACCCAGGGGTGATGACTGCTCGTCACCTTGGTACCCGTCTAGACTGATCCACCATTCAGCCCACATCCCAACACACTGTTTCTTGACAATCCTGTGTCACTTTTTCCACACAGAATAGATTCAAATAGCTCATCAGGCTATGTTGGGAGGTGGCTGACACTGCTGAAAACTGCTTTGCCAAAACCAGGACACACACTTTTCTTTCCAAATACTTTGTCATATCTTTAAATACATTTTCAGTCTTTTGTATCCTAGCAGGCTGTAATGTGCTTGACATTAATTTCTCCTTCAGAATGTAAAAATATTCATATTGCTTAAAAGCAAGTATAAACCTAGAGCAACTCAGTCTCTTATTTCTTGTTGTTTCTATTCAGTAATTTCACAAGATTGAAGGATAAAACCTGACTAAAAGATCATTTCCCATCAGCTGCTCAATGGTCAAGGTTTAACCAATCCCATTTTCCCTACATTGCTTTATCATATCTCACTAATCTTTTGCTGCATATAGAGATTATTTATTTTCCTCTGTCTTTGTTTGTCTTCCTTTTTCTTTTCCCCCATCACTTCTCACTGTCTTTTCTCCTTCTTGCCCACTGCACTCTGCTCAATAAATTTTCTCAGCTGGAACTTTCTTCTGGTGTCCTCCGTTTTGTCCTGGCTCCACTTTTGCCCTCTGTTCGTCTCACTCCTCTTTTTAGTTTGTCAGTTGCATATCCTTTTTTCTACCCACTGCCATCAATTTGAGGGTTAAAAAAAAAAAAAAAAAAAGAGTCAGCT
>JAWWEV010000095.1:20137012-20148461 GCA_035583235.1 Hafferia zeledoni
GTCTGCGCCCAATCTCCGCCTCCGCCGGCGGAGCCGCGTCCCGGGGGCAGCGCGGGCGGCGGGAGACGGGCGGCGGAGCGGGAGCGGCGGGACACAGGCAGCGGCTCCCGGGTCCTTGCCGCGCGTAGTCCAATGCCCGGCAGCCCGAGGCGAGGAGCGACTACGCTTTCCTGCCGTGGCACAGCTAGTGCCTCCAACCTCGGAGTTTTTCTGAAGCAGCCGTCACACCGGGAGCACTTTTGGTAGAGGGAGCAGGAGGAGAGACCCCGAAATGACTTCCCTCCCGAGGCTCGACTGAAGGGGACTCACTGGAGTGCAACCCTAGTGGAATTTGGGTCTGGAGAGGAGTTGCTAACGTGTTGTTGGGGTTTTTATCTTTTATCTTTTTTTTTTTTTTTTTTTTTTGTTGTTGTTGTTCTTCTACCTGATCCCTCCCCTTTTCGCCCATCATTGGAAATGAACAAATTGCTTTGGCAATTCAGAAAGTAGAAATATTAAATACACCATCCCCCGGGAAGCACACATGTAGTAATGACAAAGGATTGCGAAGGAGAAAGGCTCCAGTTTCCCAGAGAGATCCCCTAAAATGGATTACTAAATGGGACACTACATCAGCTAGTTGTCCTCTAGCTGCCCAGATACATGCACCGAAAAGGTACAGTACTCCCCCGTCCATATTCCCTGCCTGGTGTTTTGGGGTTGCTCGGAAGGAAAGGCTCCTGGGTCGCCCCGGCAGGCTCGGAAGGAGCGAGGGTGGTGTGGTTTGAGTCTGGCTGCTGCCTTCTGTCTCGACATCGTTTGCAGCGCTTCGGGAGGAGGACAGGCGCCCGCAAGTGCACACGCTGCGCTTGCTGTTGCCACTTTCCCGGCATCTCGTGGCTTCGTCTTTCTTTTCTCTTTTTCCCCCCTCTCTCTTATTCTTCCCTCCCTCCCCTTCTCCCAATTGCCTAACGTTACCCTCCCTCCCCTAGCCCTTGCATGGCTTGCATGCGCCGTGCTAGGGCTCCTCGCCTCCCCTCTCCGAGCCCTGCTCGCCGGGGGTCGCGCCCGCCGGGGCACCGCGGGGCGCTGAGCAGCCGCAGGTCGGGGCCACCGCCGGTGCCGAGGCCGCCGCCCGCGCCCCCCGAGGCCACCGGGCATCGTGTGGGGATGGGTGGTGGGGTCTTTGTTACAAGAACTATGTGGCCGCTCCGTGCAGAGGCGTAACCCCGCCGTCTCTCCTCTCCTGCGAGGTAGTTCGGTCGCGGCCGATGTATTTATTTACTGGTTTTTTTCCAAGGTTGGGGCTGCGTTTTGAGGGAAGTGGCTGGGAACCGAGATAACTTCCGCGGAGCAGCCCTCGGCGCAGCCGCGGGCTTTGTTCGCGATAGTGGGCCGGGGCCGCTGGCTCCCCTCTCCGCCCGCTCCCCGTGGACAGTGGTCGCCATCCCCCCCGCCCTGGCTCCGGCCAAGGTGGGCTGCCAGCTGCCCTCCCGCAGCCCTGTGGAGAAGGGTATCACTGGGGCAGGGATGCTCCCCGCCCCTATCTGCCTGGCGCCACCAGCCTCTCCCCCGCGGGCCGGTGTCTCTGCCAAGCCGCTTCTCCTCGTCCGTGGAACGCGGACAGACGAGCTGGGCAAGGCCGGACCCCTTCTGGCCGGGCCGGCGGGCGGGGAGCTTCGCGAGGCGGCCCAGCTCTCGCCCTGCGGTTCCCGCGGCCCCTCTCCGACCCCAGGCCCCGCGAGAGCCGGGCGAAACAGTGGAAAAGAGAAAGTTTTTTTAAAGGGGAATAACAGGGCCGGCCCCCGAGGAGGGGCCGCGGGATGGCGGCGCCCCGCAAACGCCCCGCGCCGCCGCGGACCGGCGGGGCCGACGGCAGAACGCAGGGAGGCTGGGCGCGGACCGGGAGCGGTGCTCCTTCGTGCTGGTGATGCCGAGGAGCGGACAGGATGCTGCTGAGGGGAAAGGATGCTGAGCACGAAAGGAGGGATTTCCCCCTGCACACATACACAACTCGTCCCCTCACTGCATGGGCCGGGAAGGCTCCGGGCTGAGGGCAGGGTGCGCTGGGAGGCTGTGCCTCCCTCGGCGGTGCGGTGGCGACGCGGCGCCGAGACACGGCGGGGGCTCGAGCAGCCCCTGGGGCGGCCGAGGGTCAGCACCGCCCTTCCCTTCCTCGGCCGAGAGAGCAGTGAAAAGTTTGGGTCTCCATCACCCGTGGGGAAACTACCTGCGTCTTGCGAGGGCTCGACCGTGCCCCCGCCCCTTCATTCGTGCCTGGCTGTCCAAGGGAGGCGTTTCTCGGGGATGGCCCGGACGGCGTGTGGGTAGGGGGCTGGCGGGGGAAGCAGGACTGAGGCTGAGGCTGCACCCTGGTCAGTTGCAGTGGAGATGCCCTTCTGCCACCGGCTCTCTCCTGCCTGGCTCTTCTTAGGGTGAGTCGCAAGGCGGCAACTGCTGGGTCTTCCTTAGGCAAATGGCTGTCTTCTAACCTTGACCGCCTGTTCAGGGAGTAATTTCTTCTCCTGTTCCTTTCGCGAGCTGATTGCTGCTTTTAAAGTTTGTAAACATGCACGCTTGTGCTAGCGTCAGTACGGCGCGGATGTTTGGCTGATACAGGGAATTATTTCACTAATAGAACGGCAAAAAATAAAGGCTTTAGTTAGGTCTGTGATAAATTGTAAAAGATGCTACTTCCTGATACTGAAAGGTGAATGCCTCATTTTCCAAAGGAGCACACACAACGTGCAGGTGTTGTAAATGACGAAGTGCTTAGTCTCCACAACCATTTTCTGTCACAGGCTTGCACGAGGTGGCTTATTGTTTGACAAAGATTCTGCTCACTTGTTTTATGTCATCCAGCCATGATATTAATTATTAAGTTGACCTCAAAGACAATAGCTAAATGTGTGATTTTCCCACTGTCTTCACAACGATTAATTCAGAAACTGATTTTGGTGTGCATTCATTTAATTTGTGATCCAGTGATTCTTATCCAAGTAATTTTTACTAGGTGAGTAAATCCTGTGGCATCAATGTCATGAAGTCCAGTAGAGTCAGGCTTTTTAAATCAGAATTCATGGAGATTTTGAGGAATCTGTGGCGTTTCTCTCTAGGTAAGTTTTATATAGCTGTTAGCATGTTTAGGGTTTCCTTTGCCATCTCAGACGAGAAAAGCAAAATGATCTTGCTGTGATTAGCTTTTTTCCCCTTTTTCTTTTTAATGACACCACTCTAGTGCATAGTGCCCAGCAAACCCCTTTCTTCATTGATTTGCCTCATACATGGTTGAAAGCAAATACCTGTTTCAGTGAGATTGGGAAGATTTGTGATTATTAAAGAAGTACAGATGCCAAGATGTTTAGCTGTGTAAGGTATCATTTATCTAATAGGAACCTAGTTTTAATACGATAGCTCTCATAAATTATATGACCAAGAGAACTAACTCTCTTTAAAGTCAAACATTTTCCTATGTGTTAAAAAGTTGATTTCCATTCTCCACCACTCTTCACTGGAGAAAATATCTCACTTTCATGGAAGTTTAGTTCAGGAGCAGAATGTCCAAATGAGATTTCTGTCTAAATGCTAAACAAAATTTAAAATAGTAAGTAATACCCTAACATATATTTGTAACATTTGCTTTTCATATAATAGGAATCAAATGTTTGAAGCATGGGTGAATGCTTTCAGGGACTATGAATTATACAGTCACAGATGTTCTATGTACTGTCAGTTAGTCTACTTGAAAATTGTGTATTCTTACTTCATGGTAAAACCCATCCTACCAGCTGAAATCATACTACATGAACCAAAAAATAATTGAGCACTGACATCTATGAGAAACATGGTCAGTTAATATTTTTAACTGCTTGAAGATGAAAGTGAATATTAAATATTAGCCATAGTCCACTTTTAATGTTTGTAAATAGAAGACTGCAGTTAAGACTGAAGGAAGTGGATTGGGCTAAGGGTGAAGAGTTGCCTTCATTACATTTTTGAAAAGAATAAAAAAAAAAGGGGGGGGAGAGATCAAATTAATGACCTGTGATAAATCCAGACTAGAACTGTTTGCATTAAAAAGGAAGTAGGTGATTGTGAACTTGCTTGTGTATGTTTTGTGAAGGGAAGGGGAAATTTGTCATTTTGTTTTGAAGAGCCTTACATAAATACACATGAAAGGAGTTCACATGGTTTACAGCAGGGAAGACATAAAATGTTTCAGGATTAAATTGACCTGAGCTAATACATGCCTTACATCCAACTTGTTTGCAAGAGCACATTGTTATACTACCCAAACAAATGTTTTGTGTATAGTACCTGACTCCCACAAGCTATAGCAGAGTGCTGAAAACAAACAAACCAGTAAATTCTGGGAAACAACAATCAAATTGTATTACACAAAGAGTATGCTAGAGAAAAGTTGAACCATACTAAAACAGAAGTTTTCATTATCCTAATTTGATACAGATGCTGCAGTGTTTGACCTCCTACTATTTATTTATTGATGAAGTAAATCTTTAGCCCTTATCTTTCCCAGTCTCATTCACCCAAGTAAGCTTTGCTGACCCAGGAAAATCTTGCTTGCCTGAGTAATGTTCTGAGAGTAAAGACAGTTGCTGAAATACTACTTAAATGGGAACTTTTCTCCTTGTTAAACCCCAAACCGAAAATACTATTCTCTGTTGGGAATCAATACTTGTTAAGTACCTGAAGCTCTGGATGGACCTTTAATGTTAAATCAGACCTAGGTTTGTGTGTCATGGAACAAGTCATGTCTGACAAATTGTGTCAAGCTTTGCTTGACAAGGCAACAGAAAAATAAGGAGTAAGGAATGCTTTTTACTCTTGACCATTTGAGCATTGTATGCTCATAAATTCTGAGTATCAGGATTACTCTGAGGTGTGTGAGACATTATGGCAGTAAGATACACTCAATAGCACAGTCTGACTGCTGATCAACAGCACACAGTTAATATGAACAGTGTTCTAAGGCAAAAACAAGCAGCTGGGGGAAAGCCTGGGCCTGAGCCTGACAAGTGGTCTCTAAAGGAGTATGTTTATTTTTGTCCTTGTGCATCAGTCTCTTGAGTGAGGAAGAGCTTAGGTGTGTGTAGGGTCTGTGAAGACAGAAGTGGGCTATGTTGGTTCAAGTGCAAATCTGACAGAGTGGAGTTTATATGTCTGTATTTTCATTATGTGCTATGTTACCTATGACCATGGAAATAACTGAATGCTTAGGCTTATACAGTGTTAAGGGGTCTTTTAATTGGCTGTGGTAAAGATTGCTTTGGTTTGGGGTCTGGATTGCAGCATGGCAATATGGCAGCACAGCTCCAAGGCACAGCTCTAGTATTTAAAGGGAAGAGTGCCACCTACTGTGTTATAATTATAGATATTGCACCTCCCGTGTGTCTTGTGGCGTTCCCAAGCTGCTCATGTGCATATTTTGTTTCAGCCACTGGAAGATGTGAAAGGATTCAAAATTAAATATGGTATGGGAATGGAGGGAGAAAAAAAATAAAGAAGCAGTCTGCACCTACAAAATTATGGTATTCTGGAAGTCTTGGCCAGGGTTATTTGAAAGACAGGCATACACAGGGGCATTTACAGCTTTTATCACTTCAGACTTTTACAGGCTGCTAACAGTTAATAGTGGGGGCACTGAAAACAGTAAGGGGATGAGAGATCTATGCTTCCCCGCATAAAATAATCATGTTCTCAGCTTTTGTGGACCAGATGAATATAAATAAGGCTGACAGATTTATGCCTTCTGAAATCTAAATTTTAACTCCAGCTATAGTTTAATAAAAAAAGGAAGTAGATTTCTTTTTTTTTTTAAGAACAGTTTTCAAAAAAGGAAGAAGAAAAAAAGAAAAACTGAACATGAATTTTCCCATATTTTGCTGCAAAACCTTATGAAGTCTCTCACAATATAGAACTGTAATTATCTGTTAGCCAAAAGGAGGGGTGTGCTATGCTTAATGTGCATACAGGGTCATTTCTGTATGAAAAGAATTTTTCCCAAAGCACCGAAGTGTTTCTTCAGTGGCTGAAATAGAGATCTAAAATGAAGCAGATAAACCAGCTATTAACAGAACTGCCAGTTGCTGTATCTGTAGAGTGAAGACATATGGTAATTCACTACATTCAGTGATGACCTTTCCTTTAAAAGTATTGTTAATAATAGGCACTTCTATATAAAGTATTTATGCTACATAGTTGAAATTCATATATCATGGACTACTCCATGCCATTTTTGGTTTGGGGTTTTTTTGGGTTTTTTTTTAGCTACTGACAAAACTGCTACCGAGGAACTTTCTACAGAAATATACTTTTGTAAAATGCCTGAAGTTCTGAGCTTAAAGAGTTTCCGGGGACAGATGCATAGCATTGTTGCACATCATGTGACATGGCAGCATGTGTGCTGTCCTCAGTGTGGGGAGGCCTTTGGCATCATCTCTCACTCTCCCCAAGTAGAGCCATGCCTTGACTGAAGGATTGTACCCTTTCCATGCAGCAGGCAAAAAAAAGCATACTTACGCTTTCATTTATGTTCTCTAACCAGTTGTCTTTAGTGAAAACTTTATGAAAGCGGAAAAAATGAATATTTTTGTTATACCCTTTCACCTTAGTCTGAGGCCATCTAGTTGGATAAGGACTACTACACTAAGTACTTTTGCTGGAGATAATAGCAGAGGTTCTGTTCCGTGCTTAAAACAAAAAGGTATTCCTAACCATCATCAATTTACAATGACCCTGACAAACTCTTGGGGCCTTCTAATAATGAAAACGTGTAGAGACAGATATGGTCGGGTGTTGCAGTTCAGCAGATGGAAAAAGTACTCTCCCTTATGAATCCCCAACACAATGCAAAAAACTGCATCTGAATATATTCCTGGCTGCAGCAAACATTATTTCTACTTTCCCATCTCTGTCTGCTCATTTTCACTCAGATGTTCTCTATATTGAGTATTCCTCGTATGGCTTTGATAGTCAAATGGGAAATTTCCCATGTTTTTTCTGTTGCCATTGTTCATGAACATTTATCCATTACTTGCATTTCAGGCAGCCATTCATTGAAATGTTAATGAGATTTTGAACGTATTTATGGTTCCATAGTGCTTTTTGGTTTTTGGAACAGAAAAAAAAATGGTGGTTTTGTTGATGCTTTTAGAAATCTACCTTTTATTGGTAGATTGAGATAGATTCTATGCTAATTCCTCCTGCATTCCTGAATTATGGCCCAGTGAGGCACAGTCGCTGGGATCTTCATCTATTAATCATGGAAGCTGCTTTCTTATTCGGTTGCCATAGTTTCAGTGCCTCAGATAGTGTTGGGGTGCCTTGGGAAAGGCTTGCGATACATTCGGACTTGCAAGCCTTGCAGTTATTTTGGCAGTAGAAGAGCTCTGAAGGAAGAGAGAACAACATCCAACATTATTCAGAGTTGGATTAAATGCGGAAACTTCTGGATATGTCTCTCTGGACCTTGTTATGTGAATGTCCAGCTGATATTTACTCCCCAGGTTTGCCTTTTGTTTTGTCTTGCTGGTAAAATTGTACACTTCAGAGACTATTGGCTACCTCATTGTATTTTAAGAGCAAAAGAGGCATTTCATTAGTTCTTCTGATAAATTGTTGGATAAATTAGAGCATTTAGGGTTTCCTAAGTAATCCAGGTAATTTGTTCTACATTCCCTTTTAACTTAGTTACATACACCATCATATCCTGTTTGAGACAGTTAATGTTTATTCTTACTTTGAATAAAATTACAATAAGAGGCCTTTTGTTAGCTGCAGAGCAGCTTGAATTACAAAGTCGAAAAGGGGAAATAAACTTTTTTCAGACAGAACTAGTGCTCTTTCAGCACTGTGTTGGCATTGGCAGTATTTTTTTTAAAGATATATCAATATTTCTTCACAAAGTCAGTATTAAAACATACGTACTTTCAGAAATGTAGTTAGAAATACCCTTATGGATGAAGGAGAAAAATTGTAAAGTAGTAAATATGACTAACAGGAAAGTAGCTGGAAGACTGACTTGTCGATGTAGTGCTCAATATTAATTGATTTATCAGTTGCGCATAATATAAAATAATACACAAAAATATATTTCACTAAGCAAATAATGTTTTCATTTTCCTTTTCCCATTGAGTTTTATCACTTCTGTGTGAGCAATAGTAAGCCACATATTTTAGCAGATATTTAAATCCCATTTATTCTTCTGGATTTTACAGTGTCTCCAGAATCATGTGATTTCCCTCTGGTTCTAATAAAGCAATTTAAGTCTTGTACAGATAAGCTTCATGTACTTTCTGCTCAAAAAATAATAAAAACAGTAATAAAAAAAAGCCAGCCTTAACTATTCAAATCAGTCAAAGTATAGTGTTAAAAAGTTTAGATTAAAGAATTCAGTATGATTGGCACTAATCTAGAAAATTAGCCACTTTTTTACTTTCAGATGGTTAGGGTGCACTTAAAGATGAGTTTTCAAGCATCCGCTTAGGACTTTACTACCCAATCTTGTTAATTTTTCAAGTGACATCAACAAGCAGATTGAGAACATGTGCCTGTTATATGTAATTCACCCTCAGGAGTCTTGCAAACAGAACAAATGGAGGTCCAAAAATTTCACGAGTTTTAAAACTTTGTTGGTAGCTGCACACCAAATCTGTATTTGTAATTTTATACTCTCACATAGTATGGAAGTTCTGGTTTATAGTCTGGCTTTTGCATACTCTGTTGTATACAAATATTTTACATGAAATTAATCTCGCCCTTTTTCTAGGTAAACTCACAATGTGCATGTATCCAGTAGACTGACAATCTGATAAGATAGAATAATATGCCCTGATCATTTTGCAGTTCCCTTTGGAACAGTAAGGAAGTAGTGATTAAGTAAGAAAATTGTTGAAGTGGGGAAATATCTTGGGTTGAAAGCTATAGAGGTACATTGTGTTTTTCTTCTTAGAATTTATTGTACTTCATTTAATTTCAGGTTAGGTATAGAATCTCCTGGTATAGAAATTAATTTAAGCAGTTCTGTAAGGTACATTCTTTAACACTGATGATGCTTTTATCTTGTAATTTATTTTTTTACCTTCAGGAAACAGAGAAATGAGTGATACATCAATATAAAAAGTCAGTCTTGTTCCTGTTGGATATTAGGAAAGAATTTGCACTGAACACATCAGCAACAAGCACTTACTCCATTTAGAATTTAGTATAGAATTATAGAATCATTTAGGTTGGAAAGGACCTCTAAGATTGAGTCCAACCCTTAATCTAACACTGCCGAGTCCATCACTACACTGTATACCTAACTGCTACACCTATATATGTTTTATATACCTCTGCCCATCTTTTAAAAACCTGAGTTGGTGACTCAGCCACTTCCCTGAGAGCATTGTTGTTTCAGTTTATTTATGGTTGACAGTAAAAGTTCTTCTGCATCCCCAAGCAACTGAATTTTAGCATCCAATATACTGATCTTATCCAGAAAGGAAAATAATTTCTGGGCAAGTAATTGTTGTATTTGTGTGTTTTATACAATGTTACAGCGTTTGTTTTGCAAATCTTGCACATCTTACCATCTGAATATTCCTGGAAGGCTGAACCTTGTCTTGGTCTGTGTGCTTATGGACAGACCTGAGAGAGAAGAGAGTTGTCCCCTGTTCCGCCTCAAAGCTCCCCTGGTGCGTGCAGCTGGTCACCAGGTGTGGGCAGAGCACACAGTGGTCCTTTGGAGTGGGTGGGTGGGGAGGAATGATTGGAGGGCAGCTGGAGCACTGGCCTCCATGCCTGATGTGCATAGGAAATGCTGTGGTTGCAGTCTGCATGGCCCAGGAGCGTACTACTGCATCATGTTCCACAATGCCACAGCAAAGAAAAAGATGGGATGAAATGCCTTTTCTGCCAGTTGCTCTATGCTTTTATGTCGCCTGATGGCAAAACAGGCTGAGTCCCACGGGATAATCTTTCTTGAGTAGTACTTCACACTATGAGCATGGCTAAATGCAGCCTGGTATTTGATTCAAAATGTCTCTTTTATTATATAGAGAGGACTAGAGGCTATTTAATTGCAATCTTGAACCTTGGGTCATAATCCTTATAGTACTGGCTTTTCATCATAGCTCTCTAAAGAAAGAAGGGGATCCTGCATTAAAATCAACTGTTGAATTTATTTTCCTGTATGAACAGATTGTGTTATATGTGTATAAACTTCTAATAGTATTCAACCCATTCCACTACTGAGTAATTTGTACTCATTAATTACAAATGTACAGCTTTTGCAATTAAAACTTACTGATCCAACCCGTATTAAATCAGAAACGACCACAGTTAAACTGAATTCTAAAAATTTGCTGTAGTCTGTTATATGATAGGAGGGTGATTATGTAACATACCTTTTAAGAACTGTGTCCATGCAGAAAGTCCTTCTTTTCTAGAAATACATGATGCAGATTTTTCATGAAGAAGCAAGAAGACAAAGTTTACTCTAGTGAGTTTTTGGGATGTTTTGGTTTTTGGTTGCTTTTCTTTTTCTCCCTAATGAAATTATTCTTGAATTGGATTAGGGATTTGTTTTTCTTTAAAAAGAAATTAAAAACTGAAACCTTAAAGAGCTGTTGTGGGAAAAGGAAAGATTTTTGCATGAGCTACTACACTTTTTCATTATTATCTGCAAGGTGTTTCCTTTTAATTCTATTGTAGGGAAGTTCATCCTGTTCAGATACGCTGATTAATTCCATCACGAGACGCATATATTGCAGGGTGGTGTCGTCTTTTTTGCTTTATCCTGTTCTAAGCATAAGACCTAGACATACTGCCAGAACGCTTCCTTTCCCAAGATAAAAACAACAAAAAAAGGGAGATCCTGTTCTCGCTCAACAACATGTGTAATACAAAAGGCAGATTTAACCAACCTGGAGCTAATGGCCTGAAGGTGTGAGATGAAGGCTGTTGACTGGCTGGATGACTGTGAGAAAAATTCAGTTTTGATTTTCAGAACATACTTCTTAAGAGGACTACATACATGTGTTAAGTATCTGTCAGAGAAAAACTTTGAAAATACGAGGCAAACTGTGGAATATTGTAAGTTCTCTAACACATTAATTCTAATTCCTTTTCAATGCACCTTTTGCATTTATTACATTTTTTTTGTGGTCATCTTTGTCATAATCTCTCTTGCTTAGCTGAAATCCTGAAGGTAGCATCATTTGCAAAAAAACGCAACCAAACAAATAACACCCAACTCAAGTGTTATTTATGTGAGAGAGGCAATTCGGCCAGGCCCTTCCTGGTAACATGTTGGTAGAATAAATGCTCCTGATGTGCTGAAGAGGGGTGGAAAACTGGAACTGTATAATGATTACTAATATCAGAGAAGTGGTCTGTAAGAATGCTTGCATTGAATCACCTTGAATAGCAAATCTATTCATTAGACTTTTTTTCCCTTCCTTTTGGTTT
>JAWWEV010000095.1:20148561-20183692 GCA_035583235.1 Hafferia zeledoni
CGGGGCCTTCGTTTTTGTTGTTTTTTTTTTTTTGCTTAGCTTCTGCCTCTTTACCACTTAATTGTTTGCCCTTGTCTTGTAGTATGTGACAACACCTGAGGAAATCTGATCTTCAGCCTCTTTGTGGCATTGTACCATTAGTCTTTGAGAAAAACTTGAATATTCTGAGTTTAGGAGATCCCTGAGAAGCAGGCAAGTTTTTTTCCCTCTGTTATATTAATAAATATACCTTCTGTAAAAGCAGTGAGCCTGGCATAGAAGTGAAGCATTATTTATGCAAATATGAAGAAAATGTGGATGGGGTTCAGGATTTGAGCTGGAGGTCCAATTGTATCTTGTTCTAACTAACTCAACCAAAAATTTAGTGTTGTATTGAAGGAAAAGACTAGTGTTCATTTTTCTGTATCACTGAAAATAATTTGACCAAAAGCCTACTAATATGCACAGAAACATCACTAGCAGGGATTTTTGGGTAGTAAAATAGTTTTTAAGGATGCCTATTCTTTCAGCAACAGAAAGTGTGTGCTTGGGAATGAGTGTCAGAGAAACTAGACATCAGTAGGTATATCTACATGATTAGCTGCAAAATTTGTATCTTTTTAAGCTTTTGTTTTGGTTATGAACTTAATGTACAAAATGGGCAGAAATATCCACCAATGCATCTTCATCTTAACAAAAAATGGGTTCTTTCCTGTTAGTATCAGTATAACTGTGAGCCTCACAGCAAGAGAGAAATACTTGCTCTTGTGAGGTCAGTGGAAAAACTCTCACTAAGTGGGATTTTGTTCCAGGTTCTGAACATGTGTAGATTTATCCGGGTATGAAACAGCAGGGGTGCCCTTCCTTACTCTCTGTCTGGGGTCTCAGCCCTCTGAATCGGCATCAGACAGAATTGCCTCTGGTGCAGATCCATCTCTTCTTGCACACATCTGGATCAAGGCCGCTTTCTCTTCTGGTCTGAAAGCTGGAATTCAGAAGCTAGTGCACATGTTGGTTGTGTATCTAAGAGTAGTATATACTGTAACTAAGAGCAGTATATACTGCTTCCTGGTTTGGAAAGCCTGTAGTAGTTTAAGCATTTTTATATTAACTCTGGCGTATACATAGCTTGCAGATTCTTCTGTTGATTTTAATGATGGACAAAGGTGAAAGCAGAGATGAAAGTAACCCTTCAGTTGAAAATAAATTCTCAAAAGAGAAAGAGAAATGGGGGGTGAGAAAAACTGGAAGAGTCAGATGACCTTTCATGTCTCAGATTCAGTATGCTAATGGATCCCAGAAACAGTCCAGCTGGAATCCCTAGTGACGGGGTTGTTTCAGTACATTAACAAGGAGTGTATCCAAGCTACAGTTCCTCAGGTCTGGCCAGAAAAAAATAACAAGCACACCCTTTGGTACTCTAAAGTTGAGCAAGTTGCAGCTGGCACTCTTTCAAACCTCTCATCACCTTCATTGCCTTAGAAAGAACTTTTTGCTAAAAGGTGAAGGCATATGCTTTTCTCCTTGTTTCATCTGCACAAATTTTTATAATCTTTAAGTAAATAAAAATGCCACATAGGTTCAAACAGGTTTCTAGCCATAATGCTGATATTTATGGAAACTTAGATTTATCAGCTTATGTTGATTATTCATCACAAGTTGAGTCAACAAATCTGAGTGCAGAAAGTCTTGAGAAGGGAGCCTCATAACTGGACAACTGAGGTTTTATAAGAAGCTAAGAATGAAGTACAAAATCTGTTCAGAAAAAAAAGTGAAATTACAGTACTCTGAAAGTTCCTTGAAGTCAGATGTGCCATGATCTTCATGTGTGCAACTCTTGAAAAAAATAATTCTTCATACTTGAACTTACATGTTCTTTTTAGTCATTTGCAAACCAGGATTTTCAGATCATTAGGCAAAGAGAAAAATAGCAAATAAATGAGAGTATGGGGGCAATAGACAATATGCATTAAATAGATTAAATAGATTATTATTTTAGGGGGAAAGGTCACCAAAACTGGCTCAGTAAAACACCATATTATTAAGCACTGCAAAGGCTAAAAGTGTGCTGTTTCTAATGAGAATCATGGAGTTTAGCAGTCCATTGAATTCTAGTAAAAAGCATGTTGTACCTCATTTCATTCTCACAGTAGAGAAAGCTGGGAATTACACCACTGAAGGCTATACCATTTTTTAGTATGAATCAACCTGGTGGCAGTTGGGTGAGAATCTTTTATTTCAGTGGGAACCTGACATGGAATGTTTCTACAGAGCAGAATTTAAACATTGAGAGTTCCTGCACAGTTTTATCTACTGCTAGCAGGGACTAGCAGGTTGCATATTTTTTTGGTAAATGGAACCTTGAAGTGCTTTATTTTGTTCTGCAGAAAGGAGCACCATGTCACACAACTGGTGTCAGTGAGGTCTGAGGGTGTCCTCAGAATCTCTGAGTCTTCAGCAACTCTTCCTGCAGACCACCAGGGTAGGGTCTGCTGCACATTTTTGAATGTTCTTTTTGTGACTGTAGGGATTTTATGAAGCCTGGAAGAAGAGTGAAATAAGTCACTGAAATAAGAGAGCACTAATTTTGTAATGGGTGTTGCAGAATGCAAAAAAAATTCTTTGAACAAGGGCATGATATAGCTATGCAGGAGAATTCCCATGTGGATATTTCAGTCTTCTTTATGGCTTGTAGAACTTAGATTTTTTCCTGTCCTTGGATATACAGCCGTATGTAAGATAGCAGCAAGTGTGCTAGAATTTACTAGAGTGTTTGAACTTGTGATGACAATAATGTTTTAAGTATTGGAAGACAAAAGTTATGTGGGTGGATTGTCATCTTCAGTATATAATAATTAACCCTTTCCTGTGTCCCTGGCAATCTCCTTTTTAGCAGTTACTTCAACTATATTTTTAGTATATATAGTTGTATAATATATGTATAGTATGATTTGTATGATCATACAAATGATTTCTTCAGAACACCATGGCTTTCAAATCAAATCTCTCTGCAGTTGTTTGTTTTTCTTCTCAAAATGGACACCCTGTTTTTGTAAGACTGATAGGAGGAAGGACTGCATTGTCTGATTTCACTTCCAACGCGTTCAGGATTTTTATATTAAGCTAATTCCAGTTAATTAGTAGTTTTCTTCAGCAAGGCTGGCGTGTAATTTAAGCTTTCCTTTACTGCAGGGTTGTTGGTTTTTTTTCCTCACTATAACCTGCACCTGCCGCCCACTCCCAAATCTCTGCAAGTGTTCACAAGGGTGTTCAGCCTTCAGCCCACATGGCACAAAACCAATTGTTGCCCTTTGTCATTTTTCAGAGAGCTCTGTTAAGAGCTTTTGCGGGAGGGGTGAATTTTTATGTTACTGTCAGTATGGCATGTTTGAATTCTTGTAGTTTACACTAAAAACTTTGACACTGACTCAACTTTGCTAGTAGAAATATATTTGTAAAGATGGTTTTGGCTTCGTTTTGGAGACAGAGCAATAAACTGTAGCCCAAGGGCTAAGAGAGACTAAAATTAAGCAGGGAAAAGGGAGAATTGTGCCAACTAGGAAAAGGGAGGATTCCCAAGGCACAATAACATTATCGTACTCTTGCCTGGCATCCTTTATTTGATTAACTTGAAGTACATTACAGGAGTTAATGGAAGCTCGTAACTTCCTTGTGAAGCAGGTACTACAGAACAACACTGATTTGCAAATACATAAACAGAGGTCTCGTGCAGTTCTGGGACTCTCAGCAAAGTCGTCAATATTCTCAAGAGAGATTGTGAAGAGGGGCGGGGCGGGGGGGAGACGACCTGACGTACTGATGGATGTGTGTCTATCAGTGAACCACCCATACATTGCTCAGTCTTAATTAAGTATCTCTGCCTGGCATCTCTCTCCTGGATAAAATCTGGCTTACAATGTTAAGAGGAGAAGGTTAAAGAATTCTACCCTCCCCAAAAATGGCGGGGAAAAAGAATTTGGAGACCTGGTATTTTGTTTGACCACTAGCTCTCCTCTTTGAAGAGCCACTCCAGTTCTACTCTGCTTCTCTCTCCTTTTACTTTATTTTTCTTCTTGTTCCTCTAAGTGCAATTTAAATGACTTAGCAATGGCTTTGCTGTCTGCTACCGCAGGGTTCTACTCAGCAGTCTTAAGGGAATTTCCCACCTATCAGTTTTTTGGCTATGATTTATTCTTTGTGGGGAAAAAAAAAATTGGAATCTAGGAAAAATCATACATTTCCCAACCTTTAAAAAATAAGCTGCAAGACCACTAATTGGTGAGAGCTTTTTATTTCCTGTGTTTGTCCCTGCTGGTAAGCGCAACTAGTGAGGGGGAAATGCTCTACTTAACACTTCATCATGAAAAGCAGGCTTCATTTGCACTGTGACTAAGTGTGTGATCCTTGCATGCCAAAATACATACCTTTTTATTGACATGAAAGCAGCTTCTGGCTTGGTATTTAGGACATAACACAGCTCCTAGCTCAGGCTTGGTTTCCAGAATAGAGCACATTCTTTTCTACCATGCATGTTAATGCATTGTCCTTCTTCCTTCTCCTAATAGCCCGTGAGATTTGAACTTCGAGTCAGCAAAGTAGGGGCTTTGTGAAGCACAAAAGAACACCAGGTTTTTATCACACCATGCCTGTAAAAAGAGCTGTTCAACCATTCAGTTGCTGTTCGTATTGTGCAGCTGTTGTTCTGCTGCTGAGAACATCTTGCTGTCGACACTGAAGTGGTACCTGCAGGAAACACTGGCACACTGAGCTTTTCAGGAGAAGTTGGGCTTGGGGATTTGCCAGATCACTGTGTGCAAAGCTGAGGTATTTTCTCGGCCTGCGCCTTTCCCATTCTAAAATCTTGTAAGTAAAAAATTTTTGTCAGCTCGTCAGCACCTGTTCTGCGATTTTTGCATGATGACCTCTTCCCAACATGAGGAAGGTCCATGTTTCTTGTCTTCCAAAATCACCTCTTCAAAGCTGACAGTGAGGCTGTGATGAGCAATGTGCTGTCTGGGTCCCCGGTGGGGGAATGCGGATCTCTCACACAATGATCCTTTGTTCCCTGAGCTGATGGTCAATATCTGATCAGCCTCATCTATTTAAAGGCAGACAAGCAGGGACCCCAGGGCTGGTGGAGGGAGTGCTTTGTTTGCTTACTAGTTAACTGGAAATTCAACTGTTTCAAATTAAGCACAAACAACTGTGTGAGGACAGGGTGAGTGAAAGAAGTGTCTGAAATCCACCAGAAGGGAGCGGGGTCAGAGATAAGCTCAGCCCCATTCAGCCTCAAGGCTAAACTTGTCCCTGTACAGCTGGGGGTACAATGCCCACTGCAGTTCACAGCTGAAATTTTTCTGAGTAATTAATGCAAAAGGCTGTATTTTTAGCCTGGCATCCTAAAGAAACCAGACTTGTGTGATCTCATGGTGTCTATACAGGCGGTTGTCAGCTCCCATTAACTTGTGAATTTTTGGGTTGAACTTAGCTCAGTCTATAGGATAGCGGTTTTCCAAGGCCTCTCCTGAAACCAGACAAGCAAGTGAAAGAGTGGCTTCAGAGAGGCAAAGGGTTTGTGGGGAGGTCTGTCCTTTTAAAGACATCAGCATCAGGACACAAATTCCTAACAGCCAGGCATCTCTGGTTCTAGTGCTTGTTTAGTAGTAACGTTTCCATATAAATAAACAGAACGTTCCTGCTGTAGGATTGTGTGAGGCTGAATTTGGTATGTTGCGTTTCACACTGCCCAACACATCCTATAACATAAACTCAGAGACTAGCTAGTGCAGAATATTAATTTCGTAAGGTCTGCCTTGCTGGCTACACTCCCATTGACTCTATTAAATGGCAGTTTTGTCTGCCTATATTTTTAGGATGCAGAGCCACAGTTTGCATATTTTTAACAGTTTTAAAGTGTAACAGTCCACAGCTCCTGATATGTGGGATACTAACTTTGTGTGCCTTGTGTTGGAGATAGAATCCCATTAGAATGAAACACTTATAAAAAAAAAAAAAAACACCTTGGAAAAATACATGGAAATTAATGAATGACTGTGTGCAAGCAAGCAATGGGTTGGATAACAGTGTGACTGGCTATATATATGATACACCAACATCAAAGGAATTAAATGTTATTGTCTTAAATATATGTGCTTTTTTGTTGCTTTTTCATTTTTGTTGTTTTTGAGAGTAAAAATGCTGAATTAATGTCATCTGTATTTCCAGCTGGATCTTTTAAATCTAGTGGAAATCCTTCTATTAACTCTACTGAGAGATAAACAGATCCCTCATTTTAAAAATTAACTAATCTTTCTGTCACTCTGTAGTGGTGCAGAAAACGTTTTAAATCCTTGAAAGTACAATTTCAGGCTGTAAAATGGAGCATTGTAAGTCTGCTTCTCAGTTGGAATTGATTTGATGTCTGAGATTGCCAAATTCAAGTCCGATACAAATTGCAACAGCTGAGTGAAAATTTTTAAATCAGCCTTGAAGATGAGGGATTTATAAGGGTTTCATGGGAAGCATGTTTCTTTGCAGCTGTATGAAAATAGACGTCTGTTCTGTTTAGATTCATCTACTCAGTTTCCATGGGCTTTCTGTATGTATCCTTTCTCCCTCTTATTTCTTGCAGGTTCCCTTCACTCTGCCTCTCCTTCTCCCCTAATTCTGTCCTTCTGTCTTTCCCTTCTTCCATTCCACCTTGAGGCTCCCTTCTCAGGGGCCATTTGTCAGTCCTCTCCAACGAGGCTGCAGACTGAGGTGTATGATAGTGCTCTGCAGGAGGACGTTTTCCTGTGTTTTTATAACAAGTCCCTGTGCTTCAGGCAACAGACATGATTACTATATAAATCAAGGCACACATGGATACACACAGGGAGCTGGGCCCAGACACCAAATCCTTCATCTCTGAAGCATAAGGACAGTTTTCATGCATAGGCAAAATTTCCTTGGCTCAGTAAAGTCTCTAGGTTTTTCAGTGTGAATCTCACAAGAGTGATACTGTTGTTTGGTGGACCACCTGCCTTCCCACCCATGATCTGAAAGATATTTCCCTTTTCCTTTAGGATTATATGGCATCTCTGAGATGAGTACAGTGTTTGCTGACACAAAAGAGTGCATTTAAGAAACTTTTTAATGTACTTTGATGATGTAGAGGGGTTGTGACTAGAGAGATGCTGACAGAAGTGTTGGGGAGTTGTTCTTCATCATGTGGTGAGCCACAGAACACAAACCATGAACCTATGTTTTGATGCAGCTGTAACAGTCATATCTACAGCCTTCCTGAGAGCCAACTGCTGGGAGGGAAACATCATTGTCTTCTGTAATACATCCATCAGTAAATCAACAGAAGACTTCTTCTGTCCTTCTCTCTCATTGAATACTTCTCTGAGATTAAAAAGTTAATGAGTTCATAAAGAAACAAAAATATGACGCACCCAAGAGACAAAATTTTCAAGCATGGGCTTCAAATGAAAAAGAATGTGAGACACAATAGTGCCTTAACGATGTGTTTTCTTACTTTTTTGATTCCTTCCATCCAGCTGACGCCCACTTTCTTAGAAATCCTCTGAATCTTTTCCTTTTCCCATTGCCCATAGTTGCCTTCCTTCACTTCTAGAGATCCGTTGACACATACCTGTGTCTGTCCTTTTCCCTCACCACCTTTTTACAGCTCTATTAGTTTTGAAAGGTCCTTCTCATGCTTGTATTTTTGCTGTCTCCTGCTTGCCAATCATTTCTCTCCCTCCATGCCCAGATACCATAACAGCTTTGCCTCCCTACCCTGCTTCACCTGTCTGAACCTCCAGCTCCCAGTTTTCATAGTCTTTGTTCTCTGCTTTCCAGTGCCTGTACTGAGATCTACATCCTTTATTCTTCCCCATTTCTTTTCCAGCTTCTTCTATCCATGTGTGTAAATACAACCATACTTTCAGTCACTTCTGTTCACTAGTGTGGGAAATCTCTGTGAGAATCTGGGAGTAGGACTTCATCTCAAGTCTAAGATACATTTTGGTGGTTGTGGTAGTGATTCATACCTCATTCTTACTTACATTAGTTAGGCCTGCTCCTAGTGTTTAGCTACGAGTCCTAACAAATCCCTGGCACTTGAGGACATTGAATATTGTTTCTTCCATCGTTTAATGTACTGGATCAGGATTGCCATGAAAGTGTCATAATATGAGAAATACTAAGAACAACAATCACACAGCAGTGGAGTGTGAAAAGATGCCTCTACACATATGTTCAGGTACATTCATACCTCTTCTGTGTCAGTCTTCACAGTAGTTTCCTCAATACCTGATTCTGCAACTGCTCCCCATAGTGAAGTCAATGGAATTTTTACAGGCAGAATGAATGCCAAACTCCACTACTTTAGACTGTAAATGCTTCCCAGGGGTAGGGAGCACTTCTCTCTGTGTCTGTACTGTGCTGAGCACACAGCTGGTGCTCAATGAATAATATATACATGGGCTTGGTAGGAGTGACTGTTCATCTAGTGCAGCTGAGGTGAAACATCTCTTTGTAATAGGAGGCAATGCATTATTACTTTTACTGGTCTGTTTTATAATTTAGGTTTTAATGGTGAAAGTATATTAGCCAGCTAGTTCAGGGGAAGCTCATTTGCACCGCCTTCACACAACATGTCCCATGTTTCAAATGACAGGAAAGATAGGTAGTTCTCTACAGCTGAATGCATAGTGATTAAACTGTCTGGGCACCAGCAGTAGGCAGCCATGGAACAGGTCATTATTAAGATAGCTATAATTACAGAGTCAGAGTAGCTCCTTGCAGCGCACTAGTAATCTGCTTTGAAAACTGGAGGCACAAAGGCATATCTCCTTTATATGTTGAGGCCCAAGCTGTGCAAAGTAACTGCAGATTTTTATGTTATATCACTCATTTCTTAAGATGTTAACTGCTGCTGTCTGCTGTTTGGAAGCTGGCCTGTTTCTCTGACCAGGAGGATCTGAGATAGAAATAAATGCTTAGTAAAGGGCTGCTTTAAAAAAAAAAAAAAAAGAAAAGAAAAAAAAGAAGTATAGCTATGACACCTCCACAAGAGCTCTCATGGTATTGCTTTAGTCATTAGCTGAGTGGATACTTGAGCTTAATCAGTATCAAAGGGACATACACAAAGTCATCTATTTCATTAAGCTAATTTGCATTACTCGGCTTACCAAGAATCAAATTTTCATGTATTGTCCATCTTGCTGTCAGCAAAATAAGGGGAGGGGGAGGAGTAAATGGTAAGCAATGCAAAGAATGAGGTGTAGTGGTGTTTATGACTTTTTTCAGAGATCTCTGCTAGTCTCTTAGAAGCCTTCATTGCTTTTGGATATCAAAAATACAGACTAGTAAGCTGTATAAAGTTTATTTTTAGTACCTTCTGCTTAGAAATCAAACTTACAGAGCTT
Organism: Hafferia zeledoni; assembly: GCA_035583235.1. Classification (NCBI taxonomy): domain Eukaryota; kingdom Metazoa; phylum Chordata; class Aves; order Passeriformes; family Thamnophilidae; genus Hafferia; species Hafferia zeledoni. The sequence continues at coordinate 20,157,957 of JAWWEV010000095.1, forward strand.
TAGTATGTGCAGGATCCTTGAAGCAGTGCCTAGTTAGGCTTTCAGCTGCTGCTGTTGTTGAGGAAGGTAAGTGTTGGTTTGGAAGGAAACTCTGGGAGGATTAGAGTAGTTAGCTAAAATAGACCTTTAGCCTCCTCTGGTCCTCTAGAGACATCAATGAAGTGTTTTGCGTGTAGCTTCACACAACATTGCAGTCCCAAGGGAATGGCTGCTGCTGTTTAGCTTGTACCAGATCTGACTGTGGCTTTAGCAGAAAGCTCTAATGTGCTGAGATGGCTGTTCTTGCTCTTCTGTTTTGTCCCTGGTATTCATGACACTCTCCTCCTTCAGTACTGATGTTTTTTCTTCCTTTCTTTGAAAAAGAAAGGTAATGTTTGATATCTGGCTTTTCATTACTGCTGGAATTTAAACTTAATTACTGTTGAGTGAAATCCTATTCTTTTAGTTGTATAATCTGGTAACTGTTTGCATGTTAAACCTTCAGTTTGTCCACAACATTGTAACTAAAGTTTGCTTTTCAGTGTGAATTTGGGATTATTAAATTTTACTGGTTAAACCCAGATGTTGGAGTCTAGTAATTAAATGTAATTTAACTTGGTTGATTAGACAGAATGATGGAAATCTTTCGTAAGACAACTGAAATGCATGGGTCATCATTTCTCTTAGTTCTGAGCCAAGACTGAGTGGTTAATTCTGCAGTCTGTTCACAGACCCTGCACAGGGTTTCTCAAATATTAGTGCTTCTGAAATCTGCTATTTAGGAAAAAGATTTGATAACAACTCTTATTATTTGTGTGACTTGTGTACATATAACTAGAAAAAATGTAGCTCTGACTGACCAATTGGTAATGGTGGAAAAACTAAACAAATTAATGATTATGAGTTGAAAATTTTCAGTGAAATTAGTCATCATGTTTGTGCTCCTTGAACAGCAAAACTATCCTCCAAAGCCACGTCCCCACTGAAAGAGAAACTGCAGGCAGTAACTCCTCTATTTTGGGGAATGCACCCTGTATGTGTACCTGTGTGCATGATTCAGTTTTTAAGGACTTGGTATTAGGATGGAGGTCAGCAGTTGAATGCATTTGTTCCAACCCACAGTGTTGATCTGAGAAGTCTGGGATGTTTGTAGTCAGTTATGGATGCTGTTATGTGGTAGAAATGCTGGCAGTATTTTTTCAGTTTAGTAACTCAAATATTTCTTTAGAGAAAGAACAGGGCCACTTACATATTTGAATCATAAGAACTGCAGGTGGTAACAGTTTTTCTTGTACTTGCAAAAATTTTTTTTAAAAATTCTTCTTTATCCACATATTTGTGTTGCCTATAAGGATTGTAAGCTTTTTGAAACAATGCTTTCTTAATAAAAATTGCACAGCACCCATTAGTCCTGGAGTAAAGCACAAATTGGGGAAAGAATAACAAAAAGAAGCTCCAGTACAGTAGTACCTTCTGCTGGCGAAGATACTTATTTTTTCTATGTATTGGTAGTACTGTTTTAATCCCAAGGAGTATTTTGCCATATGGGTTGTAACCCAAACTTTATTTTTGCTACAAAAGCAGACAGAAAGTAGGTTACAGTCTTCTAGCCTACAGAAGGGTGCAGCCAGCAATTGAAGTTTCAGTGTTGACAGGACTCTGCAGTGCGCTACTACTTTGTTCAGCTGATGCAGGACATTGCTTGACTGTAAACGATGTGTGGTTGTTTTGTGACAAAGCAGCAAGCAGTAATCTAATTGCTATTGTAGGAAATCATCAATTCATCTATTGTATAGATTTGCAGAGTCAAAGAGGAAACTTAAGAAGAAGGAAGGGTGGAAGCCTGGTTGCTGCTGAATAAGCCTAAAGGAGAGGTTTCTTATCCTTGCATTGAACACTGTCTTATCCCTGGTGCCATATCTGTTGTTACTAATTAGGGCTTCTTTATTTTAGGCTTGTCATAAAAGAGAGCTTACCTTTTGTCTAAATTTACATTTTAAATACCGTAAAAGCAGCATATTGGAAATTAAAATTTTTTTGATGCTTCATGCATGTTGGTTCACATGGTGCAATTAATCCTACATGAGAACTAGGCAGGAGGACCCTACAGAGCATGCATGGCTTAACATTTTTATCCTAATATGTTTGACCTTGTGCACTTCTAAGCATGCATAACAAGTGAAGAGACTGAAGTGTAAGTTGTGCTGAAAAGATTTCTGTCCTCATTTGCGTTTCCAGTCAGGCAAAATTCTTCTGGATGACTGTGCCCTGCCCCTGGGGAACACACAAGAGGGCAACACACTTTTTTCCTCGCAGAGGGAAACAGTTGTCCTTGGCAGGTCAGGGAAAAGGGGGGTGCCTGGCTCTGTCAACTGAGAAAGAGCACGACAGCTGATCTAGAAAAAGAAGGAATATGCCTGGTGGACTTGCTCACCATCTTCTTCACTGTCCAGCTCCTGGGCGAAAGTGACCACATCTCTCTTCTGGTTTTACACCTGCCTTCAGAGCTTATCTACATTCAGCTAAGAGAAATTAAGTTACAAGTCAGCTTTGTTAATATCTACATTAAAAGATGTATTCCAAGTTTAGTCATCCTTTAACCATCAAGTGCTGTGTTTTATTTCAGGGAAGCAATAGCAATCTTCTTTAAGCTGTCCAAAAAAGGAGGGAAGATACAATCTTTCCCCATGAGCTTGCAGCAGAAATAATGTTCTCAGCTTTTGGGGAACGTAAGGGTGGGTGTGAATAAGGGGCGTAATCTATTCTGGTATAAGGAAAGCCAAATCTGTTCTTGCGTGAGGAAAGCCAAGTCCTCACATGAGAGAGAGACCCTATATGTAAATGCCAAGAAGGGAAGGGATTGTAGGGAGCTCCTTAGGATTCAGAAAGAAGCTTGCCCCTCCTGTCTGCATGCTCCTCCATGCAGATCCTGTGCAGGTTGTTTCTTCCTGCCTGGGACAGTAATACTTTAAAGGATGCCAGGGAAAAATGGTATGGTAATTTTTTGAGGGAAGAAAATTGCTTTCTGGGTTTAAATGAAGGAGAGGTGTTGTGGTAGGTACCAGTATTCAAGGTGGTAAATTATCAATTAATTCCCACCTTTTTTCTCCTGAGCTTTAAATATATGAGATCACACTCAATATTCATGTGTTGGGATTTTTAAATAAATTATTCTTCAGCATGTTCTCAGACTGCCATTTGTTCCATAGCTGGGCATGTTTCTGACTTCACATGCTGTAAGGAAGGCTTACTGGTAAGTGAACTAATTAAAAGTCTTTCTCCTTTTTGAGATTTTTATGAGATCATGGAGAAGCTCTGGGCTGTTTGCCCCAGGTACCTCTATGACTGGTGTCCAGGAAAGCTGTTGCTGACCACCCTGAGGTAATGCAGGTGTCAGGTAACAGGGTTCCTCAGAGATTCCAGAAAAGATTTTGTAGGTTAAGTGCTTTCTTTCAGAGTTGCATATTTCCATCAGAAGAGAGGAAATGCCTAAAATTATGTTCTTCTGATCTCTTTCTTGCAGCAAATTATTGGAAGAAGTCTTCCAAACCCCCTGTTTTTATTGAGTCATCACAATACACTTTTTAGGCATTCTTGGTCCTGTTGTTCAGGATAATTTAAATTTTCAATATATATTGTGATAGACACTGCAAAATTGACTTTTTTCAGAAGTACATGTTGAGTATAGGGGCATTCATGTGAAAAGAATGTCTTTTACTTCAAGCTGGTGTAGTGATGTTTACCACAGAAGAGTAATTCTATTTTGAATTGCTTACAGGAAAATTTTAACTAGAAGAAATACAGTGTGGAATAAGATCAAGAACACCTGATTTACTTTCTCTAACAAAGTAAGAATTGGAAACCGAAAGAAGAATTTCTTCTTTGTAAAGATCAAGTATAACATTACATTTCACAGGAAGTTTGGATGTGGTTATTTCTACTTCCTAACTTTCAATGGGAGACTTTTCCCAAACCCCATATGAAGTTAACAGAATTTAACTGAGTCTTCATCTAAGTATGTGTATTCTCATGAGGATGAAAGTATTAAATATATACAATTCTCTGTAACTGGAAGGCTTATAAATAGGTAAAGCAACATCACCTGTGAGCTGGTGTGGATGGTACAAGCTGTAAGAAGCTACAGGTCTTTCTGAAGTTCAGTGGAAATCAGTACTCCACAATCTAGCAGATGTCATTGTCAGCATTTTCACCGACATAAAAAAGTGTCCTTTAGTTGTAACTGCTGTGTGACTGTGCTGCAAGCTGGAGACTCACTGCTCTGTGGTGAAGGGAAGCACAGTCTGTAAGACATTGTTCGTATACGTGGGCAAGGCTTGACAAGAGGCTGCCAAATTGGATCCAGTTGAGAACATTGCACCTTGGTGCCTACCAGGGGCTCTTCAGTCTTTTCTAGTGGGCTCACCACGGTCCATGCATACACCCTTAACTCTCACTGAAAAGTAATTTGATTTTCTGGACCAGTGTCTTTTGTGTGGTTTTTTCCTTCCAAATGCTGGCAGGAATTTCAGTCTTGGCTGTAGATCAGCTCCTGGCAGCTGATCAGTTGAATGTCCACATTATGGAGGCCAACCTAGAGTTAGAGGAAACTCTGCAGCATTTGATAGAAATCACATAAGCAGCAGAACTGCAGAGTAAGAAATAACAGCAGCAGTTTGTCAGCTGTGCAGTTTTCTTCCTTGTTCCTGCACAGGAATTTCTGTTCTGTCAGGAAAGCTAGGAAGGATTCTTTTGGTTTGAAAAACACCTGGCAGATGTGTTAAAAACCCTTAGCTGTCTCTGACTACTCATCAAACAGTTTTACTGAATTCACTTAGATGCAGTCACCTAATGAATCATTGTTTTTCCTGTGTCACCCACCATTATGGAATGAAGCTGCAGGGTGTGGGAGAGAAGAGGAGAAGGTTTGGGGATAAGTCTCTGGTTGTCTGAGAAAGAGTATTTCCGTTACAGTCAGACTTTCTCCAGTGAACCCCAGAGCAAGAGTCTTTCCATCCTGATGCTGGTGGATGTTTTTTCATTACTGGGATGATGCCTGCATTCTATCTGTTGAATACAGAATAGGGTTTTTAACTCCATAAAATTATCTGGAATATTAGAAGTGATGCTTTCAATTTCAGTCATTAGCTGTGTGCTGGTGCTGTGAAAATGACTTCTCCTCCTGGGTATCTCATTATTTGTAGTGGGAACCTGAATGCAGCCAATCATTCCTAAAATAGTCATAGGAAGCACAAGCAATACAGAAACGTCTTTGTGTTGCTCTGGGGTTTTGGGCTGCATAGTTGAGCCTGCCTTGGTGTGGGACCTGGAAACAGGCTGCTGTCTCATCTGGATGACAGTCTGGATTGTCCTTTGCAAAACCCTGCACGTGGTATCGAAAAGGCAGAGGTTATTTCCCAAAGAAGAAAAGAATGACTTTGCCTTGCTCTAGCAATGAGCCAGAGAACAGATTAGAGGCTTTTCCTATCTGCAAGGAAGCTCATCCATCATGCCCCATTCAGGCAGTCATACTCAGTGGGCTTGTTCTTTCTTGCTACACTGAACCTTTTTCTCCACAGCTTGTCCAGAGAAGCAAAGCAAATAATAACAGAGCTACTGCTTTTGTAACTTGTGCTACAGGCATTTGTCAATGCTGCTTTGACTTCCTTTTCTATGCTGCTCTAATTCCCCCATGCTGTGCTAAGAAGCAGGTGTGAACAAATGTGTAAGGATGCTTGTATTTTTCACTATGTGGGTTCATGTGTGTAGGAGAAGGGAGTAGTGTATTTATGTGGTGCAGAGGCTCATCGCTAACTGTAATCTCTTTTCTTATTTTTCTGACCCACACCACCTCAGTTTTAAGTTTGCCCATGCATCGCATCAGATTCTTCATGTTTCCTCTCAATAATAGACCCTCAGTGATTAAAATGATCTTGGACTACTCTGTTGGTTAATGAATTGTGATTTTTATATTCAGATTTTTTTATATTCAGAAGTTAATTTATTACATGTGTATATAGCATTTTCCCTTAAAATATACTGAATTGCAGTAATTAACCTTATGCCAGGTTAATGGAGAGTATCATTTGTCTCAGCACTACCCTGCAAATGGTATTTTTCTTAGGTATCTGTTGCCTTCTTGCTATACCGTCTGTCTTCTTCATAACTCTGAAGTGGTGGAATGAAGAGCAGAGTGAAAAACATGTCATGTTGGCATTTTGAGGTGATCTCTTTACTGAAAGGCATTCTTTAGGATTGAATATTCTCGTATTAACTTGTCTATAAAGCTGCTTGGATTATATGTGATGTAAAATTTGGGAATTTATTGGGCATGAATCTAGGCAGAGCAAAGCTCAGAGTCTGCCACTTGCAGCTAGCAATTACTAGCAAGCTAAAGGAACTAGAGTGTTGTAAGCCTTGTGCTCATCTCAGAGGAAAAGCAAAATACATAGATTTTCTGTCTCAGAGTTGGATTTATTCTATTCCTTTTAAAGTTTCCAAAAATACTAGCCAAAAACCATTGGGCAATGATGAATAACCATGAAAGATAGAGATCTATGAAATTTCTCTAAAGTTTTAACAAGAAAACCTTTCCTTTGATATCTGAGTTTTTTAAATGTAAGTGAATGTCTATGCCTGTATAGGCCCATGTTAGTGGATGGTTGTCTGAGGAACAGAGGTTTCATAGGTGGTGTGAGAGACAATGTTCCTGGTTAATTTGATTGTTTTCTTAGTACTTGGAGTCTTGTGTTTTATCCCGCTATATATACACCTGTGTCTATCCACAACTATTTTTAAATTTTCTCTCAGGGACTACATTTGGTTTGTGAACATTTTTCATTTTTGGACATTATTTATCGTTGTAGTAGTAATCTGTTTCATGCTTTTTTTCAAGGTGTAGTGAAACCCAACAAAACTGATTCCATAAACAAATTAGGGGCTAAAATTATAAATACATATTGAGAACTCTTTGCTTACTTGTGTTTTTTTTGTTTGTTTGGTTGGTTTGGGTTTTTTTTTCCTGTCAGGGACAAACATAATTTATCTTGAAGAGTCTACAAGGTTTCCAGAAGGAAAAGCCCTTCCCTTTTTTCTCTTTGTTGTACTTACATTGCTTGACCACAATGTGTCTATGTGACCGTGTGCTGAGCATCCTTCCCCAGAATACAGTGCTGAAGTTTGGCCTGAGTTTTCCTCCCATGACTGGACTGTTTCAGTGTGGAAAAAGTGGTGGGCTCTCCAGAGGTGACTGTCAGCATAAAGCACTTTGGGGTGGTATGTTGTTCACAGATGCAGTAATTAATACATAAATGGTAATGTCTGTTCTTGAGCATTTGCAGTGCAGTGTTTCAGTAGATTTCATTCATGTTAGGGTAGGCATGTGGTTTGATGTCATATGAAACCTCTTCACAACAAAGTTGATTGGTGCCTTTTGACAAAATACCCTGACAAAACTTGCTATTTCACTCAAGGTAAATGAAGGCAAGTTAATGAGCCAATTTTTCCATAAATGGATTTAGGGGCAGAACTGGCCAAATGGCACAACAACTAAGCAGTGTGCTCTGGCTAACAGCTGACTTAAATGTGAGGATTTACACTTCTCTACTGTTTTATTGCATTAATACATGGACACTGTAATTCCAAATGAATGGGACAGATGTCCTGAAGAATACAGCCAGGGTTGGTATTTAAGTGCTTGAATGTTTCTTAAATTAACAAAAAAGCAAAGGAGAATTATTTGTGATTACATTGAGCTTTAAACACAGTGGTATTAAAATCATATAATCGTTGAATGGCTTGAATTGAAGAGACCTTTAAGATTGCCATATTTCAAACCTCCTGCCATGGGCAGGGACATCTTCCAATAGACTAGGGCTTAAAATCCCATCCAACCTAGCCTTGAACCCTGCCAGGGATCTCTGAATAACCTGTTCCAGCATCTAACAGTTTGAATACATTCCCCCTTGTCCTATCACTACATGTCCTTGCAATGTTCTATAGGATCCTAACCTTTTCTTCAAAGTTAACCTCTGCCATTATATATTGATTTCCTTTGTTACGCTTATGTAAGAAGGTTGGAAATTAAGTTTTTCCTCTTAGTTAGAGGGTGAAGAAGGTGCTGAAATCTGTTTAAGTATGTACCAGCAGTGAAAGGAAGCAAATGCTAAGTATCTGAGGAAACTGAATTGGCTGAGCTGTAAGTGCTGGTTTTGGATTACTACCTGAACCTAATGTTATGTTTGCAGTAGGCATGTGGCAGCTGAGACAATGGCTGTAGGGCTGTGTCAAACTTGCTATTTGTAAATATTATTGTGAAATCATACCAGATTTTGTGTTTTACTTTTGTTATCCAAAAGGAGGAGAAAACAAAGGGAGGGCATGTTACAGCTTTGGGTCACCTGCAGCTACATAAATTTTATTCCATCTATCAGATGAGGGAATGGAAGGTGAGTTCACTGGCAATTATATTTCCCAGGCAAAATGAGGGTCAGGGAGAGTAATGGTGTTGCTGGTAGTGTATCTGTTTTCTATCAAGAATGTTGAGGTGAAAGAGCAAAGTATATATTAGAGATGGTGTTGTCTCCTGTCAAAAGGCAGTGATAGCTACATTTACCTCTTAAATCAATTCAGAATCTTGACATAGTTCTGCTGAAGTTCCACAAATAATCAATAGAGTTATTTTTATATCTTAAATGGGTGAGGCTTTTAAAAATAATAAAGACATCTTTGTAATGACTGACCAAGCTGTTTCAGAGTTAGGTCTGTGTGACTGGGGGTGTTCAGTGAAAGGGGTTATTTAGGCATTGCCTTTTTTCCATTCTGCAGGTTTATAACTCCAGAATAAAATTGCAAATGTTTCTGGCAGTCATCCTTCAGGCACAGATGGCTTTCCTCCCAGTTTTGGCAAGCCTGATTTCAGTATAAAACTGAGCAATTATTAGAAAGTGAAATATTGCATGATACAGTACCACTACCACCACCATCAACATCATGATAGATGGAGCGCTCATTGTTCTGGTGCCATGTGAGAGAGCTAATGTCACTGCATTACCGCTTTCTTTAAAACCTGTACCTTTGCTGCTACTGGTGATGCACTTATAGATGCGTCTTGATAGAGCAGATGCTTTAGCGAGGAACTGTGGCCATTTTCTCATTTGTGCTGGCTCTATATTTCAATGCAAATATCACGGAACAGGTGGCTGATGAGGCCCCCGTGGACTGTTTACTGTAAAGGTTACAACCAAAATCGATAGGCCTGAGATGCTTCTAATTCCATCTGGGAGATGTTCATCTTCTCTCTGACTGTTCCCTCTCTGAACAGCAGCGTCCTATTAACGCTGCAGTCATCAGGGATGTCTCACTCAGGTCAGCGGAAGGTTTCATCCATTTAGGCCTCTATTTGTTCTTTATATTTTCTTTTTGCACTGCACTGGATGGAGCAGCAATGTGGATCTTGACAGGACAGGCTGCCAGCATTAAGCATGCTGAGTTTTGCCTACTGACTTGACACCTGCTACTACCGTTCGACAGGCCGAGGCTTATCACTGCTGTCTGGGGGTTGTCCAGATCTTTTCGGTTTGTTGCTTACTGAGGCAGGAGGTAGTGATGTTACATATCATAGCTGACATTATTGTGTGTGAGGTATGGCCTTGTAAAGGTGCAAATGAGGGGAGCAGAAAGCTAGTATAGACTCAGGTTTGCACAAACCTGAGCAAAATTAACGAATGCTTCTGTAACTTGTGTGAAGCTACTTTGTATTTTGGCTAAAATTTTACTTTAAACATGCACTTTTGCAAGCCTTGTTGGGAAAATCTGCATGGTCTGCGTAGCTGTGTTTCATCAAACTAGTAATGAAGTTTTTATTATTCTTTTTAATGAAGGTATATGGTGTTGCTTACTATATGAGGCAAAATCACTCTCATTGGTGTCTTTCCCTTGGGCCTAATCGTCATGCCTGGCATGTAGCCCACAGCAGCTGGGCAATGAGTAAGCAGTACTGAATCCAATTAAGTGTTCGTAAAGCGTGTATAGCAGAGGGCACCCATGCAGTCCTCTTAGAGTCAGTGGTAATTTTTGGTACACACAAAAGATGAGAGTGTGCTTCACACACATAATTTAGGGTCAACAGTGACACCAGACAGGTGGGGGTTTCCTTAGGCCTCTCTCCCCTCAACTGGAATTCAGTAGCAAGCCCTTGTTGCACTGAGATCCGAATGACTACAGGTGATTACCCCGATGTATTCATGCACCAGCCTTTCTGGCATAAGGGCCAGCTACCTGGAGTGCTAGAGTGCTTTTTTGGCTACATGAAATGAATGGCCAGCTGTAGAGACAACAGGAGCAGGACAGGAGAAGAAAGACGAGTGATGGCTGCACCATCAGTCACAAAAAGATGTTGGAAGTTGGTAGTGATGATGGGCATGGAGCTGGCACTAAATCTCTGTGGCCACCTGCACCACCATTCAGGTGACTGAGCAGCAATCAATAGAGAAAGGACAACACAGGAGAAAAGCTGTCCATCCCAGGCAATGTCCTGCCATGTGCCAATTCAGTTGTAATGTCTGGCACTCCATGTTGTGTCTTGCTGATAGCCGCTTGTGTCTCAACTCTCTTGAGCTCCCCAAGCACCTGCTGAGCTCCTGTTCACTCACATCTGTTTGATCCCCTTGGCACCACTCAGCCTGGGCATTTTTTATGATCCTTTCTGCTGCCTGGTGTAGCCATGCGAGGTGGCTGAGCAGCAGCTAACTCGCCACCCAGACAGACATAGGCAAAGGATGCTCTCCTGAACAGCTCTGCTGTGCTGGCCTAACTTTCCTCATTGTCTGCAAGCTGCAGCCTTCAGGTTGTATTCCTCTCTTTTTATATTTGTTGTTGCATTTTTCCTAATTCCTTCCTCTGACTGGCAGAACTCTTGTCTTTCACTTTCTAGGAACTGTGAATTTAAAAGGGTAAATAGCATTAAGGGTGTTTTCCATTCAGAGGTTTCCAAAAGCTTAGCCAAAGGAGGTGAATGATGCTTGCCAGTATCTCATGGCAAATCTGTGCCATAGCAGGGAGCAGCAGTCAGGTTGGCCAACTGGTTTCTGCACTCTGCCTTGAGCACAGCAAACCATGTGCTGTATAGATCAGTAGATGATTTTTTTTTTTTATATGGGTAGATCTTGCTCTGTAAGTTTCTTTTTATGAGATGCTGAAATAGGACTTGGGTTCATAAACCACTTGCATGCTTTTAAAGCTCTTGCCAGAGGAGAATCTCTGATCTTTTTACCTCTGTTATGCAACTCAAATTGGTTTCTTCCCTGGTTTTTAATGGTACTTCCTGTTTTTCCTGATTATGATTCTAAGGGCTATTTGCTGAGTGTTTCCAGGACCAGTTTGTACAGGCTGCTGCTTTGCCAGTCATGCATTTTTCCTTTTGTAGTATTTTAAATTCATCTGGCTTTACTTTTTACTTCCCTTGCTGTTTGGTTAAATGCTGTTCCTTCTTCCAAGACTGTCTTTTTGAGGAATAAGTTAATTCTACATGTTTGTAGGAACAAAGGAGTTCATTTAAGACAGTCACAGGTTCTTAGGGCCAGTAGATTTTCTCGTTTTGCTTCATGTATAACACAAACCATTAAATTTTGTCTCTTAGTTCTCACATTAAGCTTAATAATTTGTGGATTGAAGTGCAGCTGCCATGTATGAATACAACCCATCAGGGTGAAAAGAGAGTTTGCAATAAGTGAATATAAAAAGATCTATCCATTACTGAGCAGGCTTGCTATGCCATGGGAAAATTCTGACATGGTTGCATACCTGATTTTGCTCAGAGTTACGCTGGGATTAGCTGAATATACAGTGAGGCCAAAGTAACAAGATAGGAGGTTTTCTAAGATGGAAGAGCAGCATCCCTTTCAATAGTTAAATATGTGTCTATGTAGTATTACATTCAATTGCTGTTGCAGTTGAATTTGATCTCAAGATCAAATCTGGCCTTGCAGTTTTATGGAGTTTGCTGAGAAGTTCACTCTTCCATTTAGATTTTTCATTGGATTTGTGTAACCCTTCTGGAACTTACAAGCTGTAGATACAATAACCTGGTTGCATCCTCTATGATGACAGGAGCCATGTAATCATTTCCTTAGCCAACCATCTATTCCATATGCATTTCCACACAGTCTGCTGTAAATGCTAAAAGTATCAGGCAGCAAAAAGCAGAGCTCGTTGTGGCTTCTTGATGGCTTGGACAGCCATGAATAGACATAGTGGAAAGCACTTGCACAGGAAAATGAGACTTTTCTCCTTGTTTTGGAATGATCATTACTTTCTTAGCTTCAGAAACTCCTTCATGCCAGCTGCATGAATTTTACAAGATTAGATGACCCTAAGTCCAGCATTTGTATGTGGCTGATATATGTGTATGAATATGTATATTGATATGTATATGTAGATTCTTAGTAAGTAAATCCAGTAGTAATAGCAACTTATTGCACTAGTATCCAAACACCCTACTTAAAAGGGATTCATCTTTGGGCTGAAGTGTACAGAGAGACCTATTCCATCTAAGAAGGCAAAACTTTTATGTCTATATACATTAAGAGATCATATGGTTTATTTACAATGAACTATAATATCAAAAAAGGAGGGAAACACAGAAGTAGCCAGAACAAGTTGTCTTACAGAGGTATTTGAAACCATCAGCATCAGAAAGAAAAATCAGAGCACCAAAGTATTTTTCAGGAAGTTATATTTACATTGGTCTTAGGAGTGCAAGATGCAGGTTATTTGTGGGTTTTTTGAAGCCTGGAAGAAATCTGATCTGCTCTGCCAACTCAATAGGTACAAGTCATTGCATTAGACACAGATGATAAACCTACTCTTATTTGTCTTTTATTACCAAGCATGCTCTTAAACCTTCTGTTTTTTTAATAGCATGCTTGGTAATAAAAGACAAACAAACTCACTCTTCTTGTCACTAGTAGCTTCCTTCATGAAGGGTAGTAACCATGTTCTGAACAGGGATAACTGGATTTCTCAGCGCCAGTTCTCTCTCAACCAGTATGGCTTAATGCAGGCCAGATTGAACTACAGTTCAGATCTCTCCATGGAAGATGGAGAGTTCTCCACTATGTTTGCAAAACTTTTCCTTAGTGACAGAGCCTGTACTCACTTGGCATCACTAACTGCTTGTGCTTCATCAGACTCTGCGTTCACAAGCACTTTTGATTAGAAAGTAGTTTCAGCACAGTTGCAAGTGAGAAAATTTGCATCACTCTCAGGGGCCCAACCAGAGGGAAAATTGTACTAAAAATAAGTGTGACCTTCTCAAATCAGCACTTTTCTGAAATTCCTCTGAGCCAGTACGGCTCTTTCCATCACTGTAAGAACTGCAAAAGTAACAATATGTTTGAATAATTATCTCTGAGTAAAAAGCTGCCTTTGGATGCAACTTGAGTCCTCCTCAGTTAATTTATTGGCACAGGCATTGATAAATATGTGTAGTCTACTTAAATCATTGACAGATCAAAGTAGACATTTTGCATGTTCTTTGTATTAATTTGAGCAACTATGTTGGCACTAAAGCAACAGAGTACTATGCTGTTTTTCTCCCTTCTCCCTTTTTCCTTCTCCCAGAAGCATCACCTTAAAAATGATGGAGAACTTCATATGCTTAAAAACCTACTAAGTTATGTCAATTCACTTGCCAGTTCATATTTTTTTTTCAGGTAAAACAAAATGGATTTGGCCCAATAGCATGTACATGAAATCACAAAGTAAGCGTGCAGGGCATTGTTCATTTTCCTGGAAGCTGTCTCCCATATGTATTTACACAGAGCAGTAGATGTGTCTGAATGAGAAGTAGCGAGTGACAGTGCAGAATCACCCATGGGAAAAGTTTTTCAAGCTCTGAAGGAGGGTGGCAGAGTTATGTCCACAGTACTGTGATACTTTTCTCACAGCATACACACGTTTAGATAGTGAGTGGATTATGTACATATAGGAAGTTAGACAGAAGTTATTCTCATGCTCCTGAGTTTGAACTGTCAATCTGATACAGACTGATACTGTGTGTGAATACAGTTTAAGTGGAAGAGTTGGATCACTTGATAAGTTCTTCCCATTAAACTGTTGCTCCTTATGTGCATTTCATAAAAGATTTCTACATTGGATTGTAGCAATTTCAAGAGGAAAAGAATTTCAATGTATTTATGTATTAAGGCACTTTGTTTTGTCACTTTGCAGTGTACTTACAGGAGCAAAATTTTTCAAGCAGCAAAGTGACATTTTGAAAAATGGAATACGGATAAAGGAATAAGCCCCTTTAATGTGTATATCTTACTTTTAATTAAAACCTCTTGAGGGAAACTGTTTCCAAGCATGCTATTTACTTCTGCTGCTAATTTCTACTTTGGGCCTTCCTAAGGGCCCCAAATGACAACAAATAGAAGGAAACAGTTCTACTCCAGAGAGCTGGCAGTCAAGAGAAAATGTAAGACATGACTAAAGAGACAAATAGAGGAAACAGGTAGAGAAAGGTGTCTGCAGGCAAACATAGCTGTGTCAGTAATCATACACAGCTATTGGCCTAACCAGTGCTAGATGGAAATACTTCTCTTGGGGCTTGTATGTAATATCTTCTATTGTGGAGTCTCCTATAAGTTGTACTAGACAGACAGTGTCTGTATTGTGTTGCATTTATTCTTGCTGTTGTGATCCTTTGCCATCCATCTGACACTTCTTTCAGTTAAGGTGTCAGTCATCACCTTACAGTAAATTTTATTTTTTCAATCTCATTCTAACTCAGTCCCTCAATTATTTTGTTAATAGAAATAGAGAATCGGCCAGATTTCCAATTTGTGTGTTGAAATAATAGGCTAACACAGAGTATAATAAATCATTAGTCCTTATGGATTTTATTGCCATGCAACAGAGCCCCTGTTCCAATCCATTTATAGGAACTGAAATTTTATTTGAAAGCAAATATCTGGTGAGGCAAATTAATTATTGTGACATTTTTCAATTGGGTAAAAAATGAGGAATCAGCTGTGTCTGTGAAATTACAAATGACAATCCAACACTCAAGACTTGTTAATGGTTTTTTTGGCATCTAGAAAGGTAGACGTAGGTATCTAATATTAAATAGTGTTGCAGAAAGGCAAGTTAGCACTTTGTTTGCCAAATTAAGTTTCAAAGACTATGTAGGTTATGAAGTTTTATTTTTTGCCTATAAATCTTGAATGACTGACAGACTACTGTAAAATAGCTTTGTTCAAAAGGAATCTTTGGCAGGCAGCATCAAAGGTTTGAAACTCTTGAAGGGATGAAAAGAAAACCCCACTTTTGTACTGATTTCCCCTGCAGATCAATGTCTCTGTGAAATCTGCCTGGGAATTATGAACTATTTGCTGTATTATGTGCTGTTTTCTTTCACTGTATCCAAAGGCCCCAGTGGTTCCCTTTATCTTCAAGACTTAGGGATATTTTTGTACATGAAGTGTGAATGAATGTGTCAGAGGAACACAGGGGAAAAAATGCTCACTTTGGACAGTTCTTTTCTCCCTTATTTTATCACAAGTTGGAGTATTGGTTTTATGGCATCTCAATTTATGGGTACGTATTTTTATGGTAAAGCCCAATGACATGTTCTGAAAGCTCCATCGAGCTCTCTCAGGCTTTCTTCACTTGATTCACAGCTCTACAGAGTATGAATGAGTCCCACAGTATAACCCTTAATGTCTTTTTAACCAGAATAATGTAGCATGGGTTTTTTTTATTTATGGGGTGTGTCATTATCCAATGATGTAAACCAAAGGGGAAAATAAAATATTTCTTGGAACACTCTTGTCAGCTGTCAATTAGTGGAGATGAAGTGTCGTTATTGCATATAAGCAGCAGAGGCCTAACACACAGGAGCTTAAGTCTGTCCTGAAGCAAGGTGTGGCACTGCTGGGACTAAAGAAGAACTGGCTTAATAGGGCAGTTTCTACTTCGAAACACAACATGGCCACTTAGGTACAATAAGATGCTTGAGGAGACAAAAAGCTCCCTCTACTTTCCTTTGACTCTTTAAAACTGATTTAACAGAAGGTGCTTAAACTCGTTTGTCTTCCACAGGGTGAAGTGAAGAAGTGAAGCCTCACAGCTGAACTACTATGAGGTCAGAAGCCTTGCTGCTATATTTCACACTGCTACACTTTGCTGGGGCTGGTTTCCCAGAAGATTCTGAGCCAATCAGTATTTCGCATGGCAACTGTAAGTATAAGGGGCCAGAGGACTGATCATGGGCCTTCAAATCAACATTATTTTATAACAGTTGCAGCGAGTAAAGCTGTTTTTCTTGATTTCTACCAGATCAGCCAATTTACATTGTCAGATAGTAATATAGGAACATGACTTTTTCATGTGGCCTTATTATTTGTTGATCTAATGCAAATAATTGAACTTACTTCACTAAGCTCTAACTGATTCTGCTTAAATATTAGGCATTTTTTTCTAAGTTGGAAATGTGGCTAAAAACCAAATCAAGACAAAGAATCTTTTGTAACAGGACCTCTCTCCTTTTTTACCAGCAGAGATTGGCAAACTCTGCAAAACCTACAGTAGCACCAACAGCTGCAAATCCTATTGAGACTTACTGGCTAAACAGGTGGAGAGCTTTCTGAGCATTTTGCAGAATTTCACATTGCAAATTAGTCTTTGCTTAACTGATTCTTTCACATTTACTTCAGCTCAGTTGTGATTACTGCAAAGAAAAGTCTTCAAACTCCTGAAGTTTCAGATGTTTAAAAGGAAGTCTTTAACATCTGGGCCTCTAAAAGTATGCTGAGGAGTAGCAAGTTAGCAAAGAGCAGGCTTGTGTTTTACCCTATTTTTGGCCAGGAATTTGATTGAAAAGTGAATCTTGATTGTCCTTGTTTGCTGTGCTTTGGGATAGCCTTGTCACTCATAAACTTGAGTAACACCAAACAAAGAAGACTCCAGGACACACCTGATATGCTGCAAATGCTAATAGACATGTGCCATACAAGGAGAGGGAAGAACTGCTGTGAAGCAAACCCTGCTGAAACCTCTAGTGTCTAGAGTGACTACTGGGTCTTCAGGACTAACATTTTTCACTCACAAAGAGTGATGCTAATGATTCTTGCTAATGCAAAGCTAGACAGTCTTGATCCTTTTGGAGAAATAGGACATGGGATAACTTTTTCCTCTGCAGCATGTCATGCTGAGGTGGACATGAACATACAAGCCCCCAGCTCATGCTAGATCCATGAGAGGAAAAAATTACTGGATAGAAAAGAGCCTGACAGTTAAACTTGGTGTTTTGCATGAAGGACATGGCCAGAAAGATTAAGCTTCTGAATGAAGATCCTACCTGGTGTCTTATTTTGTTTCTTCAAGAGTTCTCAGCATCTGGTTTGGAGTGAAGTCCCAGTTTTATCACCAGGCTTTCTGACACATGGTGCTTTCAGGTGCTTTGCTGAAGCCATGCTGTGATTCAATACTTTGACTTCCTCAAACCGATGCAGGATTCTGGGAAAGCATATTTATGGGGGAAAGGCTCAGGCATAGCTAGATGATGATTAGCTCTATATAACATCCACTTGCATCAGTTCTGTACTGATGATGATCCTCATCAGAGGGTTATCCTCCTCCTGTCCTCTGTCATTTTATTTACTTAATTAGCTCCCTGGTTTGTCCATGTAGACATCTTGATCATGTGTACATATGAAGTCTAACCATAAAGTGGTCACTGTTGTTATAGACTGTACACACTGATAACACAGGTTATCTGGGGAGCAATGACATGTCCCATGTATGCTAACTTCTCACCAAAAAACATCACAGGAATAGTCAATAAATGCTCTTGCTGACTGATAGAGTAGGGGGGAAAGCTGGCTTGTTGATAACATAAGCTCAGTACAGGACTTCCAGTCAGTATTGTTGTCCAGTTGCCAGAAGAACTGAAGTATCAGACTGGTTGCCAGAATAATAAGCAGTGACTTTCATTTCATAAAATTCAAGTGGTGAATTCTCACTGTTTCTCAGAAATCCCTGCAGCTGTTGTATGACAACAGTCTAATCCTGTAGAAAACCCAGGGAACTGGCAATTTGAACCACGGAGAGCTGTCTTGCTTTAGCCACTAGCAGGCCAGGCATTGTGGTGATTGATGGGTCACTGTGGAACAGCTTTGTCCTGCTAGACACACTTTGGCAGCCAGGAGCAAGCATTTAAGCTCTGCAAGCAGTGAAGGAAAAACTGTGAGAAAGTGCCATGTACCCATGTGCCAAGAGCTCCAGAACAGCTTTACACTTAAAAAAAAAATCACAGTTTTTGTCTTCTACACAGGTGATGACTTTCTCCTTTGCAGCTGCAGAGACTGTAACCTTGAAGAACTCTCCAACTCCCTGTACTCATGCCTTGCAACCCCAGGCTGTGCTTCCAGGACAGAGCAGAAGCCACTGATTTTTGCTATAGATGGGCCCCATGATTCTCCATGTTAGTACCATTTCAGTTTGTTATTCTCTTTTGACCCTACTGACTTTTTTTCCTTCCTACAGATACAAGGCAGTATCCGGTGTTTGTGGGTCACAAGCCAGGGCGGAACACCACACAGAGGCACCGGCTGGATATCCAGCTTGTCATGGTCATGAACAGGACCCTCTACATTGCTGCAAGGTCAGTAGTCTCCTACTTCGATGCTTCTCCCTCTCTGCTTTAAGAGGAGGAAGGAGAAGAAGAGGAATGTTCTGAGTTCTTCTCTGATGGGATCATTATTTTTAGGATTTTCTTACACTCAGAGAGAGCTTTGCAACCTGTTAGTAAGACATACAGGAAACCTCGTTAGTTGGTCAACTAAACTTCAGTTTTGTGATGTGCTACACCTATGTTTCAAGACTACACACTTCTGCATCCCTTTGAGTTCTACAAGAGGGAAGTTGCTGGAGAAATTTTTTAGTCCCATGGAGGAGCAAGTCTGTCCTCATCCTTTTATTTTGTTTGTGCTCAGCAATAATGATAATTTTAGAGAATGATTCTGCTGGTGCACAAATCTACTTTTTTATAAGACTTACTAAAATTTAATTTTACTGGTTTAGGCATGTTTTTAGTATCTTAAGGCAAAAAAAAGTTAAAAAAGCAAACATGCTTCTGCTTCCACAAGGTTAATTGAATTTTGTGTCTGGATTATTTTTTGAAGAGCTATACTGTGCAGACACAAGCACATGTCTTATTATGAAAATTGCATATAGAGCCACTCATTCAGTTTCCATAGCTCAGCTTGGCACTATCAGCCTCAGTGGAGCTACACCCATTATACAGCTGCCAACCTGGCACAGATCAGATATTAACACTTCCTCTCCCAGCCTGTTTTTATCAAAGTTGATTTTAGAGTGGAAATTACATGAGAGATGCAAAATGAGTGCAAGATGCATCCAGATTAGCAAGGGTGGGTAATCCTGGCCAGGAGCTCTTGGACCCAGATCCTGTTTGGGACCTCCCTGCAAGCTGCCTCTCCAGCAGCAGCGTGTTTCCTGCCTGCTTTCTAGTCTTCCATTGGAGAAATGCATACCCTTCTGTGTGTGCCACAGAGAGCTGGGCTGCTGCTGCAGATGGGAGAAGTGGCAGGTGGGATGGCCAGGAGATTAGAGGGGGACAGCTGCTGAGCAGGCACCCTCTCACAACCAGCCCTGTCCTCAGAGCCTTTGGCAGCCTCCAGGAGCTGCCTGGTGTTCTTCTCAAACAGCCACTCCCAATCTTTGGGTGGTCAGATGTGTCCTGTGGGGCAGATCTGCCTGTCTATCTCCCTGTGGGGCCAAGTAGTTAGTTGTGTTACACCAGCATGGTCACTGAGTGACATTTTCACAGTCAAGTCCCTGACTGCTGGAAGAATACACTTCTGCCTGTTCCTCTACCCAGCCATTGCAGCTGCACTGGCTGATTGCAGCTGCTTCAGGCCTCTTACATATGCTGCTTTGCACAGGGTCTGGGAGGCAGAGCTCAGAGTTCTCACTCATGCTAAACATTTGTGCATCAAGTGCAGGCCAAGAGCAAGTATTTTTTCCAGAGGAGCAGTGGTGGCATTGGTTGTAGGGCACAAGGAGGGGCCAGTCCTGCAGCAAGTGGCAAAGCCCTGTGCTTTGCCTGAACTCAGATTAGTATTTTTGCTGGTGTTTAGTGTGATAATGAGTGGGGTGGGGAGAGGGCTGAAGAGGTTTAAAAGGTGGTAGCAGGATTTCCTCCTTTTCATGGCTGAGTTCCCTTTGCTTTCCGTATTTGTTTTCCTTTAAATTAGGAAATCATTTGCAGTGAGATGGTGGTAAATCTACTTTGTGGATTTTGCTCTGTTGTTTTCATAGTTTGTTGCCAGACTCAAATTGACGCAATTAGAGTGTCACAGTGCCCAAGGAACTGGCATTACAACAGGAAAACTCAGAAAAAGTTTTTGGATATGAAACCACTGTATGCAAAAATTATATAAGCAATACTTATATATGGGGGACAGCATGTGTACTAGTATGTGAATATGCATTCTTACATATTTGTGTAAAACAATTTGCTGTTATTAGGGGCTTATATATTCCTAGGGTCTTGTGACCTACAAAAAAGAATAAAGACCTCATCTGTTTTGTACTTAAGCGCAAAAAAAAATCTTCTTACATGTTTTTCCTTTGGTAACTCAAAAGCCCTTTGACATATTATTTTCCCCTTCTGTGTAGGACAGAAAAAAGTTTCTCCTGGGCTGAGAAGTATATGTGATACAAGTTAAAAGTCAGAGGTAGTTTTTATGTCTCAGTAATAAACTTCAGAAAATTAGTCATCCTTCAGCATCTAGTGTGAAGGAAAGTTTGTAACTCAAATACCACATCTCCTTCAGAGGTTGTAGTAAATCTGGAGACTGAAGGCAAATCTGTACACAATCAAAGGTATTTGTCAAAGAGTTTTTTAACCAGATTCATTGAAAACTGTAGCTAACATAAATCTCTTGGCTATTATATCAGATGTTGCTTTCGTGCTTTTTTTAGACATTGAAATACAGCCATGCTAAGTTTATGTTTGTACCCAATTATCTCAAAAGCAACCAAAACAAATGATTAAATATTGAGAGTTTTATTTTAGGACTGTTGTGTTTAGGTTGGGTTCTCTTTTTCCTTGTTTTAGAAAATGTAGTGTTGACTTCTGCAGACAGTTTCCGTGCCTCAGAGATGCTAGCTTAGACTTGAGAGCTGCCAGCATTTTATTAGTGAGCTGCTGATGGAGAACGAAATTCCTGTCTGTCAGTTGCTTATTTTGTCATACGGCATACGACTCCTGTATTAGCTATTACCAAATAAAATTTTGTATCACTTGAGAAAGGCTTTATTTCATGTTGTCAGGCAGAGATACCCAAGCCAGTATAAATCAGAATAACTCAACCAAAGCCCATGAAGCCTTACTGTCTGAATATCTAACTTGCAGTCTGCAAAGGACCAGCTCTGTTTTCTCTTTTTCTCGTGGGAAGGGTACTCCCTCGCCATCTCACTCGTACTCACTCACACCCATGCACACACACCCTTTTTCAAGTTTGCTGTGTCTCCTCCTCCCATTGTCTCGTGCTGTGCCAGCTTTTGTTCATGTTATCTGCCACCCCTCATGAGTATGTACGAAACAGGCTGAGAGCACTGGATGGGATGGCTCCTTCGTCATTGGCAGTTGCATGTTTCCAGACGATGCACTGAGGGGCCAAGGGTCATGCACAGCCGGTGGCATTATTTAAATTCCCTTCCTTGACAAGATTATGCCATGGCAACAAAACTTGGTTCTGCTCACTGGAGGTGGGAAAAACAGAAACTCTAGGATTAAGTAAATTTGTGTTAGAATAACTTAATTGGCAGTAAGCTGTACACATACCACAGCTAGTAGATAGAAGGAGTTGGGCAGCAGTGGGAAAAGGAGGGCAAGGACAATCCCACATTGTCTGTGGTTAGCTAGCCCTCCCCCAAATTTGACAGCTCTTTCTCTCTCTGCTGACACTGTCAGCAACTATATGTCACGTTCAGCATGAGAAGATAATATGCAATTTTCCTGATGCTAACGCTCTTTCAGACAATCCTCTAACTTAGCATGAGTTTTCTTTGAACTGTTTCTTGGACCAGAAAGTAAGTCCTCTGAAAGCTGTTTTTTGAGAATGGAACTAAATAACTCATCTCTTTCAGAGGGCCACCATTGTATTTTTTAATTGTCTTGTTGAAGAAGAAAAAATTGTAACATCTGGAAAGCAAGACTCATGATTAAAATCAACAATTGTGTCAGAAGAAAGTTTTTAGAGGTCCACCCACACCTCATTTACAAATCAAGATTTTTTTCCCCTCACTTTTGTATAGCAGGACTGACAGTAATAGAGAGCAATGTACATGAAGAGAGAAACATGCCATGATCTATGAAGCTGATATCATGCTAATAGATAATTTTAGTCCAGCATCAACCCTGACCACTGCTCTGTCACTAAAGTCAGGCAGATAATAAACTGAAGCATTAAATCTGTCTTTGAAGAAAATGACAGATCTAGTTTTACAGTCTGGAAGAGAAGAAAGCCCTCAATTCTTCTCTTTGACATCTTACTAAGCAAACAGCCTCAAGCTCCACAGCAGACAAATTTTTATACACTAGTTCTCCACAACAGTGCTGCTTCTTTCTTCACCTGAGAGAAATGTTGCTTATTTGTCTTAAAGCAGTATTTTGTGTTTGCTTTATTTAAGAGATTATGACTGCTTGCCCAAAACCCAATAAAATAAACCTAACTTTGAGAGCAGGGGTTTCTCAAATGGAAACAGTCTGTATCCTGCTTTCAACAGACCCTCAAATGCTGTGGGTCATGCTTCAGCTGCACAGCTTCCTGCATGTTGAAAAAAGCCAATGTTATTTCAAGGAAAAATGAGATGGCTAGACCCAATTTGATGTGCTGGTTACTACAGCATTGTGGGTTAGTGGGTTTTTTTTCAAATTTTGGGTTCCATACAGAGCTGTCTTTGTTCTCAGCTTACACAGAGGAGCGTGTTTAAAAATACCTTTTTACCTGAGTACCTGAGTCTATTTTCTCTTTCCAAGAACAGATTGGCAGCTAATTGCAGAGACAGAGAGAGTCTCAGGAAAACAGGAAAGTAAATGCAAGAAAAAAAGTGTGAATGTTTTTCAGAAAAGTATTTTGGCCAGCAGTGTGAAGAGAAGAATGCTTTCTGGGAATAGTTTTGTGGCTGTCAGTCTTTTGTCTACCACATTGTCAATCAGATTATAACAACTGAGGTTAGACACATAATTAAAAGAAAAAAAAAAAAGAAAGAAGGAAGAATTTGCCTCTTTTTAACCTTGAATGGCTAAATGTGAGACAGTGACTGCTAGCCCAGGAATCTGGCAAAGGCTGCCCAAGAGCTATTGTAGCTAGTTTCAGGATACAGAAAACATCTACATGCTAGATTGTGGCATCTGCTATAGGACTGATAGAACAGAAATCACATGGGACTCGTCTACTTGCCCAAATCTCATTTGTTCAAATAATTGGTTTGGGGAAAGAATCTTACTTTGAAGTTTGGTGATATTTTTCTTTTTTTCTTTTTTTAATGGGAAGGCGAACAGTTTATATGTGAAAGTGCATTTCTAGGAGAAGCAGGCAATGATGCCAGTAATGATTCCTCGTAAGTCCTGTGATTTTTTTTTAAATGAATTATGGATTATCTTGTCATAGATAGCTCTCTTGTAAAAAATGAACTGTCTGACTGCTCCATTTGATTTCGTACTCATTTACCTTTGTTTACAGGGACCATATTTATACTGTTGATATGGACACATCACATACAGAAGAAATTTATTTTAGCAAAGTAAGTAGCTTTTATAATCATCTAGAAACCAAGGACACTAGAACAAGTTTCAAATAAATAGGAAGATGACATTGTTTCAAAGAACTTAGCAACACTGCTGTAAAAACTGTAATAAGCAAGTACAATGGCATTGCTAATCATATTTGGGGAAAGCTAGAATAGCAATCATGTCCTCTGTGAATTTCTGATAAGTGATTTAGCTGGGCTGATAAGCAATCTGTACTGAAATACAGTGAGGTCCCTGATGGAACATCTGTCAAACATTATTCATTTATATGCAGCAGTTTTCTATAACAGCTATACTATCCCAATTAAGTATACTGAAACTTTCATCATAAAAAGCAAGTTCCATATTTTCATGCACACAAATTTTTCTGACTCATGGAAATACTGACTAAATTAAATCTTATTATAACATCACTTTGTAGACGTATTAAACATTATCTCCATGGGAAGTTGAATTCAAACTAAGAAGAGCTTTGTCTGTTATTACTGTATTGTGTATTAACATAAACATACTGAAAATAATCTCCATTCAGCTCCTTTGCTTTGCATTCATATTGTGTTATATGTGTCAAACACAGCCTTGATCCAGCAGAAGATCATACGAACTTGGGCATTGGATGAATTCCACTGTAAAGGGAACAGTGCTTCATTATAACTATGAACAATGCTGAAGATGAACTCATGCACAATTATTCATCAAAGAGTGAGGGTGCAGGCTTATAGTGGAAATAAACATAGATGGTTACTCTTTCACCTTGAAGCCTTTCATGAATACACAGTGCCTCAGTTTACTGATCAGGAACACTGTCAGAACTATAGAGGCAGTAGTGTCTAATGTGACACTATCTTAGGCCATATGATTTTAAACAAAGTTTTACAATAATTAATGAGCCTTCCACATTTGACCATTCCTGAAACTAATTGCAAAAAAATCCAGAATGGGATTTAGCTGTAAGTGTTCTGGAGGGAGAATGGTAGCTGATGAAGTCAGCAGTGTCTTGGTAGGTGGAACCTGTTAGCTGTGCTGAAGTGATAAGAATTACCTGAATTTGATTTCCTTGCTGATCTAAAATGTCATCTTCCATAGTACATATTTCATTTAGAATCCAGTTAAGATTCATAGTCCATAAATGTTTTTTCTGATTTGCAGAGCAATATAAATTTAAAAGAAGAGAGTATGTAGTACTTTTAAGAAAAGTACACATATTTTTCAAAGTTGGTGGATTGTTAAATTAGGCTTAAAAAAAGAGGGATACGTTTCCATCTAATAAATAGACGGCAAAACAAAATTAATTGATGCTCCACCTCACTGATCTTTCATTGTTGTGAGGAATTACTCATGAAGAAAAAGTGCACAAAACTTCCAATAAATACATGTTCAACAGCTAGTCTCCCCTAAGGAACTTCTACTTCTGAAATCAAATGCAAAAAACCCTCTGCATTCTAATTGATTTCTTTCTTGATCCTTGCAGAAATTGACATGGAAATCTAGGCAAGCTGATGTAGACACATGCAGAATGAAGGGAAAACGTAAGGTAGGCAATTTTCATTTTTTCTGCATCTGCCACTTCAGTTTAGTTGCTTCACTATTATCTCAGGCTGCTATTCACTTCTTGCTAGTAATTGCTTTTTCCATCAACTTACTGAAGGCTTTAATTTGCAAAAATAGTTCACTTTGAATGTGATAAAATATTATGACAGAAGCCACAGCAATATCCTGAAATGCTTCAAGCATTTAGAATTTTGGACACAATGCTTGGTGTACTGGTTACCATTGCTCCACACTTCTCCAGGGACACCCCCTTGTCGTGGGGGAGAAGCTTGCGTGCCCTCATAAGATTGTGTGCTATGCTGGCGGTGGTTTGTGCCTCCGGTAGGGTCTCCCATGCCAGACAGGTCTCAGCTGAAGGGTCAGA
>JAWWEV010000095.1:20183792-20214309 GCA_035583235.1 Hafferia zeledoni
GAGAGGAGCCCCGAAGAAGAGATACAAGGACTCCCTGAAACAACACCTCAGCCTTGGCCATATTGACTGCCACCAATATGGCAGTCCACTCTGGCCTCCAATCGGGTTTCATGGGGACACGCCATTCACAACGCTGCTGCTTCCTTTGAGAACGCACGCAGAGTCAGTCTCAGGAGAAAAGACAATGCAGAAGGAACCATTCCTTGCCAGTATCGCCTAAGGAGACTTTCCACTCTGCCTTTTGTGACCAGACTTGCCTATCCTGCATTGGCCTTTTTAGCCACCAGCACACTTGCAGCAAGCGTAGTTAGAGTCCTTCCCAAATCTTCATTTGCAAAGCCTAGCCTTGAACTGAAATTGCTCCCTGCAGGAATTTACTGAGAAGTTTGTGTAAAGCATCAGAAAGCAAGAATGTGGGTGCAGAAAGACTGTTTCTCATGCCAGTTTCACCTTGCTGTAACCTAAGACTAACACAAGTAATATCATGATTAAACACAGACTCTTTGATTCTTTATATCTACTTCCCCTTTTAGTTACAGGTACTTTATGCCAGTACATTGTAGTGGTGATGACAGCAACATAGATGAGAAGAAGATCAGATTTTTCACTCTTGAGGAAAGCAACACTTTTCAAACAAAATTCACCTGCATGAAGGATAGCAAAATATGAGCTGTAATATGGATGTTGTATCTTCAGTTTTTTGTAATTTTTAAACAACTAGAATATAAGTCAATTGCAACTTGTTCATTGACAGTTAAACATAGTCAAACTGCAGGTCAGAACATCACTGCGACTATCAGCCAGTTTCATTTTAAAACTGACAGTGAATTATTATGGCATAAAATAAAAACAAATCAAGACGCAGTAGTTGAAATAGTTTCTATTATTTTTCTTCAGGATGAATGTCACAACTTTATTAAGGTTCTCCTAAAAAGAAATGAGGATACACTGTTTATCTGTGGAACAAATGCCTTCAACCCTTCTTGCAGGAACTACAAGGTATGTGATCTCTTTGTAGAATTGCATTTATGCCTTGTCTTTTGGTTGAATTTATTGTGACTCTGCTGGCAGCAGCATGAGTTTGTCATTCAACTGTCCACCATTCAACTCTGAAGCATTAATTCTGACTTATTTCAGTGCTACTCAGTTCAGTGTTGATTGGATTTCTGAGAATTTCTCAGATTGATTACCTACTTCTTTACAACTCCTGCACATCAAGGGTATTGCCATTTTGCATTGCTCTTCATAGGAGCAGAGTCCTTCAGATTCCTACTTGGGGATGTAGTCATTCCTCAGTAAGTTCCTCAGCCTGTCGCTGACATTCACATCAAGTCATAGACTAATGCTGGGCATTCCTTCTGGAGTAGCATGTTTCACATTCTCTGTTGTACTGTTCTCAAGCCCAGAATGAGTTTAGTTGCTTGAGGGCTTAGCACAGCAAAACCTGAGTTAGTTTTGGGGACCTAGTGAATAGGGAAGCTGTGGAGACCCTATATCATTGTGTGCTGTGGAAGGGATTGAACAGCAAATCTTCATAGAGAACAATACAGCAGGACAGTGATGTATTTCTCACTAGCTGGAAATCTGCAAAGTCAAAACATTATCTAGAGCAGTGCCTAAAACTGTGCTCTGGTTCATGCATACTTGACATTAATGCCTTGGACCCAATTTATTGCTTTGGCATAGTGTGTCCCTGTTACTTGTATTTCAACAGGACCCATTTATTGAAATATTTCCCATTTTTTTAGGGTTTCCCCAGTATATTCTGATATAACCCTCAAAAGTGGACACTTGATAGGCACTTGATAGCCAGACTCTGCTCTTTCAGGCAGCATTGTGACCCACGGGTCATTTCTTATTCTTGTGGAAAAAGAAAATTCAGCTTTGCTAATGCTGCTTCTGACAAAGTCACAGCACAATTTGCATTCACTTTTGGGGTTCAGAGTTATTGTAAAAAAAACCCAAAAAAACAAAAAACAACAAAAAAATGGAATAAAAATGTTAACATCCAGGAAAGCTACTTCCTTAGTGGTGTTCTCTGTGACTGCTTGCTCTTCCTTGATTTTTCTGCAAAGCTGCTTTTTTCCTCATTTAGCCATTGTGACAGTTGCAGTCTAAGAAACACAGGAGAGAAGTTCAGGGCAGTATTTTCTTCCAGTCTGTGAAGGAAGAGCCAAATTTGAGTAAAAATACAACCCTGTGTCATGGTACCTGTGAGGTACAGGTAACTTCTGTGAGGTACAGCTGTTTCTTTTTTTCTTTCTTTCCTTGCCCACTTCTGGCATGCAATGAAACATCTTAGTGCTGCATTTAGTCTAGTACAGTTTGTAATTTTTTAGCTCTGAATGCCGTTAATGAGGCTAACAAATCTCAACCAGTCCCCTTCATATCTATCTTCTAAATACAACTACAGATTTCTTCCCTGATGTCAGGGATATAAATGGCCCTCCTTACCCTTACTCTGGGTGTTTCATTCCCCATGATGCATGGACTCTGCAGATTGCCTCACTTGTTGCTAAGCCTCAGGGCTGGGCACTGATCCACCTGGCAATCTGAAGAAGGTGTCTTCAACACCTGCCCTGGCTTCCTGCATGTGTTCCTGCATTATACAAACAGGGCTAAACATGTGCCAAACAGAGAGCAGGGCTGTCCCTCAACCATGCCAGTGGATGTGGGGATGAGCCCAGCATGCGGAGCTTGGTGCAGGCAAAGTTGCTCGGGACTGTGTCATTTTTTCTCACTATCACTTGAAATGCTTTTCAGGCCTTTAGTAAACACAACTAATTCCCTTCAGAATGGATTTTGACAAGAATGATACTTGACAGAAAACAAATTATGGAAAATCGTCCAGTGGAGGACTTGGAAGCTGTAACATGCAAGCTAGAAGTTAATTGAAGTAGTTGATGGTGCCATATGCATTATTTTTCCTTCTCTGTGAATCTACTCTTTATGGGATTTATATAATATGAGCTGCTCAAGTTACCTCAATATTCTAGAAAGGTTCTTATTCCAAAAATACAGTAGTATAGTATAAGACTCTTAAAGAGGTAAGAGGTGTACCCTTCCCCCTTGGCTCACTAAACCTTCTTGAACTTAGCATAAAGTCAATCTG
Source organism: Hafferia zeledoni (assembly GCA_035583235.1). NCBI lineage: Eukaryota > Metazoa > Chordata > Aves > Passeriformes > Thamnophilidae > Hafferia > Hafferia zeledoni. Next base: position 20,186,905 of record JAWWEV010000095.1, read on the forward strand.
TATATTTGTGTCATTATCAGTGCCCAGAGTGAATTTATTTCCCAAGAATTACATATAAGCCTCAGGTTTTACAATTTCCACACAGATTAATTCTTGCCTGATGGTAAGAGGATTTCTCCATGACACAGACTCAACTGATACAGTAAAACTTGGAAGAGTATGCAAATCAAGGAAGAGAGCACCAATGTTTAGGCTAGAGCAGAGGGATCTCTGAACTTGGGGGAGGAAAATACACATAGAGATAATTGTTCTAGTGTTTCTTCTGACTGCTGTGGTCCACAGTCTTTTTCTGTGTATAAGAGTGCTTCTGTTCGGTCACTGCTCAGAATAAATTTTGAGGCCTTGCCAGAACCACAGACCACATAGCCTGCTACAGTTCAAAACAAAGCTTGTGTGCAGATAAAATATAGACTGAAGGCTTTTGTAAAATGTGTTGGATTAAGAGTGAATAGTTCCAAAAGAATGCCTGACTTACTGGACACACTTTCTTCAGACTGATTTTATTTAACTGCATGATTTTTGTCAGATTTTTGCTTCATAGTCAGCAGCAGAGACCTTTCTCCCTTCTCAGAAAAGAAGAAACACTGTCATAAGCCCTATCCTGGGTAAGAAGTTGTTTCTCTATCTGAGGAGCTCCCTTTGGTTTTTCAGATGGATACCTTGGAGTTCCTAGAAGATGAATTCAGTGGAATGGCCAGGTGCCCCTATGATGCAAAGCATGCCAACGTTGCATTGTTTGCAGGTAAATTGATGAAGATAAACCTTTTGCTTTCTTTCCTGCAGCCTAGGCTTGCCATAACACTGTGCCTCTTGCTTTAGTTCAGCATGCCTAAGTCTAAAGGGTGGCAAAGGGAGTGAACAAAGATTAAAAATAGGGGGCATAAGGAAATCCCTAGCAAAAAAAAAACCTTCCCTGCTCTGGAATTAACTTTCCTATCATAAACTTTGCCTGAAACTTCAGTTTCCTGGTTCCGTATTTCAGTATTTCCTGTATTCTTGATAATATGAACAGTGATGGGCATATGAACATTGATGGGCAATCCTCCTCCATCTCTTTGCATTCCTGTTTCATCAGCACACTATTTAATTTTTAGTGTGCTTCCAGCACACTATTTAATTTTTTGCCCATGATCTTTGGAGAGAAAAAGTGCTCTCAAGAGGAGACATTTTTGTAAGTGTCAATTAGCCAACAGTCTCCAGGACCTGTCTGGTTTGCACTCCCAGTTAAAACTAACAATTCTGTTATATTTGTTTTGTTCATGTACTTATGCAGGATTACTGAGCACTGAACCAGAGGCATGTGCAGAAAAACTGGATAGGGTAGTTCAGTATGACATAACTAAACTGGAGAAGAATTATTCCATAAAGTTTCTTCTCCTTCCTCTGAAATTACCATTTTGCAAACTAGTGACTTGCTTTTGTTCAGTACTCAGTCCCATTTACCTAGCTGGATTCCTAAGGTGATTGCGATGGTTTTGTTTCCCCCATCTCATTTGATTGATGAAAGAAAGCATTTGTATTATTTGTAATGCTTCTTCCCCCTTGCTTCTTCTTTCCTTCCTCCCCAGAGGGAAAGCTGTATTCTGCCACAGTGACCGACTTCCTTGCAATAGATGCCGTCATATACCGGAGCCTTGGAGACAGCCCAACTTTGAGGACAGTTAAACATGACTCCAAGTGGTTGAAAGGTAGATAAACAAGACAAAAAACCCAGCAGCATCTCTGATGAGAGTCTTGGATTCCTGACAGATCTGTCATTTCATTTCACCAATGCTTTCTGGCAGAAAGAAGGAACTAGATTACATCTCTTGCTTACTCTGATCTGTTTATCTCTTTCTCTCTTCTCCTGATCCCAAGTTACTGGACCTGACAGAAGCTGTGAGCTGGGTAGATCAGAATATGTATTCCAGTGAGCTTTCCAAGCTGAAATCCACCAGTTTACATCTGTTTGATGTAAAGGTTGGAACTTGCAGGGCTTGGTGTGCTTGGGCTGTGTTTGAAAATATTCCTGCCACAGGACTGTTAGGTAACAGTCATGGCTTTATGAAGTATAAAAGGTTTATCCTGTAATGTTAAGATTCATTAATGAAAATAAATTACGGGAATATTGCACAAAGCCTTTCTGTTATAGTTCTTAGAGACTACTGCTGCCATTGAATTAGGCAATTTCTGTGCTCTAAATGCCCTCATTGTTAAGAACGGTGCTGTTTAGCTTCATGTAGGTGTTAGGAATGGTTAGCATTTGGAGTGATTTCAACAGTGAGCAAAGCGATAGTTTGAAGTCTTTTTCTGCATGCAGAAATGTTTTGCCAGGTGTCAACTTTAGCTGTCCCACTTTGCTTGCTGCTACAGACACATGTGGGCAGAAAGAGTTACCTGGCTTGTTATTCCCTCCACTCACAGCCTGCATGCCATAAAAAGCACTGCTTGGACCCCTTAGGCATACAGTTATTAATGCCTGTTTACCTTTCCTCTTACTCCACGCAGGGCAGACATATTAGTGGCAAAGACTTAACTACTTTGCAGTGGTGTTGCACGGACTTGTCCCCAGCTCTCCTGTCCCCAGACAGTGATTCTTCTGCAGCGGTGATGTTGTTAGTTCTGAAAACTGATCAAACGCAGGCATTTCACCTCTGGATGTTAAGTGTGAATGTATTTGGCTTCTCTTTGCATGCTATATGCTGTACATGGTGCATAAACAGAATGTCTTGGGGTGTTGTTTTTTTTCTAGAACCATACTTTGTTCAGGCAGTGGACTATGGCAATTACATATACTTCTTCTTCCGGGAAATAGCAGTGGAGTACAACAGTATGGGAAAGGTAAGGGCAAAAACATTGCCTTGAATGACTTTGTCAGATTCAGGAGGAGGAAAACTTATGCTATTCTTCGACCAATTCTGTTAGGAGTGACCTTGAAATGAAAACTATAAATCATGATGACAAGGTCATCATTTTGAGAAGATTCCTGTTGCTCAAGCCAAAAGGTTGGTTGGGGTGAAAGGAAACTGTGTGGTTTCTTACAGTGATGGTGTGTGCTGGAGTCTCTGTTCTAAAATTAAAAAAAAGCACAAAGCTAATGTAGTTAGTTCAGCATAGTAGATAATTGTTAAAAATGGATTCCAAAGCAGAGAGATATTTTTTTTCTGTAAGAAATATGAATTGGAGTGTTGAGTAAACAGGGATAGGAATTTTGTGCTCTGCTATTCTGCAAAGAATAATTAAACACTTTCTGCATTTTTGCTAATTTCACAATAGTTTTCTGACTAAGCAGTCAGAAAAGCTGACTAAGGTCACAAAGGTGGAGAACAGGAATAAAAGCCCAGCAAGATCTGCATAGTTTTTAAGTCCTGAAAACAGAAGAGTTCAGAGCAGGCAGTGTGGGTTGCAGGGATTGTGAATATGAAATGTGCTTTTGTTTGGGGAAATAAAAAGCTAAGCAGTCTATATGGAAATGAGTTTTATATGGGCTGAGAACAGATCTCTTGAAGGATTTATGGCTGTATATTAAATGCCACAGCCTTATCTTTCATAGCACACTGTTCCAAAGCTTAATTTTTCTCTGTTTCTTATTTGTCACAGATTATAGAAATGTGGTATTAAATTAAGTACCTTGCTGTGTTATTCCAAATGTTTTAAAAGCAGTATTCCAACAAAGTCTTTAGTTCAATCATTTCATTTTCTCCATTATTTTTGTTTTATTCCTTCAGGTAGTTTTTCCAAGGGTGGCCCAGGTTTGCAAAAATGACATGGGAGGATCTCAGAGAGTGCTGGAAAAACAATGGACTTCCTTTCTCAAGGCTCGGTTGAACTGCTCAGTTCCTGGCGATTCACACTTCTACTTTAACATACTGCAGGCAGTTACAGATGTTATCCATTTCAATGGCCGGGATGTTGTTTTAGCAACGTTCTCCACTCCGTATAATAGGTAATAGCCACAATAACGTTTTAGCTTCTATTTCCTTTAACTTTTGCTTTTCATTACAGTTTCTTTTCACTTTATGAAAGCACAAGAAGTGATCGCTCATACAATGTAATTACTACGTGCCATGCTCTTGTCAATAGTTTGTGTTTCATTTTAAGTGACCCTGGTATTGCTTATTGCATTTTATATCTGATGACTTAAAGCTGCTTTCAGCCATTTACTATAGGGACACATTCCTTGAACATACTTTTCTTTCCATGGGAATAATTCACACCAGCCACCAAGTGTTGCAATGTGTAACTTGCAGAATGTTATTCCAATGACAAAATACGGGATTTTTTTCCTCACAAAGAAAAGACTGGATCTATCCTGTTGATATGTAAACCTCCAAGAACCACGTTATCTCCTTCTCTTTATTTCTTGCATCCCTGCTGACACTTGCATTGACCCTTGACCCTGCACTGACCCTGCTGCCCTTTGACTCTTCTGGGAGTTCCAAGATCCTAAACTTCTTGCTGGCTGGGAAAGAGGGGTTCCTGAACACCTATTGTATTGTTAGCATTGTTATCCAAAAGCATGGGTTCATCTGCAAAGATTTTATTACTGTTATACATTATAACATGTTTCTCTTATTTGAAGAAGGGCTGTATCTAACTATTGAGGACTCCCAGAGAAGTATAAAAAAATGGTAGTGTTCTAATTAAAAAAACTATATTGTAGTTTCACAGAATAACATTTGAACTGAAAGGGGAACCGTGTTGATGCAATTCATCTACTTTTACTATACACTTGCCACCTCTTGTCAAAGCCTGACCTCAGTGAGGTCATTCACAGAACTGATTTCAAATAAGAGTAAGTCTGGGCCTGTAACATATAATCACTGCTTCTGACATCAAAACAATAGGAACTGCAATGGAATACTATACCACCAATAGGGAATAGAAGCTTAAGATGATCTCTTTTCATGCAATCTGTCTTAATAAAAATAGGTGAACAAACAGAAATTTAACAGCAGAAAATAGATTGTACCTTGCAATTATCTCAAAATTGAAATTGTCCTCCCACTCTGCTAGTATTTCCTGTGGTGTGTCATGAATAACTCTTTTCCTTAAACCTTACATTTTAAAATTAAGTGCTTGGTGTAAAAATCAAGATATATTTTATAAGACCCAGTTTCTGCCAGACATTGAAGATGACAGTAAATGTATATTCTTGGAGACACCTTGTTAGCAGACCAGGCAGCCAGGAGGGTCAACCGTGTCCTGGGGTGCATCAGTCACAGGATCACCAGTCAGTCAAGGCACAGGATTGTCCCACTCTGCTCTGCACTGGTGCAGCCTCACCTTGAGTCCTGTGTGCAGTTTGGTGTGTCACAATATAAGAAAGTTATAAAGTTATTAGAGCCAATCCAAAAGAGGGCAGTGAAGATGGTCAAGGGCCTTGAGGGCAAGCTGGATGAGGAACAGCTGACGTCACTTGATGTGTTCAGCCTGGAGAAGAGAAATCTGAGGGGAGACCTCATTACAGTCCTCACGAGGGACCACAGAGGAACAGGTACTGATCTCTTCTGTCTCATGACCTATTACAGTCCCCAAGGGAATGGCCTGAAGTTGTGTCAAGGAAGGTTTAGGTTGGATATTAGAAAAAGGTTCTTCACCCAGGGGGATGCTTGGGCACTGGAACAGGCTCCCCAGGGAAGGGGTTCATAGCACCAAGTCTAACAGAGTTCAAGAAGCATTTGGACAGTACTCTCCGGCACATGGTGTGACGCTTGGGGTAGTCCTGCATGGGGCCAGGAACTGGACTTCAATGCTCCATGTGTGTCACCTCCAATTCAGGATATTCTATGATTCTATGAAACCTCTGAAATGGACACACTTCTTTCATTCCTTCTCCACTAAGGAAAAGCTGCAACAAATACCTTTGGTCTCTGGAACAAAGTTTCCCTCTAGAGTGAACTGAAAGAGATTCCTTAGTCTAATCTGAGGTCACTCAGGGTAGGAGCTGGTGATGGTTTGTAGTTCAGTGGTTTGGAGATGGCTTGGCTGTACTCCATCCTTACCACTTTATCATGCTATAGAGCTGCAAACTGCCATCCTTGAGAGTAAAAGATGTTTTGGTCCTCTAACCACAGCAATCTCTCCATCACTGAGTAGTTGTGTCTTGAGCACAGTTCTCAGCAGTTTTAGCCAGACACAAAAACAGTAGTTCATGTATAAAAAAAAGAAAGGTGGGTAAATGAATAGTTCATGTTTCCAACTGACTGACCATGGGAAACCCCTAAGCATTGCAGAAAGTATGTAGGTAAGAATATCATTTTGTTTAGACAATGCTGTCATGCAGTTGCATGCAAATACTCAGAAAGTTGAAATTTGCAATGTTTTGATATAAAAACAACATTGAATTTTATTCTATAAGCTCTTTACATCTCATTAAGTAGAGCAAATTCCAGAGCATAGTTAACTCCTTTCCATTGGGAAAACTTGATAGAGGTTAGGCTGTGGGAGGGTGAAGTAATTACATGTAAATGCCAGGTCAACAGCACATTGCAGCACTCTTCCAGTTTGATTAACACCAACTTCTGAACTGTCTGCAGTGTATTTTTAAGGTATGACAGGGACTGTGAGAGTTAGTATCAAGCGATGTTATGACTTATAAGAATTTAAATTTCCAGATAATGGGCTCTGAATGAGACTGGCCATTACTCTTCATGCATCACCAGTGGTAGCCAGTTTCCCAGATTCTTTCCCTTCTTCAAAATTATTGCAATTACCTCTTTTTGTAGAGGCTTTGAAATAAATTCTGCAGTAGGAGCTGTCTGCTGATTGGTATGTATCAGGCTTTTCCTTGAGGCTGGCTTTTCTTGTAAATACTGGATTCGGAGTTCAGAATTGAGTAGCCTGTGATACTAAGACTTCTACAAAGCATGATTTTTGCTCAAAGTTTTATGCATAACTGTAGAATGAGTAACAATTTCTGGGAAATGTCACTTTGCAGCATCCCTGGCTCTGCAGTCTGTGCTTATGATATGCTTGACATTGCCAATGTATTTACTGGGAGATTCAAAGAACAAAAGTCTCCAGACTCCACATGGACACCAGTACCTGATGAACGAGTGCCCAAGCCCAGGTACATTTCATGTATAGTGATATTGTTCTGTTCCTTCATGCAGGTTACAGAGGTTTTTTGGTAATTTCAACATCCTTGTAAGGTGCAGATACGATTATACATGTTGCAACAGTAAAATAGAAGTTTAGTTGAATTTGGATCTAAAGTAAGCAAGTGAGAATTTTTCCACTTAAACAAGATTTGTATAACATGAATCAGGCCAGCATCAGATCCACTTGGTCAGAATAATCACTTGAGAGTGGTGTGAATTACACACCTGTTGCAAATTGGTTCACTAATGGATATATGTCATTACAAATCCTGCACCAGTTCTGCAGTTTGCTCTTCTCTGATTAACATGCAAATAGTGGATGCATTATGGAGAGAATAAAAGAGCATTCCACCAAACTGGAGATTCAGTTTACCTCATTCCTCCTATGAGTTGTTTTCCCTACTTCCACTTCCTTCCTGTTTTCATGCATCTCCTCTATTACACTCTTCAAATTTCCTGAAAGTTCCCATTTTGTACAAGTTGCTGTTGACAGGCACTTGTTAGCTCATTTACACCAGTGTCATTTTGCTCTATTTATCTCATTTAAGCTTTACCACTTTAATGCATATTTTACATTGCCTTGTGATACCTTAAATAACTTAAAAACACATCTGGAGTACTTTGCGCAGTATTGAGCGCCACAGTATAAAAAGGATCTAAACCTTTTAGAGACATTCAAAGGAGATCTGCAATGCTGGTGAAGAGCCTAGAGGGCAAGTCATACAAGGTGTCTGAGGTCATTTGGCTTGTTCAACCTGGAGAAGAGGAGTCTGAGGGGAGACCAGATTGCAGTTACAACTTCCTGCTGAGACGAAGAGGTGGGGCAGGCACTGATCTCTTCTCTGTGGCAGTCAGTGACAGGACCCAATGCAATGGCCTGAAGTTGTGTCAGGGAAGGTTTAGGTTGGATATTAGAAAAAGGTTCTTCTCCCATGGGGGTGGTTGGGCACTGGAGCAAGCTCCCCAGGGAAGGGGTCACAGCACTAAGCCTGACAGAGTTCAAGAAGCATTTGGACAATGCTCTCAGGCACATGATGTGATTCTTGGGATGGTCCTGTGCAGGGCGAGGAATTGGACTTAAATGATCCTTGTGTGTCACTTCCAGCTCTGGATATTCTATGATTCTATGATTTTATGAAGCTCCATCGTGGCAACTGAGCTTCTGCCTAATCCAATTTAGCTCCATCGTGCTCTGGAGTTGCCAAGTGTAGCATTCCTGTGCTGTATTTATTCTGAAGTTGTCTCTCTGCAGTGTTACAAGTCATTGACACAATAGACTACCTTGGGAGTGCAAGGCTGCAGGTGGGCTCCAAGGTATTTGTTTGGAACTTATTCAGGTAGAGAATATTGGCAGAGAAAGGGGAAAGGAGAAGAAGAGATCTCTTTCAGTGGGAAGCAAAATGAGAAAGTTGCATTATGAGTTTGAGATGAGCCAATAGCAGGCTAACAGTTACAGTGAAGATGGGATAATACTTCTAAGACTGCAAGAGATAATGTGAAGTGAATTGTGAACACTGTTTCATGTAACATTTGGCCTTCAATCTGCTTAATAGAAATAATCATTACTTCTAACTCATGAAGTGCATGACAGGCACTTTTGAAATAAGATCATTTTTATTTGGGTATCTCAGTATGGTGCAGAAACATTACTGCCCCTCTTGATCCTAACATTTCTCAGAAACCTACTGGAGCATTTCAGAGGCCTCGCTTCCCTCTTTGGCCAAACAGCAGAGTTTGCTTGGCTTTATGTTTACTGGATTAAGCGAGTTTTGAGATTAAAACAGGATTAATCCAATCATGCAATTAGGATTTAGGGGTAAATAGTCTCCAGCTTAGCTATACAGAAAGCCTACTCACCACAGTGCCAGAAGGTGTAGGCTATTCCCTCAAGCTCTCTGGGAATGTTGCCTCATGAGTCATTGCCCCTGCAAGGATCTAGGAAACTAGTGATGTCCTTGGTTTCTCCTTCTCTCCCTCTATTGCTAGTTCTGCATGCAGTTCCAAGACAACCAAAATATTTTGGATATGAAGAGGCAAGAGCACACAGTGTCTGCCTGTATTTTTCATTCCTCAGCTGATATGGGACAAGATTTGTTGAATGGTCCATCTTTCATCTTCCCATCTCACGGTGGCTTCAAGGTTTGAAGAGCCATAGTGGTCTAGCCAATGGCATGAAATGCTCTTTTTATTAGAGAAAATGGCCCACAAGATACAAAACAATGGGCAAACCATTTTACTGCTTCCTTTGTAGAGATAGCCTGTCTGGGTAGGAAAGTTAAGCTACCTCTTTAGACCAGGGTAGATTTTAGAAATAAGGTGAGCAGATTTGCATTTAAGTTGTCAAAGAATGATAGATAACATTTCAGTGAAAGCCCTCAATGTGCTACCATTCTTAAATCATCTCCAAATTAAATGAAGGGTAAAGCAAATGTTTACATGGATGCTAACTGGGTTTTCTTCTCCGGTACTCTTCTTTCTACCAGACAGGACAGAAAGTAGCATTTTTTCACATACCTGTTAAAAAACCCCGACTTTCTTCTGTATTATGGGGACTACTTTTATTCCAGGAAAGAACAGTTAGGCACATCACAGATCAAAAAGCACCTGTGCCAGTGGACAGAATCAAGCCAAATGCACACATGCAGGGATTAGGTTCCATGTGAGTGGATAAATGCAAACTCTGTGTGTAACACTCCTGATGAAGAAATTGCGTTGTGCTTTTAGGTGACATGCAAAGTCCTTTTGAATGGAGGATAACGCAGGATTTTAGGCTTCTCTTGAGGGGCTGAACAAGTCCACCAGACTCCTCAATCCTTCATTTAAACTCTTCTAAAGCACATGAGATTTCAATGACAGTTTCATAATAAAAGGAGGTTTGCTCTTGATGTCAAATCATTTTTCTGGCTCTACTCTCTTGTTTTACATAGGCCTGGTTGCTGTGCTGGCTCTACATCATTAGAAAAATATGTAACATCAAACGAGTTCCCAGATGATACTCTGAACTTCATCAAAACACATCCACTGATGGACGAGGCTGTACCTTCCATTGTTAATCGACCCTGGTTCCTGAGAACAATGGTCAGGTATGTACCACCAAGTAAACTCTTGTTCTCATTGTAGCTGTCAAGTTGTGCTAATAGCCGTGCTCCAAGTACTCACCAGCTCTGTAAATGTCCTTGGTGTGCTGGGCATGAATCCAACTAGGAGTAATGGCAGAGCTGAACAGATGCTGCAGAATTCCCTGAGCAGCTTTCAAGATAGGAAAAAGCCTCAGCCCTTTCCAACTACACTGTGCTGAAACCAGAGCTTGGAGGAAATGCTGTGCAGGGAAGGTTGACCTGCCTGCCAACATGTATGTCAGTATTTGAGACAGCTCTGTAGAAAACTTGGGGCAAGGATCAGCACTCAACTCAGGAATATGTACACAGGATACAAACATGTCTGCCAGGATATGTCCACAGGATATGTAGATGTCTGTCAGGTTATGTACTGATATGCTTTAATGTTTACACAAGTGTATAGGCATAAGTAATCACATAAACTGTATCCTCTCTATGGCAACAAGAAAAAAATAGCAGATTTGAACAAAGGCTCATCAATCAGCAAGTGCTAAATACACCATTGTCTTCCCATCCAAATACTTTCCCACTCTTTACTGTGGTCAATATACTACTTATCTACCTTCCAGCTGTGAACAGAATAACTTGCTGTATTTTCCTATATTCCTCTGAACAAGATCAGAGTTTTGTGCTGGGCAGTGTTTAGCTCTGAAGCATCTGACTTAGTTTTAGTAATATACCTTCTGTCAGGTTTTTATGTTAGGTTTTGTACCTCCAAGCAAGGACAAGAGCAGCAAGCTCTGCAGAGTACTTTCTTTTAATAGCCAGTACCACCTAACTGGTACCAAATTACCAGCATACTCATTTTCAATAAATTTCATCATCCCAAGATTTTATATCACCCCAATACTGAATTCCCTTGGTGCTGGTTGTATAATTATTTTTAGTGAGGCAAAATAATGTTTAGCATTTTACTGTTGAACTGACAGAGCTTCTCCTGACAAAAAAAAAGTTGAATCTAGTTCAGTTATCATTATTACTTCTTTTAATGTGACAGAGCTTGAAATTATTAAAAAAAAAAGTTCACTGTGCTGATTCTCTTTCCCTGCTTGAAGAAAAAAACAGGCTTTTGCTTTTGATTGGAATGATAATTTGTAAATACCCTCAGACTTTTAGCACCCCTTCAGCTTTCTGCAGACAATTCTGCTAGCTATTGCTCATATGGACCTGCAAACACATGAAAAATCCCCAACATCTATGAAACCAAACTAGTACAGTCTGTGTTGACTTATAGTCAGGTAGGAAAAGTGTTTAAGTATGTTATGTGGTTGCTAGAAGGCTACCATCTGAAGTGGAAAAAGAGATTAAATAAATGATGATCTAATCTCAAGTGATGCAAAATGCTGTATTGTTATTTCAGATACCGCTTGACCAAAATTGCAGTGGACTCTGCTGCTGGGCCTTATCAGAACTACACCGTGGTTTTCTTGGGGTCAGAGAAGGGAATCATCCTGAAGTTCTTGGCACGGACAGGAAACACTGGTTTCCTAAATGACAGCCTTTTCCTGGAGGAGATCAGTGTTTACAATCCTGAAAAGTGTGTATCTGATTCTTTGTAGTCATGTATGGGTGACTTTGAACTTCTGATTTCCCAGAGAGTAGTTTGTCCCTCAGAAAGGGAAGTGGTTAAAGAAGCCAATTTTTTTGAGTAATTTTAAATTGTTTGGGGAAGGGATGTCTGCTTATCACTCCCTACATTGCAGTAAGTTTTTTTTATTCAGTATGTGTAAAAAATAGCCCATCCTATGCAGCAGCTGATGGATAATTAGAAAATGAAGTTCTGCAAAGGAAGATTAATTTTCTAATCCCATAAAAAAAACCTGATTCCCCTCCAAATAACTCAACAACCATCAAGCTGCTCTCCAAGGGAAGTTTTCCACATTTCAGTTTTCCTCAAATATGCCTAAGAGGGCTTTGAAGTGGGCCATAATCATGCAGAAATTTGAGCTACTTTGAGTGCTGGAGAAGAATAAACACAAAAAATGAAGGGCCCTCAGAAGCTTGTTTGGTGTGTCATCTCTCTCCAATTCTTATTCCCCTGTCCCATGCATTTTTAATACTTGTTTATACTGCTGTAAGGGGTTTTAGTGGCTATTGTGTGCTGTTTTTCCTTGACTTGTTCAATTCCACCTTTCTTAGGAATTTTTTTTTTTGAGCGTTTTTTGTCAGGTTTTTTTTCAGCCAGAGAAATCATTAAGGTTTCCTCTGGTTTCCCAGCAGAACGCTTCTGTAACCTTACCTCACTTTTTTTGGATCAGGTGCAGCTATGATGGTATGGAGGACAAGCGAATCGTGGGCATGCAGCTTGACAAGCCCAGCAGTGCCCTGTACATTGCTTTTTCCACCTGTGTCATCAGGGTTCCCTTGGGACGTTGCGAGCGTCATGGCAAATGCAAAAAGTAGGTGTTTTGTGGCAGCTGTTGGAAGCCAGCACTGTAGGTGTGGGAAGCCGAGAGCTCTCCTGAATGCCACCTTGTGCTCTTCTTTCCCAAGGGCCTGCATAGCATCCAGAGATCCGTACTGTGGATGGGTGAAGGAGAGCGGGGTGTGCATGCAGCTGGTGCTTGGCTCCAAGTGAGTAAGGGCTCTGGCTGGACAGGCCGCGACACTCTGGCAGTGGCGCCAGGCAGTCCTGGGCAGAGCTATTTGAAATGTGGGACTCTTGGGGAAGGAAAAATGTGGGAAGTGTTTGTTTCTGCCTTATTTGCATTCACCTCTGAAATGTCTCACAAATTTTTTTGATGTGAAGTGTCAGCTGATTTGTAACTGCTGAAAGAGGAGGAAGAAGAAAATGAAAGAGCTGTAATAAGGTCCGCGTGTTACTAAAAGGAGCAAACTGGATGGATATGTCTGCACCAGCCTACACTGGAGCCATCACAGCTGATTAAAAAGGCAATAGAATCCAAATTAAATTACTGAAGCAATTTGTCCACTGAAAACAAAACCAGTCCTTCTAATTTACTGTGCATTACTAAGAGGAATCACAGAGCACAGTAAGGGCTTAAAGCAGATTTAGAGAAGTGCTGGATCTCCCCTTGCTTACCAGTAAAATTGCATTATTTTATAATAATGAGAATCTGTGAAGGTTACAGGGAGCAGTCCCACTTCAGAGTTCACATTTCTGGGCCATTTCTGATACACCTCATGATTGCCCACTCTGAGGTATACAGCTCAAGGTAGTAGTGGAAGTGTAGTGCAGTCATCATAAGCATACCCTTGGCAGCCCCACAGCTCGCCCCACTTAACCCTGCTTCTGTACTGGTCTTCGGTATGTAACAGACAAGTTACAGTCCTTTTGCTTCTGTCTTGTTCTTAATTTTCTATTTCAGTTCAAATTCCTGTGTCCACTGGGGATGTTATAACTGTATGTGTCTGTATATGCTTTACTACAGAAGTGTGGGCTGTCTCTGACTGGACATTTGGTAGAATAAAGTTAAAAGACCTGTGTCCATATCAGTTTTTTTTCAGCATTCTAAAAGTGTTTGAGTCTTTTTGAACTTCCAGGGAAAGTTCTAGAGGACTTCTATACCTTAGGGAACGCAACTCCCACGTTCATCAATAGATCACTGAGACAGAGGCAGTGCAGCTTGTAATGGTCAAGTCCAAAAGTGGGCAAGGCAGCTCATGCTCTGTCCAGTGCTTAAAAACAGTGTCCAGATCAGCTGTGAAGATGTCTGGTGAACTTCTAAGCTAGACAACAGGAAGCAGAGATTTTAGGTGCCCTCCTCAAGCAGGTAGCAGTTGACCAGGAGGGCTAGGAACATGGAGTTGAGAATGAATTTTCTGCAAGGGTAATTATGCCTCAAGGGCAGCACCCCAATTAATGCAGACAAGGCCTTGGGATGGAAGTTTTCGAAGGTTCTTTTCATTCACCTTTAACCACACAGGAAGCTGGAAGGACAGCTTCAATAGTTATCCAGAATCACAGGCAGAGGTTAGGAACATAAACTAAACATGTCAGCTATAAAAGCTTGTCAGTGCTTTTCAGTGGGGTGCCTTGAGTTAAATAGAATACCTTCTGTAGGCTGGACCTTATGCCTTGCAGTGTCATCCAGTGTAATACCTAAGTGATTGAAGTGCAGGTTGTCTTCCTCTGGTACAGTACCTGCCCAATGGGTGAGCTTCCTTCTCACACCCAAGTACCAGTGCATTTAGTCTACTATGTGGACAAGTTAAGGTAGGGTCACAGTTGCTCCTGATAATATCACGTATTTAACAGTTTAAAAAATACAAATCCGTTTTTGTCCCTTGGTAATGAGGCATGAAGTGGATTTTTTCAAAGTAATAGTATGATGACAAAGCATCATCAGAAGCCAAAAAATCATTTAGCAATTATGTATACCTCAAATGTCTCTGTTAAAATTTTTCAGCCTTTGTGTGGACTTTCCAAAGAAACAGCCAGTTTCTGTTGCAAATTTGATAATTTTTTTCTAGTTATGCCTGTGACTGTTGTTACTCATACTGTTTTGTTTCTTTGTATTATTTAGACTGGCATTTGAGCAGGACATAGAACATGGCAATACAGATGGCCTGGGTGACTGCCAAAGTAAGCAAAGCTTTTACCCTCTCTTTACCATGTGTGAGAGTATCCTTCTGAATACCTCAAATCACCATTACCTGTCAGGCATTCTTTTGTAGCCATGTAAGCCACAACAGGGAGAGCAACTGCAGCTAACGATGCAGGTTCAGAGGAGGAGCTGTTGTTGAACTGTGCCTGAGCAAAAGAGCCCAGTTCATGTGATTTATACAAACACCAGACTTCAAAGCATTTACATAATGAGAAAAGCTCGGCTCTAGAGGATATTGATTACAGCAATGACATAATGAATTAGGTGTTCATTGTCTTTATTAGCCATGGTGACTGGATTGTTTATGTAGATGTACAGAAGTGGCTTGGTTTCTTGGTGTAGTCTGTGACTTGGACTACATTCCCATGCAGCATAGGTAGACAGTGAAATATATCTTCAGTTTTGGATCTGGATGAAGAAGTGACAACTGCTTAGTTTGTGAATCTTAGAGGATTTTACACACAGTCTGGACAACTTAGCGGTATTAAGGATCAGGCACCAGTAACTGCCTAAGAAATTTTAATCATAAACCTTACAACATGAGCTGAAAGCTTAAATACAGTCTTTAAACATTTACAGTTTTGCACTGAAATGCTTAAAAGTGCTTTGCTTGCACTGCATGCAGAGGAACCTTGCATGCTGATTTCTGAGCCTTCAGGAGTACCAACATCTGTGTTCAGAACAGCTCTTGTTCCAAATGTTCTTACCAAGATTGGTTGAATTCTGAGCCCCAAATATTGTTTACAAGCCTCATGAAATCAAGATTCACGTTCTTTTCAGTGCAATTTGCACTGATGCCTATAGATGCAATAAAACTCATGAAGCTGAGGAATCAATGCAAAGTGAGAGATTCATTACTTCTGGAATATATATCAAAATAACAGAGGGCTAGATTGTGCTATGGGATACCTTGTGGGCTGGCTGCTCTACAGAAAGCCAAGCCTTCTCATGTGCATCCTTTTTCAAGAGCCATTAATTACTGTGATCACTGTGCTTGGAGTAAAAGGATTTCAGCCTCTGCCCTAAGATAGGGCTGTGTAGGCTATCTCAAAGATTTTTGACTGAGGTTTACATATAGTCTGCCCTCTGTTCTCTGTAAAATGGGTTAGAACCAAAATCAGGTCAGTTCCCAGCTGGTACATCCTTGTCCTTTTCAGCTACTTCTGCTCTCCTTGGTCAAATAGATTAGGCAGGATGGAGTGTACCTGATATATTACATATAAAAGAAGGGTAGGAAATTATTCAGGAACAGCACATGGTGCTCATGGAGAGAGACCTGCTTCTGTGCAGAGACCAACAAAGCCCATGCCCTGCTTAAGTCCCTCTTTAGCCCTGAATGATGCATTGAACCTTGATACCACACAGGGGTAGCCTTCATTCCCTGCTAAGCCAGCTGATCTTATTACTTCATGTGGTCGTGGGTTATCTGAGTTTTGTCCTCATTGCTGGCTGTATCCCTTGCAATGCCTTGCAGTAGATTAGGACTTGCAAAGAAGGCCATGACAGGGAGGACACTGGCCTTCCCACTTGGTACCCATTGTATAGAGCTTGTCATGAACACTTTCAAAGCCAGACATTGTTTTTGGGTATGTTTGAATATTAGTCTTGCCTGAGTCCTTACTGTACTTGTAAATGGTCAGCTGAAACATAAACGGTTGCTAGCAGCAAACTATTGTAAAGAAAAAACAAGTGAGAAATAATGACTTTTCCCCTGTTATTTGTCTTTCAGATTCCTTCGTAGCCCTGAATGGTAAGGAAGTTCTTAGTTTCATTATTTACTGACAGCAAATACGTTTTGGAGGAATCACTTTTTACTAAACTTTTAAGTATTTTCCTACTTTTGTTGTATTTAATGTTTCTTCCCAATTTATTTTGTTCATAGACATTTCAACTGCTTCACCTGATCATGAAATGTCTTACGACACAGTGTATGGTCAGTTTATGAGTGTTTTTAAAAATTCTCCCCAGATCCTCATGTTAGCTAGTAGTTCCTATACTCAAATAGCTGTTACCCTTTTTGACTTGTTTTGTCTTCATTTTGAGGGCCCGATTCACTAATCACAATTAGGATTAAGTTATACCTCTTGATTTGCAATTTCGCTTTTCTTGTTCTCTCTCAAAACTGTCTGTACTGAATTAAAGTCAGATAAGGCCTATTTTAATAGCATGCCAGCAGACATGATTAAGAGCATGCTTCATCTGAACACTCAAAGAACACTTGGGTACAGTGATGCATCTTATCCGTTCACCAGGAAAAACAAGATAGCAGCTCACATCCCACTCATGAGCTGTCCAGGCTGGTGTCATTACTGCTACAGCAGCCAGTCACAGATACCTTAGGGAATTAGCCTTGGATTACATAAAGATCTTTCATAAGGAAAAGGTAGCCATGTGGGTTGAGATTGGATTATGCCTCAGTTCGTGAAGGTTCTTGTCACTTCAAGAGTGGGTCATTTATGTTGTCCATTCTTGCAGTATCTTAGTGACTGAATGTGGCCCAGTATGTTAAAAAGAATTAAAGAAATTCACATGGCAAATTAAATTATCTGAGCTGAAGAGGGTAATTTCTAGAAGCCTAGAGTAACAGTTTCCCATGAGGCAGCTGTTAATCTGTGCTGCCAGTGCCTTCCATCACCTTGTTCTGCATGTTTAGAAGTGGATTACACTGCAGGAAATATAAATGTCTTCATGAGGAGTCATTGCAGAATAAATAATCACTTTAAATACAAACCTAGATATATATGTCAATAACTTTTCTTCAAAGATATCCTTAACAAAGATAAATAGTCACAAACTAAGAAGATATGTGGTATTGGTGCCAGTGAAATCAGTGGCAAATTTCCATGTGGGGTGGGAGCTTCCTTGTGAAGTTGCTTTCAGGCTGTACAAGACTAGCAGTTCATCAGGACTAGGTCAAACTAGCCATAGGTTTGGCTGAAAGTAACAAGAGACAGGTTAATGTGAAGTTGTGATGAAACTCTTAAATGATCCTTTCATCTTGTGCCTGCAGAATATGTAGGTGTAAAACAGAAGCAATGACAGCTCAGAACAGCAGAATATAAATAACTGGAGGCACAGTAGTGCTGTTCAACATTTGTAAAACTAAAATCAAATTCCCCTTGTTGTTTATTACCAGGAAATGGAAAATGTGCAGGTGAAACTTGTTTGAAAGTATGATAATGAAAACCAGTGAAGGGAATGTACAAAATCAAAGGCAAGTTAAGACTTCGTAATATATGGAAGACTCACAGTTTCATCTGCATATACATTTTTTCATTATAAAATTGCTGTATGTCCAATGTGCAGAGCAGCAATTAAAGAAGAGTAATAACAAAATCCATACTGATGAAGATAAAGAAAATGGTTTTGGACATAGTGCTGAAATGCCAGAAATGTTCTAGATTTCCTGTTTTGAAGTGAATTTGTAGGCTGCATAGTTACAGCTGTGGGACTGTGGTTCTGGATCCTGCCAACTAGAGTTTTAGTATGAACTTTAGTAGAAACTGGTATGACCAATAAAGCAGAAAAGTGTTTCAAGTGAGCCACAGAGTGAAAAAAACTTGAATCCAAAAGAGTACAGTTAATAAAAGGGAATCCATTTTACTCTCCAGGCATGTTAAGTGTAAAGACAGACTCCATAAATGAACCTAGCTCTTGAAGTAGAACCCTACAGACAGGTGCAATGGAGAAATCCTGACCCAACATTAACATGGGTTCCCATTCATGTCTTTCACAGATTATTTTTTTGACCCTTCTCGGGTACACCTTGATAACATGGCCTCTAGGCAAGTCAGCTCCTCCTTCTGTGGATTCAGTTAAAATATCTGTTCTGATATTATTGTATTCAGTCTTTCTTTTCACCTACCATGGCAAAATATGAAAGAAAATGCACTAGTCAGGAGTGCAAAATTCTTCCATGTCAGGAGTGCAAAATTCTGGGATGAGGTAGTAAACCAGTGTCAGTAAACATATTCATATTTGGTAACTGTAGTGACCGATGGAAGTAATTTGTTTCATTGGAAACCAAAAACTTTATGCATAGTATATTTTAATATTATTGAGTACAGTTTCATGCATAAGTAAATGGTATGTTGTAATAGATTAAGCCTCAGAGCACTGGCATAAACCAGAATACCAACTAAATGAATGCTCAGGGTTCCTTTGTGGGTCAAACACATCCAAAGGCGTCTGAAACTCAACACAAAAGAGGTCTTAAGGCCTGATTCTCTTGGTTTGCTCCACTGTAAATCACCCTCCTTCAACAGATTTAGTGCCAATCTCTAGCAATGTGAATGAAAGGAGAACCAAGCCCTTAATCTTTGTGTTCTTGGCACCAGACTCCTCCTGAGTGTGGTGGGCTTCTTTCTAGGGCAGTCTCACATGATCAGTTGCAAACAAGTAAAGTCAAAGTCCACACAGATAACTACTGAAGTGACACCCAAGTAGAGGATAGCAGACTGGAAGGTCTAGCTGCAGAAGGTCAAAGAGAAATTATGCAAGAGCCACATATTTAAACAAGGAGATTAGGCTAGGTTCCTCTACAAAATTCTAAGCGGCTTCAATTACTTTTGGAAACATCAATTCTTAGTGAACTGGGCCCTTATTTTACCCCCTAGCCATAGTCCTTTCTCCCTCTGTAGTATTGATTTAGCTTTTCCCTCTAATTGTCTAATTAGGTTGCTATAGCTGTTAATAGGATAGCATACAGACATCTTAACCTCTGAGATCCTAATGACTTGTGCATATTAGAGCAACTATCAAATACTTATTGAATTCCTGTCTTTGTTTTAAACCTGAAAAAATCTGCTTACATTTTACAAGTGCACTTCAGAACAAGCTATAGTTACAGAAGTGCAGCCTTTCTCAATCGTTATCTGTGCCTGCAGACACTAAGTGCTTTTATTCTTCCTCTGTTACTTGATTACAACACTCCAAATGAAAAGGTTTTGCAAATAATAGAAACACCTAAACCAGATTTTTTAAAACTGTGTCTGTTTGATTTTTAGATGTTTGCTTTAAACACAGACATTTGAAAAGCACTATGTGTGCAGTTATTTGGATACTTTGTTTTAAAACAAAGGCAGAATTGTTTTTTCAGATGTTTTTGTATTAACCATTATTAACATAGAGGTACTGGCCACATCTGAGATGTGCAAAGGCCTCTTTGAATTTCAGAGAAGCCTATTTACACAGTCAGAGGGGCAAAAATGGTGTAATGGGAAAAAAAGGCCCACTATGTGCTGCAAACTATACGACACATTGTAAAGGTTTAATAATGGCTTTGTGTGAGAGGGCCAGGAATGGGTTGCCTGCCACTTCAGTCTTTTCTTTGTTTATGAGAGAAACTTAAGTAGCTCACACATTTGTGCTGCCATTCTGCTCAAAACTGAAATTCACCCAAGGGGACTGGCTGTTCAGGCACTTACAGGACACTGTGATACTGCTTATGGGAGCAATATCACTGCCCAGTAGTAAGTGTTTGCAGAATGCAGCTCTAACACAACTGTTAAGGTTTAATCTGCACCTGCCTTGCTTCCTCAAAATTAAATGAAAGAAAGTTTATCTTGATTACCTGTGGAAGCTTGTCTCTCAGGGTGTACTGGACTAACACATTAGTAACAGAGAGAATAGACAATTTCTTGCGTTTGTGTAAAACCCTTCTCTACCTGATGATATCTGGTACACAGTAATATCTTCATAAAGCCTTAGCCTTCCATAACAAGGAAGTTCTCTGTGTATTGGCAACATATGGTTCAGGAAATATTCCCCCCCCTCCCCCCCGAAAATGTGTCCCTTAGGCACATACTTCCTCTGGACTATTATTTTATTAAATGTTTTTCTTAAACTATACCTATAGCTTTCCTTTAGAATTCCCCCTTTACACTCACTTAAAAGTGCAAGTGTCTGTACAGGGATATGAGCATATAAATGCATATCAAACACAGGCAAAAATATGATTTCTACTTGACAAGGTTTTCTTCTCTTTTACCTCCTTATCAAGCAACAACTAATTGCTTTCTTATGTTGAGTGCAAAATTATTTGTAGGCTGACCAAATACTATGGACTTTATTGTGGTTGCTGAATGGGGTGTTAAGTTGGAGACTGGAACCCTATGAGTGCTGGCACTATGGTTTAGTCCTTTGAGAAAAGAAACCATAAAAATCTCATAATTTCCATTTTCTAGCCTGTTCTCTTCCCTGTTGTTTGTGTTATTTCTTGGGGATGAGCACAGGAGTTGACAAGCATAAAATGGTGTTGAAGTGAATGCTTCCATATTCCAACATATTCTTACTTCAAGAGAGTATGTATTTTTGGTGGCTGGACCTCTACCTGTCCATTCTGTGGATGGCTGTGGAGCAGGCAGCACATTTGGATCAAAGTCCATCATCATCTAACTGTGTGTTCCAATGTTCCCAGCCATGCTGTGGCTTATGTAAGCCTTTTAAAAGATGATAACATTTGGCTTCTCTTTTCTATTTGAGTGACATTAAAAGCTGTATCTTAATAAAATACAGTCTTTAATTTACTGTTTTAAAGAAAGATGGCTGGGAGAAACCACACTATCTACCATGAGTGAGTAAAAATAATCCAGTGCCCTTGTCAGTTAAGTCTTCAGACTGAAGTCCAGAGCTAAATTGTATTAACAATCAGCTGTAGATGAAGGTTGGCTTCGTAGTGAGAATACTGTGAATTTGACCAATTTTCCTTTCTAAGTGGAATTCATTGTGTCCATGTCCTTTGCTACACACAGTCCAAACTATTTCCATATATAATCCTGTGCAGTAAATCAAAAGGACTCCTTGAAAGCATACAGAAGAGCAGAGACATTTTTTTTCCTCTAAGGCCATTAATATTCAGCAAGACTTCATACCAGAATCTTAATAGAAGTTGCAGCATTTTGCTGACTTTAGCAGTAGCTTAATACCATGAAGCTGGTGAAAGAGCTAACTTGAATAAAGCATGAGGGTGCTTCAAAAAGCCTGGGGACATTGGTGGCCAACATTTAGATTTTGGATGCTGGAATGATATTGAAGATCTAGGTTCATCATCTCTTTCTATGCTTCTGAGAGCTGGGGCTTGATGGCTTTAGAAGGCATTTAAACAGGCTTTTTGAGATGCAGCTTCCTAAAGCTTTGTGTTTATCCAGTGACTGTTTAAAATAAACTATAGAAGCACAGACTCTACCTGCCCAGCTCTATGCCTTCTCTGAGAGGATTTAAATTTCAACTCCTTGTGTTGATTTATCACTGCCTCAGTGAGTCTCAAATTATTTTTCTGAGCAGTGAAGCAAGATCAAGGGAAGGAGCAGAGAAAGGGTCCCTGGTAGGACAGTCTGTAGCCTGGTCATTGGACTCTTCTCCGAGGGAGACTCCTCTATGGAAGGAAAATTAATTTACTGGGCTGTTCAAAAGGAGCCAGGGGAAAGGAGTACTGCTGCTGTCAGTCTGTCTGGCATTATCTGAAGAAAAATCATTCTATACCATTCTGTCTATGAATAATCCGATTCTGCTAGTTTGTGTTTGTTAGAGCAGGTGTCAAAAACCCCTCTTTTGATGAGCTGTTTCAGAAAAGTAGGCAAGGGAAAGTACACTTAGTCCACATTAAATTAAGGAGGCCCAGAACTCCTTGACTCCTGCTGAAAATAACTCACTTTGCCACATGTACCAAATGGTAACTTTCAGAATGGTTTTGAGGACAAAATGATGTAGTGTGGATGGCGTTTGGTGCCTCCTCCCCAAAGCATCTGAGCCGTCTTTCAGAGACAGTAGACTCCAAGCACCTCAAGCTTTTGGGTGCTGTTTTATGTCTCTACCCCAGCCAAACTGCCTTTAAAATTGTGCTGTTTTCAATGGGGCATTTCTGTGAATGTGTTGTTCATTGGGGTGTTTGATATGCAAAGAGCTCATCAGCCTTAATCAGGATACCAGCAACAATGTCTAGAGCATTTGTAATGTAAAAAAGGCATGTGAGGCTCAGTCCAGCTGCTGCTGGAGTCATGGCTTCTTGGGCACCTAGTCTCACCTAGTGAGACAGTGTCTTCACTGTCTCTCTGAGCAGAAAGGATATTCAGTTTTGTGCTTATTTCAGAGCCATTGTGGACCATCAGCTCAGACAGAACCAACAGTGATGGTGCAAGTGGGTGCGAGCAGCTGGCACTGGACATTCCCCATCTGGAGAGGGATGCCGCAATGTGAGCTTGCTGGTGATAGGCAGTCCTTCATCCCACTGGGGGCATGAGGCAGAGTGCCACTGATGTTGCCATTTGGTAGTGCAGGCATTCCTGTTCAGTTTTAGCCATTTTAGAACTTGTTCTGTTTTAAATTGTTTTAAAAATTACTTTTTAACTAAGCCAGTACCATGACAACATGGGCTGACACTTCAGTTTCAGCCAGGCTGTGTACTGAATCCAGCCAAAGGATGCTTGACTCAGATGAAGTGTGCTTACCCTTTTTCATATGCATTTAACTCTGTTGAGTTAAAGCAAGAAACTGCCAGATCAGTGCTGGCACTTCTTAGCACCCTGATCTAAAAGGTTCAAATCTCCACTTTGGGGCTGTGTTTTGAAGGACTTCTGAAACATTGCTCAGCCTAAGGCAAGATTTTCACCCATCACAGAAGCAAAGCAGTGCGTGCATTCCTGAGCATGGGGAAGTAGCGTGGTAAGTGACTAATGAGACTTGTCTTCCCTACCTGTATTTATAATGTAAACAGGACACTCCAGTTCCCTAGTCCCAAGCACCACCAGTTCCGACTCTCGCACTCGACAGGGTTATGATGCTAGGGGACGTTTGCTGGATTGGAAGGATCCGCTTGATTCATCTGAAAATACAGATCCATATGTGGCAGTTTCATCCCATAATCATCAAGACAAGGGTAAGGCCTTGGAAATGGCTTCCTGTGGTGAGGAGGGAGGGGGAGAAGGACTAAGGTGTAACTGCTTCCAGCTGGCTTGGAGTAGCATGTAATGAAACTCCTGTGCTATAATTAAAAGCTTATCCTAAAGCTTGAAACTAAACAGCCAATCTTAGACTCAGTCCTAGATAATTCACTGCCTGAGGAAACCACACAAAACAAACAAAAGTGCATGCCTTTATAGAGTCTTATGTATGAAAGGAAGCGAAACATTGGGGATTTAGCTCTCTTTAAATTTAATCTGTCCTGTTCTCTGAAAAAGTGAGATCCATGGCTTCCCATTGTTCTTAAGGGAGCACTTTTATGTTGCCTTTGTCTGAATTTCTAAGACAGTGCAGCAGATCTCGGCTAATTTCACAGTATTTCCTTCTCTTGACAATCATAGAATTATAGAACTATGAAATAGTTTGAGTTGGAAGAGACCTCAAAGATTCATTCCCACCCTCCTGCTGTGATCAGAGATACCTTCCACTAGACCAGGTTGCTCCAAGTCCCATCCAACCTGGCCTTGAACACTTTCAGCAACTGGATATCAACAACTTCTGTGGGCAACCAGTTCCAGTGCCTCACCACCCTCACAGTAAAGAATTTCTTCCTAATATCTAATCTAAACCTGCCCTCTTTCATTTGAAGCCACTCCCCCTTGTCCTATCACTGGTTGCCCTTGTAAAAAGACCCTCTCTAGCTCTTTTGTAAACCTGTTTAGGAACTGGAAGGATGCTCTATGGTCTCCGTAGAGCCTTCTCTTTCCAAGCCTGAACAACTCCAGCTCTCTCAACCCCTCTTCCTAGGAGAGGTGTTCCATGCCCCTAACCATCTTTGTGGCCCTCATCTGGACTCACTCCAGTCAGGGGAGGTCCTGTGCTGAGGACCCCAGACCTGGTTGCCACAATCCAAGTGGGGTCTCACTAGAGCAGTTTAGAGGGGCAGAATCACCCTCCTCTTGACCTGCTGGCCATGCTGCTTTTGATGCAGCCCAGGATGCAATTTGCTTTCTGGGCTGCAAGCACACATTGTTGGGTCATGTCCAGCTTCTAATCCACCAGCACCCCTACGTCCTTTTTAGCAGGCATGCTCTTAATCTGTCCATCCCCCAGCCTGTATTGATACTGCATGTTGCCCTGACTCAGGTTCTCGTGGGCCCACTTGTTGAGCTTATCCAGGTCCCTTTGGATGCCATCCTGTTCTTCAGGTGTGTCAACCACACCACTCATCTTGGTGTCATCTGCAAATTTGCTGAGGGTCTATTCAATGCCATTATGTCATTGATGAAGATATAAATAGCACTGGTCCCAGTACAGACCCCTGAGGGACACCAGTTGTCACTGATCTCCATCTAGACATTGAGCCATTGGCCACTAGTCTCTGGATTTGACTGTCCAATCAATTCCTTATCCATTGAACTGTCCACCTATCAAATCCATTCCTCCAATTTAGAGACAAGGATACTGGGGGGACTTTGTCAAGTGCCTTACAGAAGTGTGGGAAGAGAGGTTGCCAGTGAAGACTGAAGCAAAAAATTGAGTACCTCAGCCTTCTCCTCATCCGTTGCAGTTTACCAGCCTTGCTTAACAGATGGAATACACCTTCCTGACCTTCCTTTTCTAGGTAGCATACCTGTAGAAGCCCTTCTTATTATTCTTTTCATCCCTTGCCAAGTTCAACTGCAATTACACCTTGGCCTTCCTCACCCCATCGTTTCACAAATGGCCTGTGTTCCTATACTTTTCTCAGGATACCTCTGCTTGCTTCCACCATCTGTACATTTCCTTCTTGCCCTATAGTTTGTCCAGCAGGTCCTGACACAGCCATGCCAGTCTCTTGGCTTTCTTGCCTATTTTCTTTCACCTGGGGATCACTAGCTCTTCTATCTTGGACCAGCTGAGTCCAATACAAGCCCTGTATTAGACCTTTGGCCTCCAGTCCCCCTTTGCAGAGAATTAGGCAGAGAATTGCCTAAATTTGCCACTTGAACACACTTAGAGAAGAACCTTTTCTCGTGTGTAAGTATGATGGAGCCCCTTATTGTATCTTGACTCTCATCATTCTCCCAGCTTCTTTTAATCTGTATCTCAAAGAGTTTAAAATTTTCCTTTTAAACAGAGGAGTTAGGTTCAAATAGCTCCACTTCCTAGTGAGGTCTTTGTTATTCTTCTCCACGGTGTTCTTGAATCTCTTTTTTCCATCTCTGCTCTGTTGAAGATATTTTGCTCTGCGTGGACTAATTAAGTACTCAATGGGTCAGAAGGAAGATGGGTATGAGCAAAACTCACTTGCTGAGTGGTTAGGGCACTCACCAGGGGCAGGAACACACATGAGCCTCAGACCTTTCTGCTATGAATACTTGATATAAAACACTTAAAATATTAATTGAAATGTGGATTCCAGTCTCTATTGTTCATGCATTTTACATGAAAAACTCATTAGACAAAAGTATCATCCATCCCTGCAGAAGCTACTGGCATGCCAGACCTCATGCTTTGTGTTGTCTGCCCAAACTAGTAGGTTACTAAATCATGCTCCTTCCCCTTCATCTGACCCAGTGAATCTTGACTTCTCTGAATTGGCTGTGGAGGCTTTCGACACGGGGTTATGAGCACATTAACACTGCAGAACAGTCATCAGCAGAGCTACACAAATAGTTGCCAGTGGTCTGAACCAGACTGTGACCTCCGTGCCAGTTATTCACTACAGTCCCAGATATATGATGCCTCCCACAGTCCTGGGATATCTGAGATTTCTCACTGAACTCCCCAGGATTGATGTCAAAGAGCCTTCACAGTTCCTAACCATAAAGGCAATGGGCATCACCTGGCTGGTCCAGCAGAGCCAAAGCCTGAAGCACTTTTCCAGTTGAGGAGGACAATCAGTTTGCCAGGGGATTTAATACAATTTCTTGAGATATGATGGCAAACATTACCTTAGTAGCCTTGACTGTTAGGCTTGTTGGCAGGAAATGGAATATGAAGTTTTAAATTCCCTCAGGCAGAGATATGAACTTGTCCCCCACCTCCCACTAATTAGCTTTTTCTATAAAAAGGGGGAAAACTGCTGCTGTTTGATCAACGTTTTGTTTTTATAGCTTGATCCTTTCAGCATTCTGGGAGAATAACTGTAACTCTAAAGCAAAAAGTGAATTTTTTAAAACCTGATCAGACTTACCTGTGTGTTAAGCATAGAGCTTGTTTGCAACTCTGCAGACCTGCGGGCTGCTGAGCCTTGGCAAAAGAAGAATTTCATGTGGCTGCAAGCAACTGACGGTGCTAAAGATGAAAGCTCAGGCTCCTGATTCCTATTTAAGCTCAGTTTGAGATATCATCCGCGTTTTTTTAATTCCTCTTCTCTCACTCTTCATCTGTAAAAGGGCAACTGAGAAAAAGTGGTTTCTGGGTATCACTTGTGTAGAGAAGAGAGAAGATAAATCTGCATGCCCTCCTCAAGGTGCATGTGATTTACCTAGTACTCCCCTTTCCTCTCAGCAATAAATCAGTGAGAATACTGACAGCTTGAAAAATAAGGCTCTTTTCCTCCTCTGTCAAGTCTTCTAATAACATCTGTTACTCAAAATGGTTCTTGTGAGCGGACATTTCGTAGAAAATCCAGTATTCCTTCTTCTGAAAGTAAGGGATATCTTCCTCTCATCAGGAAGGAAGGAAGCAAGGAAGGAAGGAAGGAATCCTTGAACCTAGCTCTTCTGCTGGCCTCAGACAGGGGAGCAGTGT
>JAWWEV010000095.1:20221195-20252538 GCA_035583235.1 Hafferia zeledoni
CCCGGGGGGGGGGGAGGGGGTAGCAAGGGAAGCAGGCAGATTTTTGAAGCCCTGCAAAACTACTGCTATTCACTATCATGTTCTTGTAGAAAGAAACAGAGGGGTATTTTTGGAGAGCCTGAAAGATCTGCATTTACTGAACACAAACAGTATTTAAGTGTGTGCAGGAACACCTGACCAGCACCACTAAAGGCTTCACTAAAATAATTCCAATAAACTTCTGAGAAGCATAAATGTTACAGGTGTTTCCTTATTCTTTAAATCAGAAAACTATACTGAGTTCCTGTTTGGAAACAAAAAGGATGAGTGAAACAGAAGCCACAGTGCTGGGTGAACACTGAGCACCTCTTTATTTTAAAGACACTAACAGAGGTGTTCTTGTCATTTGGTGCAGAAAAGGCCATCAGTAGTTTCGCTGAGCCTGTGGTCAGCACTGGAGAAATTTAATTCCTGCTGTCAGCTTATAGCCCCCATCAAATAGTTCAACAATTCTCAATGTGTATTCATGGCTGAATGAGTCCCAATCAGAGCCTCTCAAAGGAGGGCACAGAGCAGGAGTGCCCTCTGTTCCTTCTGCCATCTCTTTGCACAGAACCTCTTGCGTTCACCACAGCCTGCCCAGAGGTTTGGGCAATCATGGCTCATAGCAAGGAACTTAAAGAGCACTGGGTTTTTTGCAGATAGCATTCAGCTTTATCTGTGCAAAACAGTAGTCTCCATTCAGTGTCTTTAAGAAGTCTTCCAGTCCTGCAGCACTTTATGTGTTTTTTGTCTAAATATGATTGGGTACAGACACTGTCCTGAGGCACTCATCCAATAAGACCAATTAATTTTGCATACACAGAGGAATTTGTATATCTCAGTGTGCAGTTAACAGTCATTGAACTAAATTACTAATATCAAATCAGCAGCTACTTTCATATACCCAGCAACAAGACCTGAAAAGGCAATACAGGTTATTTCTATTTGCTCATAGTAAGACAACTTGATAACATCAGTTGTGCCTCCCTGAAAGGTTTGGTGTCACCTACACTGTGTTTAGAAAAGAGGAGAGGGAATAAATATAGGTCGCTGAAAGAAAAGAGACTGTGATAAAGTTTTCTAGGATTCCAGTGCTGGGAGAAAGATGAGGCTTTAACCTCCCACTTTTAAGTTTGTATATCTGTAGGTCAGTAAACATATCCTGAGAGCTAGCCTAGAAATGTGAAAAAACCAGTCGTGTTCCTTGTTATAGCACCTACCTTCATGTTCATTAACTAGCTGTGCAAACTCCCTGGTTTTCCTGCTGCAGTGGAAAATGGTGGGTTAAAGAGCATTAGCAGTAACTGGACAGATGACTACAGTAAATCCAGAAAAGTGAAATTTGATCCAGTACCAGAACTGATTGGAAGGCTAAGGGAGTTGTTTGCAGCAATGCTGCTGTTTGTGAGATGTTTGGTAAAGCAAACACAGAAGGTATATCTGCCTGGTCTGCTGCTGGACTGTCAAGAGGATGCCTGGATAGGATGTGAATATACGTTGGAGAGGACACTGGCTTTCCCACACTACTGTGGTTAGATTACCACTGGCCCCAGGGCAGCTTTATTGGAGATGGTGCAGGTACCCACTTGCCAAAGTATGTCCTCTGAGATGAAGCTACAGGTTCACCTCCCTCAGGGAAGCAGACTGGTCACAGTAATTAACTGAGTATGTTAAAAAGTGCACACAGAAAACATCAATGAAGTTACGGCATCAAAGTATAAATATACATACAGTGCCTGCAAGTTGTGGAGGTGCTAAATAAATTAGGTTTAAAAAACAAGCAGAGAACTATAAGTGACAAACAGAAAACTGCAAGAAAAATTCACCACTGGAAATAGAAAATTAAGTAACTGAGAGAGAGATCATAGCAACACGAGGGCAAGAAGGCCACCAGGTCTTTTACCTCAAGATGTGACTGGAGTGACAATGATTTATTGAACATACTGTGGTTTCAAATGAATGTAACAGATGAAAGAAGGGTTCTGTTATTTATATTTGAAGAGCAGTGAGATATCAAGGAAGAACTAGCAGTAAAATGAGTCTTGATGACTGTTATAGCCACTATTTCAAACTCATTGCAATTCCTCAGTCACTTAATGTATTCAAAGGCAGATGAGGCTATGGGACTACAATACAAATGAAAATTATAAACGTAATATCAGACATGAATAAGCTACTTTTTGCCTACATTACCAGCCCTGCCAATATTTCTGGAAGAAGTCTTGTCTTTTATTGATCACTTACGGGGAGCACATTTTACTTTTTAAGTCCAGGTCTTTTGACTACACCTGCTATGTTCATTAGTTTAGCAAAAATGAAGACTTAACCCACAGTACTTGTTTTCTGTCATGCAGTGTACAAAGATGGCATTTTAATGATAGAAGAGGTTTCATCCTTTCTCTGAATAAGAGCAGACCTAGTCCAGCCATGTTCCTAACATGCATCAGCAACCTAGCTGTGGGCAGAAGGACTGTTCCTAAGAAATACAGTCTGTGTGCATGAATTAACATTGTTGGCTTGGTCACATAGTTGTTCAACTGTTTAATAATAATTTCCAAGGACCTCAGGGAATAGGAAATAGAGGGTACTGTCTTACTATTTCAATGACTTGAGTGTTTAATAGATAATTCCTTTGTTAGTTCAGCTGTGGTGTGTGCAGTTGCACTAGTAGCTCAAATTAGCATTTATATTATTGTCTCTTTAAAGAAGACCAGAGCTGATGAGGAAAGAAATTTTGCTGTTAGGTCATATACACTGTTTGAAATTTAAACTGATTTCTTCCATAAGGCTGCTTGGAGCTTCAGCCTGCTAAGCAGAGCTGCTTATGTTGACATTCTGCAAACTACACTTTTCCCCTGTTGTGAAGAAAGGCCATAGTTCAAAACAGGCTGTATAAAAGGAGAGGAAAAGCCACAGAATTTCTCAGCGACAGCTTCTCTTTTCTTGACACTGTTCATAAAAATGTCTTCCAGAAAGGCAGTAGGCTGCCCAGAATACATAATGCTCACATCACGAAAAGGGGGGAAAAAAAGAAAAAAAAAATCGACCCAGCATTTGTTCTGTGCCATCAGAGGAGCTCCATGCAGTGAAGTGGGAACTGTGAAGATGAGAGATCAACTTTGCTGGCTACAACAACTTCTCTGGAGCCCTGAAATCATGCATATTCAGCCAAACATATGTAAATCTGTTTTAACCCAGCTGTGAAAGATCCCCCGAAGTAAGCTAATAAAGAGCAGCTGGATATGTTTAAGCACATCTCAGGCATGGTAGAAAGGTCCCAGAATGTACACTGAGCTTTTTTTACGTCACTAGAGGAAATGCTGCAGACTTTAAAGGAAATTTGTGTTTTAAGATGCAAAGCAGCATAAAGTTTGTCTCTGCCGAGACAAGCTACAAAAGAATTCATTTTCCGTGACATTTGGATTTTATACTTCTTAGTTTTAACTACTGTGAATGCCCGTGTTTTACTTTTTTTAAAAGGATATGCTATGTCTGCTTATTTTCCATCACACAGGCACCTAAAATTATTATTGCTCACTGGGAAAGCATTAGAGGTGAAGGAAAGTACATGAAATCAGGAAAGTTCAAAATGATCAACCACTGCATACCACCTGCCAGTGGGATAAAGGTTGTCAAATGCTTTCTGGTCCAGGAGCTGGCCCTGAGCTTAGCCTCTGGTACAAACAAAATTGGACTGGCTTCAGGAATGTAATGACTTTCATCTTATTATATATCTGCAGGAGGTTGTGTCAAAGAACGCATCTCTCATACCTGAAAGCTTAATAAACTACCTTACTTACAGAGATACTGTTCAGAAGTAATACCTTTAAAAAAGCTGTAAGAGCTTGCTGGGGTGGTCCCATGGTGTAATGGAGTGCAATCCGGACTCTGAATCCCAAAAACCTGAGTTCAAGTCTCAGTAGGGACCGAACCCTGGCAGTTAAAGCCTCCCTGCCATCCGATCCCATCAGATCTTGGATGCTCAGCAGGGTCAGCCCCGGTTAGTACCGGGTGCTGTGACAGTCCTGAGGACTTCACTGTCACTGTCCAAGCTCGCTCGGCTGTGGCAGATGGACCTTAGGACTTAAACGGTGGAGCCAGTTCTGTGCACGCTGTGCCCCACCTAAAAAATCCACTGCACAGGCTGGAAGGGCACACCCACGTGGGGGGAGCCCTTCCCAACTCTTCATTTGTGAAGTTTGGCCATACACATATATACAAGAGCTGGCTATTCCAGTTTTTTCAGGTCTGTCTCCCCTTCACTTCAGTGGGTGTGGGAGTTGTCTGAGCCTGAATTTTCTGGTTCAAATCTTGTAATTTTCATCTATTATAATCCATTTTTTCTAATCCTCAAAATTCGTAAGTCTGAATTCACAAGGCTACGGTGTGGATTTTATGTGGCCACTGACATGCAGAAAAGTTGTGTTGCAGGCTCATAATCGAGCTGAAAACAGATAATTGAAATTAATTCTGAAAGTGTTACCTCAAGAGTCACAAGTTATTTTATATGGACGTGTTCATCTCCCCTCCTTTTGTAAGTTACATCCGTCTTTTTTCTATGGAGAGTCATGTTGGCAGCCATTCATGAAAAGTGGAGAGAAGTGATTAATTTGAACCAGGAAAGGAGAAATAAAACCACTGTTAGAGATCAATTGATTAACCTATACTGGAGGTATTGTTTCTGAAATAGGTCTGATAAAGGGCCAAAAGACCCTAACAGAGGCCACTGGGGCTGATCTGTTTGCTTAGATACTTTTCAAGGCTTGGTTTTGTGTTACTTCGGTCACATTATGTATGATTCTGTTTTCATAGTTCTGAACGATGATTTCTCCTCATATCTCCAATGATTCCCAGGCCTCTTGTAACTGAAGGTTTTTTCTTTACCAAATTAATTGTCCTCTCCAAATGCAATTATCCACTTTTTCTTTTTGGGAGACCTCAGGCCACTAGCTCGCCCTAGGGTGGAATCGGAGGGGAGATGGATTGCAGTTCTCAGCACAGTCACGCAAAACAGAGCTGCAGACCTTTACAAGGCAGCAATACAGCTTTACTGCGAGGGAAGGGGGAAGAAAACATTTGCCAGCAGCTTTACCTATAAATGTCTGAGCTGCTTCTTTTCTAGCTGGTGGTACCGAGAGTCCAGAAAAATGGGTACTGGGTAGTATTGCCCTGAGTCAGCAGAATGAGTTCTTGTAGCTGGAACAGAGATGAAGGAAAAAACTTACTGCTTTCAGCAAAGCAATTCCATTAAAGTGGCAAACACCAAATCATTGGGATTATAGTGTGGTTGATTTATGTCAAATGTTGAAATTATTCCTTCAGGAAAACATGAGGTAAGATCTCAGAAATGTATGGTTGACTCTGGTCATCTTTGAATTTTCTATCACTTTAAATCCAGGTGTCTAGTCTTAATTTGCCTGCTTTTTTCTTCTTTTCTCTCTCTCTCTCTCTCTCTCTTTTTAATTCTTTTTGCTAGTTGAAAAAAAGAGGAAGAAAGCTTGTTTATACCTGCCGGGATTTTCCAGTCTGAAATAGTCTTTTTGCAGTATGAGACTGCCTGTAAACATCGTTCTAACACCTGGAGACACATGTTGAAAATCTATTCAGTGGTATTTAAAAAAGACATTCTGAAGCCCCTAAAAACCTCCATTCATAATGGGTTTTGACTTGTGTTTGTTGTACGCCTAAGGAGTAGGAGATGTTCATCAGACAGAGAAGCTTGCACTTAAGAATGAAATTAACTGCAATTAAATGAAATTAATCCCTTAAATAGGAACAGTAAAGAAATCATTGTGCCTTTCTGGAACAGTGACTTGTTCTATGGAATGTCTCAAGTGATTTTGTAGGTGTTGTAGATGGAAGTGAGCTCATTCTTGTTCAGCTGGAGAGGTGAAAGTTTAAGACAGCAATGACACTCACTCCCTTACTGCTGTTATTGTGAGGTCTAGAAATAAATATTACCTTATTTCCTGATAGCTACTCCCTCATTTCACTTCCAAAACATCATTCTTAATTTCTCACTTCAGTGTTTCAGCTTTGTGTGTGCCACCATTTTGGGTTATTACTTTAGCAACTCTTGCAGGCAACTTTGGAAAGTTAGACATGGCAGCTCCCTGCAAAGCTGGTCACAGAGCAATCCTGGTGCACATGGCATGTGGTCTTCCCAGTGTCCAGGGTACACCTCTTGCAGTCATCAATCATTCCTGGGACAAAGGTGTCTTTGTCTCCACACTACAGCTAACTGTAATGCTCAAACTGAAAGGTGTTATTCTTCTTGGCAGTTAGATGTTAATTCACATGGGGGAAATTGTAGTAATGAGTCCAGATATTGCTGTCTGTCCTGTGAGTTTTCCCCACCAGCTTCAGCTTGGTTGTGGAACAACGCAGCATCCAAACTGTTATATCACTAAACCAGCCTCACATTAAGGTATTCAAACTGGAATGAACTTGAACTTAAGGGAATGTAACTGTGGGGCTTTTCTTGATGTTCTGCCATTCTTGTTACACAGGGATCACAGGTGAGACAAGGAAATTTAGGCTCCATCATAACACTTTTCTTTTTATACTGTGCATGATAAAAGGACACAGCTCTTTTGCTGGGCCTCTGAGGTTGAGGTCTCCTTTCTGCAGATGCCTGTTAATTGCTGTTCTCCTGAGACAGACACCTTACTTCAGATCTCTTTCCAGGTAGACATTTGATCTGTACTTTTCAACTGCAGCTTTTCAGCTGGTTTTAGCTTACTTTCATATACTTCTGAGAAGATAAGTCAAAGACTTTACAGAAGTCGAAGGCTATCACACTTCCTCTTTCCCCATAAAAAGTAATCCTTTTTTCTTGTAAAGGAAGAAGATTTGTCTGGTTTAATGTAATTTATTACTGGAAAATTTGCTTTGGCTTGTTTTTTGTTTTTTTTTTTTAATTACTTCATCATCCTTTGTATGTTCATAAAATTGATTGTTCTATCACTTGTTCTAGTGTCATCCCCATTCTAAAATTGCACTGACAGGTCTGTGTTTCGTTAGATCCTCCCTTTGGCTCTTCTCAAAGGCAGGTAGTGTGTTTGTCCTTTTCTGGAGCTTTTCTTGCTTGTATTACCTCCAGTGTTGTCCAAGACACTGTACAATGTCTAGAAATTGCTTTGGCTTGCTCCTTAAGCTGTTTGGGATAGATTCCTTTGGAAAATTGGAAAATGTTTACATGTTTATTTCTTTTCTCTATCATGGTCAACACTTATTCTCTGACTTGTTATGTTTTTTATCACGGGTCAGAGTGGGGATTTGTGTTGAAAAGTGAAGCAGGAAAGGGAGTTTCCCTCTATTTCCTTATTTATCCTCCTTTATTGAAGTTTTTTTTGTTAATATTCATTATTCTTATTTGGTTATGCTCATGCAATGTATTGTTGAGACTTATGAACTGTATTCCTTTGGGATTATTCATCCTAATTACATTTCTGCTCTTGGAATTTCTTTCCTATCAGCATTAGTAGAAGCAAAGCATGCCCAGAATAGCTTCATCAGCATTTTCATACAGTATTATTTTCAGCACTCTTCTGTCATGTGAAAAGGAGGGACAGAAATGCAAAGATTTCTTGTCCCACCTGTATTAATACAAAGTTATTAGCTATAAGTGCCCTCAGAATATTGAAGTTGTATAAAGCCAATACTTCCTTGCCTAACACTGGGCAGAACACAGATTGGACGAGTAGTCAACACTCTTGTGAGGACCACACTTTAGCCAGGGAGAACTTACTAGCTATAAGCATCTCCAGAAAATAAAAGTCTTATGAACCCAACACAGCCTGTCAAACCATGGACAGCACACAGGTTAGACGGGTCTTCAACCTCTGCTATGAGACCATGCTCAATAGCCAGGGAGAACTTTCTCTATGAATATATTAGCTATAAGCATCCTAGGACATTGAAGTCTTATGAACCCAACACTGCCTGTCAAACAATGGACTGCACACAGGTTAGAAGAGTCTTCAACACTCCGCTGTGAGGACCACACTTAGTAGCAAGAAAAGAACTTTCTCCACAGCAGCTCCCGAAATAGCCTTTATTAATACAAGTATGTGACAGTTACTGTGGGTTTTGCGTTGCCAATGATAATGTTTAGCTGCATGATTGTATGTAACTGATGACAACACATTCTACAGAAACAAGCACACCAAACTTAAGTTTCAATACAGCAGTGTACCCCCCTCATGACAGACTTAACTAACAACAGAAAACTACTAACACAACAATGTAAAACACAAATCTAGACCCCCACCTGGGTAACACAGAGCATCAAAATGACCTGCACACCACCTTCTCTGTAACACAAAGTAAAAGGAAAGAATAGAGCTGTTTCCCATTAACACACATGTTAAAAAAGAACTACACACCATAAAGGAACACAACAACTAATTCAAAGTAAGATATATACCTAGTAAGTTGTGAAGTGTAAGGCAAGTAATTGTTATTAGTATTAAAGTAGCAAAACACAGTTAGTAAACAAGGTGCATGTAGAGTAAAGATATGTCCCAGTGAAATAGCATCAGAGTAGCTGTGAGGTAAAAGTGAAGGCATATTATAAGAATATAAGGTAAGACATAAAGTATAGGTGTTGTAAGAGAGTAAAGTATAAGATATAAAATATAGAGAGTACATGGTTTTCTCATGCCTACATTGTCTGAAGAGGTGGGAGAACACAGGACAGCTCCTCTCAGCTACTCCCCTAGCATTTCTCCCCTGTTTTTTCTCATGCCCAATTGCTTTTATATCTTTTTTTTTTTTTTAATTACTCTGGGTGGCTCTAGTCGATAATTGGTTTTGGGGTGATAGACGGATAACTATGACATAGGTCTGAGGGGCTCCTTATGTTCCCAGAAGATTTTGCAAAGGAGGACCATGTCATCTCCGCAACACTCCACCCTTTATTAATCTTATCAGTCTGGCTTTAGCACTTTGGGAAAGCCACTGCGATGTCTGTGTCCTCTGACAATGGTTCTGAGAGCATCCCTCCAGGGGGCTGAGGGGTTTTCGCTCAACTCATCAGAGTTTATCAGGGCCATCATCCCACACCTTCACATCCGTCACATCCTGCTTTTAATCTTGGGGTTTGGGGTTTTTTTGTGGGGGTTTTTTGTTTGTTTTTAGCAGATGTATGGTTCTAGTCCTTGAATACTTTTGTTAATTGCTGAAAAGAAGCAGTCTCATCTTCCTACTTGTGATAGTCTAGCATACAGGAGATCTGTATCATTTTACAACCTCTGGTCTTTTTTGTCTCATTTTTAACCAGAGACATTCCACAAGTCTGCTTCTTAAATTTTCCAGAACTTTAGGAAAAGCCTATGCTTTATTCACATAAAATGTGATGTCTCCTTGATTTTTCCCCAACTACCTTTAGGGGAAAATCTAGATCAATGCTCTTCATGTGATTTATCCAAGAACTAGCCCATTTCAGAACAGAATCAACCTGAAGGTTTGGAAACATTTTTCTAAATGTACCTTACAATGTACCTTACCTATCAGAAAGAAAGAATGAATTATGTATAGCAGAACAATACAATACCATATCAGGTCTTCTCTCTCATTAGGTGAGTAAGAAGAGGTGATTTTGCACGTTCCAGACTGTTACAGTACAACGTATACTGACTGATAAAATTAATGGTGAGGTTAGGAGGTGCAGACAAAAGGACATAGGATGAAATTACAGAAAGTTAGTGGAGGAGAAAGGATCAGGTTGTCAATGAGAATCAGAATGGCCATGAAATGAGGAACGTATCAGGTGACTATACTGGCTATTTTAGTACCTAGAAATAATAATGCATCACTTGTAGGAAGACCCTGAACTTGTAAGCCCAGCTGTGATCTGTAAGGAAGAGTGCTTGACTTAAATGGAAGACTTTAGAGAGGTCAGTAAGTGTCAGCATGTTTGTGGCATTAGTGAGATGTAAGGTCTGATCCTTGAAGGTACAAATATTTAATGGAATCTGTGTCTTTTAACATTTTCAGTTTTACTATTATCTTTACCACCGCACGTCTCCCAGTTACAATGTTAATACAGGTAATTCTGTCAATACTATTCCTTTCCAAAGAATAGCTTGCTGTTATCCATAGTGATAAGTTTCACTACAGAAAACATCAGGAGTATGGATACACAGTCCAGACCACATTAAATGAAATAAGCAATGTATTTTCACTTTTGAAAATTATGTATTGCAAACAGGAGAGTGCTAGACATAACATTTTAAAAATACTTAATTTAGAATAATAGTTTTATTATTAATAAGAAAAATAATGTGATTATATTTATATCAAACATCTTTTACAAGCTAGTTCCATAGCATTTTATGCAGCCAGCCCAGTTGGTCTTGCAGTACATGATGTTTTAAAAGTATGTCAGATAATATATAGCTGTAAGAATTTTTAATGGCAGCTATTTCCTTAGGAGTGGGAGTCTGAATACTTCACTTGTTTTTCAAAAAGTAGGCCCTACATTTTTCTGATTATTTTCTCCATCCATTTTCAGTTTCTTGAGTAATGAGTGCAAATGCATGATGCTGGACAGGGGGACTGTGCTGTCCTTTACGAACTGTAAGATAGGTAAAAGCGCATGCAATGTGGACTGTAAAATGCCATGAACACTGTCCTGTCTGTTTGCTTCAAACTGACTTCTATGGGAACACACACCTGCTTATTCATCCCAGTCTGTGAAGGCAGTTACTACTAATGTTAGAGGCTTGAGATGTCCATAGACAAACAATCATAATTATCAGCCCATGTTGTATTAAATTCCAACCCCTTCACCCCCCACTACCCTGTGGTCATGACAGTGGGATGCTGAGCATTTTTCCTACTTTTTCATTATTTAGTTTTATCTATTCCATAAACATTGATGCAGGGTCAAATCTTGCCCACTTTATTTTGTTTACTTGATATTAGTGGGATTGCTTTGCATAACTTAAGACACATGGATGTGATCTCTGATAAAAAAATATCATTAACGTGATATTGTGTCCAGAGAAGATTTGCCTGCTCAGAGCAAAACCACTAATTTAAAAATATCCGTTAGAATAGAAAACATAATAAACACCAGGAAAGTCTGAGTTCAGGAGGAATTAGGTGGAAGCAGGTTCTTTTAAGACTGTCATAAATTTATGCAGATAAAACACCTGCAGAACGTACAATATCATTCCAGCAACCTCTTTCATGAACACAAATGGTCATTCAGTTTTAACACATGAGTGCTAATGATTTGATATTAGTTGGTAATCTAAAACTGAAGATTTCATGTTGTTTTTGTATGCAGTGACGCAGGTTTTTGTCTAAGGCAGTCTTACTCACAGAGTGAGACTTAGTCTAAAGCAAAAGGTTGAGAGTGTAAAACTTGAAGTTTCTCTTAGCCAGTAGGAAATGCCAGGCACGAACCTGACTTTGAAGCTGTCCTCTTGCATCCTATCACCGGATACCTGAGAGAACAGCACTTTCCCCTTTTCACCATGAGGAGGTTTTAGAGCAAAATGTGATTGACCATGAGATCAGCTCAGTTGGATAGAACATGGTGCTAATATTACCAAGTTCATGGATTGGATCCCTGTGTGGGTTGATCACTTAAGAGCTGGACTCAAAGATCCTTGTGGGTTCCTCCCAATTCAGAATGTTCTGATTCTGAGGCCTCCTCTTCTCTAAGCTGAACAAACCAAATGTCTTTGGAAACATTCCAGTATTTTTATACAATTGGGCCTTTAATCCACTAGGGCACATTGTTGACTTGTGTTGAGTTTACCATGAACCAAACCCACCATTTCCCTTCCCACAGGGCTGCACTCCAGCCTCTTGTTCACAGTCTATACATAAAAGGATACTAGAATCATAGCATCATAGAATCATTTAGGCTGGAAAAACCTCTGAGATCATCAAGTGCCACCATTAGCCTAGCCACCATCATGATTTCTGCTAAACCATGTCCTCAAGTGACACATCCACACATTTCGTGAACAATTCCAGGGATGATAATTCCATCACCTCCCTGGACAGCTTGTTCCAATGACTGACCACCCTTTCAGTGAAGAATATCAAGATAGTAAGATACGAATTTCCCTTCATGAACCCATGATGGCTTTAACTGTAGGTGCTTAGAGCATTAGGTAGGTGCTTGTTGCCAAATACTCTGAAATTTTCAGGATAAATAAAACTTTATAACACTGTCTTTTTAATGTTAGAATGCAAGATATTATTCCATTTCTGGCCAGAGGTGTGTGTGTAAGACTAAGAGAGTTCAGTTCCCACACAGACCACGATACATAATTTTTCTACCTATTTATAAATTGTTAGCAAACAAAGAAATTAGTGTTCATTGGTTCTTAATCACATAATTCTCTTTCATTAGTATTCCTCTTTCTATCGGTTATTAATTTTTTGATTTTTATGATAATTAGTTCATATCTTCAGTCTTTTTAAAATCTTTTTGTCTCAGAAGGGATTTTCCATCACATTTATTGAGTCTTTGTTAGCCTTCTGCTTTATCTGCTGATTTCTGCAAAAAGTCCTTACACTTCATAAATCTTGGGTTCCAGATGTCCAGATTCAGTAATACATCCTTCTCTCTCCTGGGCTTTATTCACTGAAGTATATCAAGGTTAACTTTTAACAAAACTTACAGTTTCAGTACTTTTCCCAAGCTATGTTCCCACAAAAGTAGCTTATGACAATTCCTCATTTAACACTGGCTTAAAGTGATTTAAGGCCTAACAGAGCATCTGTGATTAATTAAAACAACTAATCAAAAGATTAATTAAAGCTATTACAAAATAGAAAAGTTATATAATTTCCGGCAGGGATTTTGAGTCATTTTCATGGAAAAAACATTGGACTTAAATGCTCAAAGGGCATGTCTGAGAAGTTTGTGCATGAAAGGTGTCCATGAAATTCGGCTTTCAAAGTATCTGCATGTGTGTCTTATTCTCCAGTTAATGACTGCAAACAGTTTTACAAGTGTAAATAAATGTGGTCTCAAAATGCCGCAGGATCTAAGTTGTAAATATCAGCAGGTGAAGGCCTACAGGAGATTACACCTCTGCAGTGAAATATAGTTCTTGCTGACTATGCTCTAACCACTAGACTGTGCTTCTACATATAGCAAATTTTACATGCGTTTAGATTACAGAGCTAGATTTTACTGCTGCTTGTTAAGTGCTGATGACAAGAACAGAAAAATCTGCCTCTTAAAGCTGCTGAGGTTGAAAAGAGGTTCTCTTAGAAATACTTCTTTTGAAGATTGTTTCTAATTATATATTGTTTTCTGCTATTTACTTTCCTGCCCTTATGTTTTTATTATTAAGACATTTATATGAATGCTGGATCTTATTTTCTTAAATGTTCACTGATTTTTTTCACCTTGTGAAATCATAATCCTCTATTTTGTTGTAGCATGATAATATCTGTGGCAACCAGCTGTGATGGCACAGGCAGGTGGTTATGATTTCAAGAGCTGTTTTGCTTTTATGTACAAAGTTCTTGTCTTGTAAGCAAATATCCCTTATTCACTTAAATGCTGCAATTAATTTGGGACAGAAAAATAAGAACAATACTATATATAGCCATAATATTTATCAAAAGTTCCTGTGAGGTAGGCAACTTTTCAATGTTCTTTTAACATAGTTTGCTGAGAAGCATTTTGGTCCTAATTCTGGGCTGCAGATACTTTCTGTACCAAATACATGAAAAAACCATTATTTTAGAAGAAGTAAGTTTACAACATCAAAGTTTTGTATCTTCGTGAAATATCAGGACAGCTTTGGAGGTACATTTTCTGCCTTGCTGTATCTCCTGTAATAAGGACAAGTATTACATTTTCTTAGTGCTTGTGAAGCTTGTAATCTCCTGGCATTTAGGCCCTCTCTGGAGAAAGAAGTGGGAGAGATGTTGCTTCTGTCATACTGTGGCTGCTCTTTGTTAAGCAGTAAGAAAAAAAAGCAGAAATGAAAAAAAAAAAGGCTATATAGGCTTTGTGCTCGTATTTCATTGTGCTTCTGGCTTGGTGCCCAACTATATCAGAAAAAAAAATACTTTCTTCAGAAATTCAGGGTATTCATTAATGCTTCATTAGGGACTTCAGATGGAGCAGATGCACTCTGCCAAAGACACTTCTCAGACAGCGGGTGCTTGGAGGGCCAAGTAAGATTTGATAATGACATCTGACCACAGCACAAGACCACAAGATGAGGCACTTAGAGTCGGGTCTTTCAGGCAAGAAAGCATAGGCTTCAGCACAGAGGTCAACCTATTCAGGTGTAGAGAAAGAAGAGATCTTTTAAAATTAAAAAGCAAGGACAGTCATCTAGCAAGCTCAATAAATTTCAGCACTAT
This sequence comes from Hafferia zeledoni, assembly GCA_035583235.1. NCBI lineage: Eukaryota > Metazoa > Chordata > Aves > Passeriformes > Thamnophilidae > Hafferia > Hafferia zeledoni. The sequence goes on from JAWWEV010000095.1 coordinate 20,235,572, forward strand.
GTTCTATCTTTCATAGTTACTTAAGCATCCTCCTGAAACTCAAGCATGTCACACTGACTTAAAAAAAAAACACGACAAAGATAACAGAATAAAGAGCAGAGAAAGAAGCCTTAAACAATGTAGGATGCACTTCTCTGGTATTTGGAGAGATTCTATCTTTTTAAAGGGTTTTCAATGTGAATGGCTTACTGTAGTAAAAATAAGACAGTATTAGACAAGATACAAGAAAGAGGGAGGTGAGGAAATGAGCAATATGTCAGAGGAGGAAATCTGCTGAAGTTAGTGTGAGTTGCCCAGGGCCAGGATTTCAAACCAATTGCTCTTGCCCTCTCCTCTCCTGAACTTTGTAGTCTCTAGCTCCAGATCTGAAAGCTGAAAGATGAAAACTCAAGGCTGCATATGCAAGATGTATTTGGCATGTAGAGTATGTGTCCAAATTTAGGCGACCTGATGAACAAAACCACCTTGCAAAACACAAACCAACCTCCCAGAGGCATGCCTTTGAATAGTTAATGATAAGCAGCTTCCCTCACCTCCCTACTTCTCCTTTGTCCTTAGTTTGTTTAACCACTGTATTCTGTTTATTGCAGGAGTGATCCGCGAGAGTTACCTGAAGGGTCATGATCAGCTGGTGCCAGTCACCCTGTTGGCCATTGCTGTTATTCTTGCTTTTGTCATGGGGGCCATCTTTTCGGGAATCGTAGTGTACTGCATCTGTGACCATCGCCGCAGAGACATGGCTGCTGTGCAGAGGAAGGAGAAAGAGCTGACCCACTCCCGCCGTGGCTCCATGAGCAGCGTTACCAAACTCAGTGGCCTCTTTGGAGATGCTCAGTCCAAGGAGCCAAAGCCTGAAGCTATCCTCACGCCTCTGATGCACAATGGCAAGCTGGCTACCCCAGGGAGCACTGCCAAGATGCTAATCAAAGCTGACCAGCACCATCTGGACCTGGCTGCTCTGCCAACCCCTGAGTCAACCCCAACCCTGCAACAGAAGAGAAAGCCCAGCCGAGGCAGCAGGGAATGGGAGAGAAACCAGAACCTCATCAATGCCTGCACAAAAGACATCCCCCCAATGGCCTCACCAGTGATCCCAACTGACCTGCCACTCAGGGCTTCTCCCAGCCACATCCCCAGTGTTGTGGTCCTGCCCATAGCCCAGCAAGGCTACCAGCATGAGTATGTTGACCAGCCAAAAATGAGCGATGGGGCTCAGATGTCTGTGGAGGATCAGAACGCCACCCTCGAGTACAAAACTCTCAAGGACCATCTCAGTAGCAAAAGCCCCAGCCACGGGGTTAACCTGGTGGAAAATCTCGACAGCATGCCACCAAAAGTACCCCAGCGAGAAGCTTCCCTTGGGCCGTCGGGTGCCTCGCTGTCACAGGGCGGCCTGAGCAAGAGGCTGGAGATGCACTCTTCTGCTTACAACGTAGACTACAAAAGAAGCTACCCTACAAACTCACTCACAAGAAGTCACCAGGCATCAACCCTCAAAAGAAACAACACTAACTCCTCCAACTCGTCCCACCTCTCTCGCAATCAGAGCTTCGGCCGGGGTGACAACCCACCACCAGCCCCTCAGCGAGTGGACTCCATACAAGTCCACGCTGCTCAGACGCAGGCTGTGACTGTATCTCGGCAGCCAAGTCTCACCACCTACAACTCACTGACAAGGTCAGGTTTGAAACGCACGCCCTCGCTAAAGCCGGATGTACCTCCCAAACCTTCTTTTGCTCCACTTTCAACATCCATGAAGCCAAACGATGCGTGTACATAATCAGAGCGGGGTGGGGAGCAGGGCAAGGATGGCAGTTAAGCAGAGGTTGCCCTTGAAAGCCAGTGTTCAGCAACTGTTATCACTCGCTCCTCTGAGAAGGTGGTTGTTGCAAGCTGAAGATATGTTGGATTTCTACTCTCTGGGAAAAGTGGAATATTTTTTTAAACCCGAGCCATATGACCCATGGTTGAAGGTTTGCAATTGCAGGACTCACCCCTCCACTCCCTGCCAGTTCTTTGCTCAAAAGACTAACCCTCCATCACAAACATTGAGCCAAAAGCACACAGGTGAAAGATGACTGTGACATTTCACCCCCTGGCCTGAACTGCACAGTGCATTCCTGAACTGGGAAAGAGTGCTCTGAAAAGCAAAACAAATTTAAAAAACAAACAAATGAAAAAAAAAAAAAAAAGGAAAAAATCAATTGATAAAGCTAACTCTGACTTAACAATGGCAAAAGTTTACTACTTGCAGGTACTGTGAAATGATGCCCATCAGTGTTACAGCCATTTGGTCACAGCAGTTAAATGCCGGGTTGGGCAAGCTATGTCATAGATTTCTGCTACCCTTCTCTTTTAATAAATAACGTGTGACTGTTAACACAAGTAACTCCTCTTATTTATTGTTCAACTTTTGTTTTTCCTAAAGAACTGACCTGCATATCATGCTGTGAGCAGCTTTCCAGAGAAGTACCTTGAAACTTACACCTATTTAACGTGAAACCCATTAACTGGAGTAATTAGAACTCTTTTATTTTTCCAAGAAATTCACTGAGGTAGATGAGTTGAGCTGGAATCCTGAACTTTGTGCCTGGACTGCCTGGTTAGCTGAAAAAAAAAAAAGGGGATATCTATTTAAGTCTCTCAGCTAATTAGCTGGCTGGGCCTCTGACCTAAGACAGCAACAAATACTGCAAATTCATAATTTCTAAAGCAACTGCAAGAGAAACTTAAAAGCTGCACATCTGTGCACCATTGCTATCAACATGGCTTTGTCAGTAGCTAATACTTTCTGTGAAGGCACCAGCTTGTGATGTGCCATCTCATTTCACCTTGCATGTGAGACGGCAAACAAAATCCTCAAACAGTGTGAACTAGCTAATATGCCGGCTGTTACCATGCATAAATTATGGTCTTATCACACGGGTTTTTCGTGGGAATATATCTGTGAATAGCCTGTTTTCTTCCACATGTAAATTTGTGCCTTACACCCTCAGTTGTGTATATTTGTGAGCTGTAGTATGTAAAACCTTTTTCTTTTTCCCCTTTGAGTAATGCAAATATTTATTGATCCTTCCTCCTCCAAGCCTCTTCAAAAACTGGAGTAAAGACATTGAAATAAGAATGTGGTGATTATTGTCATAACCCCACATCCTTAAAGAAATTAGGCTAGGACCATACCTGCCACTTCAATTTGACTTTCTAGCTGTGCCAAGTCCTCTCTCAAAACCACTCACAAGCAGTGATGCTCCCAATGCACCATGCTGGGGGTTCTGCCTTTCCCCACCTCCCGCTCCGCTTTATACAGCGTGATCATTCTCACTGGGTAGCAGGGAAATGATTAATGATGTCCACAGAGTTGGTATGTCCCCTGGTTGGGGGGAGGGGCCAAGCCCTGCGGAAAGCCCAGCTACACACCCTGCAGCCTGCAGGGCACATGGAGCTAGGATAGGCAGGCAGGCTCTTGCTGTAGCTACCTGCTGCTCCAGAAGGATGCTGCATATACTTCTTTGGGGAAAAATGCTGGGTTTTTTTCCTTTGTTTCTTTTGTGTGACTGTGCATGTAGCTAGTGTGGGAGCGTGTGCGCGCACAGGTGTGTGCGTGTGTGTGTGTGCGCGCGCAGGTGTGTCAGTTCCTTTCCAGTCTTTCAGTTTATGCAAAAACATAGTTGTGTTTTTAATTTGTTACAATAACTGTGTCAACATACTGTAGAAAAATGATGGGGATCGCTTCTAAGCTTTTTATATATATATATATATATATATATCTCTACTGAGCAGTATGTTTGAGTAAGGTGGTTGTTTCTGTTCCAGTTTGTTTTTTAAAATTTTATACTTCCATTTGTTTTTCAGGGTTTTGGTTTTGTTTCTGAATGATTGAAAAGACAGATTTTAAGTCCATTAGCTTATAGATGGTATATATAAAGTCTGGATGGTCTACACCAAAGTGTGTAACAAGGGTGCTTACATGTTCTTTCATTTCATCATGGCTTCTTTTATGAGACAGTTTTGTTCACCTGTAGTGAACTATGCAGACTGAAGTAGATAGATCTGTATCCAAAGCAATGTTGTTGTTTTAATAAAAACAAACAGAAAACCCTTTGAAAACAGTAGGTAGCAAGGTAATTTTTTTTTGGAAGAACCAACTCAAAACCGTTTTACAAAGCTTCAAGCCCCTGAAGCACCAAATGTGCAGGTTCCCTTGATAATACCCCTCAAAGCATTCTCCCAAAATGTAGAGATTAATAATCATGGCAACAGCTTGTGCAGTGATCTGCCTTTGCAATGTACATCACAGTTACTGAGTTGACCTTGAATTGTGCATTTTGTACTTGTGGGTCTTCTGTTTTCATCCTTTCCCACCCCCACTTCCCTTCCACCCTCTGTTTTGAGGGGTTCATGAACCTATGTGTGCCTTTGCTTTCCACCCTTGCTATACACTGGTAGATGCAACAAATTCAGACTCTCATTTGTTGTAAAGTTGTAAAGTATTGTGATGTCACCAGTTTCCCTACATTTCCACTTCCCCCTAACATGATTCACAACTTAACGTCAGTTGTAAAAAACAAAAAAGGCAAGAAAGAAAAAAGGAGGAAAAATGGGAAATAAAAGCTCTTGATTACGTATGGTAATAAAACCAGACTGTTCTACTTTGTTTCTTGCTTCCTAGTTCTGTTGTTTCTACAATGATTCATCCTTTTCCTTTAAGATTATAAACAAATGCAATGCTGATCATTTAGGTTATAGTGAGAAAGAAATTTGTTACTTTCTGCCTCTTAAAGAAGATGAACTTGAATGTAGTGGTGCTGGTAATTAAAAATTGAATCACACATTTGCTCTCCCTTTATTCATATTTTGCATTTTCTTTTTATAAGCTTGTTCATTGTCAAATATTTATGGCAGACTTAATAGTTTAAAAGATCAAGGCTGGGATTTAAGCACATTGGTCCACCAAAATAGATCATTTTACAGATGTGACTTCATCTTCAGACTTTACATATTAATAACAGAGGAACCTCTAGTCTTTTTTAGCAGGCATAAATCTGTTGTGCTTCATAAGCATGATTTAGAGGATGATACTTGAGACTAATTCTGCAAGAAAATAATAGTAAACAGGTAATAACAAAGGAGTGTAAAATCTCCCTAGTCCTGGGAATCATTAAAACATACCTGCATTCTCCACATTTATTTTGTATAAATGGGGATCACTTATGCACAGCCATTAACTGCAGTACAGATAAATGCTTGGTTATGTCCATTGCTAGGCTCAGTGGCTTCTTTTTGTGAGTAGGCAATATGACGATGTGGCCATGTAGAAACAAGGGATCTAATCCCATCATCTACCCATTCTCAGGTCATATTTGGGCTTCTGTGCCCTGCCAGTACACCCTGTTCTGAACATAGAGCCTTCCTGAAACGTGCCACATGTGTGCCACACAAATGCAGAGCATTGCAAATACAATTTTTCTGTGCCTTTTGCACATACTTGCCCATGTTTTTCTCAGTGCAGGCTCCCTTCAAGCTGGGCACACTGGCATTCAGATGTGTGGTGTGGATGCCAGGAGGATGTCTGCCAGGACTGGGGTGTGCTCCAAGTAATGCTAAGGGACCCACCATTGTGGGAACTAAGGGCACTATATAGTCACACAGTGCTCCATACTCTGGTGCATTTGACGTACACACTCAGAGCTGCAGTAAACGGGAAGGCAAAAACTCTCCAGGTGCTTAGGGCCCTGTATTGTTTTCAGTCTTGCAGCCAATCCTTTGTCTATAAATGTTTGAAATGTTTTATATGAGCAACACCTACAAAACCTACTCAGAGATTAATATACATCTATTTTAACATTAATATAAATATTTGTCTATAAATAATTGCAAGGAACTGCCTGGGGGACAGGGCCCAAGAACGCCTCTAGTAGTGGTGCTGGATAACTCCTTTTGCATAGCTTCTTCATCTCTTGCCAAGGAAAGGAAGGTCCATTTAAAGCATTGGTATGGGTCCATTTAAAGGAGAGCAAGCAACAAGGTACCCTGATGCACAAGCCATGGGGATAATTGCTCTGCTTACGTGTCCAAAACCTGCTGCCAAAGGGAAGGTGTGAATCTAGCCCCTTAAAGCATTATTCCCTCACAATACCTCCCCAGAGGTGCACTTCTGGGATGGCACACACAACAGTGCAAGCACCCGCTGCAGCACCATGCTGAGGAATGGTTCTTCCACTGAGCACCCACAACTCCCCACCCCAGAAAAGGCAGTGCCCTTAGCCTGCAGCGTGGTGGCTTTTGAAAGGGGAGGAGACCACTGAGCTAAATGCTGTCCATTTGAATCATGAAAGCTGTCCCCTACAGGGACTGCTGGTGCCACACTGAAGAACCCTAGGGCTGAACAGGGCAAACAAGAAACCCAAGAGAAAGCAAGGATGCTTTGAGCACTTCAGTCAAGTTAGTGTCATCTTATTCATTGTATTAATGGTACTCATGTTGACCTCATTTAGCATGTCATTAAGGATGCACAGAAGTTCCTTTCCAATCAGCATTAATTTGCATACATGTTTTTACACAAAATGGAACCCAGATGAATGACTCAAAACAATAGGCCTCTGTAAATAAATTCTGGTCCACTGCCCTGTTCTTCCCCTCTCCCTCCAACAGACAGACATTTTCAAACTGCACGGTGTCATTTCAAAGATAACTGCAAATCCTGCCCCACTGTATCTTCTACAGCAACTGAAAGCTCCTCATGTGAAAAACAATGAGGCAATCAGGAAAAGTATGCACAGTTCTGTGTGTTTTGCTGCCAGCAGGATGGCCGTACACAGGGCTGGTTTTGCATGAAAGGGGTTGCCAGAATGAAGTGCCATAACAGTAATGCATTGACACTAAGAGCAACACAGTGGTCCAGGTGATAGCCAGAGTAATTTCTGGATACAGAGTAATTTCCAGGGCTGAGCATGTATTCCCTGATGCTTGCTTATAAAGTTTGTTTAAAGCCATGTGGAGGACCTCAAGTTGTATTCTTATCCACCCCACTGCAATGAGGCAGAATCAAGGAAACCTAATCTATTCTTGATGGCTGGTTGTCTAACCTCTCCTTGTAAACATATTTAACCCTAAGAAGAAGTGAAAGTCACCCAAGGGATTAACATCAAGTGTTTCAGAGTATCTAAAGAAAATAATAAGCTAAGAAAGTGGGTTGGACTGGTTTAGTTAAGGCCAGTTTTCTATTTATCCAATTAAAGTTAATTTCCCAGAAGTATGGCACCTGCTCTAGTGAACAAGTGTTAGAGAGAGACATTGTGTGTGTAATATTCATATGCTTCCTGCTGATGCATGTGTCTGCTAATGAGTCTCTAAACAGTCTTTTTATTACTTTTTTCCTTTCTTTTAAGAGTGAAGATACTTTTCAGAATGAGTACTAAGTCCATCGTCACATGCCTTGTTTAGGAGAACAATAATGTGTTAGACTTCTTTGTATGAATAGAAACAGGTACATAGACATCTATCCCCTGACTGTAATTTAAACAGTGTAAGTCAGTAGGGAAAGGCTATAATTGGAGTCAGAGTAAGTGAGGTGAAAATTGCTAGGTGGCAGTGCCATCTGCATCTTGGTTTTAATTAGCCAAGTTTATTGTGAGAATATAAAACTTTCTACTATTCAAGTCCCTGGCTTATTTTAGCCCACTTATTTCAGAAGTGATTGCCACATATCTAGGTAAGAACAATTACTGATCAGCAAGGGAGAATTATTCTCCCCACTGACCTGGCTAACAGTTAGGACATCTAAGAGTAGGGACAAAAATATGACTAACTAAGATCATTGTCATATCTGCTTAGTGTTTCATGACAAACTCTATTAAGGCTAACAGAACCACTGTTAATTAAATCAGTGTTTGCTGGCCATGATGCATTTGGAGGATCAGCAACTGTATGCAGAGCATCACTGGCAGTCCATTGCAAGGAATAATGGCATCATAAATAATATATTAAGACAAAGACAAATCTAGCATGCTGCAGTCAGAGCACATCAGCCTTATAGATGAATCTTGTAATATCACGAGGTGAGGGAGGAAAAAAGCTATGACAGGAAATTATAGCAACCATAAATGACAAGGACTACAGGAGGGAACAAAACTCATTAGGTCAGCTCTTTAAGCAAAGTGCAGGGGAAGCACAGGACAGCCTGCTGGCAGCGGTGGAAGCCCTGTGAGCCCTCAGGTTCATCCTTCTTAAAATGAAATAGCAGATGTCGAGTGCTGGATTTAAAGGAAAATGATAAATAATGGAAGATAACTAGCAAAGGGCTCCGTGGAAACCCTTCTCTTTCTCTAGCCTGCAAGCCCTGCCCTAATATTCAGATTTGGGCTTTCAGGACACACACAGGAGCACGTGGGCACCACCACACAATAGCCCACACCAGGGAGTAGGAACAATGATTACGGAAATCCTGTTCCAGCTTCTTCTGTGTTCAAAAGGAAAAAAAGCAAAATGTACTTTTGCTTCAACCAACATGCTAGCAAAAACGTGCTGATAAGAGCTTCCCAAAGCAATTTCCAAGTGCTTCCCTTTTTGGTTTTTTTTTTTTTTTTTTTGGTGTGGCTTTTTTTTTTCTATACTGCCTTGCTGGTAGAGAAAGACACTCAATGTCAGGGGGGAAAAAAGCCCCACCAAAAATGAAACAACAACAACAACAACAAACAAAAAAAACACACCAGAAAAAACCTAGACTATTTTATTTCTCTGACTTTTGGAAATTGTGGCATAAATTTATCATTTATCAGCTAATACAAACTTAAGTATTCAGACTGCTGATAAAGATACTGCTTCTGATGGTGCAGCAAACTGCAGACTGAGCTTTTATTAAATGCTGCATGTCTGTGAAACAACCTTTTTATGAGATATGGTGGTTCATACAATTTTACAAAAAGCAGGAGACAAAAGAGTTCCTTTTAAACTAAAATGGTTTCCTAGGAAACACTGCAAAATGTAACAGGAGAAGTCTTTGTGCAAGTTCAAGGACTTGTGTGTGTGAGTGTGTGTTTCTCCTGACCTTTTTTTTTTCCTTAGTGTCGTGTATGGTATCACAGGCCAATTTTACCTTTTGATGGTATCACAAGAACCGAATAAGCCTGTACCATAGCAACCAACAATCTGAAGGATATTTTCCTCTTTAATAAACAAATCTCTTCTCTAAACAGAAAGAAAAAATTATAGAAACCAAGTCTTTTCATCTGTAGTCCTGTGGTTTCAGACTAAGGACAAAACAATAACTGAAAATGTTCAGAGCCAAATTTTAGGTTTCAGACAGTCCTCATGCCTAAGCCAGTGTATTTTCTGATCTGTGTGTAGCCTATATTACACAACATGAATTGGTAGGACGAGAGCAGAAATAAACAGCCTGCAATGCTAATCAGAGATTGGGATATGTGTGGTACTGGAAGATCAGACACATGTCCAGATCTTCCTTTTAATTATAAGCTAATAATCTACCCATCTGAGACAAGTACTTTGCCTTTCCCTATGTGCAAGAAGTGGGTCCCCAAAAATGCAACTTCCTAACTGGGACAATTCAGCTGTTTTTCCAAACAACAGGTAACTATGTCTGAATTCACCTGTCTGCCTGCCCTTTCATTAGTCATACTACTCTCATAGATGCTAACACTGGCATAGCATTAGTTACACCTCTTATACATGTTAAAGATTGCAGACATATTGATACATAAAACTCTTTTCTGCAGCCATGGCTATTCTCAAGACCTCAATATTCTGAAGTACTTAGCTAGACAATACATGACCCTATGCAGTACTGTAATATGTCTGTCATGCTCACAACTGTGTCCCAGGTACTCAGATCCATGCAGTTCCGGCCAGCACTAAGTCCAATTACAAAAGCATGCTGGCCCAAGTGCAGGAGCACTAGGACAGTGCTTGCAGAGCAGCAGAGCCAGACTGGCAGGGTCCAAGCCCCAGCATGGCTTGCAGTAAAACACACCTTATTTCTTGGGTACTTTATAAGAAGTTACTCTGCAAGAGACCCATCACTGGATAAAAGCTTTGAACAGGGATGGGTATACAAATTAGGTCCTAGGATTCCCTTTGGCTGGTTTGGAGAAAGGACAAGCAAGTACTTCATAAATAGTAGCAGCTTCATTTAAGCAGTGTCATTCAAGATGACAGAGGCAGCACTATCTGTCCCTGGTAACCTCAGCCAGCAAACCTCCCTGCATTAACAGAACTCTTTCTTTGGGAAGCACACATGCAATGCACTGATCCCTAGTGCTGTCTTCCCACACCAGTTGCTAAATTTTACTACCTTGTAAAAGGTATATGGTCCTTTGTGCTGTGAGCAGACTCTGCGACAGTGGCAAGCTGAAGTGTGCATGCTGATGTGTCTGGATCTAGTCCTGGGGAAGGTCCCTGGAGCATTTCTGTGCTGCAGGTAACTGACAACGAAGGAAAAACTCACAGAACAAAGTCCTAGGAGGTTTGCTCATCTTTATAAGCACAGCATAGTCCAAGTAGCAGATGAGGTAACGGTTGACATTTATGGTTGGTGCAGAAAAGTGAGCTTTGGCAAACTACTGAATTTGTCAGGTAATGGAAAAAATGGCATTTGAATCCAGATGTGCACTCTGGAAGAGCAGGGGTGTATTCCTAGGCAAACCTTAGGAATTTCATCCACTGACCTCCTTATTTTAAAACTGGGCCAGAACAACTGCTTTTCTGGGCAGGGCCACAGGGTCCCTCCTGAAGAAAACATGCCAACCACAAAAAGAATGGTGCTGAGCTTCTTCCAGAATAACCCAGGGCAGACAGCCATTCATCCTCCATAAGAACACCTGCCTTCCAAGCCAATAAACTTTAAGGAGTTACCTGACAAAGCTGAAAAGGCAGTGCCATGTCACTGAAGGCAAATTGCAGACCTGAGACTTGCTTCCATTCTCCTTGTTCATGTCCCACCAACAGTGTGGACATCTTTGGGTACTCTGTGTATGCTACCCAGGAGCTGTCCTCATGGACATGTTGGAAACACCAAGGCTAAAGGGATAGGTCTTGGCTGTTGCAGCATGTAACACTGTTTTGTTCATCTGCTATACGACTTTACTATACTAACAGAATTAAAATGCATTTAACTGAGATTTCATCTTTAAGATCAGGACATAATTAAGCCCACGTTCCTGCACTGTGTTTTTATAAACACCTTCTGAGTAGAAATGTATCACACTTTCTCACTGTCCTAAACACTTTATTCAGACTGCCCATTCAAATAATTCACACCTACAAATAGCTCTCCTTCAGTGTAATTTGTATGTTTAAGTATCTCCTAACTGTAGCACACCTGCTTTTAGAGTTTAAAAACACTATACAGACAAACACATTTACCAATATAAGTTATACCAAGTATTAGTCAATGCAGTGAAACCTGACTTTCAGGCGTGAGCTTTCTAAAATGCGTCATCTTCTAAAAGGAGTCATGAGTTGGACAGCCTGAACTGCCAGGGTTTTGGCTCTGTCTCCCAGCATAACCAGCTCAACACATAGGTTATTTAGTCTGTCCAGTCTCATCCATAATCACAGATGATACAAGATCTTATCTGATAACAGAATGCAAAATACATTAGGCTGACAGACAGAAAACTAAATAGTCTCCAGAGTATTTGCTTTTAAATGAACATGCCATTTTGTATAACAAATGCAACTCAGTAGGGTTATTTTTGTTCACCTTCTTAATTTTTTTAAGAAAGTAGGAAAAGCAAGTCCTCCTGAAGTTTAAATTACTAGCTGCTATAAGGCTAGGAAGGTCTTTATTCATAGATAGAGCAAGTCTGAAAGCAATAAAAACCAATTTGCCATCTTTGGATTATGTCACTATGTCCTAAAAAGAAAGGACAAACTCTCCCTTGACCTAAATAAAGATGTTCGAGGCCTTTCCCCACTGCTTTAAAAATCAAAATGAAAAGCTGTCGCATTAGCACTGATCATCCAGGCTGTGCTTTAGATGGATTTGGCCTGTCTGTGGGGCCTTCACTGCATGGAAAGGGGAACTCCTGGGAGTCACTGCTGTTCCTGTGGCTGGCACTGCTGAACATGAGTGCTGTGAGTGCTACAGGAAGGAGTATGGCTTGCAAGGATGAGGCAATGGTGGTTGCACAAAAGTGTCCCTTGCTTCCTTCCAGCCCAAAAGTCTGTGTGCATCCACCGGTAATTCAACCTGATTTGGAGAATGCACGTATTTCAAAATGGGTTTAATTCAGGTTGTTCTTTTTCAAACAGTTCTTTTCTCTCTCTTTTCCCTCTTATCTTGCTACCTGACCAACTGGGACTATTTTGATGCAAGAGAATAGGCTGGATGACCCACTTTATGAGCAGGCAAAGTGAGGACTAAAACCATTTTATCCCAGGCTACCAGCAAACCAGCAGTAGAGACAAGGGCAGTCACAAGGTCGCAGGTCACTGTCTTACACATTCTCCTCTGAATTGCCCAGTTTAACTGGCAGGTTTGAAGAAAAGCACGACTGCAGAAGCCTGCAGAGTTTGGTGGCAGAAACAGAAGAAAAGGAAAAGGGTTTGAATAGAAAAGAATTTTCTTTTGTCAAGAAATTCCAAATAGGGCAGGCACAGAGGCAGTTCCTGTTTCAAGCAAAAAGAATTAGGAACAAAACTGAATCTTCCCACAGGGTGCAAGAAGAATAAAAAAGGAAGCTGCTAGTAGAAGACCAAGAAAGAAAGCAAAATGCTGCCACAGGGGACAAGGGCCATGGGTTGCTTCAGGGCGGGTCTCTGTAGAGCACCTCACTGCCTTCTCTGGTGGGGTGTATTCCACCTGCAGGTGATGGGCTGTGCCCCAGCTGAACCACCAGTTCACACCAGCCACATGTGTGAACCGCCCAGCTCCAGCCTGCCCCTGGCGCTGCCCTGGTGCTCACAGCGCCGCCAGCTGCCAAGGGACAGACAAGCAAATGGGATGCCTCCAGCACCACAGGATTTCTGCCTTCAGAAACCCTCCTGCAGCAAATGGATTACAAAACGTCAACTTTACTGATGTGCACATATATATGTATATACACATATATATACACGTACACACACACACAAACACAGACATGCACATAGGTATAATATACAATAATATAAATATTCATGTGATTCACATATATGAAATCTAGGATATATTACAATATATTTTATTAAAAACATTTTATATCTATTAAAAATAAATGCCTCTCTTGATATCATACAACAAATTAACTACTAATATTCAAGTCTTCATACAATAACTTGTAACTTGTTCACAGCAGTAGCAATTTGTGAAACTGCCCCAAGTGCTGTCGTCTGGGGGTGGTGGATGCAAGGAGGGGCATTCTTCTGCAAGGAGCAGGTCTGCCCCTGGGGTGAGACACAGCAAGGTTCCCATGAGTCTCAGAGACCTCACCTCTCCCTCAGACATGAAATATGAAGGTCAAGGTCTCTGGAGGAAGCAGTGTCACGGATTCGGGGAGTTTCAGAAGCAGGTTCTTCCATGAGCAGGGTAAGAGTAGATGGGCTTGGAAAACCTGCTTCCTTCCCACAATAAAATAACCTTGTGAGATTAGAATTTAAGCAATTTAAGAGACATGGTGTAGTCTTACTCATGCAGCTAATTAAAGATTACCTCACTTAAAGGAAAAAAGTGTAACATTTAGAGCAATAAAAATGATGAGTGATTAGTTTCCACATTGTGCCAAACAACCCACAGAGCAAGAAAAGTTTTTTTCTTTACTTCTCTGGGGAATGAAGACTGCAGGCAGCCAGAAGCCTCCTGCCCAGGGGGCTGATGCTGGCCAGGAGCAATTAAATCCTAGATTGTAATTGGGCTTCGGTGAGACACCTCTCTAATCAGTCATCAGCTGTACTGCTGCTGTCAAAGTAGCTTGATGTTCCTCACTTTGCTTTTTTGTTTATTTATGGAGGGCTTGTATGTGTTTATTTTCATTTAAAGTGGACATAATTGCCAGTGCTACACACAGCTGTTTTGGCTGCTGTCCCTTTCCCAGGGCTGTTCGGTGCTCCTGGCTAGAGAGTGGCAGGAAGGCCCAGCCGAAGCAGTGGCTCCCTGAAGCAGTCAGCATGACCAGCAGGATGCACATAGCAGTGCCTTTCTTTTCCTGTTTCCATTTCCTGTCGTGTGTGCCCCTCTGCACTGGGGCAGAGGAGGAGGCTGCTTGCCATCCCTGACCAGCAGCTCTGCCAAGGAGGCCTGGAAGGTCTTCAATCCCAGCAACGTGGAACTGGACCACATCCTTTTCCTCCTTCCTCTTGTCTCAGGATGTTTTTGGTCCCTGCTGTGACTGCAGCTGTGCCAGAGAGGAAGCGCTGGAGAGCCGAAACACTCCCTAACCCAGGTTAGCTAAACTATTCTGAGCAGCAACATGGACTGGAAAAGGTGAACCAAGGTCTCCAGAACATATAATGAATTTTTTTTTTTTTAAATGTGTATCTCTGCATATTACAGAATCCAGATGTATTCACAGGCCACAGGACAGCTGAGGCTGGAAGATACTTGCAGATGCCAATTCCATCCAACACCCCTGCTCAAGTGGTGTCAGCTACAGCAGGCTGCCCAGGACCCTGCCCACTTGGTTTTCATCTTCATGGATGGAGACAGCACAGCCTGTCTCGGCAACCTCTTCCAGCATTAGATCACCTCCACAGTAGAAAATGTTTTTTCTTATATTTGAACAGAATTTCCTGTATTTCAGTGTGTGCCCGTTTGTACTTTTTCTGTCATTGCATACCATTGAGAAGAGTCTGGCTTCCTACCATCAGGTATTTGTAAATTTTTATGTGGTTTTTTTGAAATCCTTTGTATTCAACATTAAAAAAAGCAGGCTTCTGTAACTGAAAAAAGAATTGAGCCAAATAACATATAAGGAAAGAGAGGCAAACTTCCAAGAAAGCAAAAGTGGAATGCAAAGCTGTATCCTAAAATACATAGTTAGCCTGCCTGCCTGCATATAACAGCATCAATAAGATTTGTTGTTAGATGGTGATAAACTTCCTCAGACCATATATTTACATGTCTCCCAAAGAGCGTGTTTCAGTCAGTGCGAAAACGATTTTCTGTGTGCTACCACCACTGTAATCCCCCACTACATTCCAAAAGCTTTCACTGTTGCAAAGCACATCTGAAACTTCAAAGTGAGAGCTAGAGGCTCTCACTTTCTAGAGATGGGGTAGGGGGAAGCTGCCTCACTGAGGCTGCAGAGACCACTGCTCTTGGCACTTCCAAAGCAGCATCAGTTCAAAACACCCACCTGGCTGGTCACTGAATTCCTGCTGGACAAAGCCTGATGTCACAAAGCAGCAGCAAACAGCTTCTTGCAGTGGAAAATATTGGACAGCTTTAAGTGCACATACACATTTACCTACATCCTACCATGTCCATTAATGCAGGTAATGTTACTGCAATTAAAAACCAAGCATTTTCCAAGAAACCGCAGTTAACCCAACTGTTCAGAATAGCTTATCAGAATAACATCTCAGATGCCACTCTGTGTTAAGTGCTGGTGAATAACAATGTTTTTAAGGGTAAGTACTTTGTGAAACATTCTAATTTGAAGAGCTTTGTGCATTAAGAAAATTTCTTTCTGAAGGGTTCAATTTAATTTCTTAGTTTTCATTTAATTCAATATGCAATAATAGTATGTACAAGCCAAAGTCAGATGGGTTTATTGTTCTCTACTTAGGGTAAAGGATTACAGTAAAATAGTCACAAAATATCAGTGAAGGCCATTTGGAATTTTCTGGACCTTTTCTGAATCCACCTTCATGCCTGCATCCACCACATTGCCACTTGGTGAACTTTTGGTGTACTTACCATCAGTTAAAGGACATTTCTATAGGATACAGGGCACCAAGTGAGACCAAGCATTCTGGGTAGTGCACACTGCTGGGTAGTACCATGCTCAGAGCCTCAGACTTCTTCCCTCTGTGTTGCTTTATGCCTTATTAAAGCCTAACCTGTCTGTCAGTTGAAAAACCTCTCAGAAATTTTGGCTAAAACCTCATACACTTGTCCATATATACTTTGGATGATGGAGAGAAATAATATAATCTATAAAACAAAACAAAGCTCCAGGGGAGACTGAGGTTATGATGACTCTGATTTTCATAGTCATCCATTACTTGTTTTTCATTTGGGGAAAAAAGACTTTATGGACAATTCCTTATTTACTGGGCAAATATAAAAGAAAAATATTTGCAGATGAGCCTAATCACAGAGGCTTCAGGTTGCTGCTTTATACAGAGATAAAACTGCTTCAGCTGGCAGGCTACTGAGTAGGAGGGCAAATATCCATCATGTGCAGGAGGCTTACCAGCACCATAGACAGTAAATGTTAGTCAAGCAGGTATTTTTGGTAAAGTATAAAATAATTCTTCTGCCTAAAGTTGTGTATTTTGTCAAAGAGTTTACAAGGAAAAGATGGCAACAAAGATTTCTGCTTTTATGTCCCACTTTCGTACAGACTCTATTTTTTTGTTATAGATAAAACAATTCATCTTTCTAGGAATGCAATTTCTTCCCCTTTATGGACATGCAAAATTACTTTATTATAATAAGACATTATTCTGTTTGTATAATTTATTGACATCTCTGAAGTCTTTTAAGAACCACGGATGAAAGGTGCTATACAACTGCCAAGTACATCATAAATTATTAAATGTTTCTTCAAAATCTGCTTGCTCGGTCTTTGTTTCATCTGCTGATGCCAGATTTCAGAATGAGTTATACAAAAGGCCTTTATGAAACTTTCCTGTCCTCAGCATCCTGCCTGAACTGTGCAGGATGAGGCAGAATCAGAATGAAAGAGAATATATGCTGCTTTCTGCAAGGAATAGCACAATTCCTGGATGACCTGACACCCCTCTGTACCTGAGAACATTTGCAGACCACTTTAGTTTCTCAAATTAAATAATAATAATAAAAAAAA
>JAWWEV010000095.1:20263593-20278526 GCA_035583235.1 Hafferia zeledoni
ATAGATACATAGATATATATATAGTAGTTAAGAACAGTTATCCTTCTTGTATCCTTTTTTTAATTAAAGTTCTTTTTAAAAAAAAATTTAATGAGGGGTGATGTGGTTATTGAGGAGGAATCCTCTCCTCTGGTTTTGGTAAACATTTTGGTTTCCCTCAAACTAAGACACATAAGCAGGGAGAGACTCTCCTCTTTTCCTGAAATCTGCTAACACAAAGGGTACCAACCAAAGCCACATAGAGATGGACACTTGCTGATGCATCGCAGTATGGGTTTGGCAGCCTTTTGGTGGAAGGCACTTACTCTCAAATCATCCTTAAATCAAGCTGCATGAATACAGAAACATTTAATCACAATCTTCAAAATAGATGTGACAGTTTATTTTTTTGAAGAGGTAAAGAAAAAAAGGAAAACTGTGCTTAACTCAGCATATTTCATAAAACTATGAAAAATGTCTGTTTCTCCCTTTTTCCTGACCTTTCTCTAAAGCTGGCTGGAGAGCACCCAACCTTGGTAGAACACAGGAAGTCCCACAGTTAAGCTCTTACAAGAGGGTCTAACCTCCCTTTGACACATCTGTGCCTCTTTCCTCCTCTCCTGACATGCTCCTCAGGTAGTCCTGCCACCCTGTAGTCAAAACAAGCATTGTTCAGCTCCTCAGAGGCACAAACTATGTTTTGCACGGCCAAGCACTGTCTCCTGGACTTGGACAGTTCATCAGCTACTCCTTTAGTTAAAGAAGAGGGCACACCCTGTCCCCCAAAGCATTCGCCTCTCCATATACAGGGTTTGTCCTCACTTGCACATAAAATTAGAAACTGTTCCATGTGACCACCATGCACTCAAGCTTCAATATCCATATGGGACAGACATGTACAAGCCAATGCTGGTTTACAGCTGGCCACAGTGGTCAGCAGACACTCAGCAGCATAAGCTTACCATCCCACAGCATATTTCTCTGGACTATAGCATAAACATGCACAAGGCTCAAAGAGATGGAAAGCTCACTTCTTGCTCCTTCACTGGACAAAATTTGAAGAACAGCACAGAAAGTGCTGGAGGGGAGAAGCCAGAGGCAGCAGAAAGATCAGCCTCATGCACGTGGTAACAGTGCTGGCTGTATTTCTCACATATCTGTAAATATTGCTCTAAACAGAAAGTCAGTTTATTTCCGCAAAATTAGGCTGTTTTGATGTTATTACTCAGCATGTGGTAGGTGAACTGAGAGTACAGATCCTCCTGTGAAGTGTTTGTAACATTCTCTTGAACAGTAACACATGTTATTAGAAGGGTGGAAGTGAAAATGTGGAAAACAATGGCATGAAATTTGACATCTAAGCATCACAGAAATATTAAGACATGCTAAAAATTATAGTGCTAATATTAATTTAAATTTACTGAAACTTCCAGTATTTCATTATGTGATTTTGTGCTGAAAAGAAGATTTGATTGGCAAAAAAATTACTTAGAGATGTATTTAGACCCTGTAAACAGAGTGAAGCAAATTGAGACCTATCCAGAGGGTAACACATTTACATGAGAAGACACTTTCTCTACCATGCATCCATGCATACCAAAGTGAACATCATCAGCTAGCAAAATCCTTTTAACTGCATACATATTACTTGCTGAAAATAAACCCATGCAAATGGACACAATGACATACACCTAAATGTGACATATAACCAGCTTAGTATAAATGTAAGCTTCACCAGAATTCTAATTCGTACATGATGCTATAGAAAATGCTAATTTGAGAAACGTCTGATACGAGATTACAACATTCTTAAAAGGTCTTTGCTTCAACATGCACTAGAGATGCGGAAAGTTCAGAGCAAACTGACAAGGTTTGATTTATTTTTCAGAAATCTCTAGAGCTTTGTCACCTTGTGACAATTAATTCCAAATGCAAAAAGAGATTAATATGGTGTGTGAGGAAAGAACTGGATGCCATCTCTGACTACCTTGTGACAAAAAAAAAAGTGACTTTCATACATTATTTGAGGCATTCCATTTTTGTCTCTCTGTTGTGACAGGGTAGCACAGAAAAAGTACCTTGGGGTGGTGGGCTGGCTTGTTTATACCACCAGCAAACTGAAAAAGAAATTAGATATATTTTTGCCTTCTCATAATCAACAGTGACAGCTTCAGGAAAATAGGAGCAACTCCTCCAAAAGCTCTGTGCACTGTTACTCCATCATGCCAATAGGCTCATAGACACACATAGTTTCAGAGGTCACTCATGCTGTATGAAACACTCTTGTATCCTTCAAGATGTAAGAAAAATTACATAGACACACTGGACTTTTCACTGTCATTATTCAATACTGATATTAGCCTTTCCAGAAACCTCAGAATGCCAGCAATGTACACTGGGAGTTCAGGTGAGGCAGAAATATCTAAATAAAGGAATCGGCCCAAAGAAGTTGCATATACTTTCTTTATGGCCTGCATCCTTGGCAGGTGGAGGACATTTTGGATATGCACAATAAGGCAGTCAGTGAGTTACCTTGCTTGACTGGCACCCAGACAGCAAATCACTGCAGACCTCAACAGTATGACAGAGGTCATTAAGAAATGGAAGTCATAGAAAGAAAACTTTTTTCCAGCCTGTCAACCATAAGCAAGCACTTTCTTCAGAGCAGGCAGGTAGGTCAGCTGTTTCTGCTCTCATTTTGCATCAGGGAAACAGACTGCAAGGACAGAAGACAATTTCCGGGTTGCTGTCTTAGGACAAAAGCTGCACAACGAGGAATTTCAGGGCATTGTTCCACCTCTCTTGAATCTCCTGTGCTCTAATGTTACAAACTGTGCTTCGTGTACTGTGCCACTGCCATGGGAAGGATTGCTATTAATCTCCATCCTCACATGTAAAAATCCATATTATTTTGTGTGTTGGGTGTCTCCAGGGAGGGAAGGGGCACCAGGTGCAGATGGTAATGGGGGTAGCAGCTTTCTGAAAATCAAAGGTGACAGTTTTGTATGATTAAAATGCTTATAGAGATTTCTAGCCTGCACATCTCCCACAAGTGCAAATCATTCCCATTGCTGAACTGGAGTCTTGTGGGCAAAGTGAACCAAGAGATCTGCAGATGACAGCACCTCGCCCCTGCCTGTAAGGGGCAAACAAAGCAAGCCTGTGGCCCAAGTCAATTCTGTGCAACAAAAGGATTTGAGGAAATTCTTTCACTTTGGGCAATTGGACAGAATTAGCTCAAAATGTCTTGGATTTATTCTCATGGAAGAGATTCCCAGTAGGCCCCACCACTCACCAGTGCTGAGCAGTGCAGGCAGAGGGAGTTCTGCAAAGGGTGCATGCACAGGGATCTCTCCATACACAGCCCTCCCCCTCTCAGCCCATTTCTGTACATAGCTTGCTAAGGACTGTGCATATTTGGGATAAACTCTGCTGCAGGTTGAGCAGTGCAAGGGACTAGAACATTTCTTTCCCATTCAAGGGCACTAACAAATTCCGATGGCCTCTTGGTCACCAAATGTGCCTGAAGCAGCCCCTTAGTGCCAAACACCTCAAAAGGCTGCTCCAAAACTACTATTGACAACCTTCTCCCTGCACTTCTTTGGAAGTCCTCTGTTTCTCCAGGCAAACTCCATCCAGCCTTGGGCACGCTCCCCCTCTGCCCCTGCCTCCTACACGGTCACCACCACCTCCCCCTAGCTTAGGCAGCTGAGGGTCCACCTTCCTCCACCCCATGAGCCTTGTCCCTGTGCCCTGGGCACTGCATCACCTTCCACGCTGCCCTCTGCCTCTTCAGCTGGGAAGTCCTTGACACGGAGCCTCACCCCACCCCGCCTCAGTCACTGGATTCACCGACAGCTAATGACCCTATGTTTGTATCCAAAACCCGACTATGGAAACAGAATCCCGACTAGGTGTCCCCGAGCAGCAGAAACTGTCCATTTTCACTATGCTGCCTGCCTGTTTACATACCCTCCCTCATCACAAAATATGGAACTGTGACTGCACCACCGATGTCTGTCAAGATTATGTGATTACACTAACCACCTATTAAATGTATTTCTTCACATAACAGCTAAGCAGACACTTCACACCCCAGCAAGCATTCAGCAGTGAAGAGGATGTTAACATCAACAGAGATTAAACACAGCGTGCCACGGAAAAACATCTTATATTTTGTGCAACTCAACCAATTTTAATAGAAATTATCTCTACTCCATAAGATACAGAGAATTGCAAAATTTTTAGCAGAGACAAGAGAAGACAGACACAAAAAGAGTGAGAAACAAACACCAGTGCATACTAAACTGAGCAGGAGAGCTGAGACAGAGTACAGATGTGTTTTCAAGGGCGCTGAGTGAGCTCCAGCACCAGTCTTTGCCTTTTCCCACAATGAGCTGCTATCTTCAGGGAAGAACATAACACAACAAAGCAGGCATAAATGTGCAGCTCCTATTCAGTGCCAAAGCTGGTTATCAGCAACGAGGCCCCATGTCCCACGGAGTACTTGTAAATTTACTGTCGGCTTTTTGTGATGTACAGATAGGTTCATTGTGTGGTTATCTCTGCGGTAAAGACTGCCAGGGGCTGGCTGGGGTTTATGGTATTGACTAAGGCCATGAAAATAAAATAAAGGGCCTGGGAGTGAAAATGTTAACCCTTTATGAACCAGAGGACCCACTTTGTGTTTCTGAATAAGTTCTAAAGCAGAAGAAAAATGACATGATCCATTAACAGGGATTAAACTATGTGATGCATTTCAAGGCCTGAGCTTGGGACCTGTCTGTATCGAATAGTGACATGTATTAACACACGCCACTGGTGCGGGTTGTGCTCTGAGCAGGATTGGTGCTGTAACTACAAAAACCTGCTGCAGATACAGCTTCCCCACTGTCCAGGCATGACAGTTCCTGTGACTGTAAGTGCCAGAGGTAATGAAAGACAGTGGTATTAAATGCTACAAAATCCCCAGAAAGACCCTGAGGTTCAGAAGAGACCTATCACCTTCTCAGTTCCTGCCCTCATTTGGAAGCACTGAGGGAGCCAGCAATGGAGTGAAGCTCTGAACTCCCAAGAACATGCAAGGACTGTGCAGTTCCTAAGCCCCTGAACCAACCTCCCTTCTCCAGGGCCAGCTGTTCCTCCTAGTACCTCCACCTCACAGCACTGGGAGATGCTAAAACACCAGAGGAATGCATGGAATGGATGGCATGCAGACAGGGACACCTCAGCATTATCTGCAAAATGAAAAATGGAGTTTACTTAGCCTCAGAAGGAGTGTTTGAATACGATTCGGCAGGAGAGAGGAGAAAACTTTAAAATATGTTCTTCCAACAATCAGATCCCAGACTACTGACAACTCCTGGAAAATTAAAACACCTACAGAGTTTTTTTCTTCACAGAGTATTAATTTCAATTAAACATATAGAACACATCCTAATAAAAGATATATGTTGAAATACAATGAAGAACATCACATGGTGTGGGCATCTGCAAATGGTATGATCTCACCAGCCTTCCCTGGAGGATATGTCCCAAAGTTCAGGGAGGTTTTAAAAACAGACTCTTTGTAGAAACATTCCTTTCTCTTCATATTCTTTCCTAGAGAAAGAAGTACAGTTTAAAAAAAGAAAGCTTGAAGAAGTCTACCTCAGTTATTAAGGAAGTTGTCTTTAATGTCTAGATTTGCATTTCATTTCAGCATTTTCACAGTATTACCTGCAAAAGTACTTTGATAATGCTAGTTTGTGTTACAGAAATGACAGCGCTCTGAAAATGCAACCCTGAGAAGCATCTGAGCACTGGAAAAAAAAAAAAAAAGATATTACAATAAAGGAGGAGAAAAAGTGATTTTCCTGTTGATCTGAAGTTAATGATCTGCCACAGGGGGTTACAACTTTGCAGGTGCCTGCAGTCATACATGCATCTCTACCTTTGTACGAACCTGGATACTTAATCAGTTAGGAAAACATTATCTGCCAGCCACAGGAGATGAATATAAAATTTCTACAGAGTGGTCCATATATAAAATCTAGCTACTAAACAAAATTAAAATGCCCAGTGTAAGAAACTGAAAAACTAGGTGAATTGTGAGAATGACACCTGTGGAACTTCAAAGCGTTGTACAGGGAATACGGGGTGAGGGGTGTGCTTTAGTTTACTTCTTAGTGAAGCATGTGGGAGAAGGATTGTTTGGGAAATGGGGCAGGGGCATCCACAGCTCAGTAACAGGCTTCGGGGGGACCTACAGCAACTCTGACTCATGCTGAGCCCTCCAGTCCTTGAACAGGGAATAAACACTTCCAGTTCTCACTAGGAAAATCTGGTGCAGCAGAGTCTTTGGGGATTGTCTCCGTGAAAGAAAAAACTATCAGTCCTGAAAATCCAGTGGAAAGTTTACAAATCATTTACAAGCTATTCTGCTCTGAGCAAGGCAAACACTGTGCATAAAGGCTGATTTGCTAGCACAATCCTTATCAGTGCTGCAGAAAGTGATAGACACAAGCAAGTGGAGTCTAACCACTCCTGACTGAGGCAAGCAAGCCATTTTCCTCTTCTTCCTTCAAATTTTCCAAGAAGGGACATTTACCAGCTGGCCCCAGCTCCCTGCGAGGCAGCCTGCAGGGAAGAGGAGCAGCCACAGCGTCCCTGAAAGTGCCACAGTCAGTGCAGATACCTTGGGATTACTCACCAGCCTATTCGCAGTTTGATCCCGCATAAGAGAAGCAAATATCAAAATATTTTGTTGCTAAACAGAAGACTGAAGGCTGTTATGCAAATCATTCTTATCCTAATGCACAGGCAAATGATTGAATTAGAGCAATAGGATTAGACACTAAATTGTCAATATAACAGCTCAATTTAGAATATAGTAAAAAATAAAAGAAAAAAGCTGACAGTGGAGTTTCTGGTCTACCAGTCAAATATTTCAAGGGATGACGTCTTCTCTTTCTACAGAAAATTCCCCTAGAGGAGGGTAATGAACTAATTAAGGCAATTAAGGGCGAAGGCATCAGGGGCTTCCCTACAAATCACAGCAAAAAACTTATCAAGGCACTGAGCCTTCTGCTTCCCTGAGCCCATGTTGCCTGCAGCATGTGGCAGGCCACACTCATGCCTTCTCTCCCTGCTGGGTCCCATTTTCCCCCAGCTGGGTGGATGGAGCTGTCATCTCTTGTCTTGCAAGGAGATGCTGAGCCCCGGCCACCAGAGGAGAGACACTGTGGGCCTTACACCCCCCCACCACCCAGGAGGCAGCTATGGCACTTATGCCACAGCCACAGTCTGCATGTCTAGAGGAGCCCCTCTCACTCTTCTAGCCCTTCAGAGGAAACAGTGATAATTTTCTGTGGTGTTGCAAGTCCAGCACCATAAAATCTGTGCTTCTCCCCAACTCAGCATACAGTCCATTTCCTGTCTGTTGCATCTGGCTGCAGAGCTAGCCCAGCCTTCTGTTTTATGTTCAGTAAAGAAAGATCAGTGGAAGTGCCTGATTGCTTGAAGTACAGTACAAGTAGCACTAGGCTCTGATATAGCAATTCCTGACTGAAACAGTTTAGCTTTTGATCTCTGGATGCAGAGAATTGCTAGCTATGCAGATATTTGTGGAGGAAAAAACAATCACAAGCAATTTCAGAAGTGAGATGCTTGATGCTTAATCTTGCACCTGTCCTTAGAACTGAAATGGACTTTTCGTAGTCTGGATCAGACAATAAGGAGTTGCATCCAATATAGTCTCATTAGCAAGCATTCTTCATGTTTTGAAAATAAAGCAATAAATCACATACAGAATAATTGGGAAAAACAGCTATCTTCATTGTTCATTTGGGTCTTTTTTTTTTTCTTCGTATGGGCAATCCTAGGGCAGCAGAGAGCCAAGTCTCACTTCTCCAGCAAAAAAAAAAAAGCAATGTTATTTTCAGAGGGGGAAGAGAATAGGATCAGACAGGGCACTGTGGAGTACACCTAACCAGGTTCAAGTTCCAGCATATAAAACAAGTGGTAGCAAAAAAACTCTCAGACTAGGAACTGCTTGGGTATACCTGAACCATAACTGCCCAGTTACAGACGTAAGCTGTGACAGACATGCTGCTACCCACCACCAATTTGCTTCTGTTCTCCTGGGTGTAGTAGCAACTCATCTCAAACCCTCGAAAGCCTGCTAATTTGAGATTGGCTTTAAGAAATGATATTCCAAAGTCCTATTTAATCCAAAAACCAGAGACAACCAAGACTGGCAGCAAGGGCTTCAGGAGGTACATGAAACACTGCCTCTCCCTTGCTCCTGTGCTGCTGCCAGTTTAGGGCCCGGCTGTGCTGCAAGGTGTAGAGATGCTACCCAGTTTGACTTGTGCCCCACACTCTTCTTCCTTCAGATTACTCACCCCTCTCTGCACTTGCTGGTACTCAATATCCCCAAAATGCAGAAGCAAAAGTACAACTCTGCACCACATGAAAAAGCACTTCCCTGTGTCCGCTCCAAATCTGACAATCAGCTTGCTCACTGAGCAGCACTTGGATGCTTCTAGCAAACTCTCCACAATGACTCAAGCTGTCTTTCATTTTTTCCTGAGATAAGAGATCATGATTTTGTATATGTAGTCACTTTTCCCCTGACAGCCCCAACACAAAATTTCATTTTAGTGCAATGAACTATTTCAGTGTCTTTTCAGTCAACACTAATTTTGGTTATCTTGAATAACATTTCATTGATTGTAAACATTGTCACTATTTGCACCACCTTCTCCAGGCCACTTAGGAAGATGCTGAACACCAGGTCCAGGTCAAGTGTCTGTAGGACCTCCTCCTGATGTATGAGTTTCTTCCAACCGTCCCTTTTCTGGGGTTTATCCCACAGGTAACCTCTCTGGTAAAGCCAGAGGGAAACCTCTCCTGTTCCATAATAAATGTCACTTATCATGAGCATTTCTTGCTTCCCTAAGGCTGTGTTGAAAGCTATATAGTCTGACCAAGCACAATATGTATGCTCATGAAATCCATCTGAGAGTTCTTGTGGCTGTCAGGCCTGACCTTCCTCTCTGCATCCATGTTTCTTCTCAAATCTCCAGTCAAATCTATAACCACTATGAATGAAAGCCTTGACTGACAACTAGTTCCCAGGATCACTCCTAAAGCCTGGTATCATGTTCCCACTTCCATCCCTCTAAATCCAGAGCTGATAGTAGTGCCAGATTACACACAATCAGTATTTCAGAAAATTCTTATTTGTAGTGTGTTTTTTTCAGGACTCCTGGGTAAACACCATCTGGCGCGGAGAATTTGTTAATGTTTAGTTTATCAATTTGTCCTAACATGCCTTTTCCCAACACCTCCATTTGAGGTGGTTCCTCAGACTTCCTCCCCATTCACAATGTCTCTATTGCAGTGAATGCCAATGTTGTAAAGAATTTCCATTTTCAGCTTTTTGACAATGCCATTGCTGTCTGCCAGTGGATCTTTTCACACGGAGTTCATTCACTGGCCCCGGTAGCCCCTCATCTCTATGAACAGTGGACAGGTATTGCACAGGTAAACTGATCACATTAATATTTATATATCAGATAAACTTTAAATGCATCTATATTTCATATACATGCTGCTAAGTTTACTATGAATATTTCAGATAGAAAACACCAAATGTGGTCTTGGTACACATCCAAACACAAATGTGAATTCTGTTGAGTATTTCCCAAACAGGAGCAATTTTTGTCTTAGGGATCTACCAAAACTAACTGCTACACAAGTATATTGTGTAGCCTCCAGTCTTTTGTTATTGACAGAGATGAATGTAGCCTGAAACCAGCACCTTTCTCGGTGTTGTTCCATTGAATCCCTGAAAATACTCGACTGGAGAGAAAGAAACCAAATACAGGGTGACCCTTGCCTAGCCAGACATAGTGCTTTTGAAGCCCTGTTTATGTGAAGAGTTGTTAAGAAGATTTATGTGAAATTGCTCATGAAAATTCATAACAAATGTTTCAGTAGTGAAAGGTAAAATATTTATTAAAAACAGTGGATTGAAGAGGAAAGCCCTGTGATCAGTCTGACATACATAAAATAAGCAATAAAGGTGACTGTTTAACATTTACTTACAATCCCAACTTAAGCTCTTAGAAGAAGTGGAGATAAGGGGTAGCAGCTTCTGCAGTGCTGAAAGAGATCACCTTCAGTGCAAATGAAAGGGAGATGAGGAGAATGATTTATAACTGAAATGATTAATCTTTCACTTCATGTGGGAACAGACTTGGGCATTTGATTAAATATTCAAGGTAGGAGAACAGCATCTAATAACGCAAAATCTTGTTTTGCAACTGCTTCCAAGCTCTCACTCTTTCTTCCATGAAAGTGGTTTGAATTTCAGATTGACATTTTAGGAATAAATTTAAGTGCAGATGTATGGAAAGGACAAAAAGAATTTTATTTAGTAACTAGAGTAGTTTTTTTCATTTCCCCCTTCTCTTCACTTGATCTAGGGGCTAAGGAAAGCAATCATAACAATGAGGAACATGCTCCTGGTCCCAGAGCAAAAGACAGCAGCAGGCAAATTAATTGGGAAGCTGTTCAGAGCTGAAATCTATCACTGTGTATTCACCAGCACTGGGCATGGCAACACATAAAGAACATTATTCACACAGACATGGTAAGGATAATAAACCAGCAACACATGCCTGGGAACGAAAAGCAACCCTTTAAAGTTCATCTGTCAAACTTCTTCTGTATTCGAGGTGAAGAGATGGGGGCAGGAACCCAGGGGAACCTGAAATAGCTAGGTTCATGTGGGAAGGTAATACCATCACAGAGTTCTGAACAGTGGAAACAGATATTTAAAATTTGTTTTCATTAAATAACGTTTTTAGATGCTTGTCTATTGCTCTTCTCCTTTCTGTTTTCTGGATATCATTTTAATGAATATGTATATTCCCGAATATTGTATTTATATATGTTCACTCCTTCTTCATCATAATTCTGCCTTGTTACTAAGTGACAAGACTGTGCTGTTGCTATGTTTGCTTCCTCAATAATTGTGCTCATTGGATGCTGCCATTCTTCTCCCTGTACAAACAGGCTTCAGCCAACAATGGGGAGAAACAGCTGGCTTTGTTTCAAGGTCCCAGATTTCACTGCTGCTGGTAATGGCATGAGCTATGCTGACTTCACAGATGTGCAGTCCTCTGAGACTTTCTGACTATTGCTACACCACAAGCTGCAGCCTCCTGGACCTCCACTCTGCCAAAGGCAACCAAACCAAACCAGAAGCTGCATGGTCTGCTACCCAGCCAGGAGACTTTGCTCACAAGTACATCCATCTGCAGCCACTCAGCTGTATCATGAGACCCTGTTTGAATCCAGGCATCCTACCAGAGCCCACCTGAGGTCTCACACAGACAATGGAGATGAGGGAAGAGATTACTGATTCAAAACCAACTCGATTACAGATACCTATTGTGCTAGAAAAGCAAGTGCATATTCATAGGCATTTGCCCCAGGTGCAGTTGCAGCAGGAGCTGTAGTTACAGCTGGGCAGCACTCAGCTGGTGCCACCTCATAGCCCACCTCAAGCCCAGGGAAAGGCAACGTTATTGATCTGCACCCGAGGGGCATGCCCACCCCCTTGGTAATCCAGGAATGTTAGGCTTGCAGAGCACAGTCAAGGCAAAGGTGGAGGGTACCAGTTCAGCTGCAACTCCAGGCTGGGGTGCTGTGAACCGGCTTCACCAGGCTCACTGTCTCCTCTGGCCCATGTCCTTTGCAGGGTGGTGACAGAACAAAGTGAGCCCCTGGGCCTGGATAAGAATCAGGGCTGCAGAGGGGTGCTCCTGATGCACCCACTGTGCACCAGCCATCATGGCAGAGGAGAAGAGGGGAGATGCTCTGCGTGATACAGCCTTGTCTGAGACCCAGACAGACCTCTGGGGCTGCAGGGCTCTCTGGAAAGGAAGGGAAACTTCAGAGAATGTGAATTTTAAGGTCAGAGAGACCATCCTTCTAATCTACTGTGATCTTCCAAATACAGTGGTAATATTGCTTCACCCACCAATTCCTGCTCCAAATCTACTTGGATGTTTTCAAATTATGTTGACCTTGATGCTACACTGCAATCTGGCTACAACAAGCAAAATACAGCTCTACATTTACAAAAGCTAACACTGTAGTATCAATCAGTTTATTTTTTATTAATAAATTCACACTTCCTTCTCACACATCTCAAATTCTAATTAACAACAACCAATGGTTTAATTTAAAATATAAGAAGTATCTGTGTTATGCAATCAAAACTAGGAAAAAAAACCCCAATAAATAGGCCCATTTATTTGTGCTTCGGCTGTGATTCAAAAAGCAGATGATCTGGTTTTTTACAATTGCTTTAAGTGCATAGCTTTGTCAGCCAGACTCCTGATCTGAGCCAATTTTTCCAGTTGATTCGCAGACCCTTTAAAATGGGTGTTCCTAATCCTGTTGTAAACACAGAGATGACAGATACGATCCTGCCAGATATCTCTCAAGAAACAACGTCCACTGCAGCTGTGAGAGGAGTGCTGGGGCAAGGCTTGTCTCCCTCATCCCACCAGGTTTTCACACACAGTAAACTTTTGTATTCGGGCCTAATAGTCTGTTCACTAAAAGACTAGATCTCATTTTCCCGAGCTCTCTTGCATTCCTGTTATTTTTCTATCTCTGATAAAAGCTGGTTTGCTGCTAGTTCCTCTTCCCTCCCCTATCCCACCAAGAATCACTGCACTGGAGCTTTCTGGCCCTAATTACTCTAGTTTAGTGTGGTTAGCAATTAATTTAAGTAGGAAAAACAGGGAGCCAAAATTCACTGAGGCAGACATAGAGATTTCCAGTGTGGAAACAACGAACTCATCTTGTTCCCCTTGAAGTCTGATTCCTGGCATGTTTAATTTAAAACAAATACATCTCCTGCTGAGTGGATAGACGGCTTGAAATCTGGACTGAAGTGATGTCAAGCTGCTCAATGGTAATAAGTGGCACATTTCCCTCAGCTTCCTTTCAAAAAGTATTTATTTTTGGTCTGAGAACTGTGAAGTTAATTTGGCTGCTAGTCCAATCAGATCTCACTCACATAAAAGTTTGGTTTTGCTTGAAAAACACATAGAATATAGGTATTTACAAATTAAGCAGCAATGGAGCACAGTCAGTACAGTATTATAAATTGTGCAGCCTTCCACTTTTCTTTCAAGCTGAAGAATGCTTCAGTTTTTGTTAGTTCTCTTCTCAATCAGCCGTGTACTCTATTTCTTCACTAAGATATAATATACTGAGCTCAGCTGGCACTGTTTTTAGGAAGAATACCAATCATTGTCCAGGATAAAGCAACATATTTACAGCATTTTACTTAATAAAGGAGAAAATGTCTAATGAGCTATTTCTCAGCTTCAGTCTTGACAATATATACATGACCCTATTCACCAGGATTTCCCACCAGGCTCATTATCAAGGTATAATAGCATCTGGCAACCCCAGGCACACCTTCAGGCTGAGTGGAGAAACAATTGAGAGTGGAGAAGCTGAGAAGGACTTGTGGGTGCTGGTGGATGAGAAGCGGAACATGACCTGGCAGTGTGCATTCACAGACCAGAAAGCCAGTTGTATCCTGGGCTACATCAAAGGAGTGTGGCCAGCAGGTCAAGGGAGGTCATTCTGCCCCTCTACTCTGCTCCTGCGACACCCTACATGGAGTACTGCACCACACAGTTCTGGTGTTCCCAACATAAGAATCAAATGAAAGTGCTGGAGCAAGTTCAGAAGAGGCCATGAGGTTGATAAGGGCACTGGACCACCTTCCCTATGAAGACAAGCTAAGAAAATTGGCGCTGTTCAGCCTGGAGAAGAGAAAGTTATGTGGAGACCTCACAGCAACCTTTCAGTATCTGAAGGGGCATACAGGGAAGCTAGAGAGGCACTGCTCATCAGGAACTGGACTTCAGCAAAGCCTTTGACACCGTGCCCCATAACATGCTCCTGGAAAAGCCAGCAGCCCACGGCTTAGACAGAGGCACTCTCTGCCGGGTTAGGAGCTGGCTGGAGGGTCAGGCCCAGAGAGTGCTGGTGAATGGAGCTGTGTCCAGCTGGCGGCCGGTCACCAGTGGCATCCCCCAGGGGTCAGTGTTGGGCCCAGTTTTGTTTAATATCAATTGATGATTTTAATGAGGGGATTGAGACCATCATTAGCAAATTTGCAGATGACACCAAGTTGATCTGCTGGAAGGCAGGAGGGCTCTGCAGTGGGACATGGATAGCCTGGAGAGATGGGCTGATTCCAACAGGATGAGGTTCAACAAGGCCAAGTGCCAGATCCTGAACTTTGGCCACAACAACCCCATGCAGCACTACAGGCTGGGGACAGAGTTGCTGGAGAGCAGCCAGGCAGAAAAGGACCTGGGGATTTGGACTGACAGGAGGCTAAACATGAGCCAGCAATGTGCCCAGATGCCCAAGAAGGCCAGTGACATCCTGGCCTGTATTAGGAATAGTGTGGCCAGCAGGATGAGGAGATTGTTTCCCCATACTCGGCACTACTTAGGTTGCACCTCAATTACTGTGTCCAGTTCTGGACCCTTCAATTTTGGAAGGATACTGAGATGCTGGAGCATGTCCAGAGAAAGGCAACAAAGCTGAGGAAGCTTCTGGAGTACAAGTCCTGTGAGGAGCAGCTGAGGAAGCTAAGGGTGTTTAGCCTGGAGAGGAGGAGGCTCAGAGGAGACCTTATCACTCTCCACAGCTACATGAGATGAGGTTGTAGCCAGGTGGGGGTTGGTCTCTTCTCCCAGGCAACCAGCAGTAGAACAGGAGGGCATCGGCTTAAGCTGTGCCAGGGCAGGTTTAGGTTAGATATTAGGAAGAAATTCTTTACAGAGAGAGTGATCAGACAATGGAATGGGCTGCCCAGAGAGATGGTGGAGCCACCATCCCTGACAGTACTTAAGAAGAGA
>JAWWEV010000095.1:20284345-20315722 GCA_035583235.1 Hafferia zeledoni
AAATTTCACTTACAATTCACAGCTTGAGCAAATTGAGGCTTATGTACTCACCATCAGTGCAGCCAAGGAACAAACCACTTTTCCTGTTTTAGTTTTAGGAGCCATACACCAGAATGTCATTGTGAGACCCACAGGCCATAATGTACGGGCAAGTTATGATCAGACCAAAGGCAAATGGCAATCAATCAGTACTGAAGATTGTATTCCTAAGGGACAGTTGGGGTACATATGTGAAAATATATGATGTCTTGCAAAGAAGGGATGTCTCTGCCTTGGGTAAGGAAGGATTTCTCAGTCTTAGGTAAGGAATCTCAAACCTTGAGAGGCACTCCAGCTCAAGAGGAGAGTTGTTAGTGGGCAGTCCAGCTGCAATTTAGAGAACTTAAATTCCAAACACATGCAAAGATCTGTCGTTAGTAGAATGGTCTCTTTGCCTTAAAGAGCAACTCTTAGAGGCATCACAGGTCCAGTGGAGATCACATCCCTGCAGCCACACTGGCTAGCAAGGAGAGCTCAAAGCAGGTGCACTTGGGCTGTCTTACTGGGGATAAGCCAGTTGGCTTACAGTTAAATTGCATACAGTGCAAAAGGTAAGCATGAGAGTTCTTGTACCCACAATTGTCTTTGTTTCTTGACAAATGCATCTAGGAAAAACCACAGGCTACTCTTATGTTAATGACATGATCCATGTTCCAAGTTCATATGCATCAATGCTCACTGGGTCACTCTGTCCCTTTGCGGGTTCCCTGGGGGAGATTCTTGTCTTGGCTATGACCCAGGCCTTTACCTTCTTGGGAGACTGTACCAAACTACTACTAGTTTGGTTAAGGAGTTGAGTGCATCCATCACAGGTGAATGCTCTGAGAGGCTCATTTGTCAATTTGTGCAAATCAACATCAGTAAAACCAAGTAAGCTTCATCCACTGGGGAGCTGACCCTTTACTGCAGACATATTTTGATTCTCAGCTGCCAAGAAGATGAAACAGCAGGCTGGTTCTACAACCCTCTGAGTGACTGCATACAAATATTTCCAAACATTTTTAAAGTTCCTTTCTTCCTTTTCAGGGTTACATATCATTGGATAGGATTTCTATAACAAGTTTCTAACACTCTTTCACATATCCTTAAAATGGCCTGTAATGTTAGAGAGAGATCCAATTTTGCATGGTTTAAACTAGTCATAACTACAGAGCTGTTATATCCTGTGCATCTTGCCTAAAGCCACAACGTAAATGAAAGCGGAGCTAAGAATAGGATCTCATGTCTCAGCTGAGGAGAGAAGCATGTGCCTGCCTACACAAGGAGAAGCAGGTTATGTTTGTAATAGCAAGAGACTTTTTTTTACGGAAAAAATAAAACGTCAAAAGTATCAACAAAGCAGAGCCGATCTATTCTGCTTACCTCATTCCTAAGCAGGTAAACTATATATACAAGAAAAATAGACAGACTGAAAATTCCCAAAGGAGAATCCTGTCATGTTTAAGATATAATGAACTCTGTCTTCAGAGACCATGAAGTCAGAGTGGTTTTAAGCTATGTAATGTCAGTCGAATAATTATCCCACAAAATGCATTTGTGTAGGTGAGGTCCCTCTGGTTTGGTTGTTTTCCTCTTGTGAAACAGAAAGCAGCTAACCCCATGGAAAAAAAAAGTGCAGGGAAATCACAGAAGTTCAAGTCTGTGTAAACACTGCTTTCCACTTGTATTCCTCATTTAAGTCTTGGTGATGAAACACTTTAGAAATAATGCTTCTCTGTGACACAGACTTCTCTCCCAGCTAAATGTGCAGAAACCATACAGAAAAATTAAAATAAGGAAAATTAAACATGTTCCCAAACAGTTGAGTGTTAAACATGTCATTAACCGAAAATCTTGCTCTGGGTTGAAATACAGAAATTTCAGAAAAATACCCTAATCAAATACAAGTTTTTTGTTCAGTTCATTAAAAATAGAGCATTACTTCATTTGCAATGTGCCTGTGTCATTAACTTGATTAGATATTTTCAGATGTAGAATATTTTACATTTAAGAGATAAAATCTGGCAGTGTGGCCCTGTGGATATGGAACTGGATTAAGAATTAATCCTGTAATTTGTTGGGCAATTGGGCAAAGTACATAATCCTTCTGCATGACTCATATTTCTTCATCTTTAAAACAGAGTCTTTATGCTCTTCAACTTTCCCAAAGTGTTTTGATTTACACAGATAAAAGGCTTATATTAATTATTATAGACGAATACTGAAATGCCACAAATGCATTGCTTAATGAAATATTGATTTAAAAAATATCAAGGACTAAGTCCTTGCCTTAGATGTTAAGGAAATGCCTGTGAATTAGGGATCTCAGATCAGTGTCCTCAGACATGATTTGTGGCTCTGAGCAGAGGAACAGACCAAAAACAGAAGTACCACATTGTTCAGTGAAAAAGCCAAGGCCGGGGTCTCCTAAATGACAAACTGAGAGTGCCATCAACAGTCCAGCCACAGGCACTTAAGACAACACCACTGCTCACAGTAAGATCCCTGGTGACTTCAGTGGTTTTGGGCTGTTGGGTTTTTTAAAGTGGAAATGAAACCTAAGGGAGTTGAAGGTATCATTTCATCTCTCACAAAAATCTTCCAATTTTGTGCTCTGTCTCTTTTAGCGGAGAGTGGTCTGGTCCTGGAGGGGTGGGGGCAGCAATTAAAGATTGGTAGCTAATGAGGCTGTGTGGAATCAGAGAGACCAGAGATAGGAGGAGGCGGAGGCAGGGGTTTCTGCTAGCTAAATTAGGGAATCAACAGAAAGTTGTTTAAGCTTACATTTGCAGAGACATTTACAGGATCCCACAAACACCTACAGTTTAATGCACTGTGGGTATTTTAGGTGGCAGTGGTACACTGAAGCATTTCAATAACACAGCAAGAAAGTTTAACAGTAAGGGCAATGTGACAACCACCTTGTGATTGATGTTTTACCACTAGAAGTGCTTTAAAAGAGATTGGAAAGCAATCTTGATCATCTGAGAGGTGGAAAATCATATGAGCAGGATGTAATGGATTAAACTAAATAATATGATCCTTTTACCCTCAGTTATGCACTGACACCCTTATTTTCTTCATATTAATGTCTTTCTTTGAATTCTGCCCTTTTTTGTGTTGCTACATTTTTCTCTTACCAATCTATGCTTTTGCCAAATGCATTTTTTCCCCTTCTTTCTTTATGCCATTTCATGTACTAGATGGCACTAAGATAAAACTGACCACAGCCATGTTTCCTGAAGCTACAACGGACACTGCCTCAAAGTTTACCAATCTCACTCACTTTTCTTCCCTGTCAGAAAATCACTGAGAAGAGTGGCAAGGGATGAGTGTGGCTGACTCAGATCTGAAGTCTGAGGCTGCATCTGCCCGTACATCACAGGTCACAGAGGCAGAAAGCGTGGCAGTATTGCTTATCCACTAGAACAAGAGAAGAGACACGAACAAAGCCGTGCTCTCACCTTCGCTTACTTCCCAACCTGGATCTGCAATTTCTGAAAGGGAATCTGGCTGCTGGAGAGGCTGGTGGCATAGCATGGCTGTTAGCATTGGCACCACACTTAGGCTGCAGATGAACCCTTGGAAACCTCCCAGGGCTTTGGGCTGCATAAAGCCAGGTGAAAGTTCTAACAATCCCCTGACTAGATTTCAGTGCAGCCAGGTATTTTATCACAAATGCAATTTTAATAGCATCCATAATCCCACTGGAATCTGCAGAGCTATTCATATCTCTTAATTTAGATATTTTCTGTAAGTATTTTGCTGAATCTATCCCTGGGAGCTTATTGATTTATTTTTTTTAACTGTGTTGAGACCTCTTATCCCATACAAGAGTTTGCCAAACTTTAATTAACAACCCCACCACCACTTACATGACCCAAGAAGCACAGTTTAAAGCATAGATGGAAGTCAACAGAGATCAACTGAAGAAAAACAAAAACTCCAATGGAGTGAAATTCAGATAACCTTGTACCATGTGCCTATGCCCCAAGAAGCCCAGTCAGCTTTCACAAGACCCTTGCAGGGGTGAGGTGATACTCAGTGGCAGTCTGAGGTACTGTGGTTTGGCACATAACAACACAGAGAACACACTGATATGAAAACAGAGAAAGGAAGAAAATAAGCATGCAGTAAATGTCTGGCCAGCCTGCAGAGCCCACTCTGGCACATTTGAAGGAAGCCTGTGGAAAAGCAGGATGACTGAGCTTGTAACCTCCTGCATAAGGGGACACGAGCTCTGTGCTCAGCCTTCTGCAGCTCTGTGCATGGTCCATTAAGAGGAGCAATTCAATACATCACAAATTATAGAAGTCAACAAATACCCCACTACTTCTACTGGTTTATGGCATAAGGGCTGGGGAAATCTTTCATTCATCTAACCTGCAACAATGCATTTCTGGCATTTTGTTGGTGTCAGTGAGAGAACTGCAGGCATAGAGGCTGAAGGTACAATAATTCATGTCCCTCTATCCTTTCAGAACACTGTGCCACATACAAGGAACACTGTTAAAAAGAAATCAAGCCTAGCAGAGAGCAGCTTAGGGTTGTTTTGCCTTTTCACTTGGTAGCACGAGTACAGTCCTCATTTCCATGACTGCCATGTACCAGTTATTTCTTTGGGTTAGCCTGGTCTGTGATCCTGCGACTGCAGACAATACAGCATCATAAATAAATAATATCTCCACAGAAATAATTTAAAGGAATGATCTAGAAATAGACTTGAGTTCTCACCCAGGACTTCAGTTTTGCCAGGATGGTGGCTTTGATATGCCTACTTCAGACGCCATGCTAAATTCATACATCCATCTCATTTTAAAGAGTGGGAAAATTAATCCTTATTTTAGCTCTGTCACTTCAGGGAACATACACTAAGAAGGAGCCAGACCATTAAAATAGATCTGAACTCAAGTAAAGAGGTTAAAATCTAACGCTTTATGAGTATTCATTAAATATCTAGTAGAAGTGCAGAATATTCTAGATTTTATCCATCTGATTTTATAGTTATCTGAATAATGGAGACAAATCTGAAAGCTGGATCTATTAAATTCTTCATATCAAAACAAAAGCTGGGAATCAGAAAGAAAAAAAAAAAGGAAAGTGTGAAAAGTTTCACTTCAGTTCCCTTTTTTTCCCCCACTAACTTCTCTCCCACTATCACTTCAGTGATTCAAATTCTACTTCACCATCTGTTCTGGAAAAAAAAAAAAAACACAACCCCAAACCAACAAATGGAATGCGTTTAATTTCTGGAAATTCTGAAACAACCTGGGTAATCAGGTTCCAACAAAGAATCTGAGTATGATTCAGCTTTCTGATCTTTATATTATAGAAGAAAATGCAGCTGAGTCTGCATCAAAACAGTGCTTATAGAACAGAATGCAAACATCTCAACAGAGTAAATATAAACAAAAAAATATATTTACTTTTTCACTGCACCTCTGCCTAATGTACCCATTACCTCAAGTGACAGGGTAGTGTCTCACTCAAGCTGCCAGACTGTGTAACAAGTCTGAAGGATGTTCACAGCAAAGTTACTGAAGAAAGTTCCCTTAAAACTCTGCATTAAAAGTTAAAAGTGACTATCGAATCTGTAATCTAACTTGGCAGATTTGAAACTGTGTTTTTAACCTTGTCAGCTGCCCATGAGTTACACAGCATGAAAAGCATCCCTTCCCCTTGATGGCCAAGGCAACTGTACATCATCTTCTCACTGTGATGTGTGAGGGACATGACAGATGAGCCTCCTCCATGTTCCTGTTCAATGCTGAGAGGTGCAATCTTACTGACAATGCACATCAGCCTCTCTACAGGAAAAAAGAGTTGTTTAAAAAATAGATTTAGAGGTAAAAAAATGCCTTTTGGAAGAACTGCACTTTTTAATCTGCATTCCTGACTTAGCTTCTTTCCAATAGCTGTAGGTTTACACAGAGCTAACAATCAGGTAAGAGTGAGAAGAAATAGAGCTGCCATTCATCCCATTTCAGATAGGCATAAGTAGTTATGCAAGCACCCTACAGATTGCTGGTTAAATGTACAGTGACTAACTAGACATCACAGCATGGAGCCTTTATTTCCAAACACCACATCTGCTGAACATTGCACACTTACCTTATAATTGTCTATAAAACAGGTAACTGCCTTTCAGACTCCTTCTAAGCAAGAGCATGTTCTGTCAGCCCAGGCACCTGGAAATTAAGCATGCTGAGGATTTCAATCAGTTCTGCTGGAGATTTCTCTTTGGTCTCAGAGGCTTCAGATAAGTCGTTCTAACTCACTGTCTGCATAGGCAAAATGTAGCAAGCAGATACAGTACAGCTTTTTTCTTTAAGTACATCTTAGAGATGACTTAAGAATCCTCTGACAGCCGACACCCACCTTAATTTTTCTTTGCTATGTTTGTAGGGTCCAGACAGGAATGATGACGGTGCTAGTTTTGGAAATAATGAGTATAGGACTCACCTTAAGAGAGAGCTCTGTGGCAGTTCTTAGCATGACATTATCCTGATGAATGGCACTCAGTTGAAGTTTAAGAAGTCAGGTCAGTACCTTCTGCCACTTCCCTCCTGGCAGCTTGACACAACTAAGCAGTCTCAGTGCAAAACAGAATTGTTTCAGCAGTGTTCACAAGACAGTAGTAGCCGCAGGCCCTTTTCAGAACCAGGACTGCCTTACTCTGTCATGGTGCAAGCAATCCTATCCTAAAAGTTAAAAACATATAAAAAGACTATGAGTCAAACAAAATTAAGTGCAAATAAGAACTGCTCCACACAGCACACTGAATCTGGAATGAGCGACCATTTTTATAAGAAAAGAAAATGGAGATTATTCTAAAATTATTTAAAAAGTACTAGGAGATGAGGCCAGCAAGTGGAAGGGAGGAGAATAAAAATAATTTTTCTGAAGTTTTAAATGATGAACCATTTGTCACTACTGGTCTCTAAAAACTGGCAATCTTAAACTGTTATTTTAGCTAAGCCAATATTCTTGTTTCAACATCTTCCAGTCTGTCAAGACTAAGTGAAGCCTATATCAGCACAGCACAGGAAACAATTTCAAAACAGGGTCTTACTAGGTTGCAATAATGAAAAACATCTTCATGGCCTACTGCCTCTCTAGTGTTTCCATGTTTTTCAATAGGTCTAAATAACTCTTCTGAGAAGCAAAATATATTAGGCTGTGTCAGAGACTGAACCGGTTAATGATTTATGCATTCTAAGCAGGCTTTTAACTTTTGCATTATCCCCCTGATGGGCAGTTGGGCCCATCCCTTCCTCCGGTGCTCAAGCCTGAAGAGGCAAGAAGAGCTGTTGCCCTGCCCTCCACATGAACCCGGCGAATATGGGGGTTCTCAGCCCGGCTGGCGACACTGCTTCGTGGAGAACAACCCCCTGCCTCGGGGGAGGTGCAAAAGGCATGCTGAGGGTATAAAAATGGACTTTGGGAATTTGGGTTCTCTTCTTCGCCCCCGCCGCCTGCAGGACTGCTGAGATGCGACGCTGGATCCAGAGGGCGGTAACTATGTAACCTTTCCATTCTTACCTTCTCTCTCTTCTTTTTCCTTGCTGTTCTGGACTCTACTCCTGTCTTTCTTCCCCCTATGTATCTTTTCCCCACCACTAAGGTTATCTTCTATGTCACACTATACGGAATTGTTAAATAAACACCGATTATATAGTGTCGTTTTGCTTTAATCCACCCCAAAGGGAATTATTAAGAACAATCTAAGTCACTCCAGTCCCCTTCCCAGGAGCGGGTCATGACAGGGTGGGTAGTGGACTGCTCTTTTGTATCTACTACCTAGCCCTGGTATCTCTACATACCACTGCATAGACCTGTCTATGTTTCCATTTTTCGTTTTCATTTGCTGTGGAGCACACATTGGGTACCTTTCCCCAAGAAAACATATGTGGTAGCATCCCAGATTCTCTAATCAGGATAAAGCTGGATTCAAAAGACATAACAAACAGTAGAAAAGAAGATCCATCTGCATTAATGAGCTCTACATAACAAACCTGGATCCCAACTGAATTTAGGTGCCATAATCTTATTATTTGTATTGTAACAATGTAAATTCTTCCACATGATTATTTATTTTTATTATCACCA
The DNA here is from genome assembly GCA_035583235.1 of Hafferia zeledoni. NCBI lineage: Eukaryota > Metazoa > Chordata > Aves > Passeriformes > Thamnophilidae > Hafferia > Hafferia zeledoni. The sequence continues at coordinate 20,292,473 of JAWWEV010000095.1, forward strand.
TTAGATACATTTATAGTATTCAAGGAGATGCATGATTTTAAAACAGAAGTCTTGGGAAGTGACTACTGTTCCTTTCAGACATGAAGTCCACTCTCTGGGAGCCAAATTTCTTGGTTGATTTCCCTTGAAAAGAACATTTACATTAAAAAAATGTACCAAAGCAAACCAACACTTTGTTTCCCTTTCAGTTTAGGCTCTATTTTATCTAACAAGGTAGGCATTGAAGTTGGACTTTGAATATATGGCTTTTACGGATCAAGGAATAAGTAATACTTTGCACATGGATTTTATTACTGTCAGAGAATCATTCCTCTTGTTCCTTTTAACTTATGTTACTTGACATCACTGCCACATACTGACTTCTAAGGTTTTTAAAATGGGTTAAAATAGGTCCACAGATGAAGCTTGATGGAATTCAAAGTAGGAAATAATTTTTCATCTGCTTCCTGCTTCTGCTGACCATTTGACTTTCTGTATTCAACAGGGGAAGTAAGAGAGTACTACCTATATTTAAGCTCATGTAATACCTTTAAAATGTGTCTTAACAGAGGCAGAAGACAAAATCCTGTAGTAGTTTAGTTCCCTGTCCAATTTATTAGCTTTCTGTCACCCTCTTAGATATTGTCAGATTCCTGAAACAATAGAGTTCTTTTCACATTATATATGTGACACATGATAAATAATTTGAGAGCTCCTCATGGTGAACTCCCCTCAAATAAAAATTCTCTATCCTCCCACCTCTGACCCCACTCCCAACTCCAAATCAGCAACAGATCCCAAAGACTAAGGTTATGAATTAATATCAATTTCAAAAGAAATTAAAAAAAAATTGAGCACAAGAAACTATCTGCCTTTCAAAAACAGACAGAAACTTAGGTCTGCTCAAACACTCTTTCAAACACTCTTTAATATAAAAGTCAGAAGAGCTATCCCACATGGACTCCCCATCAGATGGATGCTTCTTGGGGATCTTGAAACTTCATCGACAAAAGCATTTCCTGTAGTTCTGTCCGTGAGTTGTGAGTCACCATATGGCTATAAATTCAAGATTCAGCTTTATCTTTGACTTTGTTTCAGGTTTTTGCAAGAAGAGGTAAAAATCTTTGGGACTGAAATTTGATGTGGTTTAGCTTTAGTTCATGAAGTCTTTGGCCTCTCTTTTACAAGAAACTTCCTATCACTTTATATCCTTGTAAAAGTTTTCACAGCCTGAACACATCTCTTGGGGAAAAGGTGAATTAAGAGCTACCTTTATCTTTAGTGGGCAGCACATTTAAAGCAATTCTTCTTTTATGGACCTTCTGTGTAACAGAGCAGTACTAGAGCAATAACTGCAGTCTAACATCTGATACTTGTGATCCTGCAAAAATAGAGCAAACTTTCTAAAAATCAGATCAATGTTAAGAATAAAGGTTGTATAAATACTAATACTGAAAGCTGGCAAAAACAACCAACCAAAAAAACAACCAACCAACCAACCAACCAACCAACCAACCAACCAACCAACCAACCAAAAAAAAGCTACGCACACAACAACCCAAACCACAAACCAAAACCAAAACACAACAAAGAGAAATGAAGATAGGGAAAAACTCATTATGCTGTATGGATGCTAAAAACTACAAATAAGAGAAATAGCTGGGTAAATAAAGAAGGACATACTTATCTGGCACTCTTATCTCCCAGCAAAGCAAGAAATCATTGCTCAAGAGCTGAGATTAACATGGAACTGAGGAAAATTCCAATTAACATGTTGGTGCTTATTTACAACATAGAACTGGGTAACCAGAAAGCCTCGGAAGACTACCTAGGATTTTTGTCCTGAGAAATCTGTTACACAACATTTTCTTGAAAAACAACTCTGATAAGAACTATCTCAGTAAATGAGTAATAGGAGAACAAGACAAGGTGAAGACACACTAAACTCAGGGCTGGCATACAGAATACACTAAATGATATGCCTTGACAGAGAGAAATTTAGTGTCAGCAGCTCTCCATGGAGCTGAAGAACAAGCAGGTGCCAGAGAGCAATCTGAGAAATGGGGATTTGGAAAAGAAATTTACCTACCAGGTAAACAAGGGCTTTTAGCCAGGGGTTTAAGCAGGAGCCAAAGTACTGCAATCCACATGACAGAAGGATGCTGGAAGGAGCTCCCACCTGTTTGCTCAGATTCCTTCTTTCCAAGGCAGCTGAACTCTAAATCCGGCTCCTAAAGTACCATGAAGAATTTATCCACCACACAGAATGGAGCTGCATATACCCTTTGAAACCCAAGTAACTCTCCTCTGTCATACATATCTATATGGTGAATATGGATATAGATAGCTATGGATGAAGTCTGGGGGAAAAAAAAAAAGAAGGAAATTAAGATGAATTGTGAAAAGTGGAGTAGGCAAAGATGGAAAGAATTAAAAAGTCAGAGCTGACCAGGTGAGTAACAAGTTGCTGAAGTGCTCTTAAAAAATTGTTATTAAATGAGTCACCAATTTCCAAATGACAAAATGACTGCGTCCAGAAAACTGTTCATTAAGTAAACACTGAGATTACTGAGCTTTTCTAATATTTTCCAAGAAACAAACTGACTACAAATGTGCTAAATACTTCTGCAAATGATTAGGTCAATACAGATATATCCCACTGGAGAACAATGAAGAGCCAGGTTGCATCTATGTATGTGGATGTACATAGCCCTGAGTTCACTTGTCTCTTGTATTAATGAAATCAAAGGAGATAAGGAGTGAACAGACTCTGCATGGGTGACATTCATGTCCTAGAGAAAACATCCACTTCAAGCTTTGAGTGGTAGCACAGTAAAATGTACTTGATTTTTTTGACCTTAGAGGAATATAGCTGCGCTCAATACATCAAAAATGAGTTTCATATAACCAATCTTCTGCCTTTCTGAGCAAGGAAATGGAATACAAGTAAGTTGAGAGTTGGCACCCTGATGACAGGTAAAAGACGACAAAATTTGAAATAACTCCTTATTATATAAGCCTTTGTAACAGTACCTTTCACCAAATCCACAAAACTAGGCTCAGGAACACTGGAGGGAACATCTGGGCTCAGCTCCCATCCTAAGGAGAGATTTCTCCAACCAATGACTTGCTGAAACTGAGAAAGGCAGTAAAATAGCTGGGCTAACTAAGCACACGCAAAACTGGAATCAAAGGTCTGGATGGAGGAGTTTTGGGACTGAAGTGCTGTTGAGTGATGGCAAAGCATCCTTTTGTGGAAAGTAGGACATGGTTCCCATGAGAAACTGGAAATGAAGTCTGCAGCCACACCAGTAGGCAGGTAACTATGCATGGAGCCAGATCAGGGTTAAATAATGCCAGCATGGTGACAAAGTGGCAATCCAGGTGTGCAGATTTGGGCTTTAGACAGTTTTATTCAGCAGTATTTCCAAGAACCTCTGTATTTTTGAGCTTCTCCTTGTTGTGGCCTGTGTTTCTGAGTATCACTCTTTCTTCCATTTAAAGCAGCAGGTATTTTCAGTTTTTAAACTGGGGGTACACAGACCTTCCAGAATATGGTAGTCTGATGTGATGCTATTAGATCCTTTGCAGCACAGTCCATGAGAATACTTCAATTAAGTTCTGCATGTTTTTGCTAATTCAGAGTTATTTGTATCATAAAACTAAAGATGTTCTGTGTTATCATTTGCTGATAAGAAAAGCATCAGTCTTACAGGCTCAGCAGCTAGTATTTATGTATACCTTGGTTTTGATCATAAACCATACCTTTTAGCAGGAAATTAAAGTTCCTTGTGGAAGAGTATCAAATCCATGCTTACAAAAACCATTAGTGAAAAACATTGCTGATGTTTCTTCAGAGGATTTAACTTGACCATGTCACATTAATCACCTCTGAAGTAAAGGAATGACTCATAATTGTTTTCTATTACCTTGTGTTTACTTTTTCAGCATTGCAAAAATGCCTGGCCCAGGACCATGGATCATAAATCTCATCAGACTTGCAGACAAGACCTGGAGTGGGTTTTGCCATGCTGTGTTTCATGCTAGCCTTCTTCTTCTGATTATAAAAATCTGTTTTTATACAGGTACTTCTGAGGCATCAATGTTTTCATCCTTTTGTTCTTTTGAACACAGGGCTTCTGTCATTCCTTACAGTTAGTACGATTAATCTATAAAGCTGTTCCATATTGTCTAGTATATTCTCAGATCTATTTGCTTTTCAATTAAGTGACTGAAAACCACTGTTTACTAATACTCAAATAAACAGACTGCATTTACAGATAGCAAATATCTTCTTGCTAATGCAGCAAAGCATCTATAGAGGAAAAACTACATGATCACTTAAAGCAGCAAGGGAAACATTTGTTTCATAGGAGGAGTGATCATCTAATAAAGGTGGATTAGAAATGTACTTCATGTGTCCAGAGACTCATAGATGTTTTCCTTCCCTTCCCTCCCATACCCTCCTCTCTTTTCTGTATCTTACCATTTTCTGATCTTCTCTGTTGTTTCACTGGTTTATTTAGCCACTTCCCCACACCACCAGTACTGACCTTGGGTGTCATCATGATGAATAGTGCAATTTTACACAGTATAATCCATTGGTGAATGTTTTTTCACTGACCGTAAGAGTTGTACAGAGTCATTCAAAAGTGCACAGCAACAGAGGAACTCCTGGCAGAAAAATGACAACTCCTGACCCTTCTTTTGAAAAGTGGACAGAGTACATATGTTGCCAATAAGGAAAAATTGGGGCAAAGCATTCATTCCAACTTAAGGAGTGTTGGGCAAATTGTGAGCAAAACCAGTTAGCTCAAGATGCACAGTGAGCTAAGGTAAAAACAGTAAAAGAGAGAACCTGTCAGTGAAGAGGTCAGAGAAGAAATTAGTGAGTTTGGAAGAAGGTTTTCACAAAATCCAGGCTGGCACTAGAACTCCAGTTTGTAATTTACTGGGATGCATCATTATTATTACTGGGGTTCATAACTGTCCTCAGATATCATGTTCATAAAATATGATGGATTAAAGACTAGAGACTAAAGATAGATAGCTGCATTTTTCAGATGATGCACTGTAAGAATGATCCATAACCACAGGATTTTAGTTAACTTCCACCTGTGGAGAGGCAAGGACAGACATTCCGTTTCAAATCTGCTAATCTAAATCTTTGGAAATAAATTTCTGACTGATTTTTCCCTCAAAGCAGACTCTTCCTTGAAGACAAAGTCTTGTTGCAGGATGGTACAGTTGTGTTTTCCTGTTATTCCTCATCATCATATCCATACCAGGGGATTACTGCTGCTCTGTGTTCCCAGACTAGGTAAACAATCAGCTTTGTTGGAGAATTATAAGGAGAAACGGAGAAACAAGGAGACAGGATTATGCAAAGAAATCTGTAGCATCTTTAACTGGTCACCAAGTTGTCATAAACATTCTGTCAAACCAAAGAAAACCATAAAATGCTCTTAAGCAAAGCCAGTATAAAGCATTTGTTGACAGTCAAGAGGGAGAGTAGATCTTCATAAAAGTGATAGGAAGATCCCTTGAATCTCAATACGAGAGATAGCTGACTCATTGGCAGGCTGACAGAGGGCTGGGGTTTTAAGGGAGGAACTTTGGATACAGGAGTTGGCTAACATGGCAGCTAAAGGCACTCTCTTATTTGAAATCACTGAAATCACTTGACTGAATATAGTTATGACAAAGGGGCTACTCTGGCAAATAAAAAGTGCAGTCATGTCTGCAGCCTGGATTTGATTCAGGCAAGGCTATGAAATGCAGAATGAGGTTCCAAGTTCATGCTTTGTGACCTTGCATGCTAGAATAAGGTTGATTAATAGGAGATTTCCTTTCTTCCAACATGATGAAATCATTATACCACAGGGATATATATGACCTCTTGCTCAGATACTTTTACACATTCATATCCAGGCCCATCTGGAAGGAACTCAGTGGTAGATTTTATTCATCTAACAAACTAGTTAAACCATGAACTTTGCTCCAGGAACCCAAATAAGCTCCACCTTTGGCTTCTCTTTCATATTGACTATTTCAACTAAATATTAATTTAAAACTTCTCTCTTCCCAGACAGAAGATGGATCTCCAAACTTACCAACTTCAATGCTGAGAAACTCACCAATGTAAAACTGGTCTGTTGACCCTAACAAACACAACCTGTTCAGCCAGAAAGACACCAAAATTACCTGAGGTGCTTTGCTATCCCAGTTGAGCTCTGTTTGTGGTGGCAGGTAAGAGCAGCACTGCTCGACAATGCTTGAGATCATTCAGGATGTGGTATCCTCTGTCCTGACACACAGAAGGACTTCAAAACACTCCTCCTTCTGGTCACAGACACACAGGAATCAATCAGTAGTCTACCTAACAGACTTTTGATGGGTAGATGCAGGAATGACATCTGACAGAACAGTGTCATGCTGCCCATGAAATGCAATTTAGTAAAGTTGCCCTACTTTTGAAATGATGAACAGGAATGAAAAGAATCAAAGTCAGCTCACCCATATTCAGAATTCTTCATATTAACCTCATGGAATGAACCTTCCAACACAGTGCAGAGGCAAGGAATCTTGTTAGCACTGACCAGGGAGTGCTGCTTCCTCCTCACTTCACTTGTCCTGAATGACAGGGGTGAATTCCCAAAAAGATGATCTGCTGCTCTAGTGTGTCCAATCCCCTAACGAGTACTCTATAGCATAGTATTAGTATTCTATATACTCCAATCCCCTAACTAGCACTCAGAGGCCAGCTGGACTCTGTGCATCTGCACAGCCATCTTAGAGACAGATAGTACAACTGTCCACATTTTTTTGAATGTAACCTTTACATTACCACAGAGGGATAATTAACATTTAACAGTGATGACAAGAAGTTAAAAGTGCTCTAAAAAGGTGATCATCTTATCAGAACAGCTGGTCAGGAGAATTATGCTTCTAAGATGTGTAGGTCTCCAAACTGCCTTCCTATGTTTTCAATAGTCAGAGAAAACCTTGGATAACTATGAAAGATATTTTGACCTCAATAGATAAGGAACTAATATTGTCAATGAGAGGGACAAGTGCTTCCAAATGATACATAGCTGAATATAGCTGAAAAACATCCAACTTCTAACCAACCAATACTTTTTACCTTATATTATCTCAAGAAACAAAACAATGAAGGAATGAAGGGATCATCTAAACACTTTATTTTAGATAAAATTGCAGTACATAATTTAGTCTGATCAACAGAATTACAAAGGCCAAGGGAAGATCCAACAGAACTGATTAATTACTATGGAAATTAGAAATCAATTTATGAAAGCATTGCAGATAAAAACATCTTATTAGTTTATCTTACTGAGACACCATCAACAGCATATCACACAGCAGCACTGTGGTTCATCCACCTACACAAAATCCTTGTTACTCAGGCCAGTTTACCTGCTCCACAGAAGAGGAACTTTCACACAGTACCTCAAAACACTGATCATTTTCATCAGTCAAATAAGCTATGAAAGGGTCACAAAATGGTATGATACTTATTCACTGGTCAGCAGGCATTCTTAAGCTCTGTAATTATTTTACCACAATATGAGTGAATTCCTAATCTCTGAAGATACGATATGCCAATACAGACAAACAACAAAATGTTCCTGATGCTGTTGGAAATCACAGAATATGAGATGAACAAGTGTGAAGGGGAGCTTCTAGCACTTTATAACAATAACTCTTACTTTATAACAATAACACTTTGACCAAGCTAAGAATTAACATGTCAGTAAATTCTTAATGCTTTGAAAGAACAAGATTTCTGGGTTCTTAAAATCAGACTGTAGGAAATAAAGCTGTAAGTCACTACTCAAAACTGATGCATCAGTAAACCCAGCAATTAAAGGAGAATTTGAAAGCCTCCTCTGGAGAGCCAAATCTGGTTTGGCAGTTGGTCAGAATATTTGTCTATCCAACTATATATTTTATTTCAACAAAAATAGAATGAAAAACTTACAGACATTTCAAATTTTGTTGAGAAACAGGAATTACATGCTTAGGTGTGAACTGAGCAAAGATAACCTAATGCATTTATACTCAAACAGCATTAATGTGCTATTAGTATTGGTTTTGCTCAGTGATATACAAATAGTTGTTTGTTCTTCACCCATAATTTGGTATTTTCTAGACAGTTCTCACATTGGCTTTTACTTAGCCCCAGAATTCCAAGTCTTCATGTCAAAACAATACCAAAGACTTCCTTCTTTTACCAATAGTTCATTTGAGGCAGATTTTGACATTATAGCTTTGAGAGAGGTACAGCCACGGAAAATACTGTCTTCAATGTCTGAACAAAGATGAATCAAATGTTTTTAAAATGCACTGAAAGGTCTGAAAGAAGATTTAGTAATTCTTACTCATTCCAATTTCCAGTTTTAGAGCACAATAAATCTCTGCAAATATCTTCCTTCGACACTATCTGATGCCTTGATAATTTCAATTCTGGATAATATCCAAGAGATATTACAGACCAATACTTTGCAACGACCCTGAACTGAAAAGAGCCTGGGATGTGTTCCCTTCCTTTTCTGCAATAAAAACTCCAAAATACCCACAAGACTCACACTTCAAACTGTGTTTTAGCAGAACGCATAACCAAAGCTTGAACACCTTCAGACACCTGTCTTGGCTCCCACACTAAACTGGTGTATTAAGTTCTGTACAGACTACATCCATTATTCCTTCAAGGACCTGTTTTCCTTTCTGCCACCTCTACAGTACAGCACTGGCTCTAGTCCCTGAGGCAGACAAATAGCCCTGTCTCCCCAGGTATCACCCAGTCTGTGGTAGTGCTTGTTTCTCCTCTAGTTCCCTGACACTTTTGGGACACCAAGACTTTATACAAAACAAGCAGGGGCAGCTTCTTTCCGGGGAAGACTATAGTTCCCCTCTCCAGCTCCAGCAAGGTCCAGAGACCTGCAACCTGAATAGAAGCCTTCTTTTCTCCAAGAAGTAACAAAAAAACCCCACCTAAATGCTTCTGGTCTTTCACAGTTGGTCAATTATCTCTCCTTCTTCAGGAGCACTTAAATAAGTGACAATGCTCTTCCCTAAAATGATACACATTATGGTATTCCTACCTAATCATGTACAACCCCAAAGCTTCCCATTACATACAGAAAAGTCTTTCAAAACTAAATGTTTATTTCTTAGTGGCCCTTGATAAAAGACAACAACTGTACTTCTTACCAAGAGGCTTTTGACAATAAGAATTCAGCATAGTTAGTAAAAAAGGCAACCACTGCTAAAGAAATTATAAATCTCTTCAGCCATCTGCAAACAAAGATAAACACTAAATAAGTTTTATGGAATTCCCGCAATCTTAGGCTTTTTTATTCCTTTCAACATCATTGTATCATTCTTCAAATATTTCCTATTAAAGCTAGATTTAAAAATCTTGTTATCACACTCCTGGCTTTGATCTTGGCTAACTTTGCACCAAGGCTGACACTTATGGGTTAGTTTGAAACACTAGATGGAATTACACAACTGGCTAGTTTCCATAGTTAACTCTAGTTTACTTTGTTTCCCCTATTCCCACTCTTCCACTATATAAGGTTTTTATCTGCCTTTGCTTAAAGTTTTCTTTGTATATATACTTTTGTCATCTTCTCCAGTATTCCTCCTTTCTTTGTTATAGTTTTACAACCCCCAGATTCCACCCTTGGGAATATCCATTTCTCTATTCTCTCCTTCCTTTTTCCCACACCCCACTTCTTCCTACTCTGTCTTCAACTTCTTTTTTTCAGATGTGCTTGTTGATTTATCCAATGCCTCTTGCACTCCAAAACAGTCCAGCTCCTGCTCCAGGATTCATCAATAACTGCCTGTACTCACAAAGATAATTTAAACCTGTCTCTCACACTCATATAACTGCCTTAGGATGTCCTATATCCACAAAAGAAAGTCTACAACTCACTTCAGACCTGACTTGAAGAACATAAACTCTGGAAACTCAGAGCAAATGCTCTAGAACAGTGTCCTAGCACAAACCACACTGTCCCACAGGACCAGTAGAGAAGCCATAACTTTTGTTATCATAAAGAAAGGAACTTTCCTAACTGTGCTAACTGTAAGGCACTGCTAATGTTTGAAAGCAGAGGGAATGGTGGGGATGTGCTCATCTTCAGACCCACACCAGTCTACAAAGCACAAGAAGAGTGAGCAGGCAAGCTGTTGTTGAATAGCCAGGCTGAGGATGTGATGTCTGTGGGTGGGACCATTATATCTCCAGAAGCTACGGCACATTTGCCAGTGGCTTAAGAGAAGATGTGATTTTGGCAGCCAGCCTCACAAGCTATAGACGGTAATATTCTGCTGTGCAATGGTGACTCATTTCTTCTTTCCATCAGGGTAATACTGTTACTATACCAGAGTGGTACAGTACTATTTGGCATTTCAGTTAAGAACTATGATAAGTGTGTTTTTTCTCTTCAGTGCCCTTTACTCACACACAGGCTGTTAATGACGTTGCCTTCTAAATCTATTAATTCACAGCTTAGACAAACCTCACAGTATTCTAGAGGTGACAGCACAATCCCTAACAAAGCAACAAAAAAGCACAAAACAACCCTCCAAAGGCATCAAAGCTAGAAATATGGCACAGGAGGACCTAAACACCAGGTATTCAAAACATACACTTTGGTTATACTTAAAAGTACTGTCATGAGCAAACAAACCTCAGAAGGAAACTGTCTGACTGGGTACTATCCATCCTTGTTATGGGCATGAGGAAGAAAAAGTCTTTTACAGGGAATTTCTTAAGGAGGAAAAAGACACGTTCATGACAAAGCTTTTTGCTTCCTCTCACCTTCTATTAGCGTAGAGCCCAGAGCTGTATACTGCGTCCATTATCAAGGTGCAGCAATGAAGTTGCCTGTCAATGCATGGCAACAAACAAAGCTCATGAATCTTCTCAAACTAATGGATGAAAATATAGCCTTCGATCACTGTGCTTCAGTTTTTCCTCTTCAATATAAAAACAGTGGTACAAACAGGAAGGATCAACATACAGGGTTTTAGAAATCCGCTTTTAGAAATCCGACTGCCAAACTATTTCAGTGTTATTTGTTGTATACTATGAGATTTCTCCCCTCAGTTACACACACTACTTAGATTCATTAGGGTGCATGCAGTGCTAAGAAGACATACTTATTCTCCGTGTCAAGAGTAAACACTGAAATCAGAGACGCTGTTGATTATTTGAAAGAAAAAACCTCACCTATCTACAAAAGAACAAAAATAATGAAGATAGGACAGCCCCAAATAAACGGTTTAATTTTTAAATTCTGAATTTATTTTGACAAATCTGCAGAAAGCATTATCAATTGTGTGAATAACATTTTGAAAGGATAGAGATTTTATTAGCTGTGTATTTTCTTACAACTTTTATATTTCTTTTATGTCTAAAAAATAGACTTTATTCCTGGTCCCTCACAAGTATGCAAATTTCTACCAGAATCAAGTAACATACATAACAGGATGAAAATAAAATCCTGAAGCAGGGTAGCATTCTTTTTTTTTTTTTTTTCACTGCAAGTAAAGCCATTTTTCACAATTGCTCAGCAAACTAGGGAAATTCCATTAGAACCTTTAGACTCTTAACAAAGACTCTTGGCTAATGGTACTGGTCTAAAAAGCAGCTAAGCCATATAATTTTACAAGATGCAACGTACTGAATCCTTCAGCAAACACAGCTTGGCAATCTATCTTCAATTCAAAATAATGAGATGGCAGGAGTGTGATGGAGAAATAAGTCTTCAAAAACATCACGTAAGGGAATCCAGCTGTGCTTGTATAGTTTCCAGCTATATAAAGGAAAAAGCAAGAGAGGAAAAAACTCCACTCATAAAATGTTGTTTAGAAACATGCAAACAGAAATAACACCACATTCCAGTATCTTCAACTATGCATACCAAATCTATTTGCATAGCAATATAAAAATCCTGTTCTCATGAATATTTGTTTTTACATGAAGCTATTAGAAATTCATTGCTGCAGTTTAAATATTCAAATTTTAAAAGAAACAGTTGTCTAAATACTGCCTCTTTTACATGCACAGATGTTTTGCTGTGAATTTTCAATGCATAACAACGAGGTAAAAAAAAATAATAGAGTTCATTTTGACTGGATTAGAAGCCTGGCAACTCAACTGAAGATGTGACATAAAAATGCTGTTTCCAGAGAGATCCCCACTGTTAATCATCAGCTGCTCCTCCCAATATAACTTCCAGGTATGCTTACAATGGCCCAAGCCCTGCCTATTCCAAATTTGAATGCATAGGCTCTTCTTGAAAATGATCAAACAAATCCAATAGCCTTCATTTAAGTTGGATCCCTTTTTTTTCCCAGTTTTATTAGATTTAATTCATACAAGCAACACTTCTGGCTGAGCAGCATAATGTGTTTACAAAGAAATTATAGTATTGTAAACGTACAGACCTTGTTATAGAACTCAAACAGCTCCTGATGGCTAAATTCTACAAACACTTTCTTCAGGTTCTGTAAAGAAAAAAAAAAAAAAGGAAGGAATAAGTATATTTTTTTGTGTTTCTTTCTAGCATTAATTCCAGTAAATCAGAATATGAGATTAAGCTACGTGAAAGATAATGGTTGCAACAGTTAGTTTTCCATCCATTCACCTACAATGTCCCTCATACATGTATATTCCATTTCAAAGCAGAATTCAAGTGTCCCAGTACATCTATTCTCCTGTGAAGAGCAGTAATAAAATAATCTATGAAAAGGATTTAGTTATCTCATTTTTAAGTCAGAGAAACATGAAAGATTACCTTCATCTTTCTCAGCAGTCCATCTAAGATCTGGTAAATACCATTTCAGAGTGACAAAGTTAGTGGTGCACTTGATTGAATTGGCACAGCTATTAATGTACTGCACCAGTACAGAACTGATACTTGCATTCATTAATCTAACAGCTCCCATCTAAGCATGCTGACACTGCTATAGGCATCTATGCATAGATGCAGCCCAAGTTAGCAATTAACACAACAGCTTCAAAGCAGTGCTCAAACACTAAAAACCTACAAAATAACACAACTGATGAAAACTACTGTAGATAAAACAGATGGTGGTAATAATCCCCTGCATGTATGTGAGGATGTCTGTGGAGATGGGGGTTAAATTGGAACTTCTGTCCTGCTTAACTTGCTAGCAGGAAATATGTAGTTTAATGTCTGCTATCTTCAATCCAGACAGTTTCTACTCTTACTCCTTCTACTTGACTTTGTGACTTTATTTCTTTAAAAGTAAATTTCTATTTCTGCATATTCTCTTTGTTGCTGCTAGGCATTTTAAGGCTCAGAGGCATTCCTGAGTTTAACAGCTGCACTCCCAAACTCTAAGGAGGCTCTGTGAAAGCTGAATCTGTGACACCTCTACTCACAAAGTATTACCAGCTGAAAGAACGTACAGACACACTACTTTTGTTTAACTGGTACCAACTTCATGTATCACTTGAGTTAGTAGAAAAATGCTTGTTTATCAATTCAGCTTAAATAAGCAAGGATACTTTTGCATACAGACAAGGCCAGATTCTGTGTACTCATACCAGTGGAAGTCTCAAGTTATGCCAAGTAATGTCACTGAATTTGGCGCACTAAATGCACAAGACTCACAGAAAGCCTGGGAACACAGTATAGGTACTGCTTGGTGCCTGCTCCTCAAAAGGAGCTGTAAGAGACACAGGAAAGGGATAAATTGCCTGGGGCCAGCCTGTCTGGTGCAATTCCTCCTTCTTGCTCTGCAGAAAGAAGGACCCCTTCCAACAATTTCGGGAAGGCTACAAAAGCCTAGAAAAGGACCACTGATTTGCATGAGAGACCAAACTTCTCTCTCTGGGAAGGAACAATGCAATTCTGTGAATCGTATGGTGAATACAAAATAAAACTACCAGGACAGCAGTTCTCTTTGCCATGACTCCAGCTGGTCCTCCCTCCAAAGACTATAATGCCGTGACAGGGAAGTAAAAGCATTTTTAAAGGGTTTCTAATAGCTAAGAAACAAAAAGAAAGCAAACAAGGGGTTTCTGCAGAAAAGAAAGCGGGAGAGGAAAGAAGACAGATACACTAATAGCAAGGGGATCTACCAATCTACCATTTCAGCCAGGATGTTTGTTTGGCATTTGCCTTTCCAGAAGGATTTTGGTGCTTAAATGGAAGGAAGCAAAACTGCAAAGAGGAGGTTCAGAGCAGAAGTCAGATATAATATATCTTATAAGTTCGTAAGTCACAATTAATAGACAGGGTCATCTCTTGCATGCTTGCTGGCAGAAGAATCTGCTGGATTTCGATCTGACAGTTCAGCAATGCTTCCAGAAAGGGGCAAAGGAAGACCTCTGACCATTAGATCTCATTTCTCTGAGTTGTCTCATTCAAGACAGGCACCTTCTGTTACTACGTCTAATCAGCAAGCACAATCAACTTCTCTCTCTCTCACACACACACACACACAAAAAAGAAATTGAAAAGCTTCTCTTTCATATTCCTCTAACCACATTATTACTGTTAGCTAAAAATAGGGTATGCAAATGAAAAAAAGTGTGGACCTTTTAATTCAGATTCTTTTTACACTAAAAAACCCCCACTATGGTTAATGACTAGGATGAGATCTCTCTTCCCATAATTATTTGATAATCACAGTTTGGTAACTAAGACAAAAATTTATGTTGGACTGTGGTAGGCAAACGTCTGTGGGGACCTAAAAGAAAGTGTGCCATGCCAGGCTATGTTTCTAATCTGGGGTGGGAATGGGAGTGTCACTGGGAAGATACAACCATCTTGCATGAAATATGTTGTTTATCTGCAGTTAATCGTCTGCCAGTACATAATTGTTCCTATGTGTAAAAACCTGGTACACCTACTATGCCAATTCAGCAGAGAGTAGTGTCACAAAAAAACCCCATGTAGAAGTGTGGCACCAGTTAAAAATGTTATTTTTACAATATTAAATTTCTCACTAGCATGAGTCCCTTAAGAAATGTGACAAATTATTATTGTTATGGCGTCAGGAGTCCTATATAGACTACAAAAATATTACATCATAACTAGCTCCCTACAAGAAGAAGCTACATCTCGGCAGGGTGACAGCCCTCTATTTTCAGTTGAAATATCCATTATTCACTTACTTGCTTTATTCTGTGTGAATATAAACAATTGTAATTAAAACTATGTGCCACAGGGCTAGGTTACCATCCAGTTCTTTAATGACTCAGTAAAATAGTCTTAAAAATTACTGTATAGATAGAATATCACTAAAGCCCCCAGAGCAGGCAAAGTCCTAATTTACTTGATGGAATCTTACTCAGATAAGTATACAAAATTACAAACCACAATAATATTTCAACTGCAACTAAAACATAGGATAAAAAAAATCACTTTCAGCTTCCTTAATTAAATGTCATTGTGTGCAGACAGAGTCTTAACCTACTTACGAAAAATGCAGTAAAGTTGACTTCTTTTATCTGCACACACAGATTTTCAGATCTTGCGTCTGACCTAGAATGTTTTCCAGATATAAATAAGAAAACAGCAATTTGCTGGATGTCTAACTTCCTTCTTCTTTTTATCAAGTGTATCACTTTCTTTTCCTTTTTTCTGATAAATTTCTTCCAATTCCTCACCTTCACACTACTCTTTCTCTCATTCCTGGCATCTCATTTTCTCTTTGCGGTTATCATCTTCGCGTGGAAGAAAATGAAATTGGGTAACCAGAAAACTAAACTGAATTCATTTCCATGGTCACACTATAACTGTGGTATTTTTTCTAATTACATCCCAAATTTATGGCAGTGTAAATCCTAGCTCCTACTTTTATGAGTTTTAGCCTTGAGGGTGGCAGCTTCGTAGTGTCAGAGAAACACAGATGAAGCTTGTTTATTGTTATTCTTATGTAGACAAAGAAATCTCTAAAGTACCAAACCCCCATTCTCTGGGCTGCTTTGAAAACATGGAGACAGGCTTTTTGTGTGATACAATACCAATGAAAGGTGGCAAGGACTGCATTGGAGCGATACACTCAATGAGCACAGCTAAAGAGCATGTGCAGCATCTTCAGCTAAATAAAGGTGCTGTAAGTTCAATGTGTTCATCTTCTGTAAGACATGACAAAGCATTGCACTCACTAGTGGAAAGGTCTGTGTGAATTGCAGGTGTCACACAAGACAAATCTTTACATCACTCTGAATTCATTGCAAAGAATATGGTAATAAGTTTTTTTAAATGTATGGTTTAATGTATTTGGCC
The DNA here is from genome assembly GCA_035583235.1 of Hafferia zeledoni. Classification (NCBI taxonomy): domain Eukaryota; kingdom Metazoa; phylum Chordata; class Aves; order Passeriformes; family Thamnophilidae; genus Hafferia; species Hafferia zeledoni. The sequence goes on from JAWWEV010000095.1 coordinate 20,308,756, forward strand.
ATGTATCACTAGTGAATGTCTTTTAAGTGTTAACATTAAATTTCAGTGCCATTTTGCCTTTATACACCTAGATGGAATCTGATTTCGTTCCACCTCTTCTTTCACCCCAGGGCTGTATCAATTTACAATTTACAGCCTCCTGAGAGCTGTGAAATTCTAATAAGTTTAACTGATTAGGGTTGTTTTCTCCCCTTAACTATCTTCTCACTTACTGTCTGGTATGATTTTAAAAACATAACATCTTCATCAGTCTCTAAAACCAAATTTCCTCTGGGGAGTGGGAGGGGGGTTGGGGAAGAGGAGAAAGAAAGAAAATGAAAATGAATATAAAACATTTCTGTTCCCTGTCAATATTAATAACCTATCCTCCAAAAAACAGGCATTCTGAATGTATGGCTAATTCTACAAAATAGCCACAGTCATTTAATATACACTTAGCTTATAACCACCAGCAAAAAATGAGACAAATTTCTAGCTGAGCATGATCATCCACATAAAATGATGAAGACACAAGAATATAAGCTGCGTAAGAGTCTCCAATCCCCACTGCCTCAGCTAACTATTTCAAACATGAATACCTTTTTGCTGCAAAATGTTTCAGTGGAAACAAAAAATGTCTCCTTAAAATATTTTAGAAAGCAGAGGCAAATTCTTGGTTATAATCAAAGGATTCACTTTTGCTTTGGGGGCTTTGTTTGCTTGCTTTTGTTTTGTTTTATGGTGGGGATGTTTGTTTGTTTGTGGTTGTTTTTTGCTCCTTTTTTTAATACAGTGCTCTAGATATTCCTATTTTCATATACTACTGCAAAAAGCTTCATTGCTAATGCCAGAGTTTTGCAGCCTTACATACCACACAGCTGTATGCCATACATTCAACTCCCCCACCCCATACATAACCATAAAATAATGTCCTAGAAGTTATAAACAAAAGACAAATTTCTGGGTTTAAAGCTAACTTGAATAGGAATAACTGATATTGCTGTAATAGTTCTCAACTGCAAAGCTGTAACTACTTGCAATGATGCAAAATAAATACCAAGTATTCTGAAGCAAACAGATGGAGGGACAGGCTGGCTTGTACATCTAAATGTCTACTGATAATGATAGTGTTCTATGACTGAGCACATGTAAAAAATCACAGTATATTCAGCAAAGTTTGTTAATAATAACTAAGTGAAGCAACACATATCCCAATCTTCATATTGTAATACAACTTTTAATACTACCTTGAGCCACATCTCAATTAGGTTTGAGAGAAGAATATTTTCACATTTGCTCTCTATTCTCCAGTTTATTCCTCTTAGATATCCTTGAAATCTCAGATACAATGGGATGATACAGATAACTAAACTAACCAGTTTATGGACAAATTAAGATACATGCATTAAAAGACCCCAGTTGATTCTGAGTAGTCTACATTTCCTTCTGGACCTATCAGTTTCTGTGCTACATCAACTCAGACTTCCTTTAAATTTTCTTGGACCCCGGAGAACTATGCATTGCCTTAGGCACTTACAATCTTTTTCCCTTTTGTATCTCACAGAATTTATCAGAAAGTTTGAGCTGCTTGGTTAGTAAGATGAAATGTAAGAGGAGCATATATATTAAAACAGACCAACATCTCTTACAAGTACACCTGTTCCTTAACTCTAATCAATGTGTTACTGGAAACTGATGGTTTGGATATACATACAGATAATTTCTAATCTCACTCCATCATACACAGGATCATTTAAGCATGTTTTCATGGAAAGTGGCAAAAACAAATCTATTGCTCAGTCTGGTAGTAAGCCAACAGACTCTGCAGGCATTTGGAAGAAGACCTGATACACTTCCGAACAGAAACAAGAACTCTCCGTCATTACCATTTCCTCCTGTTCCTCTCCACTCTCATGAAAATATCCATGGCTGGATGAACTAGTGCAAATTGCAGACAAGAAATAGGACACAACTACTAAAAAGACCTCACAGGTGGGGAACACCACCGAGCATTAGAGGCAGACAGGTCCCTTTCTTCATAGAAGGTAAGAAAGATGCTTTTAAAACTGGGAGAATTATTTGGGAAAACCCCAAAAGTCCAGTTTGCACTTCAGTACACCTAGTCAGAGTAAATACCATTCTGGTAAACAAAAAAGAGATACAAAGGCATTTTTTTTTCTCAACAGCTGTATGCAAACAAATGATTCCTTTGCCTTCAGTGTCCTAAAGTTACATTCCTATAAATAACATCATTAGGTTGGTTGGCCTTTTAACAAAACTTTTGCAGAGAAAACCTCTCAAACCCAGAAATCCAGAGATGAGAGTTGCCATAAAGATTATGGTAAATACACTTTAACAAAAGTATCACAGTGGACAAACATGTTTTTTGCAGAAATAGGTGGTAAACGTGTGTAAGTGCATGCCTAGCACAAGATACATTCAAAAGCATGTCTTTAGTATTGATACTTCCCTGTATGCTGCACTTACAGAAAATGGCTCACAGTAGATCTACTGAAAGGCTGACTTCTATGCCTGTTCTGTATTTTGTATATACCTTCACATGCCTTTCCCTTCTTTGAAGACAACTTTATACACAGCACAAGTTCATTATTGATTCCTCACGAGACTCCATATGGATTCAATCACTAACAGCATAAGGCATCCATCCACACAAATGTGTCATTGTATTCAGCATTCAACAGCAAAACATGCAGGTGTAATTTCCAAATAGAAAATCTCCAAGAAAACACGTGTTTAAAAATTGTAAGTTTCACTCACTAATAGGCTGCCACACAATTACTAAGAATGTCACTGAGTCATCTAAAGAATACATGCTCTAATAACTACAATTTCCATGTTTCATCTCTCAGCTAATTTTACAAATTCTACTGTACTCCCAATACTAGAAAGCTCTCTGAAAAAGCAACCTTGCTAAATATTTTTAACAAATACACTCTACTCCTATTAAATTTCACTGTACTGAGTTTGAAAAAAAGAGATGGGAAAGCACCTACACCATATTTGTTGCATAGTGTTTATCCAGTACAGTGCCTGCAACTATCAGAATACAACTTTCTTCTTTAGTCAGAAAAATACTGTGATGCCCAATTTTATTCCTCAGAATAAATTAAATTCTTATCTTTCACGTATTAGTACACCTTATTTGCCATGGAATTTATGATACTAAAAAAAATTCAGTTCAGAAACACTGCAAAGAAAACTAGGGAGTTGCCACTGTTTCATTTCTTACCACTGGGGCCAGCATGCAAGTCTTCAAAAGCCATGAAGACCAGTGAGTTCACACTTTCATTCTAAACATTACTCACACCCAGACTGACACAACAGTCTTACATTCACCTCAAATGGTAAAGAATTCACTTTTCTTCTTAGGCTTGTACTCATGGATAACCTCTGTTGAAGAAACAGAAAGCCTAGCAGTAAGCATGCTGGCACCAGAAATGCCTTTGAGCTTTTCTGGCCTCACATGTTCACCAGATCTGATCACAGCTACATTCATTTTTTAATGAAAAAGGTATCACACAGCTGTAGTTGTGAAATGTTTTCATTATTGCACTAAGCAGGTAATCAAATTCTAGGGAACTAACAGAACTGATAAATATTAAGTGCCACAGTAGCCTGGTATTGGGAAACAAAATTTAAGATTAAGGGTTTAAATAGCAAACATTGCAACTTGGTTATGTGCCTTAGAACGATGAAGCTGAGCCTACAGCATTGAAAGCAGACTGAGATGTATTTGTATGTAGATATACAATGGTCAAACCTCATCTAGCAAGAAGAGTAGCTCAACATCATGCACAGAGTGTTTTAGAGAGCTTCTCACATAGCTTGCTTGGAGTTGATGTAATTAACACAGAGTTGCAAATCCTTTATGTTCAAATCAATTACACATCTTACATTGGGTCTGAAGCAAGGTGGAGTCAGAGAAGTTTAAACTATGATCCAGGTTGCTCAGGAAGCAACCACTTTGGTCTCATCTAAAAACCAGATAAAACCTCCTTTATCCAAAGAAGAAACCTGGGTTGTTGTCATCTGCATTCCCATTTAAAACTACAGATCTGACAAGAATTTTATATGGTGTAGTCATGCAGATGAATAACATTTTCAGAAGGATTTATTCCACCACTTTAGAATGGAGGAAGCTGGCATCTTTTTGCATTATTAGTTTCTGAAATATTCAGTGAGATACTGTGATAACGCAGTGTTTTACTGCAAAAGGCTTTCCTCACCACTGGAATATCTGAAAGTATCTATTGTTTCTACTGAGGCACAAGAAAAGAGGTTAGACAAAAGATGCCAGCAGCGAGAGGAAAGATCCAAGGAAGCTCAGATCCACATGAAATCAACGTAGCGGATGTGAAAACACCCTTTACAAAAATCTGCTTAAATATGTACAAAATGTCAAGATTAGATAATTTGTAAACTAGTTCTTTTTGTTTGAAATTGTCACTCAGAGTATCATCAATTTGGATTTTCTTACGCAGACAAGCAAAGATAAAATGTTTGGGTCTTTTTTCCTTGCTAAAAGGGTGTTAGTGGCTATCAGCAAGTATATCTCTGATCTCCAGTGGGCAAATCATTCCAGCAGCTCAGCTAGCAACTGGGGACTTGCAAACAAATCTCAGCTCCTGAAAAACTGGAGAGCCATGCAGGAATGAGGGATGTTAACTAACAGTCTAGTCCCCAGCAGTATCAAGACAGAGCTCTTAGGGAATAAAGTTTTTTGTAAAGTAATGTATATTTTATTCTTTTCATTTATTTATTATTAGGAAGTCACCTATAACTTTTACCATATTCTAAGAGCTGGAATGTATCTACAGTTTTTGCTAAAATGCCCATATTTTACAAATAAGTGGTGGTATCTCCTCCTTGCCAAAAGCAACCCAGCAAAGCCTTGAATGAGGGCAACCTGTTTGGATCCAGGACACACAGATGTTAAGTGTGAACAAAATTCCATCACCACTCTCACACAAGTAAACACAAGCATTTCTCAGCAACATGGCACAGTGCAAAACTGGAAGAGGTAACTAAAAACAAAGTTTCTCAAATTAGACAAAAAAAGCTTCTCATTTTTACAAGGAATAAAAAAAGATTTGGTTATCTTTACTCATTACAACACCACAAAGTTAGAAATGTGGAAACAACGAGTTATTATGAAGTAATCAAGCAACAACTTCTCTTTCTCAGTTTGTCACTGAAGGTTATACATGTTCTAATGACACAAACATTAGCTATTTTGGATTTAAGACAATGTAATTTCAGTGACCTTGCTTTGTTACTTTTGCTGACAAGTTATCTAAAACTTGATGCAATGGTGTGGTGTGAATTCTCAGTGCCTGCTGAAAACTGGACAAAGTGCTAAGGACAGAAAGTACAAGTGTTGTGTAACTGACTTCACATACACTGAATATGAAACCAAATACCTCACCCACAGTTTCCTTCAACGCCAGACTAAGAACAGAAGTACATAAGAAAAACCCTCTCAGGGAAGAAAACAACAAATTTTTGGTCAATGTAAGCAATTTGAAAGAGGGTATCAAATCCCTTTTTATTTTTTTCAAGTCTGTGTGCTATTGCATTAGAGTTCATACAGGCTGCTTTAAAAGACAGTGAGTAATGTGGAGGAATATAGTACTAGATTTGGATTATTCTATAGATAGCTGCAGTACAGTCCAATACTCAGGCTGGCTGCAATGGTTTCAGTAATTATCAAAACCAAGATACTTCTCATGTTTCTCTCTCAAAACGAATCTATTTAGCTCCAAATTAATTAAATCTTACTCTTTCAAGACAGCACTGCATGATGAAAAACTAAAATGGTAAAGCAAGGAATAAACAGTGTGTATGGTGTAATCTTTTGACAAGGACAGAAAAAAAATAACCTTTAAACTATGCTTAATGTTTTTCAGATTTTTACCTTTATAACATATCCGTTCTTCAAAGTGAAAAAATGGAATAATAAGGCATTGCAGGTCACTTTGCAAATGCTATTTTCATAGCATCATAGATCATTAAGGTTGGAAAAGACCTCCAAGATCATCGAGTCCAACCTTAGACCTAACATCACCATGTCAACTAAACCACAGCACTAAGTGTCACATCCAATCATTCCCTCAACACCTCCAGGGTCCATGACTCCACCACTTCCCTGGGCAATTCATCCCAATGAACAACCCTTTCCATGAAAAAATTCTTCCTGGAGCAGCTTGAGGCCATTTCTTCTTGTTCTGTTGCTAACTGTCTGGAGGAACAGGTCACACCTAACTTTCTACAACCTCCTATCAGATAGCTGTTAGTACTAAGGCAGCGTCTAATTGCATTAAATGTGTAAAACTGGTCACTGATGAGCAGAAAAACGAACTAGGAAAACAAATGGTTGACAGCCAAACTGATGAACCAGAAAGATACCCTGATTATCCTGGTGAGGTACTGGGCTGAGGCCTCAGAGGAACAGCAGTATTCTAAAAAAGCATGTTAAGGGTATCTGTGCTCTCTTACTGGTGAACGACAGATTAAGAGTTAAACACACACTAAAGGGAGATGCTCATTCCAGGCATGAGAAAAGTTTTGTGTCTGTTGAAGAAAGTAATCCTAAAACCCTGCATCAAAGAATGAATTACTCAAATTGCAAACCAGTTCCTTTAATAAGAACAAATAGTCTATTATGCTTGGGATCATTATTTTAAAAAGGATTAAAGCACTACTGTGAAAAAGAATCAACTGTTTGGATTGTTTTGTCTATCTTGGAGACAAACAGACTGACTTGTTTGCAGCCAGAAACTAGTCAGAACTCTACAGTCAGGCAAAGGCAGTGTGGGATTGGTGGCTGTCAAAGAACACATAGATCCAACAGTTAATTTAACAGCTGGAAATCCATATCTCAGACTGATAAATGCAGTACTTGGGGTTTTGTGGCATTGTTTTTGCTAAAACTAAAGACTACAGAGATATTAAAATCTAGAATGCTAGA
>JAWWEV010000095.1:20319579-20333417 GCA_035583235.1 Hafferia zeledoni
TTATTTGAGCTTTTTTTGTAGCTGCTTTTCAGTGAATTGCACTGGACTTGTTATTTGGGCTTTTTAATTTCTTTTTTGGGCTCCCTGTCAGGAAGTCTACCCATGCTATAGCTTCTGCACTACCACTATCCAGTAACAAAGGAAAAGAATTCATCCTAAAAGCTGTGAGTAAATATATGCAGCATTCATTTTTGAAATTCTTGTATTCTGTTCTTGAAAACTTTTTTTTTTAGTTCAAGCTTTTTTGAATTAAAGAGAGGAAAAAGACACCTGAAATAAGTAAATTAATTTTAGAGATAATTTCTAGTAAAAATGAAATGTGCTCATGGGCATGCACACTTTATGTAAATGTTTAGCATGAAAAAATTTTGCTATGGTCAAGATATATTTCACTGAGCAAAAGGAAAGGAATGGAACAGGGTAAAAGTATGAGCCTTTAATGCATGCACTGAATGAATACACCTCCAGTGTAGAGTAAAAGAACTACAACGGTAAATGCAAGTGTATAAATACGTGTACATGTGAGCTTTCCAGCATCCCTGTATTTGTGTGTTGTTTACAGCACAGCATGGTATTAGACTGGCTATACAGCCTAGTGATATCTTGATAAGTTTACCTGGCCACAGCTCCTATGTTCTCTCTTTCACAGAAAGATGAAATGACTTGCAAATGCTTCTGCTGATTTCATTTTCCTCTTGATCCTCAACACTAACAGCTGAAGTTTTAAAAGTGGCACTTCTGAAAAAGCTTAGGAGACTGTAAGAGTGGTAACTTGCCTCAGACATAATTTTCTACTGGCAGTTTATATTTTTTATTAGGAGTAAAGTGCAAATTTGTATAAATGAGTGGTAAATTCAGTTTCCTCATATTGTAGTGAAGAGCCATAACAGCTTGACTCTTGAGGTATTTTTATTTATTTTCAGTCCAGGCTTGGGCATGTTTTGCATGAGAGATGATTTGAATTTCTATACTACCTAGGTTCTACTTTCACACTCCAACAGAAATGCTAAATCACACAACACAATATTTTCTGGTGGGTCTCTATATACTTCTTAAAAAAACCCCATGCCTACAATATGAAAAAGTTTCTATCAAAAAATTAAGACTGAAACCTCATTTGAAAATTACTTGCTTTTCAAAAAATCCAGTTAATTAAGAAGCAGGTTTTAGGCAAATCCATCTGTCCATTCCAAAAGACAGTTAATATCTTTGCCCAGAACACTAAATCTTAAATTGCCACAGAAGTACCGACAGTTTATTCAATACTGTACCATCTTGCTAAAGGGAAAATGTAGAGTAGCTCTTTTGTAAACTCTACTAAAAATGCATGAGATCATTTCATTTTGGAAAATTTAATTTTTTAATCCATAACCCTTAAATGTCACACACACTAAAAACCAACATGCATTCTAAGCAAAGCAGATCAGAAGCAGGCAGCATATATTAACAACAGTGGGGCTATTAGTATGGAATCAGAATGCCAGTCTCAACGTGAGTAGGTCACATGTCTGTACAGCAAGTGGACTGACAATACGAATTTTTTCAATATGCAAATCTTTTATCCCAAACTACTTTCATGGTAATTGTGACATGCATATTTTAGACAGTCAGGAGAAAATAAATAAATATTTCATCATAGAATGTCAGACTTGCTTGTGTTGGGACCTTAAAGGTCACCTAGATTCAACCCCTCTGCAGGGGGCAGGGACACCACACACAAGACCAAGTTGCTCAGGATCACATCCAACCTGGCCCTGAACAATTCCAGAGATGTAAAGCGCAATTGAATGATTTTCTGTTGCAATACCAGAAAATCAAAGCATCTGAAAAAACACAGGTATATTTAATGTTTTACTCCATTGCTAATCTAAGGAAATCTCAAAGCCCTGGCCCCGAAGCCCTTAAAAAACTTAGTTCTCAAACTTGAAATCACTCAACAGTCCAGAAAGACCCTTTATCATGCTCTGCTAGCCATAACTTCAACTCCGTTTATATTCCATCAGTTTCAATCAGTAACCTCTCTTCAGACGCTCTCTTCTCCCTTCATGTGTTTGCAGGTAAGTATTCCAAACGCTCTGGGATTGCTGTCAAAGGTCCCTAAAACTACCTTTAAAAATCATCAACCACTAATTTATTTTTCACAAATCTAGCTACAGTATTGAAAGAACCCTTGCATGTCTTTCTGTTTAACTGATGAAATAAACTTGGAAATACACTTTTTGTCATTACAATATTTGTTTAGTATTATAGTAATAGGCCCAACTGGCCCTTGAGTTTAATTCTATCTCAGAACACAAAACCTGACAAATTCTCAAGCAAGTCACACCATGGATCAAAATGCCAGCAATTGTGTAACAAAGATTTGAAATGACAAAGGTAGAAGAAATAAGTAGGTAAAGCTGACATAAAATGATAATTAACTTTCCAGATTAAAAAAAATACAACATTTTCATATTTCCTCTGTTTCACTATGAACATTCTGAAACCAATGACTTTAAAGGTAGTGCATGTGCATCCCCAACAGATACCTTTCCAGACCCCCACTGGATTTCTTGAGTTTCACATGGGTTTATTTGTGTAGTAATTCTCAACAGACCTCTATACATAAGCTTGTCCCATCTTTCCTTAAACTCACATAAAATGTTCACATCCACTTTTTAGGCAAGACTTTCTAAGGGACTATTACTTATGTGACCGTATCAACATTTCAGCTTCAATTAAAAACACCTCCTGACATATCAGCTCAGTTTATAAAGTTAGTATGAGTCAATGACAGTTGTATTGCTAATCTCAGTAAATGCCTTTCCTCCATCTGTTAATTGTCATGCTATTGTCAAATTGAGGGGAATATATTAAGATGGTACTTAAAGGTTATAGTACATTTTATCCACTCAGCTTTAGAAAGATGTATTTCGTAATGTAATAATGAGGGATCTGCTTTAACTCCCAAAGCACCTTATCTCTCAGTTCAGTCTTTTTCCGTCCTCAGTCCAGTAGCTCTTTCCTGAAGAATCTAGTTTTCTTTCTACATACAGAACTCATGATTTCTGAGTCTTTTACTTCCTTACAGAAAAAAAGAAGATGCTTATTTCTAGCAATGGGCAAAATATGACTTTGGAATGTGAATGAACTTTAGAAAAGCATTTCCTACTTTTAGTTGTAATCAATATACAATCATTGAAAGTATCAATCTATGTTGAATTTGAAAAAATATTTGATGATGATGATGATGATGATGATGATGATGATGATGATGAAATTACATTGGTAATGAAGCAATTAATGCTCACCATCAATTGTCTTGCAAACATGCATTCTTTTCCAAATTTTTTTTCAACACCTGGATAACTCCTTCAATTTTGCATTCCCATTCCTAAAGCTGAAACCACCTTTTTTTATAAAACAGTTGTTATCCTCTGGAGTTAGGAATTCAAGAAGGTTATATGATTCATAAGTAAACACAAGGCATAGTAACTGACTGAATTGCAGCTTCTTCACAGTAAGTATACATCATTTCTTTCACACTTTGCAAATTTAAGAACCCATTTATTCCTTTTTTTATCAAATAATAGATAATTACCTTGGGTTGAATTGGCAAAATGCCAACTGCCCAATACAGAGCCAGTCTCCCTCCCTTCCTTCCTCGCTGAGAAAAGGGAGAGAGAAAAAACCCTCCAAGATTTAAACTAGCTATATATATTTATACAGAAAAGAGAAAGTTGAAAGAAGACTACAATATAACACACACTTACACAAGTTAGCAATAACAATAAATAACTCCCCACTCCCCAGCAAACACAAATCCCACCATTCTAACTACAAAACACTCAAGAGAACTCAGTCTCCTGCGGGACAGACCCAAGCAGAGAGAAAGACTAAGAACAAACATTTTACTCTCCTGGTAAGGCCTGGTCCAGGAAAACACAATACGTCTTTCCCAGACAAGCGGCCATCAGGAACTGAACTAAGCCTCTCCTACACCTGCTTTTATATTCCAGATGATGTTGGAATATGGTATGGAATACCACTGGCCAGTAGAAGTCAGCTGATTATCTTGGGCCTACTCTGAAAGCCTAAATTTAGGCCTAGCTTAAACTATAACAATAATATATAAACTATTAACAAATTTATTAAGTTTACCATAAAATAATAAATTTCAGTAGCAGCAGGACTAACTACTAAAATTCCCAGATCGCAAAAAGGATGTAATTGAATTATTTTTCAGCTATCAAAGTGCCTATTCCATCTCTAGATACTAAAATACTCTTCCTTCCTTGTACAAACTTCCTATGCAAGGTTATCACTTCAATTCATCTGCTTCATCTATTTTTTTCATGAAAATGTAGTCTGTTGCTCTACTGTAGAAAATTCCCAGCAACCTGCTTCCAAACAGTAGACTCTGCTAAACGTGTCTAAATACACTTCAAGAGTTTGCGTGCCTTTAGGTGACAGCACATTAGATTAATGCAAAAAAGGATTTCCATTCAGACAAATGCAGTAATGACTTGCAATAGTTGCCAACCGTTCGTCAGCTTATGTTAAAAGAAGAGCAGATTTCCATGCATTTGCAACGGGTTAAAGCTGTACAATTGAGAAGAGTTCAGCTCACACACTTTCATCCTGAGAGTAAACCTGGTGAGTCAATTTCTTGAATTCACAAAGACTTTCAGGTAGAATGTAGATGTTACATTCTCGTAACAGCTTAGCCTCTTCAAACCATTGAAAAGTTGATAATGCGACCACACAGCAGGAAGTACCATCACCAAAATGGAAGGCACAGCAGATTTTCTTTCTTCTACCAGAATTTCAGAGAGAGCCTTTTTTTCAACAATAAAGCAACAATTTGTCTGAATTCAGTAAGTAAAAGAAGTCATATTTCTTGGAAAAAAAAAAAATAGAAGTATTTAATCCAAAATACTGTTTATAGCACACAAACTACAGTTTAGAGCATTATACCCATTAAATTGCTCTATGTTTTTACAATAGTCAAGGACACTTCGTTACTGGCTTGGGGTTGTTTTACTTGTTGCTGGGGTTTTATTGGTTTGTTTGTTTCAGGACCCAAGCAATTAAAAATTTATCTAAAGACATATAAAGTAGAGTATTCAAATTTCATAATCTTAGTTGAAATTTATAGTAAGATACATAAGAATAATATCAGAACATTCACATATGTTAACATTTAAATCAAATTTATTTACTTTCTAAGGTTATATGTTCTTCCCCACCATAAGCAATGTGATGTGTTTCATCAAGGCTTCCATTTATCAAGTAAAACTCCTAATTAATAACAAACAAATATTTTTATCACCTTCACAGAATTCTGATTTTTTGTCTGCAATTGTATTAACATCGCTCCAATTAATACTAATGTTTTTAATAAACACATAGACTTATGTAGACATGTTCACTGCATTTTTTTAGAGATAAACAATAGGCAAGGTTATTGTTCTCCTAATATGAAAAATAACCCTAAAGACAACCCTATAAAACCATAATTTACTCTAGTGACTTGATGAGTCATAACATAATGCTCGATGTTTATAATATTCTGCAGGAAAGCAGAGAAATGAGACATAAAAAAGTTTACAAGTCACATATTCTACATGTAGAGACTATTTAAAGATCTTGAAAGTGATTTTCTCTCTCTGAGTACCTGTCATGGCATTTTTCAGGAAGAGTATCTATACGTATGCAATTGTTAATAGTAGCATAACACTTCTTTAAATTTATTCTGGCTCAAGCCTGTTATGATTATAAATTTCAACACAACAGCAGCACCATTCTAGCTGAAGATCTTGCCATGTTTCCTCAGCTGCCTATGCAACAATCTCGAACACAGGCTGCAGATACAATCTTAGTTCTTTGTTTAGCAAACTTCTCTTCATTGATAGCTTTGGTTTTTAATTCTTGTCTTTGCAGTAATGAAGAAAACAACTTGTTGAATGCACATTATTGCCTTAGTCCCTGTGTACAGAAGTAGTTTAGTATTTGATAACTGTAAATTTACTGGCATTTGTGTAACAAAAAACAGCTCAATGTTTGGACAGCTTATGATTTCATAGTACATCTGCAGAGTTCATACATAATATATACTTTCCTGAGGCTGATCCAAATAAAAGGACCTGAACAAACAGCAATCTGTGCTGATGACATGGACATAATCTCAGATGGAAAATTTAATGCTGCATTGAGTATCATGTCAGAATTATATTGCAATAGCAAGTTTGAATATTTAGAAAGTTCAAACCTCATGAATGGTCTTTGCAAATCTAGTGCCCATATATGCAGAGAAATACTATATTTAGTCTTCTGCATCACCAAGCATAAAGTGTGCAGGGCATATAAAAAGAGAAGGGGAATACAGATCCTAAGGAATATTGAACACTTCACATTCAGCACTACCTTTTTGGTATAATCCTGTACCCCAAAATGGAGAGGAGAGTGACAGTACTAAGGCAGGGAGAAAATCAGAAGCAATTAATTATTGAGATGCTTGCAGATGGTTTGCCTTAGCCCCCCCAAACTCTTTCACACTGCAGGATTCCTTAAGTTTATTACAGTGCATAAACACAACAGGAGCTTAAATACTACTGAGAGAGAAAGATGTCAGGGTAAAAGAACATTGAAATGGAAACAAATGGACATAAATCAGCTAAATATTCAGCTCAAATTCCAATGAATGTTCCTAAAAAATGTGACAAAGAAGTCTAGAAGAGTCATGCCACCAAGACATGGGGCCAAAAATCTGAACTAATTTTATAATAAATATCAGAGAATTTATGAAGGTGCTATATGACAGAGCAATCTAATGAAAGCAAGGAAATAATAGCACAGGTATCACTTTTCATTCCAGATTCTTAAATTCTCATCTAAAGAATGATGCACTCAAAATCAGAAATCATTTCTGAGTGCTATATCACTAGACATATTAAAGCAACTTAATTTCTCAAACCATTCCAAATTTTAAGCCATGTTAAAAATAAGCCAACAATCCACTGGCTATTGACAGCTAAGGTGAGCTAGTGCCACAAACCTCCCCTGAATCTTAAAATCAAGATCAAGACTTTACAAATAAGCAGCCATACCTTGCTCTCTGCCCATTGCTTACAATGCTGTTGATAATATGACCCAAAATAACATAAAGCTTTCAGATCTACATCCAACACGTCATCAATAGCAACATGTACCTCAAATTTAACACACCTGTAAAATCTCAGAGGCTGCTTTGCACTAATGTAAAGTGATAGTGTATCATATTGCCACACAGTTCATTTGTTCCTTTTGCTTCAGTGTATGTGACAGCTCATAAGATAAACATCTCCTCTGCCCAGACTCTCAGTTCAGTGCAGTATCCCTGAGATTACTGAGTATGCTGGCCAGCAACTCTTCCACACCTAATTCCCCATCAAACATTCTAAACTGTGTTAGACTAAGTGATGTCAGAAATAGCTTTGGGGAATATTGTGTATTGCCACTGTGAAACAGGCACAGCAGGTTACTTCAGAGAATAATCTCTTTCATTAAATTTTTAAGACATGAAATATCATTAGATGATTCATTCTCTGCAATCTGTATTGTTTTGTAAAATAATTGAAAAAAGGAGTTCAGTGATCCATGTTTTACTTTTTTCCCCCTTAATTCTCTCGGGCGCAGAGAAATGAAACTCTTCAAAAACTCTGAGAAACACTTTGTTTTATTCCTGCCTTTCAGACTAGTCCCAAAAGGGCCAATCTGTAGCTAAATGAACACAGGCAGAATATTTAATTTTGCAACCATCATAGGACTGATTTCTACATCAGAAAGAAAACATTCTCAGTCAGTTCTTGTCCAAACTGAAAATTTCCAATCTTTCTATCTATTTCCATATCACCTCATCTCCTACAGCCTATTGCTTCTGCATCAAAAAACCCTGAAGCTGTCTTTATTTCAGTTTTTCTGCAAACCCAGCCTTCTGATGCTTTTTTCAGATAGACAGTAAAATCTAATTTTAATTTTCTTCTTGTGCTTTTAATCTGCTAATGGATATAAAAAGAACATTTAAACTGTATTGCTGATTTTAGGAGATTTTTTAGAGGATTTTGTCACAATTCAGTATATAATTAAACAATCTGTACTTGAGTGAAAACAAGTTTCACTGTTTTTAATGAAAGTTTCCTCAAATAGTAAGAAAACTTCACCATTCCTCAAAAATTGCTTTGAAAACTGAAGACCTGAGTGAGGCACATTCTGATTTTTAAAAAGAAAAGTTTTTAAAAAGTGATGCATAGTAGTATCTTTGGCATCCTCAGGGGTTTTTTATTTATAAGAAAGAGGAGCTACACACAAAACAATGACAAAGTTCATTCCTGCAAATTCCTTGTCAGGTGCATGTCTGTATGAACAAACACAAAATAGAAAATTCATATATCAGAGAAGATGAGTGCTAAAAAAAAAATAAATAAAAGACACTGTGCAAATTCAGGCTAAGTGGTTCATAGGAGCCACAGCTTGGGATCATGTCTGAATAACTTAAATGGCAAATGCAACTTTAAATGGTAAAAATGAAAAGGGACATCGTGCTTTCAAGAATATTTATAAAAGGGCAGTGTTCCTCAGCACAGGTCAAGAGGTAATACTATATTAAACTACTAAACAAGATGCTTATCTTTACATGGTACTTGCAAGGATCTCTCTGCTGAGAGGACATAAAAGAGGAAAAATGTGTAAAATATACATTATAGATTTGATACAGAAGAAACAAACAGTACCAACATGTGAGAGCAATATAAGAATTTAAAAAATCTGAACATGTCTTGAAATGGTCAGAATGATTAATTCTTTTCACAAGCAATTGCTGATGAAAGATTTATAAGATACTATTGGTATTGGTATTATTACTATTACTACTTTTATATAATTGACATTTCAATACTGTCCTTCATTCTAAATAAAAATCTACTGTATCCCTAGATGGGGATATTCACATAACCACCACAACTTATATGAAAATGAATTATATAGTATTGGACTCTAACATGTGCTTACTACTAAAGTGCTGGATTTGCATACAGGCACACAAAAAAGGATGAAGCAGAACAGGAAAGGGGGCCTCTGCTCATCGGACACTGCTTTCCTGCCTCCTCCTTGGCTATCTTTCCTTCTCTGAGTGATAAATCTGCTCTACCACATTACAGTAATAACTTTTCAAAACATCCACTTTAAGATCTGGCATTTCCAAATAGAAATATCAATTCCAGGCAGACAGGGGAAGAGAGAGAAAGGGAGATAGTCTAATGAGAGTAGCAATCCACTTGAGTTTTTTTATTTGTTCACTCTTGATATGCTTAGGGATATATTGTTTAATTAATATTACACAAAGATAACAACTGTGCTCAAGGTAATCCTTGTAAAAATTCAGTCAGGAACATGCACAGTGATCATGCTTTGACTGCAAGTAGGTCTCATCAAGCTTTACAATGTATTTAGAAACACGACACATTGTTCTCCCCTTCCCTGGTATGCTAGTAATTTGAATAAAAATCATTACTTGAAACCAAGCTTTTTCTATGAAACTCTGCAGTTTTAAAAAACCTTAAACTAGGAGATTAGAAGTTGAACAAATATTCAGGAATAGACATGGAAGCATGAAAATGTTTGAGATTTCAACTACTGAATAGACAAAAACATCTTGGGTGGCATATCACTTGCAAACTGTTGATTGTGATCTGCCATAGGGTAGATTAGGATTACAATGAGAGGAAAATTATAAAATATGCACAACCTTTTTCTTATACACAATCTTTCTTCTCCCTCAAATTTTCAGAGAATTTCTAAATAAGTTGCAAAACTTTCTATACTGTCTCAAGGTCCTTTCTTGGAAATCAAACATGCAAATCCTTATTTCTTCTAGATATTATGATTTTCCGACCTGACTTCAGAAACTATTGTAACCATACAGTTGCCAAGAAGGTATCATCAGCTTCCAGCCTCTTGAATTTTTTTTTCTTCTTTAGGCTGAAAGAATTTGAGCTTTTATTAACAACTGGTTTAGAATTTACCAGTATAGCACCTTTCTGCTAGAAAACACTGAATTTGACATATCCCTGCAGAACATATTCATTCTAGTCAAAGCTAGCTAGAAGCCTGATCACTCTTCTGGCAGCCCCTCTGTCTGCCTCCCTGGGCCTGCTAAGGGCTGTCAAGGATGCAAGGCTGATGAGGTACCCACATTTTCTACCAATCCAGAGGGATGCTGCAGAGCAAAAATAGAGACACCAACAGCTTGGGATTTCCAAACCATTGCCAAACCTGGTTTATGAAAAATGAAGATATTGGGATTTTTGAGCTGAAGCTTTGGCTTCCAAGGTCTTGCCAAAAGGCTGTTTGGTGGCAAAGCTAAATCCTCAAAGCTACCACTGCTTCTGGCCCAACATCTGCCACTGTCATCCTGGGTAGAGTGCAAAGTCATCCAGGTTAACTTGGAATCTGATACATTTCTTTGCAAGAAAACAGGATCCCTATCTTTATGTGATATTCTCACACCACTGTCAGACCTGCACAAGGCTTTGAACTGTGCTCAGCCTGTTTGATGCAGACAACTGCCCTTTGTTGCAAAGGACAAAGCATGGTAAGTACCTGGTTTCGTTTATCTTGCTGGTGAGTTTTGCAATTATATAAAAATAATATAAAAGAAGATGCAATAAATCAATCACTTCTCTCTCCCCACCTCCATCTGCACTGGGACTTGATTTTGTATCTGCAATGCTGTGGATTGAACCACAGTTGTGGTATCATCCAAGAGAACCAGTCTGCCACTTAAAATTTGGGTTTGGACACAAAATTCAGGCTGGTTTTACTTATATTACAATTAAAACATTGAAATAGCAAAAGAAATTACACACACTAAGACATGTATCCAGAAATCCTGACCCATTCTGTATGAAATATTTACCAACCAAATCTGAAAGGTAAAATCTAAGAATTGATGAATAACAGCTATTCATTAAATAATAGATTACTTTTAACGTTATCATATAAAATGGACCAATAAGCATGAAAAACTGCCTTAGAGTCAAGTGCCATATATGTTGCAACATTAGCAACATTAGCAACATATAAACAGCTTAAAGGAACAGTAAAATAATCATTTTCTGAGCACAGCCAGTAAACGAAGAAAAACAGAGTGGTTTCTTAAGCAAAATAAGCTTTGAAATGAAGTAGCAGTACACTGTGCTGAAAATGAATGAGAAGCTGGTGAGGTGTCCTGTAATGGTGCATTTAAATAAGTAATTTGGCTAGAATTTGCAGTCATCTGTGAATAATTTATCAAATTGAATAAAGTAGCTCAAAAGAGCATGCTGGCTAAAAACTGTCGAATATTTTTGCTGTGTTAAAATTCAAAGTCCTCCTCAGTTTCAGTTCCTTCTCTTCTAAATCCATAAAATCGATGAGAACATTCCAGGATGCTGCCTAGGTGACAGCAGATCACAGACTATATTCTTCCAAAAAGTATTCCAGAATAAAGACTGCAAAAATGGAAAAAGGCTTTCTTCTTTCTCTGAGAAAACAAAACAAACAAAAAATGCAGCTACTAAATCATCATTCACATTGAGACAGTATGCTCTTCACCTGTAGATTTCTACACACATTACAAAGCACACTCAGTTCCTGAGCCTCAGGTACACTTGTTTATCCCACAAGCCATGCAGTCTCCTGCTCTCAGCAGCCTATGTGCCGCCTGTATTCTAACAGTCTCCATGTATTAACCATACAGAAAGAACAAAAACCCTGAACAACAGGAGCAGTCTCTTCACGACTTGCCCCATCCCACACTCAACAGACACTGAGAAGGAATTTCCAGACTCCTTTTGGATGAAATTCAGGTGCTATATTCAGAATGACTTCTTTTTGGGTTTCACATTTGAATTATTTTAAATTCTAGCCTCACTAGAGAGAAGAAAACGGATCACAGAATGGTTTGGGTTCAAATGAGCAGGGCCATCTCCAACTAGATCAGGTTGCTCAGTGCCCTGCCCAGTGTTGCAGAAGAACAATAAATTCTGGGTACTTGTACAAGAACTCACTCTGTAAGACAGGTGTGAGAAGCTTTTGCACCTTATCACTCTCCTATGATCAGGAATACCTTATTTATTGCTGTGAACTGTAGAACGCACAAAGAACCCTCCCATCACTCTATTTATATCAACACTGTTTTATTTATATCATAGGGACTACTGTGCTTAGTAAGAATGCTTACCTGGAACTCAATGGTAAAGAGCAACCTATCTCAGACATTTCAATATTTGATCCTTTCTTTTCTATCATAGTTTAACCGTCACTAATAGGCTTTTACCCAAATACAAAACCCTCCAATTTCTGGCACCTTGCCTTTAATATGATGTAACTTTTTGCCATCCCTCAGTAATGCAGCTCACCAGAAACATCTTATTCATCCAGTCTTCGTTCCAATTTGGAAAGCTCCTGTCTTTCCTCTCCATTTCTCAAATGCAGCTTGCAGAAAGGAAATATGATCGTTCTTTTACTGTTGACTGACCTCTTGTAATAATTCACAATAAAAATCCAAAATTCAACCCTTAAAATTCAAGCATTCCACATGCTTAAACTAAACTCTTCCTATCCTGTCCAACACTGAAAATATCTGAAAAAATTGTCTCTACTTTGTGAAGCCCATGGACACCTTGGTTGCTGTACCTCTCCTCAAAATCAAGCTGAACAAAGAGCATACAGACATGTTCAAAGCACTTAGCTTAACAAAGCCAAGTGACTCCAAGTAACAAATTTTTAGAATATTTAATTTATCAACAGAACAGAATAGCATTGCTCTCTATGCCATGGGCAAAATATGTTGTAAGATTAAGAAAAAATTAATTTTCCCAATTAAAAAAAAAACCAATAAAAACATTCAATTTTGCAGCTTTGAGGACAGAATACTGAAAAGGCCCTCAAGACTATTAATTAAAACACTTTGAGTCACTTTGCTGAAGAAAGCATTCAGATTACTGAATCTACGTAAAATGAATAATTCAAAGAATATTGAAGATAGTGAGAAAGAACTCACATTTGCACTAAGTAAAACAGTGTATCCTGTGCATTTTTGGGTTTTGTATATAACAAGAAAGAGAAGTGTTATTTGCTTAAGAGAAAAATATGCATGTATTTCTTTGTGAATCCCAGAACAAGTTTGAAACAAACTTTCATTTACTTTGCCTAGTTTGACAGTAGTGATCATTGCAATGATTTAAAAGAATGTATGTGTTGTGTATAATTAGATATATGTGTGTGTGTTCTGAAACACATATATGGTACTACCAATATTCAAATGCTATTTAAAAAGAAAGTAAGTTCTACTAATGGAATCTACATTGCAGCATTCAGGGGATAATAGAGTAGGAGCATGATGCAGCACCCCTCAATAGCTACTTTTAAAATGTTGTATTTGAAATGCAGCAAATAGAATAAAAAAGTGGAAATTAATACAATCTTAACTCATGAGTACATAGATCATAAGTTAATTCTATTAAAATGTGAAGAGAATTGTGTCAAAATGAAGTATAATGCTGAACAAACTTCCTTCGTCATTCTGGTTAAATGAATTAAACTTTTCTGGATGCATTCTCACTTGGGGCTCAAGAATCCATTACAGATGTCTAAACCAAGACCAGATAACATATGTCTTGTGGCTTTTTCATATTATCATTTTAATTTTAAAAATATCTCAAGAGGTGAAAAAGCACTAAAGATGAAAGTACTTCTATCAAAAGAAAAAAGAAAGAAACGCTACACAATTTAATTAGCTAAGAAACTAGAGCTTTGTTAAAAGTAGTAAATATAATAAA
>JAWWEV010000095.1:20333454-20360451 GCA_035583235.1 Hafferia zeledoni
TGCCTTTGAAGAAGAATATTTAAATTCACCAAAAGATCAATTACTGTGTGCAAGGATAACTATGAAAGTTAATAGAGAGCACTGGCAAGCGTTGTTCTCATAATAAGCCAGCAAAGTACTAAGGATAAAGTAATACAAAATGTTAAGACTTTAGAGACTATGGCTCTCCCAAAACACAGCTCAATCACATACAGAAAATTAACAGAGCAAGGGCATAGCTGAGACTCAAAAAAAACCACAGTCCAGAAGGTAATATGCAAAATCTTGTTATGTTTTGGCATTAGTGAGTACTCAAATCAGGTTCAACAAATGTATTCTTCCTCAGCTGGCTCCTCTTTAAGACCTCCCCTTACAGCACCTCATGCTCTAACTCCTGTCCATCTCGATGGACTTGCTGAGCCTTGCACACCGGAATGAAGCAAGAGAATTTCAACAATTTTATACCCGGACCTAAAAGCTTTATTTGAAGTATATAGTGCCCACTTCCAGGTTTTCCTACAAGTGAAGAGGAAAAAAATGAGGAAAAAACACAAAGCTTAGTGCAGGTTCAAGTGTGACAGTGCTGTCTCAGATGCTTTTCAGACTGTGACTTAGGCAATGAAAAACTATGTTCTTATCACCTCTGCAACGGGATTTTGGTTATGAAGTCAGCAAGCTGCCAACAGTCCCTGGGAATGGTTCAGTGACAAGGGCTCATGGATAAGAAAACCTCTGCAATTAGTAGAGGTTGTCCATCTTTTGATTTCTTTGGAGCTCAAAGATGAACTCCTGAAGACAGCTACTGTCCTCATACAGGAAGGATAGCCAAGAGGCCAGACTAAATGATGGTTCTCAGGGGCCAGAAAATTGCTACAAGATACATGAATAGATATGTGAATGAACTAGAACAATGTGTTATTGTTTATGCTGCATTCACACATTTACATTCCAGCACATATTTGCAAACACTCCAGCTGCATTCACTATGTTAATGCTCAGTATGGTAACCAGTGGAGTTGTTAGTGAGAGCAGCCTGGAAGAGCTGCATCTTGTGATTTGAACAGAGTATATATTTATCCCAAGGAATCAAGAATGCCTCCTTTCAGGGCTGAACTGAATTGATTGTGTGGGAATGATTTAGCTACAAAAGTTCCCTAGAGATGAACAAAAATGCCTTCATGTCATGGAATTACTAATAGCCTACTGGCATATATGACAATGAATCCTGAAAGTATAGCAATGGGCAAATGAAAGAAGCATCTCAGAATAAAACCCCAGGCAAGTCTGGTGTAATTTGTGAAGAGTAAGTTCAATGCTGGGAAAAACCCCTACTTACCATGCCTATTTAAAAATCCAAATTTTTGCCAGACAAAGAACAACATGTTAGGGCTTTGCTCCACAGGGCCTAGGTGTTCTGTGCCCAGAGCCATTGGAGCACCTGCAGAGGCTGTGTAGAGTGTGTGAACATACAGCAAGGCACCACTGCAGAAAAGCAGAATTAAAATCCTGCAGTGGAAGCCAAAGACATTAAATCATGCATTTTCTGCTTTCTAGAGTCTTTGTATTAGCTATTCTCTACATTCTCAAAAACTGCAGAGCACCAATGAATAACCTTAACCCCATGTTAGTGAAAATTTTATTCATTTATTTACTTGGTCTTCAAAGCAACAAATTTCCTGGCAGGCCCTTAATTCACAGGCCTAATCTTTCTAACCATTTATGTGAATTCTTTGATGAGATACTGCTGAATACGGAATGTTCTAATTACCCCTTTCATTGCCCTGAAATCATCCTCCCAATGCTCTGCTGTTCAGCACAGCCTGGTTCACACTCTTGAGGTATCTTTCCAGAAAGGCAGACCTTAATAAAGGTATGAGGAACTGAAGAGCAGAGGATGCAAGAATAGCAAAGGACCAATTTGCAAAAAGGCTGTATTTAAAAGGTTATAAAAGAGCAGGGACCAGCAGTGCAAGAGGAAAATGCGTAGAGACAGGACTTACGCCTCAGGAAATTCTGACTTCATATTCTGCTCTTACAAGTTTCTTAAGCAGTTCTAGGCAAAATACTTAACACTTACCCATGCCTGAAGTTATACTGTGATTTGCCTGTATATAATAAGCCATTGCTGTTAAAGTTCACAGGGAACTACAGAAATAACCCCATCACCTTATCAAGGCTTGGAGAAGGTCCAAACTATCCTGCACTCCTCAGATTCAGAAAACCTTTAGAACTGAAAATATAACCTTATCATTGATATCTTCCTTCCTTAACTAAGAATTTCACCAGTAATAATAAAGGATATGCCTATGAGACATAAGCTGCTAAAGGCCAACAACTTTAGGTGCTCTTCTTCACATCCAGAAGGTCTGTCTAACCACATGTGACTCTGTATGAGCCATACATGAAAACCACAGGTAAGTGCATGCTTGTAACTTGCTCCTAGTGACAACACACAGCACCACGTGACAGCCGAGCTCCCCGTCACAGTATGGGGATCATGTAGCCAGCAGAAGGCCAAGCTTTCTGCATTATGGGAGGGAGGTGTGCACTGATGTTGATGGCTTCAGCCTCTGACACCCGATCCCATCAGATCTCGGAAGCTCAGCAGGGTCAGTCCCGGTTAGTACTTGGATGGGAGACCTCCTGGGAATACCGGGGGCTGTAGGTTCTAGTCCTGAGGACTTCACTGTCACCATCCAAGCTCGCTCGGCTATGGCAGATGACCCTCAGGAGTTAAAGGGTGGGGCCAGTTCCATGCATGTTGTGCCTCACCTGAAAAATCCACTGTGCAGGCTGGAAGGGCACACCCACGTGGGGAGAGCCCTGCCCAAATCTTCGTTCATGAAGCCCAGCCATCATCAGAGAAAGGCATAAACATGTATGAGGAGAAGAAATGAATAAAATTTCCTATGAGTACAAAAATAAATCCTACCGGATGATTTCCACCAGACTAGTTAACGTCTGTGCAGGAAATCTGGCAGACTGTTGATCACTCTTACGACGTGAAATCAAGTCTCAACTTATAACCTCCAGAGAGGAACCAAACAGGTAGTCTAGAGATGATTTTTTTTTTTTTTTCCCAAGAAAAGGGGAAGTATTGTGGCACTCATACATATTAAAACCAGAAAATACTGTTGCCACATTTTTTCCTTACTTCAGAAGCAAAAGTATTGTTGGCATTCTCACTCTAAAAAACCCAAACGCACATGTAAATTGAACAGTAATACTATTTCACAACCAAAATTCTATCCAAGTTCTGTATTTTAGAACATTCAAGGTAACTGAAACAAAAAGTACCTTAATTATAGCAACTTGATGTTCCAGAATATTGATTATGACATTCTAACAAACAGATCAAACAAGGGTATCATAGATACAAAGAAAATTATTCTTTCTTGAATAATTTGGTATTGTTAGAGTTCACCTCTTCTGACCTGCACAAATTGTCTGTTCCTACCTTTAGAGAAGACATTAAAAGAAAGTTTATCCCTCAATTTTCTTCTACAGAAAGTAAAGTTTACACTCAAACAATTACAAGAAACAACTGGAATCAGTTCAAACAGTAGTTTATATTGCAAACAGAAAATGCAGCTTATTACATTGAACAATTCCTGTTGCAATTTTAATAAATACTTTAATTAGGGGAAAAAAATCCCAATAACATCTCATTGGCTATTACATTCTTCCTGTTTTGTACACTGCAGAAGTATTTGGAAATCAATATGACTCAAGCAGCACACAAAATGCTGAAAATAGAAACACCCAAAGGCTCAGCAGGATGCATGCAGCATCCTTGAACTTCAAATGAGAGTAGTTAAAAAAGAATTCGTGTAAAATATGGCATTTTCATCCAAACGATAACTTTTGTAGAGTTTCCAGAAAACTTCGGCAATTACCATTATAAAATGGCATTAAGAAAAGCAGCATTACACCTGGTCAGCATAGGGGGTACAAATCTAGAAAAAAATTACACATAATGGCATCTACTGAACCTCATCTCCTATAAAGATTACTGTCTTTTTGTAAGTCATCTGAGACATGCTGTAAAAATGCAAAATTCCTCATCCAAATGCAATTAACTAAAGAAATGCTATTTTTTTCACTCCTTATTCTTTCATCCAATATGGGGAAATTTTTCTGCTCCCAGAGTACTTCTCTTTTCCTTCATGACACCAATTGCCTAAGATATATTGCCTAAGTGAAGCTGTCTTTTTAGGGAGATCTCTACTGTCCTGTCTACATTTCTATATCACTCAGTCTTCCCGGATCCTCAGGAGATTTGGCCACTACATTTCTGCATGACAGTCATAGTGTAAAATTCACTTTTATTAAAAAGCTTCCATCAAATGGAATTCATCATTTATTATTCCATTATAGCAATGCACCATGTGGCTTGGAGGATGATGAAAATCCCAATGCCTGAGTTTACTGAGTGGAGGCTTGAGAGCTGCTGGGTGGGCAAGGAAGAGTAAAGAATCACACAGAAGGGGACACTCAGGCTTGCTGAGGCAGGAACAGCATTGTATTTATTAAATATTGAATACTGCTTTATTCCATGAACTTGGATGCTTTCCTAGGCAGCCAGATTGCAGCCAAAGGCTTCTGCCATCCACTACACTCCTCTCTAGCTGCTTGGGGGAACCACAACGGGGATTTCACTAGAATTCAGAAACAGAAACAAGTTTATTCACACTTGGGGAAGGGACACTTTTCGTAGGAGTTCTTAGCTCTCCATACAGCCCTTCCCATAAAACATTCTTAGAAAGGTGGTCAGTGACCAAGGAAAAGTTAAATGGTAACAGACACCAATCATTGCAGACAGATGCACTTCTTTCAACCTGCACCCCAGTGTATCCTCAGAACCAAAGAAGTATCCTTTCCAGAACAGGTAGAAATAGTACTTTATCTACTCAGTCTGCTGCAGCTTCTTTAACATCACCCAACAATGTTAAATTACAGTTTTGTCTTCTAGCCTCAGTTCAGATTTAAATAAAATAAAGCATCACAGGAGAACCAAGAGACCTACAATATGCTGAAGAGCAGAGTGAAAGCCAATTTAAGGGTTGGAAACTAGGAGAAAAAGTGATCTTGAGTTGTATGGATATTAAAAAAAATATTTACGTCTGAATATAAGAGCTTCATAAAGGTAAATTTGTGTTTCTTAATAATCCAGCTTTCAGTATATATAATACCATTTAGATATACAAAATGCCAAGAATAAAGAAAACAAAGAAATGGTAAGAATAAAAAAATAAACCCATATAGAGGACACTGTACATACCTTGAAAACTGAAAATAACATGGCTATACTTCTAGCACACCTTCCCCTCAGTAAGACAGTAGGGCAAATCTGAAAAACTGATTCTACACTTATGCTTAAACATTCCCTAACATTATGATATCCATGAAATACATATGCACTAACATCTTTTTGTTTATCTTGTAAGAGGAGTTCTTGTAACACTACTGTTCACAAACGTCACTTCTGTAAAATTGCCAGCCTCACACAGACTGTTTTCCTAAGACCAAAAATAACTTCTTTTGTCTATACTTGAAGGAAACAGTTTCAATCACATTTCAGTAAGAGCACTTGGCTTCTTTATTTAGACTGCTTTACATACTGACCTATTTATTAAAGATGGTACCCCCCCCCCCATCCCCCAAACAACAAGAGTCACCTATTCATTTATTCAGAAATTTCTGAGGGAAAACCCAAGTCTCTGTAGGACTGATGAATCAATACAGACTCATACACATCTGGAATTTTGTCAAGAGAGATGTCATTCAAAGACAAATTTTTCTGAAAATAATGCAAATCCTTAGTGTACTTTCAGAAGATCATCTTAAAAGGTGATAGAACGTGCAAGGACTCAACAGATGCTGTTTCTGTTGCTGCAATATTATTGCATATTAACCACAGATTTTAACACTCCATCACTTCCAACAGAACAGCTAGTAAACTTTTTTATCCAAGTATGCATTTTTTAATGTTGTCATTTGTTTAAACTAACAGTTCAGGTGACCCCAGACTGCCTTGAAGCATATGCATTTAGCATCCAAGTCTCCCTTGCTTTCAAGTATAGAAGTAATCTTGACATCTTACCAACAAGATGTACCAACAAGAGTACAAAACCAAAACCAACCAACAAACCAAAACAAAATGACAAGTAAAACAAAACTAAACAACCCAGAAGACCTAAGTCATTATTCTCATTACTCCACTTTTGTCTGTTTATGAAAATATAAAATGTGAACATAAAATCCCCCATGCAATTTTGAGACAGACGCAATAATTTTTATCTTCTGACCATGGTTGCTTCAATACAACAGAATATACAAATCCAATCACTTTCAAATACCTGAACAGTCACATGAAAGGCAACAGAGGTATCACAGGTGCAACTTTTAGCACATGTAAATGGGCTGTTGAACTAGAGCTCCCACCGAGTAACAATAAAAGAATAAAAACAATGAAATCTTCCTGAATAGTTCAGGACATGAATGGCAAGAGCTTGACATTTCTTTAAGACATATAAGGAAAACAACCAAAATATCTGAGAACTCGTGTGGCAATCAAAGTAGGTAAACAGATAATTCAAAAACTAATGAACTGATAATAATTAAACATAGTTCGTAATGGGTCGTGCACCTGTGTGCACACACATGTGTGATCCAGGTAATTTATGAGGCATTTATGACTTCTGTTTCTCACATGGACTCTTGTTATGGGTTTAGCTAGGTTAGGCTTAGATTTCAGACTAGGCCTGAGACTATCAGCTGACTTGAGCTGGGCTGAGCTAGCTGACAGTTGCCTACTGACCAATAGTATTCCATACCATATTCCAATATCATCTCAGAGTGTAGGAGCCAGTGTGGGAGTAGCTTGTTCAGTTGCCATCATGTCTGCAGTGGAGGCAGGACACGCTGGCCTGGGCCTTGCTCCTGCCGCTGCTACATCCTATTTTGTTTTAGTTTCAGGGAAGTAGAAACATTTTACTGTTATGCTCTCTCTTTTGCCTTGCTGGGTGTCTTTTAGAGTATTTTATGAATCTACAGTAATGAAATCTGTTTTCAGTAGGACATAGAAACTTGTGTAAGTGTGTGTTATATTGTAGTTTTTTCTTAATTTTCTCTTTTCTATATAAATATCTATAATTAGTTTAAGTTTAAACCTAGTTTGAGTTTCCAGAGTTTTTTTCTTTTCCTCCCTTTTCTTAGGGTGTAGTGTGGAGGAGAAGAGGCTCTGACTGTGCTGGGCAGTTGGCATTTTGCCAGCTCAACCCAAGACAACTCTCTTTGTCAGATAGTATGTGAGCTCACTCTTCAGCTTTTCATTTAGCCAAGGATTTACAGAATGCTCTACATATTGCACTCCAGATAAGCAGGTAAGAAATCACCTTTGATACATTTGCTGGTTTTTTCCAACGTTAGAAGCAAACAAATAATAGGTTCAGATTGCTAGGGGATGAGAAGACAAAAACATTGACTACACACATCACTCAAGGTTTACTATGTAAAAAAGGACTCATCAGGACAAGAGCAGGAACTCAGTTATTAAATTGCTGGAACACTTTGCATGCCACAGCACTGTCTACCGTAAGATCTCCAGAACTGAGACATGCAAATCCGGTGACCCATTTACAAGAAATACGATTCAAGTTGGCAGAAGAGGAAAAGGATGCTAGGAATTTCTGGGAAAGTTTATTTATATTAGCAACAAAAGTAGTTGGGCTTACATAATACGGATTGCACTACAATGACAATTAGGGAATAAGATTGCTCTTTAAATGTCAGAGGAAGCATTATAGGAAACACTTAGGCTGAAAGATAACTCTTACACACACAGAAAAATAAGGAGGATAGACTTTGAAAAAGGGATCAGATGTTAGAAAGTTCCTTGTCCTCAGAGCTTAGATTCTGGTCAAAAATCTATTAGCAACAGCAAAAGTAAAATCTAACTATACTAAAGATGCTTATAACAATGACACAACTCAGTAAGTCTTTCAGTTTCATTCTACATCTATTAATTCTTCCCCTCAGATGACACTTTGTTTTCAGTACAGAATCATACAATGGTATGGCTTAGAAGGGACCCTAAAGATTATCTAGTTCCAACTCCCCCATCATGGGCAGGAACACCTTCCATTAGACCAGGTTACTCAAAGCCCCACTCAACCTGACCCTGAACACTTCCAGGAATGGGGCATCCATCTGTGCCAGTGCCCCACCACCCCCACTGCAAAGAATTTCTCCGTAATACTCAATCTAAATCTACACACTTTCAGTTCAAAGCCACTCCCCTTGTCCTTTCCCTTCATGCCTCTGTAAAAAGTCCCTCAACAGCTTTCTTATAGGTTCCCTTTAGGTACTACAATAACAGTAACAAAAAGAGCAGGTCTTGAATAAACTGGGTGCAGGGGGGAGAATTCTAACTTTGGGAATGAATTTTAGAAAGTGTGTGGCTTTTTTTTTTAAACATAGGAAATGCAAAAAGGTTAGACATACCTACTAAACAAACCCAAACACACATACCAAAAGTTTCCAGATGACTGCCTTTCAGAACTAGGTTCTGCAACATGCACCCATTAGCAATGAGAAATGCTATTCCAACATCTGAAATATTTTAGATCTAACGAATCACCAGGAGTAATACATACAGTGTTAATACAGCAGCCAACACCTTTCCTCTGGGAATAGCACAGTTCATACAAAAAGCTGAACAACTCCCTAAATATCCACTGTTGAGTACAACTTTGAGAACCAAAAAATAAGGTATTGTTCAAAATGGCAAGGCCTCACAAAATGAAACCACAAGCGCAGCCTCTGTCATAATAGAAACACATATGAAAACTCTTTGTTGTCAGTTTCTGTGAAGAAATAAAACTTTCAAGGCCAAGATTTGGATAATAGCCTTGTGGACCAACTTAGGCATTCTCTCTCTCCAAGTCCTGTGTAAATTTTCCCTGCTCTCTAACAATGGCATTACTCTTTTTCTCACACTATGGGCACAGTAGCTGGGAATGCAAATAATTTTCATAAACCAGGGGTTTGAGTTGTCACCTGTCATTCCATTATCAGCACTATCACACATGACCTGAATTGTAATATTGAGCAAATCCTAAAAAAGACCTTATTTCAACTTGCTTATGAAAGATGTAAAAAATCTTTGCAGCACAGTTACTAATAATTTACTGAAATGCATGCAGCTTCTCTACTTTGAGTGGATTCATTGCTGGTAGAGCATTTAACCTACATGCTGTTCCTGAAAGCAATGCAAGGAACTGTGACAGCAACTTCTGTAGATGGGAGTGAGCATTCCTGCTTGCCAGCAGAAGCCGACTCCCCACTGAGCAGCAGCAGCATTCAGCTGGCTGGCCTTGGCAGGGTATCCAGCAAGGTCATGGTAACTCCTCTGTCTGCAGAGCAGCAGCACCAGGTGTGACAGCCCCTCCTGAGGCACCAGGTTGTGCATTACTGATGTGCTAAAAGAACTCGGCGTTTTCAGAAATAGCAGTAGATGCTCTTGTGACAGGAATCGCAGGTCAAGATCTGACAATGGACTCAAGATGAAAGAGAGAAATTAAGGACAGCACTGTTTTTCAGACAAGTTATTTTGATGACAAATACGTAGAATCCAAAGAATCATGGAAAACAAACAAACAAAAAAGGAACATTGCTTATCCCAGAACTGAAAATTTCAGTCTGCTTCAGAATCAGCCTACCCTGCCAAACAAGTTGGGTCCATAAATATTCACCACTAAACATACTTAAGTAAGGAAAGATAGTATCTGTCTTCAGCTCTTTAGAGAAGGCATTTAACTCCATCCTGATGGGATGTCCAAATGCAGTGTGTCACCAAAGAAAAAGAAAGCAAAGAATTAAAAACACAAAGATCAGATTTTAAAATAGATAGTGCTCTGAGAGATAGACTACTAATATTCCATTCTGCAAATTAAACATGCAGAATAGTAGCATGAGAAAGAGTCTGCTTATCATTGTTTTAGAAGTTTCATATGATCTTTCAGGCTAGTGTTTTCACAGCCTTTAATGAAAGAACATGAAGATTGAAAAGAGTCTCCTATTAACATTCAAAAAACCTGAATTGCACCTTTCAGGGCATTAGGGGCTTATGAAAATTCAGAACCTGGCAGCTGTTATTAATGATAAATTACAAGTTAGGAAACAGCATACCTAGATATTTTCTAGGAAAGAAAGTGTATTCAATCTCATATTTCAAAACTCATCTGAAATTAAATATGTGCCAGAGGCATATGTAAGTTTGTTTGTTTGCTTTATATTTTAATTAATTTACTTATTTTAAATCTGTTTTCCATGTCAGCAAAAGCAGGGAGAGCGAGGAGAGGGCAGGAATTTCCTGTAACTGAGTTTATTTTTGCAATAAATACCATCTTAATTCTTAATACAATTTACTCGCGTAAGAATAACTAACTCATTGTTTCTATCCTCCCCTCAACACTAGTCTCGAAAGTGATTATAGCTAGATAACGAGCTTTAAAGGATGGGCAATTCAAAGAGTTTGTAACATGGAAACAAAAATAAGGTTATATGGGTTTTCAGTAAAAGGACTGTGTTCAGAAATAATTCCCATGTAAAAAGAAAGGCAATTTTATACACAAATCCTGTGCTTGTGGCCACAGGCAAGGCAACATGCTGCCTATTAGGTGGTGTACCACCTTATTGTAATTTTGATGAAAACTCCAAACACAACTACATATCATTTTTATCCAAACTAAGTTAACCAAGACTAAACAGTGTGCCTTATTCACTCACACAGGGTGCTAAAGTGATCTCTTTCAAGAAGTTTCTGCTGAGGACTCAGAACAATACTTACACTGACATTTGGCTGGTACAGGTAAGAGTGGCAAAAAATTACATGTGCTTTGTAATAACTGTCTCATGAATATCAGTTTTCCACACAAAAACATCCTGCAAACTTAATACAATGATGCACACAGATGAAATCAAGTTCAAATGACTTTTACTGGGCCTAACAAATCTGTATCACTGCTTTTACTTTAGACTTAAAACATATTTGAAGCACAATCCAGACAAGATACTTACACTAGCAATTTTCACCCTCCCTGCTTTTTGCCTCTCTCATGCAGTATCCATATAAGTCATAAACATTTCATCACTTTTATTCTTTCAAGGTTCCTGCCACAGAGCATCATTTACACACAGCAGACAAAATCTGCACAAGATGCAGAAAATACTAGATGCTCTGGAAACTGTTAAGTTGGCTCTGCTTATTTTTTTTAATGACAAATTTTTACAAGAATGTTAGATTTACATGTAGATGTATTCATGCTTTTTCATATATTTCCTTTGGAAATATGATCCGAAACAGAACCCAAAGAATAAATTCAAATGCGCCTAGAGAAAAAAAAAAACCAACAAAAACCAGCTGTATATTCCTCTGTAAGCTCTGGCCCCAGGACTAAAGAGCCATTGGTGCTCCCATAAAAATGAATGAAGAATTCTCTTATCTTCCTAAGCCGGCTTTTGTTCCTTCCAGACTTTCCAATGGAAAGATTTGCATTATGGCACCCTTTCCTGAAAGTTTTTCATTTTCTTCTTGGAAAAAAAGAAGTCTTAGGATTTTTTCTTCTCTATAGAAGACTGACCTCTGCAGTCAGACTCTGCAGGGCTTTTAATGCGATTCTTTCATCTCTTTTTCAGTGTCACAGATTTTGGGAGGTAGGGGTGAGAGGGATGGAGAAGAGCGGAAACAGGAAGAAAAACAAAGAAAACAATCAACCTCTCAGAACTCTGATATCAAGCTTTTCAAATGCAGATAGTTTCCCCCTCACTTTCTTTTGATACGGGATGAAAAATGGTTCCAGATTTTGAGGAAACAAAAACCAAAGCCATTGCCAAAAAAGGAACCATGTTACCAGTACTGAAAGAAATTTAATCCTAAAATGTTCAGAGGGTGACCTCTTATAATCTGAAGAAAAAGATTCTGAACCTACTGCAGACCACAAATAGAATCAACAGTGGGATGATGCTGCCCTCTCTAGTGCATTAACAGGAGTGCAGTATACAAGACAGACAGATGTTCTGTGTTTTGGGCGGTTTGGGGCAGAAATGGGGCATCAGCTGTGTCCAACTTCAATTACTTTACTTCAAATGCCAGCAAACTAAAATGAATTCAGAGAAAAGCAGCAGCATGAACTAACATTCAGAAAATATGAACTAAACATCTGAAAAAATAAATAATCTGTTTAAAGTAAAAGAGCTGATCAAGGGCATATACTTCAAAACTTGATACCTTTGTAAGACTGTTGTAAGAGAGACCTGTGCTCCATGGCCACTTCTAAAGCTACCACACAGACCAATTTGCAGTCAGAGAGATTTAGTAGTAATATCCATACAGCTGGAAACAAAATTCACCCAGTAGAAAGCACAGGAGAAACTCAGAGAATCTATCCCCTAGGAACTGTAAAGAACAGGTAAGAATTATCTCTGATGAGGGCTTAAGCATAAAACATCTTTCCATCAGTTTCCTTTCACTTTCCAGCCCACCATTTCGACTGTAAATTCAATTTGTAATACAGTTGAGCTGCCTCTTCATTTACTCTAATTTTTGCTCTCCTATAGTACTCTGCTACCCAGGGATGCCTCCTTTTATTTTCCTCTCTCTCCTATAATGTATCCTTCTACATCCCATTATCTAGATGTTGTTACTACAAAATTTTTAGTCTAAATTGCCATCCTATTTACACATTCTATTGTAAGTGATTTAAATATCCAAAAGGTGCCTCTAGACATGGAAGACCTATATGCACACACCAATAAGACCACTGCAGTCAGGCATCACTGTAAATTCCATTAGACATTTGAGAAAGTCTATTTTTTTTGACTGACAGTATAAACTTGTATTGTATTTGGTTAGCCAACCTATATTCTAGTTATCTGTATCTGTGAAATATAATTGCAGAATTATGACAATTAATGCCATACAATTTAAGTCCAAGCACTGGTCTCAAATTCAAAATAAAAGCAGCTGAAAATGGCAATAAACAGATTATAAAGGAACCACTAACTCTGTTCTACATAACATATCACCTTTTTCAAAACAATGTAACAATTGGTGCAGCCAAAACAAGTATTGCAAACAAAAAAGAGCAGAGGACAAGAACTAACATCAAATTATTTTAACATGTGCAGATATGATTTTAGAGGAAGATCTCGCTTCAGTGATATGTCCCATAAAATTAACAAAAATGAATGATGAAATAGTCCTGAAATAAAAAATGAAAGGCAACTATATTTATAGGTGCATATCTACTAAGAAGTGTTTTAATAGCCAGGAAATATTTTCCCACTATCAACTTCAAATTTATTGTAGACTTGTAATTAGAATACATTGTCCACAACTACTGCAATAAAATCCCAAATATCACAAAGCACAACACAAACTAAAACCTCTTGTCTACTAAGTGAAATTTGTAAAACCTGAGACTCCACTTAGTTCTTAGCACTATTTTTGTGTAGGCAAAAAAAATTAATTTTCCAATTACATTCATTTTCAAAAATCTTGCCATTCTAAAAAATCAGGTAAAACATGATCACAACTGAAAATTAAGAGTCTTTTGCTTTTTTTAAAAAAAATATGTTTTCAGTAGTAAAAACAGCATGTAAATATTTCTGAAACTTTTGTAAACCTGTTTATAAGAGCTATAAACTGAGTGACTAGCTCCAAAGCACTAAATCGCAGGAGAACATGATACATTGTCCCCAACAAGTAACAGCTTCTCTTGCTAAACTACACATTTTGTCAAATCACAGTAAGCCCTAAAGAAGTATCCAAATGCTTCCAGAAAGCTTTCTCTTGTGGTGTACAGTATGAGTAACAGTAAAGGTGTAGGATGCTTGCGGATCTTGCACTGAGAACAAAGAAAGGTGATTTAATTTTTCGTATTTCCCTACCTTTCTCCCTGGGGTTTGGTGGTTCAATAAATGTATTTATTGTCTAGAAATGATGTTCACAGTTAGATTGCAAATTTTATTTTACAGGTGAATTTTGACAAAGGTGTAAACAAAAAACCAAGATGAATTCCAAAAAGACAGAGTTGTACTTAAAAGTCAGAATTTATATATTTTAGATAGAGGGAAAGAGAGACGTTTGATTTAAAAAAAGTTCTGAGTAACCACTTACTGCCATCTATGCAAAGATAATTCCTACAGTAGATGCACTAAGATATTAATTAACACAAAAATAGACAGATAACATACACATATAAAACAGTAAATTTAGGAGAAACGGACCAGCAAGTAACACAATTTCTTTTAACTAAGATTTAAAGTCTTAAATACAACTTAACATAAACTTCCAGGTATTAAGAATTTGTTAAAAATTACTTTAGATCTACTGACCATTGAAAAAAGTAACTCTCTGTATGACTATATACCATACAGTCAAGCTATCTAGACCTCATGTCTCCATGACTTCATCCAACTCCAATTTTCCTAAGAATATACATAGAGTTTTGGTGGGTTTTTTTAAAGAAAAATTTTGGCAACACTGCCAAGAAAACAATACTTGTGCAAAAATTTTCATGGAGTTGTCTGCCTCAGAATTTGCTTTTAAATTCACTTAATTTGCAGCAAAAATAAGATTTATCTTTTCCCAAGAATTTTCAAGGAATTTCTTTGTCTCAAGACTGTTATTACTCTTCCTGATACCTTTGGCCTCAGTCACTACACAGCCTCAACAAAAGAGAGATGTGCTATGAAAAAACAGCACAATGTCCTGTAGTCAAAGAATGTAAAGCAGCTAAACCTTCTAACTTCCGTGTTTGAATCTGTAGTCTAAAGCTCAGAAGTGCTATACATGTAATTAACTCGGGACCATTTATTAAACTTGCATCAATTTTATAGACTGCTTCCCCATCGGTCCACAGTGAGATACTCAATGAAATGACAGCTCAATCTTCCTTCTCACTACAGCAACACTTCAAACAAGTGCATGAGGTTGAGCAACTATGGTGAAAAAACCACAGTCAGTGTTATCTACAGCAGGTTTCCATATATGGGCATCTTGCACATGGCATTTCACTTTCTCCTTCATTTTTCTAACATTTATAAAAGATTAAGTTAACATGATTAAAAGGGACCTTTAGTTTCATAAGTGATTTTGGCCTAGCATAATGTCTGACTCCTACTGGCTTGCAAATAATGATGAATCTGGATAATAGCAGACCAAGCTTTAATTCTTCTGTATTTGTATTGCAGATGAAGGGAAGGAAGCAAAGAAAGCCAATACTGCAAAACAAAGTCTTTTTTTCTGAACCAAAAACTGGTAGCAAGGAAGCCACATCATAGATCAGGTTATTAAAACATTTGGTAACATGTTATAATAAATATATATAATGCTGTGACAAATGTCACAGAAGAAACCACAAAATAAAGGACAAATTAATTTACATTCCTTCATGTAAAAATTGTAAGTCTCTTTCACTTTTAATCAGTTGATAATCAGTATGCTATCCTTGAGCCTTGACTGTTTAGACTGTAAATCTATTTATCTAGAGACATAATTAAGAATAAAAAGCTCCTGGTGCTCACCAAAAGATCGTTTATCAATATTTTTGTTCTCAGAAGTGAAAAAAAAAAAAAGGGAAAACAAAGTGATAGCCATAAAAAAACCACTGTTTCTCTTCTTTCAATGTCACTTGCAGACAATGCATAAAGTTGTCCTATTCATGAATATCAGTCAGAATTTTTAAAACTTGGAAGCAGTATTTAAAGTCTTGAGTGTTTAAAGCAAATTCTTCAGGTCATTTTTTTTTAAAGGAATATTTTTTAAAAAAGACAAAAGCAAGGAAGTAATAAGATGGAGCAGTTCTGCAAGTAACAGGTTAGACGACAAAAGCTTCTCATTGCTGCATGAAAAAATACACCATATCAGAGTGGTCAGACTCATCATAACTCAATTAACTAATACAGAAACTTTTCAAATTAGTGGATTAAAACAAAGTCTTAAAAAGTAGGTATTTTCCTGCAATCAAACTAGGAGCTCTTTTCAGCTATATTGAGCAAAAAAATAATTAGAATAAGTACTTGCATGTGATCTCATGACTCTAAGATGAAATTACATCACTGCTAGCAGCAGCAACCAAATGACAGGCATTAATTATGACACCAACTTTACAGAACAATGCAGGATCAGCAAGTAGCATATAACTAGACTGATATCAATAATTTAGTGAGCAACTTGGAAGCCAGTCTTTTTTTTTTTCCCATCTACATTTACATGGAGGATGTTTATATCAGAATGTTTAACAGTGCCTACAAGTACCAAGTGTTTAAATATATAAAGTGCTAATGAATACTTGAGCCATATGGTCAGCCCAGCATGCATAACACAAGTATACCTATAACACTTATCTAAGAATAAATATATTGCTGCTAGACTAATTAACTCCTTTGCATAAGTAGGGACTTCTTTTATTACAACAAATTATATTTAGATTAATCCACTCCCAAACCTCCAGTTACAACCTATTTGTACATCTCTTAACTCTAAATGTTGTATTTCAGCAATTTCACTGAAATATATTTCTATTTACCAAGTATATCTGTAAAGAATATACTAAGTATCAGCTACAAGGATGGTTGGACAATAAGACCAAGGACAATACTGATCCTGGGACCTCCCAAAAGAGGAATAAAAATGTTAAGTACATGCCGTACAGATGTTTTAAGTGGATTATATGAACACAGTCAGTATTTTAAATCCTATACTCTGCTATATATCTAAGGTTAGACAGAAACATAATTCAATCTTTCCCAGCTGCATCAAGAGTGACAACACTTAAGAGTTTCTAACCAGTCCTTCACCTCACAGAAAAACACAACTGGCCTCTTTTGCGATGCTACAGTCTCACTTTAGTAAAATGGCAAGCTTTCAGGAAAATTATAATACCTTTCACATTTCTTAGATGTCCACACTAAATCCCTGAATTTTGCAGGCTACCCAACTTGAGTTTGTTTCCTCCAAAGCACAGGGGGTTTGCATATAAGTAAATCCTGGAGTTCTGACATGTTATTTCTCCCCTTACTCATGAGACAGCTATGCACTCACCTCTTTATTCCTGAGCTCTCGTTTTTTCGTTTCTTTTCTGAGTTTAATTTTATAATCTAGGTGTCACTAAGAAGGATTCAAGATGCTACTGTATTAAAAAGGGATACACAG
Source organism: Hafferia zeledoni (assembly GCA_035583235.1). Lineage (NCBI taxonomy): Eukaryota > Metazoa > Chordata > Aves > Passeriformes > Thamnophilidae > Hafferia > Hafferia zeledoni. The sequence continues at coordinate 20,350,655 of JAWWEV010000095.1, forward strand.
TCGCTTCTGGTTTTAACTGCAAACAGGAGTAACTGGGATGAACTAAACTCCTGTTTGTCAAGCATATCTGAATAACAACAATAACAAAGATACTATTAATAATATAAATTAATATTAATTATTAATCAATAGTAAAATAATTGCCTTCAAGCACATCACAACAAAAAAAGAATGTCTTAATGTAAGAGACCTTTGACAATTACATCAAAGATTACTGTCTTTTCAGGTGGGGGGCGGGGAAAGAGACACTGCTTAAAAATATCCCAAGCCCAAAATAAGCAAACAACAAAAAGAACATCATATTTCCATCTTTGTGCATCACCTTCCTATGCTTTCTGAAACAGTGAAAAAAAGGTCTCTAAGCATCACTGAACTGAAAATATTGCTTCAAGAAATTCCCCATATTATATCATGTTTCTGACAACACAGGGACATTTCTGTAGCGCAGTCCCACCCTGTTACTTAAATGTCTATGACAGTCTGAAACCTAGATACACAGGGGTTAAACACACCACTCTGAGAGGGTTATTAAGGTACAGCATCTTTAAAAGTTTACCAGAATAAATATTTTCAGTCACATTATAGTTCTTAATTTTTTCTATTAAATGAAATTTCAGGTTGAGTAGATTAATACAACATTCAATTCCAGTGGCTAAACCAAACTTGCCTGAAGAGATGGTAGGCCAGGCTCCCTCCCTGCTACACTTGGGAGTATTTTCACAAAAGCAGGGTTACTAGTGGAGATTAAACTGAGCTTGAATGCCCCAGAAGTTTGTTTGGCATCACTGTAATGCCTTCTCCATTGTGCTCTGGGTCCTGTCACCCATGAGAAAATGTACTAAGTACTTTTTTTTAATCTTCTCCCTCTCTGGACTGCATTTATAATTGCTAACACAGCACTGAAGGATCACAACCTGCCCCTGAGTAGAATAATGCTCAATACAGAGATGTGGCAATACACACAGCTACTTAAAGACCCTCTGGCAGCAAAAGAAAAAGGCCTATTTGGTCGAGGGAGGGGATGAACACCCATAGATTGTATTTATATATGTAGTTTGAAGTGTCACACACACTTTTTAATCCTGTCTTGTTTTTAAACACTGCTCCCCATGCCCCTCAAGCTCCACAAAGACCCAGGCTCATTATAATGCATTAACACCTGGCTGATGGTATCAGGATGAAAATATACCTATTTAAATAGCTTTAGTTACTAAAAAGACAAAACCCTACATTACATTTTGGCAATATAGAGAATTCAAAATATATTAATAAGGTTTAGCTGTAAGTTTATCAACGGTTTATTCTTTGATCATAAGTTGCTACTAATATTCATTCATGGCTGGGCTTCATGAACAAAGATTTGGGAAGGGCTCTACCCATGTGGGTCTGTCCTTCAAGCCTAAGCAGTGGATTTTGTAGGTGAGGCACAGCGTGCACGGAACTGGCCACACCCTTTAAGTCCTAAGGTCCATTTGCCACGGCCGAGCGAGCTTGGACAGTGACAGTGAAGTCCTCAGGTCTAGAACCTACAGCCCCCGGTATTCCCAGGAGGTCTCCCATCCAAGTACTGACGGGGGCTGACCCTGCTGAGCTTCCGAGATCTGACGGGATTGGGTGTCAGAGTGGCTACTAATACAGTGATGTGAAATACAACACTCTTCCCCCACAAAAAAAAAAAAGAAATTATGGAATCATAAAAAACACTGATTAATCAAGCAATTAAAATAATGTTGATCACAGCCAGACAGAGACTAGTTAGAAGGGTTTTTTCCATTGTTAAAAAATAATAGTGAAGAACCACGAGAAAGAACAAAGTGCACACCTTGTTTTCTTTGGATAGGGTCCATACAGTATATGGAAAGAGAAGAGGTATTTTCACAGCCCTAAGAAGTCCTACTCCTTTCCCCCTTAAATAGTACTCAGTCCTAACACTGTGTCTTACCTAGCACAACTCCTATCCCATCAATTTCTGTTGAATAATTCATGGCTGCATCTACAGTCTCCAAAGAAAAGAAGGTTTTCTTCCCTGCTGCTTAGCATCGCACACTGTTGATGGTGTCAGTGCCACTAAACACTAGGATAAAAACAGGAGAAAATCACTGACAGCCATCTATAGCCAGCAACCTTTCACTCCTTCCTTGCCCATCATAGAGAAAAAAGAAACTGTATCACATACATGCCTGACCTCCACCATGAATTATTTAAATCAGTGTGTTGAAAAACCATTGGAGCACATTAACAGAAATCCAGTTCTCATATAATTGTGCCTAGAAAACCTAAATGACAGGAAGGTCAGCACCCATTGCCCTGGGGTAGATTTTGCTGCATTCTGACCATCTCCCAGTACTCAGCACTTCCTATGGCACCAGCTGCTGGTCATTCCCATCTCCGTTCACTGCTCCGCCAGCACAAAAGCCACAATCTTCTGCACCAGCGCAACTGACAAACAGTAAAAAGCACTGAAATGAAGACTTTCATGTGACTTTGACAACAGACAAGACAGCAGCAATTGCTCCTGGAGAAGAACAATGGATCTTAACCACAATCAGAATGGGAGCCTCAACCCTTCAATTTAGCTTTTCCCTCAAGTGTCTCACACTTTCAACTATGAACTAATCAAGCTAAAAAGGCAGAGGGAGAGAGATTGTCATTTCTATTTTTAAATACAAAGGAGACAGTCAGGTACTATCAAGATGAAGGCTAGCAAGATTGACACAGGTAGGATTTATGTCTAACAATTATGTTGGTTCAGGAAGGCACACACCACTACAGGCCTTTTCCAGCAAATTTGCATAGTACGTTCCTGTCCAAGTAAAACAGGCTTGAATACTGCACTTCATTAAGATGTTCTGTAATATTTTGGCTGGCCTGCCAGTGGAATATTACTGGCAATTTTTGTAATATATTTGATATTCTTTTCCATAATAAAAAAGAAAACAGTATCTTACAAAAACGTTTGTATCATCATCTGCCTCTTTCTCACAGTAGGAAGCAAAAAGGAACTCAATGTACTTCTGACCTTAGACATTAATTTTTAGAATTCAAAGATGAAGGGTCACCAGGCTTCCCAATAACCTGTTTAATATATTTTTGAAAAGTAGCCTGGACAGTCTTATAAATAAAGGCCTTATAAAAAGGTGTAGACAAGCTTATAAATAAGCATGTTTTACATCCAGAAAAGTTCCTAAGAAGTTCAGAGAGACTTGCTAGGAGTTACTAATGTTCTTCTGACACTGAAGAACCTCATTTTCTTAATTTGGCATTTTCATCAAGACATACTGCATTTTAATGGACATTTCCACTCAAACAAAAAAGGCTGGACTTAGATATGTTCAGGTAACTAATATTTTAGTTAACAGAAATTAATGTCTTATAAAAATAGGTACTTCAGTACGTCTTACAATACCAAACTGTAGGGACACTGGTAAATAGGAAACAAAAAGACATATTGAATGCAAAACAGCAAGGCTTTACTACAAAAAGTGAGGCTATAATGTGGAAGGAAACTATTGAACTAAAAATGAGTTTAACAGTGGAGTTCCTTACAAACCATTGCGAGAAATGACATTGAAGCAAAAACAAAACAAAAAAATAAAAAGGAAAGGATCATAATAATGACATTTGATGGTGGCTAAAAAAAGAATAAAATTGGAACTAGTATCAATACAGAGTAAGATCAGACTATCACATTACAAGAACGGAATAGCCTTCAAGGACTAAAGTGATAGTTACAAAACAATACAATAGCACAAAGTCAAGGTCAAGCACTCAGGGAACAGGAAGAATTTCTACTGTAATTCTACTAGAGAATCATCAACTTGAAATAACAGAGGAGGAGAATTACTTGGATGAATTAATCAATCGGGATGAATACAAACTGTCAATAAGATAAAGCTGTGAAAAAGGCAAATGCAATCTGCCTGTAACAAGGCAGGAATTTTTCAGTAGAAATGGGGATGTATTAAAGCATTTTACAAGAAACTCATCTGGAACTCTGAATATTTAGGGTCACCTGTCTTAGAAAATTCATCATTTACACTCCAGCACATGCAGAAAAAGCTATGAGAATAAGCAGGGAATTGAGAGGACAGTATGTAGAGGATACCAACAGAGGCTTGTTTCAGTAAAATGAAAGCTGACAGGCAACGAGCGCTCTCTAGAAACAAAGCACAGGTGTAAGAAAACGGAAGGAGAGGAACTTTGAGCATAGGAAGTGAATATTAACAAGCAGTGCTGGGAACAGGAAGCCCTCATCATCAGGTGAACAGATTTTGCCAGCAGTAATAGGGGCAAGGAATGTCACACAAGGCATTTTTATTTAGTTCTATGCAGTACTACTGTTGTTGAAAGACAGATCTTAGCAGTCCCGTTTTCTACAGTCCTGTGCCTTACTCATACTCCAAGCTCAGACACAACTTTTTTGACTGTCACTCCTTTCACATTTTCTCTTTCTCCTGTGCACAAGCACAAGATCATTTGCATGCACTTCCCTAAGAAACCTCCTCTTTCTGAGGTATTCATCAGCTCAGGGACTCTCTTTGAAAGGCTAAAACATCACCCTTTTTGACATAACAACTAGTGCACCTAAAAGTGCAGAAGTGGTTTAGTCAGGTTCTCCTTTAAACAAAAGCTCAGAGTATTTTTAATGTCTGCAATACATCCCAATGCAGCAGCACCAGACAGTATCATGCTGTTCTGCATAATTAACCAATCTAGAATTCTAGATCTGCCAGTTTTTTCTCCTCATCTTTATATTGTAATCCCACAGAAAGCTGGAAATAAACTGCCAGTTTCCATTTTGCATTGTAGAATAAACTAAATCACTAGTCAACCACTCTAACCACACTATTTAACACCAGCAAGCTCCTAGCATTGTGGGCATCTTGTGTAAGGATTTCCATCTTCAAGAAACATGTAACTTTGTCATGCAACATGCATGTCACATTACATACAAAAACTACCATACTGATGATAAATTTCAGTATTTAAATGCTAAAAAGAGAAAACATTTTAAAAATAAAATTCCAATTCAAAGATAAATAAGGATGAATAAAAGTTGTAATACTTGAAAAGACTTAGTAGTCTTCAACTCGTGTAGTAACTTTTCACAATTAGAACCAGCTAAGATCATGTAACTCAACAATTATAGAGATCTGACGAAAGCTTACTATGTGCTGTTGCAATCTGTATCATGCCTAAATAAATCCAATTTAGTCTGTACACTAGACCTGTAGTACTTACATGAACCCACACTCAGCAACTTAGTAGGACAGACATTATTTTCAAATATGGGGGCAGCAGACAGTCAAACCCAAAAGTTGCACATTATCCTAATGAAGAGCATTAGGATAAGAAAAGCCCTATGTTATAAAAGACCCACAGCCAGAAATCCAAAGTAGCAATTGTCTTCATCAGATATGACCCTGACTCATCTAGCATGTTAGGTGTTTACATTACACTGGCTAGATTATGAACGTGCATCCAGCAAAGCAGATGTACAGGGACACTCCAAATCCCTTGTGTTCAGACTCTTCATGACTCTTAACCCAGTCAGCTGTAGAAAAACATACATATTCCAGAACTGCGGAGAGACTGGTGGGAGACTACAGTACCTACACCTGGCTGCAGACTGCACAGTCAAGCTAGCATGCATTTTTGTATTTTAAGAGTGGATGGCAATAGAATGAAACACACCTAAACACAAAAGTGCATGCTTCAATACAAATGTGAACTATATGGACCACTGATACAAACACAATCCTCTTTAGGTGCTGCCTCTGGCTGTCAGGAAAGGTGATGGATGAGCTCTTTACCTAAGGAAGGTATTTTCCTTCAGTATGAAAATAGGATAGATTATTTAATGTCTAATCCTGTATTAGTCCTAAACCTCCCTTAAATCTGTAACTTATTTGCCCCATTTCAGCCACAGTTGTATAAATCACAGGAATAGTTTCTTTTCCTACCAGTTTGCTAGAACTTGAACTTCCAGATACTGTGCTAACACACTGATCTTAATTACTGCTGTTATTGAAAGCTCAGTGCCAGTTTCTGTAGGCACCTGAAGACAAATTTAGCTTGAGCAATTATAGCTTCTGTGCGTTATTCCCTTGCTAGCTCAGTTTACTCCCTTTCAGCTAAATTCAGCCTCTGTGTCACCATACTCTTACTTCTAATGAAATTATCTATGAAACTATATATCCAGAGTATATGTCATTCATTTTTAATAGAGCAGAACTGCCTCCATTTAATATGCAGTCCAGCCTGATGCATGCACACAGTAAAAAGAACGATACTAAGGAGGGCAGCATGGTGATCAGGGAGAGAAAATCGAATGTAAATACCAAGTCAGTATGAGCAAGAAGGTAGCTTGGAAGGGAAAGTGCTCCTTGCTGCTTCAAGAGCTACATTCATGGAGAGAAATAGCAAGCTGCTGCTCTTTCAGGATCAGCGATACACTTAGAAGTCTCTCTGCATGGATGATACTGATTTGGAGGCACTCCTTATGTAATGGCCATCTGTAATGTTATAATTAGACCGAGCAGCATACATGCTGGATTGCTTTTCAACTCTGCCATCACACAGCCCTTCACCTGTAACAGGAATATTAGGTACCTTTCACAATGACCTTTCACTGTGTGATTTGTCCTTACAGGCTAAGCATATTAGGCTTCCTTGGGAGTATACAATAATCTCAGTAAACACAAAATTTCCCCTGGTTCTCTAAAAATCACTCATTTGACAAGAAATGAGTGATTAATGAAGTTATATGACTCATTAATTCACATTATGAAGGATTCTGTAACAACAAATGAAGAATATAGTGATAATTTAAGTGAAAATGTTTTTCCTAAAAATTGCCACTTTAAAGTTACCTTTAGAAAATAACAACACTACTAATTTTCAGTTTCACTGTCATTTTTTCTCCTGCTGTTGACCTGGGGAAGATGTCCCTGTTAGTGTAAGAGCTACAAAAAGAAAACATATTATTTTCCCATTTTACGGTTTGTTCATCAGTTTTTAAACAGAGACAGAAGAAGGTTTTTATTTTAACAGCAGTCTCTGAAAAGAGATGATGATTGAGGAAAATGGCTAAAATAATATAGCAAACTTCTAAATCAAATGTGACATTCAAAATATAATAATTCTTTGTGCAGCTTTTTCCTTAAATTCCAAGAAAACAGCAGGAATTTATGAATAGAAAACACAAAGATACTAATGCAAGAGTACAGCTAAAAAAAAGTATTTACACAAGCTAAAGAACCACAAGGTTAAAAACACAGGCTATATGGGTGCTCTGCCCTATGGAAATCCCACTAGGCATTTACAATTATTTAAATCACAGTATGGCTCAGGAGTGTCAGGAGTGAGGTCCAGCCTCCAGTGCTCTCTTCCGTGTGCCTCAGTTTCTCAGTGAAGTGAGAACTGTGCAATATAACCACAGGACGGGTTTATCTGATTGCAGTGTCTGTGAAAATTGTCCAAGGTATTAATATCTAACAGCCTACATACAGGACAGTCTCAGACTAGCCTAAAAATATATATCTGCCTTCCAACAGACTTCCTTTTTTTGTTCTCTTTTCTAGGTACAATTTGTTCTGTCCAAAACTCAGATCTGAGGCACTCCAGTAAAAAGTTCTGAGAAACTGTCCACATTTCCACTACAATTTTCAAGTTTCAGTGCTTGCCTGAAGGTAAATGATCATGTACTACCTTATGTATCCCACTTCAATATTCAGCTTAAATAAAATATATTACTTTCAGATGAAGTTATGGCACAGATAAAATGACAATTTGTTTTAAGCAGTAGAAACACACAGCAAGGTGCCAAGCTCTTCTGCTATTCTACGCAAAGCAATGATTCAACAACTTAGCACAGCACGTGACCACAAAAAATTCGTAATGTCTTCTTTCTGCAAGATCAACCTGACTACCTGTGGTAAAGCTCAATTCTCAATTACTACAAAGATCATGGTTTAATAGCCCTAGTAAAAAAGGCTTCTCTCCTAGAAGTCTTCCTTTTGAAAACATAAAGACTATAATGATCTTTCCTTCCCACACTTCATAGAAAATTTAACTTGGAAGCCATGAAGTTTGACTAGGAGCACCAAGCTCTTCCTTAGAGAGAAAAAAAGAAAAACCAAACAAACCAAAAAACACCTAAAATCAAACTTATGTTTCCTACATAAAATGTGATATGGAAATAAATTCCAAGAACTACATCATTAATAAGAAGATGAGCTGGAAGAAGATGCACCAAAAGAACACTATAAAATCAAAATTAAAATCAGCATTGTATTGAACACTGGATGTTCTTGCTGCTAAAAAGTAAAACTGAAATAACCAGAAAAAAACATTCTTTCTTCTGTCACTACTGAGCTTATAAAGTATTTTCAATATTTTATTTTCATTGTAAAACTTCATGAAGCATTTAATTTCCCAATCTTTAGACACTGTGAAAACTTCAAAGAAATGTGAAAGCTTCAACGGACATGAAATATAGCTGTGTTCTTTCAGAGAGTTCTGAAACTAATTAAGCTGAAATACTGTAAAAGATGCTATCATACTAAAAAGCTGATGAATCTATTACCTGCATTTCAGAGGACACTGTGGGAAGAGTATTTTTTTCCACACAGGAGACACTGCTTACGGGCATTTAGAAAATTGTTGAAATACTTGGAAGAATTAAGTTGGCCACCACTGTATGCATTTGTGAAAGGCAGACACCAAGATAAGAAGCTTGACTGTGTGTTGCTAAACCTGCCTGAAGGTGGCTTTGCTTCATAAACTGCTTTATTTCTGGAGTCAGTTCAGGCACTGAAGCCCTACACCTTGATTAGAAACCAAGTTTTAATTGTGCTTTACATATTTTAAACAGGAGCATTTTAAATGCACCATTCTCTCTCTTTCCTATACTTACTGGCTCTAGATGATAAAAAATTCATTTGCTTCTGTTGTACCACCTCTAGGGCAGTGACAATAATGGCTAAAACAAGAAAAATAAACATCTGCCTGAAACAGGCATTAATGAAAGAGCAAACAGTTCTCTGCTGCACAAAGGTAAAGTGTGAACACCAGTACTCCAGACTAAAATCACCCCCTATATTTGCAAATAATTAGACACACTAAAGTTAGCGGGTTTTAATCATAACATGCAGATTTCTCTATATATTGCTCACTATTTCCAATGTGCAGTTCAAACTTGCAGTATGTAAGCAGTCCGTCACACCTAAAGTAGCTTTATATGTTAAGCTTAAGAAGCCAAAGCATGTTTGTTGGATTACAAAGGCTAGATGCACCACAAGTCCTTATGCTGATGTGAACATTTGCATTTTTAAAGCTTGTTTGTTTTCACTTCTTGAAAAAATGTTAATACTGAGGGATTGGTTTATTTTTCAAGGCAGGGAGCTAGGGGCTATTTTTTCAATACTGTCTTGACCATTATTGTAAATGTATTTCTTTTTAAAAGCCTACATTATTCCACAAGAAAAGATTTTTATGTATAGATTATTTGCACTTTAAAGTATTATCACTTCAAATTGTAAATAAAAAAAATTTATATATTGACCTGTGCTGGACCAGCACAAAAAAATGTTTGAGTAGCTGTCCAGCTATGTTTCACTAAGTATTTCATCCAACCTCCAGACATTAAGATGTTCAACTGGTCAAACATTAATAATAATAATGGCCCAGTCTTTGCGAACGAAGATTTGGGAAGGGCTGTCCCCACGTGGGTGTGCCCTTCGAGCCTGCGCAGTGGATTTTTTAGGTGAGGCACAGCGTGCGCAGAACTGGCCCCA
>JAWWEV010000095.1:20361523-20407888 GCA_035583235.1 Hafferia zeledoni
GCATTTAACTGCCGCGGACGGTCCCCTACTGAGACTCGAACTCGTGACCTTGGGAGTCAGAGACCGGAGTGCTCACCGTTACGCCACGGGACCGCCCTGGGTCAAACATTAACATACATTATAAACACATTCCTTCTTTACTGAAGGAAATCAAAGATAACATGCAAACAGAATCTTTGCTATGAAAGTTTCAATTTTTTAAAAGCTTGAATAAATTCTGATCTGAACTTTACCATTTTCTTATATACCATTCCCTTCATAAAAGAAGGGATTCTCTGTTTTCCAACAAAGGATTACTCATTATGAGTAATCCAGTTAAAGCAACGTGGATGTCCACATTCAAAAGAAACACTGGAAACAGCATACAGGTTCTCCTATTTATATCTGACAACCCTTGGGAAGGCTGTTCTTTTGGACAAGAAAAGGCATTTATGTTTCAGTGCAAAAAGAGATCAACTCTCTTCAGAAGAAATGAAACCTAAGATTCTCACAGGGAACCTGGGAGAAAAAGGCAAATTGAAAAATTCATGTTAAAAATGCCAAAGCAGCACCATAAGCACTTAATGCAAGTATTGCATGGTCTCCAAAACTCACATCTGCTCACACTGAGCTACAAATTGCAAGCATTGCAAGGTAAGCTTGCCCCATGCACAAATCTCAAATGAGGCCAAAAATCAGGATTCTCTGACATCAGGATGTTTTTTTAAAAAGGTGTCCAAACTCGAAAGTAGTAAAAGGAACTAAAAGGCCACAGATACAAATGTTACCTTAGTCCTAAGGGCTCAGTTACCCTTCAGAGGGTTGTTTATTTTTAAAAAAGCACTTCAATGTTACAGTATTCTAGCAAATGTGAAAAAAACCCCAAACCATCTATCTTGTAAAAACATGAAGTACTTCAAGCTCAGCATAACAAATTCATAAGAAAGTCTATCATAGCTGAACATGAAGACAAGCTTTGTGCTTTCACTTTTAAGCTTTGTTCATGATTATTTAATTCTGCGAATTTATATAAAAACAAGTTTTAGTACTTGGAGACAAATTTGGCAACTGTGAGGAACCACTTTTATATCTGTTCCTCTTACCTTACAGTTCTTTCTACCTACAGAGAGAGTTAATCAAAGCCAAGATACCTCTAAACCATGCACAATGGATACCCTTGAACATTATGACAAAGGAAAGTGGTAGAGTGTTCCTAAGATTTTTTGTCCTAAAAAGTTGGTCTTCAGTAATGAATGGGGTTCTTCAGCTTGGCCTTGGTGCTACCAGACCTGTAGACTAGCACAGTAACACTAATAAGGTACCATTTAAAAAAAACTTTTACTGTTAATTAAAACAACTCCTGATTTAGAGTCTAATTAAGGAACAAGATAATGGGATAATAAAAATTCTATTTAAAAAGCTTGACATTTTCAGTCTGATATCTCAGGTCAATAAACAGACTGCATTGCCAAATCTTATTATTGGCTCCCTGCATATTTGTTTATATAGATTTCTTTCTGATGCAGAAGTGGGAGTAGTTGGGGGGTTTTTAACTTCCTGAAACAAGAAAATAAAAATAAACCAGAACTTCTCTGGTAGGTTTGGTTCTGGTTTGGTGTTTTTCAGTTTTCTTAAGAAACATGAGTGAATATTTGGACTAAGTCACACAGTATGCAAATGGCATCCAGCATTTTAATAGGAGAAACCTCACAAATCATCTTCTGTTCAAAAATCTTGCTCATTCTTGCTCTAGACTTTGTCTTGCTCCACTCCATCCACTTTGATTTTGTCCTCTTCCACTCTCTCCACTGTGGCACTGGGAAGCTCCATGAGTGCTTGGATTTTTCACGCATCAGGCAGCACATATTATAGACATACCTATATGCTTTATGGAGTATCACATTAACAAGAAGTCAGCATCTATAATGTCTTTATTACGGTAACAATAATGATTTTTTGCACTTACACATTTTCTTCAAGATCACAACAAAAAAATCTCCTGGTTTTTTCTTGCTGCAGCAGGAGAATACAATCAGCCCTTTGTAGTTTCATTAGTTCAAATACAGAAGGTGAATTTAAGCTCACTCAACTAATTATACTAACCTATTGCTCACTGAAGTGATCTCCGTGGATCCTTACAGGAAATCATGCAGGGAAAATCCTATAATACAGCAGCAGAAAATTTCCAGTGGTTTCCTTCTAGATTAATTCATGGGAGAACTAGGGGTCAACTCATGGCTCAGTTTGTTACACAAAGCCCAATTCCAACACTTTCAATTCAAATATTTCAGTATTTTCAATATTTCAGATTTGTACTGTAAAAATAAGTTGAAATGGCCAGACAAGATTTATGAAGCCAGAACAAAGGGGGGAATCTCGAACAAGAAAAAGTCACAAAGCTGACTTTATTTTATCAAAAGGTCATAACTGAATCTGACAGCCTAGACACCACTTTAAAAATCATCACCTAAATTTAAACTGATAAGAAGGTTAAAATAACAGAAACACAAATAAATAAATAGTGAAAATTTGGGACAACAATTCAAAATTACTTTACTCTGTGAAGTCAGTTCTCCTACACTGTCTTCATCCTGCTTTGCCTGAAGGACAGAAACAATCAGAATTGTAGAGCTCTGATTTTCAAGTGCAAGATTAGTTCAGTGTGTCCCACCCCACGGCAGTGTGTTATGGAGTATTTTCAGGCGGTATTATAGAAGTAATCTGGACGCTACTCATTTTAGTCTGAAGGCAGCTGGCTGGAGGTTTCATCAGTATGTAAATTAAGTAGTAACACAGGTCTCTAGTACCAATGAAAAAGTATAAGCACAAAAATCCAGAACTTACTCCTCTTACAGGACAAGGGAAAAAAGAAGTCATTACGTATTTATCCTCTGCTCTAACAACCTATCTATCCCCAATGCCATGTAAAAACAATAGGGGGTATCTCCCAAGCCCTGTTCATTGTGTGTCACACTGGAAGCCTATTGAAGTGGCATTTTTTTCTGAAAATGCATCATCACAACAATTGCTGAATTTCCAGTGAAATCTGAATTCACAAGCAAAGTAAGTTCTTAGTAAGACCCAGGCTCAGTTAACACCACCAACATCAAAGTCTTTATCCATTAACTGTGGTCTATGACCACCCACAATAGAAAAAAAAAAAAAGAACTTTTCAAACCCATATATGTACTAAAGATCTGCTAGCACACACTGTGGAGATCAAAGTTTATTCGTACTGACTTGCAGGCTTCTCACAAGGCCACAGAGTTTTCCATGGATACAATGGTTTCCACACACAGCAAATTTTCTCTTTTGCTGCTCACTCTTCACCTCCTCTTCTTGAAAATTTTTTTTGATCTGCTCCTTGCAGAAAAAAAACCCCTGAAGCTAAGGTAACACAAATACTGAGTCTGTTTGCCTTTTAACAAACAAAGTACCATGTGCTAAACCACTATTATAGAGGAATAGGGCTTTTTTTCAAATTTTTTTGTTGTTGAAGAGAAGGCAGGAAGAAGGAAATCGGTTTTCTTTTTTGTATTTACGACTCTTGAAAGCCAAAAAACACAGGGGAAATCACAAACTTCATAACCACAAGGAAACAACTTATATTGAAAGTCATTTTGGTGAGGAGGAGTGTCAGGCTACTACTGCCATACCCTTAAAGCATCAAAGATTCAGGTCAGTCAAACGTCTATTGAAGAACTTTTGAGATCATCATGTTCTCTGCAAAACAGCACACAGATTATTGTAAGTGTCACTACAGTTCAAGAGCTGCCACTAGAGAAGGCAGAAACACTTAGCTCCATTTTGTTCCTTTAGTGTGGTTTTACTTGGGGAAAAAAGGTCAAATTTTATTTCTAATACAATGTACTCTGATAAGCACAGTTTAACCTTTTCTCCCCCATCTCCAACTCATGCTTCATTCATTTGAAAAAGCTCAGTTTTCTTGGCTTGGGTCTCTGCACTTCTCTTCCTATCTAATTAGACCTATTTGGAGTTGTGAAGATGTCCATCACCCATTTAAGCCTTTTATTATTTTTTTATGGTACTTCTCTATTTTTAAGACTCAAATGTTTCAGTCAATATGAGGCATTAGGGTGGAAAATAATTGTTGTGATCTGTTCCTCTGTGTTGTTTTATGAAATAAAAGGAAAATTGCATAGCAGTTTGGCAGTCTTACTGGCTGTGAAGTGTCATTAAACAGGAGATGACAAGTTTTATCCACACACCTCTGACTACTGAATTCACAAAACAAACAGAAGGTTTACCATGGGAGGTAGAGAGAAATCACCAATATCCTCAAGTCACTCTTCCAGTTAACAGCATGCAGTTACTAAAATTGCTATGGGAACATGGGAGTTCATCAGAAACACACAGTTCTAGGTGAAAATGTTCCTTAACCTTTTACATTACCACCATTACCAAAAAAAAAAAAAAAATAACAAAAACAAAAAACCAGAACCAAAACAAAACAAAACAAAACCTCCCAGGTGTAGAATCTGATGCACATACACCATGAAAAACTAAACCATAACTCTGAAACAGTGTCACGATAAAATCCTTTATGTAGCTTTTGTTGTTAAGCTGTAGCATTTGATTAAGGAAAGAATGTCTACTCATGTGCCCTACAGTAAAGCACTTCGCTTGAATTTTAACACATTCTCTAATTGCAACTGAAAAAAAGAGGCCACAGTGAAAGGATAAACAAGAGACAACTGTTTTCTTCTGAGCCAGTGCTGCACACAATTATCCTGTTCAATGGACTACTCCTGTGATTTTGGAGGCAAATAAAGTTATAGCTGGGTATCTTTGCAGTGCCCAACAATTCTGCTGTAAGTTCCATGTATGTTTTATGATTCATTGATAATCAAACTGTGTTTTAAAAAAAGTCCTTTAGACCAAAAAAATCTGATAAATTTACCAGAATTCAACTGTCTGCCATTTTATTCAGAATTCCTCTAAATCATAGTGTCAGTTGTGAAAAAAGGTCTACTCCTTTTAAACATCAATTAAAAAGTATCTTTCAGGACAAAGTAAAACAGTGTTCCTGAAGAGACAGCTGTACACCACCTCCACAAACACATTTAGATTTTGTACCACACTCCCTCTAACTGTTGCACTGTGGAAGCCTTGGTTTTGTGATTTCTGCAAAAGGGCCCAAATGAATACAAGCATCAATTATTCAAACCAATCTTCCAAACACAGAATTCACATTACTTAGGTTATCTGAATTACAAAACTTGGCTTCTCAAAATACAAATTAAGTCTCCTAAACTAAATATAGAACCAAGAAAGAGAAAAACGTATTAATTTTCCATGTATCGTATTTCTTTCTGCTTGCTGCCATTTACCCTATTAGGACCATCCTTTAAAGTGGCATGAGCGAACAGAAGAGGTTATTTGAAATTTTTATGACTTCTCCAAGGTCATGTATATCATGGACATGATTTAATAAACCAGATGAGGTGGGTTGATAAAGCACAAGGAATTAATTAGCCCCTTGTCATAAAAAAAATTTAATCAAGAAAAAGTAAATAACATACACAAGCTTTTTGTTTTCAACAAGCAAGCTATCTATCAGATAATGATGTTTAAAGAATTACTAGAATAATACAGAACATATCCTGATGAGAGTGTCTATAATAAATTATTCAAATAATAATAATATGTTTGCAATGCAAAGAACTGAAAGACAGGACTATGTATTTAGTTAAATCGAGTCTAAAAATGTGCTTGGTTTACATTTCTGTCAGAAGGCACCAAAACTCCCATACCTCAAGAAGCCCTAAAACAGCTCCCCCACTGAGGTAGCACAAAGAGCTACTGTGGAAGCAGCTCTTAGAGAAACCAAGGAAACATGCACCAGAGATTTTAGGACTAGCTGAACTCCATCTTCTGTCCACATATTTCTTCTCTTCTTAGAATCTCTACATCCATAAAACCTTACGCTAGAAAATTTAGCCCCATTGAGATATAACTCTAAAGTTTCATTTACATGGCTTTTAACTATGCCATGAACACCATGATTGTCAAAACCCACTCACCCACCAGCCTGCTGCTTGTGCCATATTTGCATTGCCAAAAGTGAAACACAAAGGAGTGAGCTGAAATAAAACAGTCCAGACCTGCAGAACAGTCACAACACAAAATTAAAGACAACAAAAGAATGTACGGATTTCTTTTTTTGAGCAGCTGTGCCTCAGATATACTTATTACTTCAGAGTATCTGAGAGTGTAAGTATGTTTCAGAGTGCATCAACTGTCACAACACACATCTCAAATATCCTTGTTCCCCATTGTTCACAAGAACGAGAATTAAGACATTCTGCTTCCCAGTAGACAGTGCTTGGATTCTATTCCAGACCTTACCACCAAAGTACACTGAGACCTTTTCCTAATATTTTCCCTCTGTATGCCTCAGTCTTTTTCAGATTCAAGAACTCAAGTTTTATTGTTGTTATTGTTGCAAAGCTTTTAACAATCTACAAGTATAAATAACATTGAAAACTTGATGTTAGTCACAGAAGAAATAAAAATAGAAAAAAGTTTCCCTGAAATGCTAATCTGCTCATTGTTACTAAACAAATTTAGATAATTTGTATTACTCTAGTAAAAATAAACTAAGTCAATAATCATAAAGAGTGACAAGAGAACAGAATCCATGTCTCAAACCCCTCGCTTCCTGAACTACAAGCTTTGCTCAGAGTAATTGCAGCCACAAATATATGCCCAAATGCTGTTTTCATATAACATTAAATATGGAATACCACAAAATTTGCACTCCAGGCACAGAACAACTATTATCTTTGGTCCTTTATCCTGTGAGTTGCTCTTACCTTACTTTAGGGCTTTCATTCTTGTCAAAACAGACCTTACTGTGCCTGTTTCACATAATTAATATAATGCTGGGTTATGCTAACTATAGTAATACTGATTAATGTTTGACATAGGTCCCAAGTCTGTCAGGTTATGAGCTACTTGTTATTTTCCATTGTCTAGTAGAGATGGAGTGATTTTTAATGAGAATCAATTCCATTGAAGAACTCATCTGCAATGCTACAGTGTTTTTGTACATATCCCATTAAGCAACATTTCTAATGAAAATTCAGTGGGACATCTTAACATAATAACCCAGAGCAGAAAATGTGACAAACTGACTAGTACAGCGGGGCTTTTAGAAATAGTCAAAACAAATTAGGAACCTTTCACAAAAGCTAAGTGCAATTCTGCCTAGGACAGAAACTCTGATTTGAGCTTTTAATGTCCATGTTGCTTTCCTTCTCTAAAAGGGTGCTCTCATTTTTAGCCTTTTCTGGAACACAGTCACTCTTGCTTACTTTTCTTGTTTAAACAAAACAGAGCAGATTAAATATCAAATTAGATATTAATCTATTTCAGCTTTCAGGATTCTGTAGTAGAGTCTATTTACACTTTCATAAATGAAATCTCTCCATAACTAACATAACATTTACCTTGAAAACGGGCCCCAGGAGGCCATCTGGCCCAAACACCCTGATTCTTTGCTGAAAGCAGGGATAACTCTGAAAGTACAAGTATTTCACTTTAGAGAGAATTTTCAACATGTAGTTTCCCCATAAATGTCTAACAGCTTAATAGAGGACAGCACTTTCACACTGTGAAAATTTCAAACTTTTCAGCTTTAGAACCATACAAATTATTTCTTCCGAAGATTATTTAGCCATTTTCAATTATGTACTTGATTCTCCCCCTCCAACTTTAAAAGCTTATTTAAAATATTAATTGAATATATTGAAATCCTTCTGATAACAATCACTATACTCTTAGACAAGACTCTCTGTATTTCAGTGGTGGTTGCCCTAATCACTGTAACCCTTTCTACCTTTCCATTAACACTTCTATCATCTTTTATTTACTTTTTTATCATTGCATATATTAAAAGCAACATCCTTTACTTCTAGGATTTCCTTAGCTAGCTACATATCAATTATTAGTTGAATAAACAAAGTGGTAGGCTAAGTCCTGCTGCTGAAAGTGGGTTTTGATCCTCAACCATTAATTTCCCGCCTCAATCAATTCCTGGTCACTCTTGATCCTTTAACTGAAACTATTTTTGCAATTTATCTATTAGTAATGTGCCCAATATCTACTGTTGTAAATGTGTTCCATATTGAAATTTCCATAATTACCATTCTTCTTCCCCTCCTGTTTTCTCTTTCATAATACAACCAGTTAACTTTCTCATCATTGCTATTTTATACCTGTACCTTTCAGTTATATATATTTCACTTAAATTCTTCTTATTGTATTCTTTGGTTTGTATTTGGGCACAAATTATTTTAAAATAGCCATAGTAGCACAATATAAGCTTCCCATCTCTAAAACTTTATACACAAACTTTATACACACAGTTCTTTGAAAATGTGAATTGCTTGGGATAAAAATTTCAAAATTTTAAGGTTGAGCATATGAATGACACTACTAATAACAGAAAAGCAATCGAATCAAATAGCACTTCAGACAAACATGATTACAAAAAACCCAGCACAAAATGCTTAGCAGTTTCCTGCTTTTGAAATTTGTAGGAATTTTAAAAATACTTAATTGCCTCTCCATCTCACTGATTTCATTAAGAAGAAACACAAATGAATCAACCTGAATAAATTCCATGCCAGTTATTTATCTTTTCTGCCTCTGAAAACACGAAGTTTTACAGGCTTACCAAAAATCACCCTGATCTTCGTATTAGTAGAAATACTGGCCAACCTTCGCGAACGAAGATTTGGGAAGGGCTCTCCCCACGTGGGTGTGCCCTTCGAGCCTGCGCAGTGGATTTTTCAGGTGAGGCACAGCGTGCGCAGAACTGGCCCCACCGTTTAAGTCCTAAGGTTCATTTGCCACGGCCGAGCAAGCTTGGACAGTGACAGGGAAGTCCTTGGGACTATCTACAGCACCCAGTACTAACCAGGGCTGACCCTGCTGAGCATCTGATCTGACGGGATCGGATGGCAGGGAGGCATTGAACTGCCGGGGCGGTCCCTACTGAGACTCGAACTCGTGACCTTGGGAGTCAGAGACCGGAGTGCTCTCCATTACGCCACGGGAAAAAAGGCACAAACACACAGTCTCACTTTTACCTACATCGGTAAAGCAGAACGCTATCCTTAAGATGTCTGCTGAAATCTGGGAGATGACTACTATTTTTGAAAGCATGAGTCCAGCAACCATGAAAAAACATGTTAAAACAAGGCATGTTAAAAACAGGGCACGGTTTAAACCTGCATTTTCTTTGCTATGTCAAACCGTCACCCATGCTAACAATTCACAAATCACAGCCCATTTCCTTCCATTGCCAATAAGATTTTTTTGTAGATGCCACCAGAAACTAGGAACTCATGATTGCTAGAAACCTCAGGACACTGGTTTTGTTTCATTACCTAATTGATTTCAGGGGTCCATTTTGCAGCTTAGCCTTACAAACATACAGGAACAATTCTGAGAGTGGTGAACTTCATTCACCAGCCTTTCCTTCACCTTCTACAGAAGAAAACACACACTGGGGCTTCGACAAATTTAGTGGGGGAATCAACATAGTCAGCAGAAGAAAGGGGGTTGGCTTTGTTTTTATTTCCAAGGTTCCTATCTAGTAACAGTTTGTTCTACTGCTTTGTGTTTGCCTTGAACTATACTTGACAACTGTTGAAAAAAGCATTTATTTTCACATGCAAAAAAAAATCCCACAAGTTAGGAAACATTATCACTTAAAAACATTTCCAACATTCTAACAAGAATAGCCAAGGAAATGCAATCCCATGCTGGGCTATTCCCACCCCATTTCCAGCTGGTTTCCAGTCTCCATGCAGACTACAGAGTAAGAGAACTGAAAGCAGACTAGATTTTACTGTCGCTTTCACTGTCATTTTACTGCACATCTGCAGTCCCTTCCTATTTGCATATATATTAAGTGTTTCCTATGAGATTTTTTATAACAACAAAAAAAAAATTCCAGGGAAAATCCTTTAGGTCATCTCACCCATCCTTCTCCTAGCACATGAGTGTGTTCTATTTCACACTCATTGGAGTATTTTATTTTCTGTAGAGCATTCATCTACCTGTGGAAAGATCAGTCATCATCTCCTACATTATTTTATATGCTACCTTCAGAAAGTGGAGAGAACGCAGTTGATTTCCTGTACTAGATTCAAGGCAGGAAGGAAGCCCAGTCAAGGCCTCTCCTTCTCCAAGGTCCATTATTTCAGCTTGGACCACACGCTCCCCACAGTGCCCAAGAGCGTTACCTGCTTGGTGTTTAATGACAGCAGAGGCTTAAATCAGAATGCTCATAATTAATTAGTGTTGGGGCAAAAATCAAGGACTTCTATAAGAAACAATCAGCAAAAATAAACAGTAATTTTTACAGTTTAACTCTATTAAACTTGAAAGGGATTTTGTGGGACAAACAAGACACTTGTCTATCCCCAGTGGCTTTCTTTTCAACATATTCCAAACTCTTTTGCATTCAGTAAGGATGTTAGTATTCTTTAACAAAAAAGAAAAAAAAAATCACACAAAAAAAATTTAAAAAACTCTCCTGAAAAGAGCATTTTACTGGAAGTTTTAGAATTAAATGCAAATAAGGAAAGTGATTCCATGTAACTAGATACTTTTTACAAAGAACTTTATTTCCACAAAGCCAAAAAATAATGCAATTTTTTCAAGTTTTAAGGCAATATGAAGATATTAACATATGTTGTACATACACAATGGCAGATTACTTTTGCACCTGTTCCAGACCTGTTGTAGCACAGCACAGTACTGGATGTTGTTTCCAGTGGCAATAATAACCTGCCGTGTTTACAAGACTCACACTACCTCTGTAACTCTTTTCTGACAGAATTAAACCATGCCAATTCCACATAACTTTGCAAATGGGAAAGGAGGGATAAAGGAAGACAGGGAGGCAGGCAGGCAGGAAGGAAGGAAGGAAGGAAAATAGGAAGGAAAGCAGGAAGGTGGGAAGGCAGGGGGGAAGGCAGGCAGCGGGGAAGGCAGGAAGGAAGGTTGATTCATCTGTCTGTCCATAAGGAAAAGATATACTAGATGCCTTTCCATGTAATTTTTCTTTGATTTTCAAGTTTTTTGTTGTTATATCCTTCCTCTGCCTTACTATTTCCACACATCTTCAAAAGAGCTGCTATTGGTCTGCAGCTCACCCTTGCAACACACTCCCTCAGCTAAAAGTGTGTCAAGTTCTTCTCTTCACAAAGCAGTAGACACAGGATGTATACTCTGTCCTCGACAAGCATCGCATGCCTCAATGTCTAAGTCAAGGATGGTTCCAAGTGCTTTGTGACTCCCTCAAGGCCAGAGAAGCATATAATTGCAGTTTGAAATGGTAATGTGCATTTTAAAGCAACTCTATTGAAAAAAAAAAAGGAATTCAAATTATGATACACTTGAATTTTCAAGTGCTTTTCAGAATGACTTTTCAGATACCAGGTTGAGAACAAAGCACTGCATCATGTGGCTTAACTCTTCTAATAGTGCATCATTTCCCTGCATGATAATTCTCCTCAGTTTTACTCCAAAAATTCTCTACTAGTTCAACTCAACTTCAGGTAGCTCTTGATGAACAACATTTTCTCGCTTCTCTGTGCTGTTCATTGCCCTTTCAGCTTCTACTTGCCCATATCTGTTTCATGCACTTCTGCTCTGTCTTACACCATTTTCAAACATCACTGTGTCAGCCTACCTGAGTCTGCCTGGCTACAGCACCCATGGCAAATTAATGCGTTCCAACCATGTAGCTCCTTCCTGTTTCAGCTAAGTAGGTCTCCTGAAAAGGTTTACCATTAAAACATTTCCTTCTGTATGCCATCTCCAATGTATCTGTATTTGGAAATAAATCAAATAGTTCCAATTTCAACACAAAAAATTGGCTATTATTCATCTAATCGATATAATCTACAACCCATTTTGGTCTTCATCTGAAGGACTTTCATTAACACTAAATATGATACAAATTTAGAAAGAGAAAACTAAAATGCTTACTCAAGAACTTGTTATATATCAGCACTGAAAATTTCAGATAGGGATATGCTGCCACTCAGGAGCCCTAAAACTGCCTAAAAACTACCTAAACACCTTGCAGTTTTATTGCATTGTGCTTCACATTGCTTAGGAAGAGATACCCAATAGCACAAGAAGGGCTCAAAGACCTCAAGAATAAAGGAAACCAATCTAATAAAGTATTATAATTATCTATAATTATCTATTACTTCATCAACTATTATTGAAAAAGAGATAGAAACAACAATACAAAAAATGAAGTTGCTACTAATATGTGGCAGTACTTGCAAGCCTGCATTAGAACTTCTTAGCCATAGCACCAACCTCAGGAATTCTGTCCCACTTTAATGGCAACTCTGATGTTTGATGAATTTCAAAGATATTTTGGAACCTGTTGCCTTTCTTTGATAGAAGCACAATGCCCCTGTTCCTATGAAGATGAGATGACAGAAAGGAAGAGGGAATGGGAATGTGTAGAGGCAAAATGATCTTGAAACAACAACAAGAAAAAAAAAACACCTCAGGAATTCTGTTTCTCTGATACAGCAAGGACTTTTCCAAATCTACAGATATCTTTCTCCTTGCCTCTAAACTGCATCTTCAAATGAATCTTCTCTTCATCAGTATTCTTAAGATTTTCTAATAAAAGACATTTCCTTTCTAAATAATGAATTCAGGTATTTTTCAGGCAGTTTGCAATGCTTACGTATCTCTTCTTGAACAAAAAGATGTATTTGTCTTCAAGTGTGTATGGTTGGATTTTGAAATTCCTTTATTTAGGATTCAGAACAGAGAAGTAAAGACAACATGAATTTGAACTGCTCTGTGCAGTTACTGAATCCTATACTCAGTTCCAGGACACAAACCCTCCAGGACTACTCGTTACGACAGCACACCTAAGTCACCTTATGGGCAGCCCCATAAGGGTCAAGCCTTCACCAGGAAGGTTAAGCCTCGACTCTCCTATGCTGACACAGTGGTTTAGATTAGATACCAGGAAAAATTTCTTCACTGAAGGGGTGCTCAGGCAGTGGAATAGGCTGCCCAGGGAAGTGATGGAATTGCCATCCCTGGAAGCTTTCAAACACCATGTGTATGTGGCACTTAGGGATATGGTTTAGTGGTGAACATAGCAGTGCTAAGTTAACAATTGGATCTGATGATCTCGAAGATCTTTTCCAACTTTAACAGTTCTATAATACATTAGTCCACCTCATGAAGGAGACAAGTGCTTCAGTATTGAACTATGTAATCAAAAAAACATACACTGAGCAGAGCTACTTACAAATCTGGTCCTTAGCAACTTGTTTTTCTGCAGAATTCCCAGTCTCATAACGTTATTTCCAGGCATAAGCATCTCCCAGTTCCTTATTTCTGTTGACATTGCAACAGGGGACAGAGAAATAAGCTAGCATTTTCAGCCTTCTTAAAACTCTGCTGCCTGACTCTACACACCAGAAGTAATCCAAAAAGCCTTAATTCATGCATTACTGAAAAAGAGAGACAAACATTTTCATTAGCTTTGGCTCTCTTTGGGCTTTCTATTGCCATTCCATTATTCCTAGCCTTCAAAATGTATTTTAGGAACAGGATCTGCCTCAGCAAGGAAGGGTTTTTTTCTTTCCTCCTTGAAATCTCTTTCTATCACTCCCTTGCCAGTGAGCATGTATTCTTGGAAATATGTACTTGTTATTTCACTAGTAGTGACTTTATACCATCATACTGAACAAGATTTGCTCAGAGGCCATGGTGTGGGTTGTGGTTTTCCTGTGAAAGAGGTCATATTTCATGTATTTTAACCAGTGAAAAAGGTCATTTGTCATAGCAGCTTTTAAAGTTTGCTAAACATTCATACAAAACCAAGTGGCACAAACTGAGATGCCACACAGTTCCAGATACCAGACTCCTGTCATTTGTAAACAACAGGAAACAAGATGAGTGAAAACTGACTCCTCTGCAGATAATTGAGGTGGTGACCTGAAGAGGGACTGGAAAGGATGTCACAGCATTGTTAGATACCTGTTTTATGTCAAATGCACAATGTTGATATTGTTTGACAGCATGTACTGTGTATTTATTGCCTCACAGGACAGGTGTTAGTGATGTGGGAGACACTAACTTTCTACTCTTTCAAGAATATACATACTACTTCTCCAAGGAGTCAGATTTAACAATTACACAGCTTGCAAACTGACAAAAACATTAGCAAAAATAACAAGAAAACAAGCCCAGCAATTCTGTAAAGTGGACAATCCAATTGCTTTTAAATTCAAAACCATGCCATTAATCCACAAAGACACTTGGTTGGAAACTCCTAACCACAAGAAGATTAATTTTCCTTGACAGTACCATTTTGTACCAAAACTCACAAAACAATGAATTTAAAGAACTGATAAAGGAAAAGTAGAACACAGGGGAGAATCACAATGGTGAACACAAATGTAAACTGAAATCAAATGAAAAAGTGTGGGCTCCTTCTGTACTACTCTGAGCAGACATGGTGAGATGTTTGTCACATAAAACACATATAGTTCTCAGCATAATGTTCTAAATAATCCTAAAGGCACATGAGCCAAAAGCAAAGTGTAACCTGCATGATGTGTGAATTCATCTGGCAGCTCTCCTTGCCATCCTTTCACCCCCAAACAGCTTCATCTGATATGAGTGTTGACATTGTTAGGAAGCAAAGGTATGCACATGTCTTTCCACAAGACACATTGTGTATGGAGACAATGAAGAAGGAGGAATTGTGAATAGGTGCAGGAAGCATAGCCCTGAAGAGGTCCCAAAATAAGCTCTAGGGCCTGACTCTGGCAAGATGCAAACCTCTGACATGAATTAGTTTCTCCTCTTTGGGCTGCACATTAAAAGTATCATAATAGATTCTGTAATTTTTTAATCCAAATTAAGTAGCTTCACATTCAGTGTCCTCACTTTTAGTATTATAAAGAGGCACTGTGTTCTAATGTTTAAAAAAGTTCATTTTTGGTTCCTGTGGCTATCCTCACACTTGAAATGTTTACGAAGGAAGTCCGAAAGTAAAATACTGTCAAGCACTCATTTTGAAGCTGAGTCTCACTCTTGTTAAACTTCATACTGACAAGAGTAGTCATGGGACTGTACAGTTACAGCCTCTAAAAATTAACCTAAACTATTCCTTTGCCATCACTCAGTATTGTTTCTTCTGGAAGAAAGGCAAACCCATTACGTAAATTTAAGGAATATGACCAAGTCTCCCATGTCCCGTGCAGCTACTTTGACTGGAAGTCATGCAATCATCATTTCCCTGTTATGGGTTAGCAGAGTAGGCCTAAATTTAGGCTTTAAAGTTCAGACCAGGCCTGGGATTGCCAGCTGACTTGAGCTGGGCTGGGCTAGCTAACAGCTGACTTCTAGCCAGTAATGTTGTATTCCATACCATATTACAACATCATGTCAAAAGGGGTAAAATCCAGTGTGTGGGAGTGGCTTAGTCAGTTCCACCATGCATGAAGTACAGAGAAGGACATGCTGTAGGTCTTCTACTGTGCTAGGCCCCTGCTCCTGCTGCCTCTGCTTGCATTTGGTTTGAATTCAGGGAAGTAGAAACATTTTTGTTGTTACTCTTTCTATTTCTTGCTAGGTGTCTTTTAGAGTGCTTATAGATCTAGAGTAATAGACTTTGTATTAACTGGGGAGTGGGAGGTTATTTCTTGTTATATATAACTTGTGTAAGTGTGTGCTATATTGTAGATTTCTCTTAATTTTCTCTTTTCTGTATAAATACATACAGCTAGTTTCAGCATAAACCTGGTTTAGAGGGTTTTTCCTCTCCCTCTTTTTCCCTTGGCTGGTTGGTTAGGTGGGGGGAGGGAACCCTTTCTCTCTGTCTTGGACAGTTGGTGTTTTGCCAGCTCGACCCAAGACACCCTCTTTGCAGAGAAGATGGAAGTTATGACCACTTTAGTGGAGACCCCAGAGCAGATAGCTGTTCCCAGGTCAGCGTCCTGGCTTGCCCTCTTCCAGGAGTGGGACCTCACTGTCACCTCTCCAACAGGTCAGCACAAGATTCAGCAGCAGGACACAGCTCACCTCAAGTTCCCCACTCCAGCACTGTGCTCCTGAACCTGAAGCTCATGCTCATATTCCTCTAGGCAAGCATAACTACTGAAATCCAGCTACACACACCTGTTCCACAGTACATTCTCTAAAAAGTTATTAATTGATTTTGAAAGTCCAAATACAAGATGTGATATGCTAGAAAGTGAAGAAAAAATGCAAGTTAACTTTGGTAAATATTCTGCTATTTCAAAAGTTACTTAAATGCCATGAATAAGCTATGACACTTTTTAATCTTTCTGCCCCGACTTCCTTTTTCTCCTTCAAAAACTTAAGAAGGCAAAATCATGCTTACTAAATGTCATTTATTTTCAGCTCTTCTGTCTACTAAGACAGACAACTTCCAGCAACTAAGGGCAGTCGAAGAGATTTTAACAGCATATAATAGAATCACAGAATTGTTAAGGTTGGAAAAGACCTTTAAGACCATCAAGTCCAACCAATAAAAGAGAGCACCACTGTGTTCACCACTAAACCATGTCCCCAGATGCCACATCCACATGCCTTTTGAACACTTTCAGGGATGGTTATTCCACTGCTTCCCTGGGAAGCCTATTCCAATGCCTGACTACCCTTTCAATGAAAAATTTTTTTCTAATATCCAATCTAAACCTCCCCTTGGTGCAAACTGAGATAATTTCCTCTCATTCTGTCACTTGTTACCTGTGAGAAGAGGACAAACCCCACCTAGCTATGATCTCCTTTAAGGTAGTTGTGGAGATTCATTGGATCTCTCATTCCTTTTCTCCAGGCTAAACACCTCCATCTCCTTCAGACAATCCTCAGAAGACTCGAAAACATGGGAGAGGTGCCAGTTTTTAACACATTTGTAAAGAGACCACAGGGCTAACTGCCTGAGTAACAGCAGAAGGAACAGTACTGTCAGAAAGTACTACAAAAGCATACAAAAATATTGAAAAAAATTATCTTCCATGGTTATCTTCCATTGCTACACACACATGAAGACAACAGTTCACCTGTTAAAACACTGCATAACAGGCAAGAATAACAGGCAAGGAAGTACACAGATGTCTGAGATTTTGAAATTAATCCCATGAATGTGTTTCCTTCATCTCAAAAGACTGAAGGACCAAGTCTACACAATCAGTTTCAGTCAAACATAAAGCAGATTTTCTAGGAAAGAAGATGGCATGAACAACTGCATTAAGTTAGAAAAACTCATCAGATCTTTCTGTTTTTCAAATGTCTTCAAGACTTTAAAGTTTAACTCTGCCTAGAAATGAAATGGGTCAGCAAGTTTAAATTTGGTTATTTAAGTGACTTTTCTGCTGCTTATTTGGACCAACAATGGTACAGTTACACATTACAGACAATTCAGTTTACTCCTGTACAAAACACGAGCTTCATTACTAACTAGAGGCTCAGGTTGCCCAAGGCTGCAATCAACTGTGCAGAGTCAAATGGGACCATTTTCTTCTTTAGTTCCATGACACAAAAATACAGAGACAAAGTCCTAAGAATGTTTTGGTAGGAACAGAGCATGCACAGAGGCTGTAACCAGTTACAGGATTGCAAATGTATGTGGTATAGACTGCATTCATAAACTGTGCATATAGCCAGGTGAAATGTAAGTAAACTGTAAAGAGATCCTTACTACAAGTAGGATAATAATTAAATAATGTAAGATCACAAATGGAATCAGACAATTAAGTACACCCTGCAGTACAATTGCCAGAGGTGAGTGCACCCTCCTGGAGTCACACCCTCTGGTAAATGGGTCCTAAGTAAAATGTCAAACTACTCACAGCTTACAGAACATGGGTTACTCTACAGTCCATTTCTATGCTGTTAAGAAAACAAAAAAGTCCTCTCAGCATCTTACAAATTCTGGACTGCAGCTTCATTTTTTCCTCTAATTAAATGGATTTAATCAGAGGTAATAGCTATGATAGATCAAAACCAAACACTTCTAATGGAAGAATTGCTGTGCATTGTAAGTCTAGAATTTCTGGCTCTCATAGCAGAGCAATTAAATTTCTGTCATCTTGCTGTAGCAATGCGTCTGCTGTAAGCAAGTTATAAATTTCAGGCTCATTTTTTTGAATTGTTCCACACACTCAAGATTATACAGTTGTTCTTACCACAGCTCCTACAAATATAATGACCTTTCTTAATATTCTGAAAGCTACTCTTAGGGAAGTTTCTGCTTTTTTAGCAGCAGTGGCATTTATTAGATTTCAATTCTCTCAACAAAACTAATTTCATGATGTAGCTCGACAAAAGCAGCAATCTTGCTTGTTCAGTAGCGCTGAAAAACCGTGAACCACGTCCATTCTGTTCTGAGGCTATCCAGGCTTCCTATTAACTCCTCTAACGAGGAATGAAAAAAACCTTTTCTCTCAATCTCATCCTTAAGCATTTTTGCATTCATCCAAGGCCTGTCCTACTCTCCTTTTGAAATTGCTAGAGACTTACAAATAAGCTTGATAAGAAAACTAAACTCAGTTCAAGGGTGTACATGCAAGCTAATTTGTGTTCTGAGAAGGAAACAGGCCATGCCCTCATCAAAATGGAAAGTGACACATAGCTGATGAACATGAGAAACAATTTAGAATTGCTTGGTCTTTGGACATTTTTAAGCGTCTTCTTTTTTCTAAGGTCCTATAGATACAAATTACTCCTCTACTTTGGAAAAAAAAAAAGACACCTAAATGCATCATTCCAAAACCTGAGGACTAACAAGGCAAATGAAAGCAGTACATGCTCAATTCTGCCACCTCCTACCTCTCAGACATGGGATTATATCACTAGCATCACCAACTATTACTGTTATCCCACCCAATAAACGTAAATTCTTTTCAAAAATAAACAAAGGGCTAAATTGAGGTGAAAGGGGAAGCACCACTGTATTACCTTAAATAGTGATCCAAGTGCAGGTCTTGCCTGCATACCATACAGGCTGCACAGAATCTGCAGCCTGAATTAAGGGAGTGATCTGTCTCTGCTAGAAGAAAAGACTTGTTTCTCATCTACTTTGCTGTGATGTTAAAAATGGGAAAAGTAATCACAGTGGCAAACTTAGAAAGCAGAACACATACTTATTGAAGTAAATAGAGCAAAAAAGTCTAGATTTCATTCACAGTCCAGAAATTTATAGAAGGTCTATAAAAGACAGGAGAAAAAAAAAAAAAGAAAAACATGTCCTGTTATTTTAACAAGCAAAAGACAATAATTTCAGATTTCCTGACTTCTATTTGCTCTGTGGAATGATGAACATGTATTACCATAGCAGTTTCAAATATAATCAAATGCCATTTTGATTTTCATAGAATCACAGGACATCCTGAGCTGGAAGTGACCCACAAGGATCATCAAAGTCTAACACCTGGCCCTACACAGGACAGCTCCAAGAATCATACCATGTGTCTGAGACTGTTGCCCAAACCTTCATGAACTCTGTCACTATTGATGATGTGACCACTGCCCTAGGGACAAAGAAAGCATTAAACACCTCTGCCTGGTCTCTGTCCCTGTTTGTGACATGACCATGCTCATTCTGCAACAGGACAATTATTATTTCTATACTGCCTTTTCCCAGTATAGGGAAAACTTTTTCTTATTGTTCCCCACATTTCTGGCCAGCTTCAACTCTCACTGAGCTTTGGCCACACAAAGTTTCTCCCTACAATGGCAGCAGAAAGTCTGTATTCCTTCCATGTCACTTGACTTTGCTTCCACTGAACACATACCTTCCTTTTTTGCCTTATTTCCAAGCAAAGATCCCTGCTAATCCAAGCCAGCCTTCTGCCTCATCTATTTGATTTTCTGCAGTAAGGAATTGTTGGTTCCTGCTGCCCAAAGTGACCAGAACCGATGGTCCCCTGATGAACAAACTGTCACAGAAAAAAATAATCTAAAATATTATCAGTATTATATTCCCTTTTTAAAGCATCTAGACATTAGGGGAAATTAACTAGACAGAAATAAAAGTAAATTTGCATGGTAGCATTTTAATATTACCCGTCTTTTGTCAAAAGCATTACATTAGCAAGTTTAACAAACCAGCAAAACTATCAGTTACTTTTTCTCTTGCATTAGCAGACAAAATCCTGCAAAAATTCTTCAAATACATCTACAAGGAAGGAACAAAATAAACAAAATATTGAATTTTCACAAGGAATCTCACTGTAAAAAAAGAGCTCTCCCAAAAAGTCCTTAATGGTTAAGAATAAAACCTTACATTAAATAAAGAGAAGGAAAACCAGGAACAGAGAAAAGACTTGCATAGGACAAATTGCAATTAGATAACTGAATCTATTGAAATCTGTAAAATGGATTTACCAAAAAAAATGGATAACTATAAAGAGACAACACTAGGCAATATTTATTTATTTTTCCTAATGATTTTCAAGCATAAATGGTACCTACAGATCACACATGAAAATACAAAATAACAAATACCTTACATAGCAGTGTACCTTACTGAACCTTCCTAATGATGAGGTCTACAAGCAACTCTAAAAGCACACTCTTAACTTCATACATTCCTCTGCAAAGATATTCAGCACCAATGATGTGATATTTCTGAAACCCTTTGACCTTTTCTACACACTTTACTATAATTTATTTATTTATTTAAATGGCTCCTATAGTTATAGAAAATTATTGCAGTTGCTTAAAAAGGTCTGGACTAGGTGGCCTAAGAAATTATTGCTATTGACAGTGGGAAGGAATGTGAGAATGTGTGTCTGTGTAGATAGTTATCAAATTGAATAAATACAACAATTTTTGTGATCAGTCTTTGTTTCCAAATCAAAATCATAATTAGCAGCATAGATTATTAGGATTGTCAGTTTTTGCTCCCTCTACTGGTTAATTGACCCTGTAGTCATAAAAATAATGACAGTGTGTACAGAATCTCCAGATTGTTGCATTGCAAATCCACAGTCCAAAATCTGAAACCAAATTATATTATTAAAAACAACCCTTACACACAGCTGGTATCTTACACATCAGTTCTAAATGTCACCTAAACTCATCTAAATGTCATAATGGAAGCAAAAGCATCTTCCTATTATACCACCTTGTTTTTGTGCCTAGTTCATAGACATTTCGCTTTTCCTCCAGTTTAGAAATGCAATTAAACATTTCAAATTATGAATCATTGTAAGAAACCGCTGTTAATTGGATTTTTAATTGAAAGCTCCTTTTTTCTCTTCCTCATACAAAACATCAGCAAGCAAGCAAGCTGCAAAGCAGCCTAGATCACAGGACAGCTGGGGCTGAAAGGCAGAGTCTGTCAGCCCACCTGATCCACCCCCACACTAAGCTGACTCCAGCATAATTCAAGGTCTGAATATAAGCAAAAAGCAAATCCATAACAAAAAAATAGGGACAACAGTTTACCAACAATCATGGGATCTGATCACAATTATTACTTACTCACAAACAGCATATTTCCTGGGAAATGTAATGTTACTACCAGCTTGAATCACCTAAAGCAACACCTTAGTTTTGAACTTCACTGGATTAATACTGCTGGGACTCTGCATTTCATCTGAAGCTGACAAAATGTACTCTATAAATATTTATTTAGCATATAGCAGGTTTCATTTTATTTTACAAAGCAAAAGTAATATCCATATAGCCACAGGTTTTCTGATTAAATCTCCTGGAGAGATCATTTAAATACTAATTTTAAATGTCAGCTTCTGAATAAGAATAATTTAAAAGTTCATCAAGTGGTGTGAGTTGTAGTAAACATTAACATATCAGTATAATTACTTTTCATTAGCAAAAGTGAAAATAATGGCCAATTTCATTTACCTTGTTCAGTATGTTGTTTATTATTAAGCTTTAGTTTTGTGGATGAGCAAGAGAAACTTCTATTGCCATATACAGATTAGAAATGTAAACACAACATTTCCCACAACGACTTACTTCAGAACTTATCCCGAGTATAGGCTCAAAAAACCAAGGAACCAGCGTGACAAAGAGCACCACTGCCCCCTAATGCATCAGCCCACAAAAGCTCCTCTGTAACAGCGTTTCGTGTCTTTCCTGAAAAAACTCATTATTTCCACGAATTATGAAAAAAATGTAGTAAAACATTAAGACAAGCATTAAGAACATGTAAGTTAAAATCACACCATGTTTCTGCACAAAAGGCACACAAATAATTTTGGGGAGAAAGAAGAAATATTTAGTAGCAGTGATTTTCAGATTAACAATACTTAGTGCACCAAGAGATCATGAAGATGCAAAATACAGCAGAAAAATTATGTTCCCACTCTTCTGTAAGTATATATGCAGATATTAGTCAACCTAATATAATAGGATGTAAGTGTTCTGAAAAAAAGACTATAGTTATCTTCACACCAACCCAGATTTTTAAATTTTAGTGTCTGTACTGTGAGAGCCTTAGTTTTCTTGTTACACCATTCTATCTAAATGCCAGTTGCAAATCTATTCTAGGCT
Organism: Hafferia zeledoni; assembly: GCA_035583235.1. Taxonomy (NCBI): domain Eukaryota; kingdom Metazoa; phylum Chordata; class Aves; order Passeriformes; family Thamnophilidae; genus Hafferia; species Hafferia zeledoni. The sequence continues at coordinate 20,384,087 of JAWWEV010000095.1, forward strand.
TGTAATTATTGCAAAATAATTCCAATATTGGTATCTAAACACACCCACAGAGAAAATGAGAGGAAACAATCAAAAAAACCCACTTTCTGAATTCTATTTGTGCAGGAAACAGAAGAACTTTCTGTCTCATATGAAAGTGACATTTTTATCTTTACTTTTTTTTACACTGTTTTGCCACATGAACTGAATCTTTATGCAGTGCTGCCCCGTGCAGCTTGGGCATAAAATCTGTCTGGTTCCTGTGTCTGCATTTCAAAAACACAGACTGCAGTGAAATGCTGAAAAAAATACAACTGCTGCAAGCATTGGTGAGAAGCACAAATATATGCTGCATATGCTCTTTTTATTTCACCATAAATCAGAAAGTAGAACTGAGTTCTTATTTGTCCCCTCAAACTTCTTACAGAATTTCCCACAGATAAACATTCTGACAGACACCACAGAAGACTCCAATTTCCATTAGCAAGACAGGGTTAAAAGCAAATCATGTGCCTAATTTGAGACATGATGGCTAACAAAACATACTAATTTCATTAATTAAAAATTATGTTCATTAATGAGTTTGGACACTGAAACATTCCCAGTTGCTACAACTCTTGAACTCAAGACTCCACCTTAAACCTCCAAATATTGGCTGCCTGTAGCCTCACATACTATGTAATCGTTCATATAAATACGTCATTAGCACAGAAAGGTTGCAAGTGATGAGTAATGTCTTATACAGCTACACACATGGTAGAAGGCTGCAAGCTACTAGGTATTAAAAAGCCTAAGATACATGCCATGTGATACAAATAAGTTATGTACAAAGATACTGTAGAGACCTAAAATAACCATATTCCATGGTATTTCTCCTGTTACAGCCCGAAGTGCTGGTAACACAGCGCTCAATCCGCTGGGTATGTGCTATTGTATCAGTACTTCACAATTCCAAGTGTTTACTATAACCTTTATGAAACGTAGAAATGAAAATACTGATGAGACTAACAACAGCCAAGAGTTCCAACAGATACCTCAGAACTTTAACACAAGGACACCACCACAAGTCATTCCAACTCTGCCAAAGGTCTTTCTTACCTTTGAATCTTCAGTGCTCACTCCCAGCTCTAGCACAGCTTGAGGAGACTTCAGCTTTGCTTGCATGGACTCTGCCATTTGAAGATTAAGCTGCCATCCAATTGTCTCAAGCTATAAAACACAAATTTAGATTACAATCAGATGATACAGAAGCACTGAGATCAACTTTCAATATTGTCAGTGGTCTGTCTCAGGCAGTGTCAGGCTCTACAAATACATGTATACAATGCATATTCCTCAAATTCTCCTGGACTCCAAGACGGATTTGCTTCTCTCTTGCCAGATTTACCATTTAAACTGCCTATGACCACCCAATATAAAGAAACTTCCTATGCCTCAGATCCGATGGAACAAATCCTCAGAACATAACTAAGAGTCCAGAATAAGGTAGTTTCCTCCTGTTGTGGAAGTTTATCAGCAAAGCTGCAGATTCAATTTAGTTTCGTATTTATTTTTCTTTTAGGAAGAAGAAAGAAATTACCAATAAATGGTAAACCAGCTAAAAATGGTAATTTCTTAATCAACAGATCTACTCATGTGTGTTGCACCATATACAGATGTTAATGACAAAAATAATTCTGTTCTGCTTTTTGAATCATTACTGCTGAAATGCCAAAAACCAGTTAAGCATGTGAGCAACAAAATTTTTAATAGAAAATTATAAAAAATACATTTTAAATTGCTTTTTATTCATCAATGAAAATTATATTCAAACACTACAGAGGTATACTTCACACATGAATGCAGTGAGCAAAAACAGAACAAGACTTTCACAAAATAACCTACCTGGCCTTCATGAATAAAGAAATGAAAATACAAAGTTCTTACCATCTAGCAAGATCATTTACACACAAGTTCTTTTTAATCTAGTGTCTCCTCTCTGCTCTTAAATATTGTGGCTGGCTTGGTAAAAGCAGAAGTGTGCCACATCTCAGTTAATCTCTGACCAGTCCAACAATTCAGATAAAATCATTGACAGAGGCCCTGTACTGTGAACAGCAATACAACCTTATAGTCACAGTAATCTCTAGATGAAACATAGGAAAGGGTGGCAAAAACATCTTCCATGGGCACAGCTCAGACAGAACTTCCAAAATTTACTGCAGATATACCATTCATATTTACACACTAATGTATTTACACACAAAGAAATTACCTAATGTAACTACATAACAAACACTGAAAGCCATAAGACTACACAGACCAAAAGGAAAATTATCAAGACCACTCCCAGTCCAAGATGGTTGGGGAGTTTAGCCAAGGCCAAAGTTAAGGCAGTGAGACAGACAGCTTCAGAGTGACTTTGAATACAGGAACAGGACTGTAGGAAGAACTTCAGCAGGTCTGCCTGCAGGATGTCAGCTGCTCTGCAATCAATGTCCCACTTGGGCTTCTATTTGTGGTAAAAATAAGGAAGTTTACACATTAGTCAAATCGATGAAAGCATGCAGACAACACAAAGGGACTCAGTGAGAATGCTCTGAATCTGGTCTACCTCATTTTGTGGTAGGTGTAGTTTCAGTAAGAGTATGCCCACAGCCACTGAATTAAAGAGGCTTTAAAGAAAAGTTTAATAAATAATAAAAGCAGATGAATTTTTAATCATAATTCTGGTTTGACTTCCCCTAACTTGATTACATCTTGGTTGGTGAAAACAACAGTGAATTGCCCATCCCATCCAAAGGTAGAGAACACTTCAGAGTGGATTCTGTGTACATGCTCAAGTCAATCACACTAATGGAGAACTCTGCTAAGCCCCTGTGCTGGCCAATATTTTCCAGAAAATTACACCAGAATGAGAGAAAACATTATTCTCTCCACAAACTTCAATAAAATTTAGTAAAGAAATTAACTCTAGTTCTCTCAGGAGCATAAAGATGGTCTTTTTAACACAAAAAAAAGTTTAGTTCACTAAAGGAAACTGGTAACAGCCAACAGAAAAGGACCCAAACCCGGAGTTATGCTGGGAACAGCCCGAAGCAGGTAACCAGGGACAGCACCACCTATTGATAGAACACCTGAGCACCAAGGTCAAACACAGGCACAAGGAGCAAGCTCTGGAACATGACAGCTCTTCACACTGTGGTCTCTCAGGTTCAAGCCCTGTGCTCCTCTAATTAGAAAGGACTTTCTGTCTGCTATTTAAACAGTTTTAGTATAGTAGTAGGGAAACTAAGCCTTAGACAGGTTAGCAGCTTATCCAGCATTAGAAAATAATGCCACTAGAGACAATAACAACATCACAGGATGTCTGACTTCTAAGACTTTTCTGAAGTTGTTAAATAGTGTATTCTATATAGCATGAAGAACAAAATACCAAAAATAAATTCAAATTTGTGTCTTCTTTTTCACTTTTAGTACACATCTATCCCAGAATATTTTAGAGGGCTCAGAACTAACACAGTATGTGTGGCAGCACAGTGGCCTGAGTTTATACCTGAACAGCAGCCTTAACTCTTTTCATACTGCTTTACCTTATAATTACTTTGTTTCCCTGTACAATTCATGTATTTTTTCTGTTTTAAACATAATTGTATGAGAACAACTTTAGATAAATACATGGCATGCTGTCTGAGGTTTCAAAATGATCTGACTATTTCCTTGAAAGAAAAATGTGGTATGTATTTGGCTATGGTTATGTTTACTTAGAAGACATTCAACATCCTGAAAAGACAATTAACCTTTTGAGAGTGGTAATATTTTTTTGCATGGCATTTTTGTCAAGGCACAGTATTTGTTAGCCACAAAGCGGTACATATTTTAGGGCCAATTTTTTCAAATATGAAAGGACTTCAAAATTACTTTCTATAACAAGTCTTGTATCAGAAGTGAGAACAGAATGATGGAAGTAACTACATGGTGCCAGAATCTGTGACATATTAACTGAAAAGCACTTACAGGGGAGGAGGAGAAGTATTTCTTCATAAGTAGCAAGAAAACAAAGCCATGTTTTTAGCTACTGTAGACCTTTGGCTTCTTTTTACAATTTCTTATCAGCAGTATAGAAATGTGCAAGCTACCTTGTCACTGCTACACTAAACTCTGGAAAATGTACCATTTAGTGCTGGAACTTCCCACTGGTATCTCTGACACTTATTTAACCTCAGGGTTATGTTTAGAAAACAAAGGAAAAAATAAAACAAAAAACAGGTGCAAGCCTGACAACAAGAAAAGAACAAAAACATATATACTACATAAAACCAACAGCAAGTACACATGAAATCTGTTCCATGATCCTTGTAGCAAATGATTCAGGGCAACAAAGATATGAGGAATTTTGAAAACACCTGTAAATCCTCAGTCCCTGTGACCAGTTTGTTTCACTCAGTCTTCTGAAGAGGTTGTCATGACACCCAGGACTAAACAGATGTGGAAGAACTTATGCATTTCCCCCCTGCAGCACTCACTCAGTACTAGCTGTAGAAAAGATCAGGTGTTACACCTGCCAAACCAGCTCCTTGCCCCCTGCCACACACACACACACACACACACACACACACAGAGTGCTTCTCAGTGGCCACCCACAACTGTTCCAGGGCAGGTACACACTAGAAAGCAGATAATGCCCCTATTACAAAACCATCTGACCCTTCAACTGTAGATGAGCAGCACCTCCACAGGGACACGACACCTTTGGTCTGTCTATGGCAAAGTCTGTGATAGCCACAGTAATTTTCCTCCAGTATGAAACATGAAATCTTCCAACTCCTGCTCACTGTCCTGTCCACCAGACTATTTTCCACACTAAATAGTAGAGCACAGTATTTTACATCATAAGACATCAGCAATCTAACATAATTATGGTGAAACATTTGGGTCAAAGTCAGTCTCTGCAAAAAGCCCATGTGCATGAAACATCAAGACAGCTTTCACAGCTTAACTGATACAAACCTCAAGTATGATCTCCAACCAAATCAAGGATTTCATATAGCTGCAATTAACATTCACAGAATCCACCATTTCCCTCATCACTTACACCCCATTATGTTTTTACATACTCTCTTGTCTCCTTCTGGCATATTCTCACCACAGTTTCATAATTTCACCTTTTGCTGCCCATAAACTTTACGACAAATTCAAGAAATCTGATAAACATAAGAAGTTTCTATATGAGTTGTCAAAAAATAAAAATAACTTGCTCAACTTCATAAATATATTTACATTTATATTTATTTTATACTCTTTAATGAGAACTCAAATAAATGTTCTTTGGCCAAGAAATTCAGGCTAAACACAATCACCTTAACTATAAAAGAACCAGGCTATCAGACTCCAAAACAAAGGACTACGAGTTTGAGAAGGAAAGCAGACTGAATGTCCAGAACAGGCATCCTTCAGGTTGGAAGGACCAAGAATAGAGCCAAAGCAACCAAGAAGCTCACACCAAAAAAGATGTTGGGGAAAAAACAAATTTGAGGAAAGAAAGTAAATGGACATACAGAGAAGTCCAAAAGTGGGAACAGAATTTCAGAAAATAGGTAAGCACCTAAAATGTCTTCCATAATACTTTCAACTTCAGCCGTTCAAAACTGCTGGAGAAAGGTCCAGTATTTTCAAAGAAAGACAGAAAAAAAAGGTTTAAATGACAGTCAGTACTGGAGCAGGGAAAGGGGATATTTTTTAGTTTTGGTCTTGATTGACATACTGAGATCAGTATGAGGAGATATCCTGCCTGTTGCTACACCCATGAAAACTGAAAGCTTGTTCTAAGTGGAAAAATTGGAATTTTCATACAAATTACCTGCTTCCAGAAGGTGGAGCTTTCAGAGGATCATCTAATGTCGTAACAAATCATTACAGAAATTACAGAAGACCAGAATTATGCCTCTCAGAACTCACTGATGTGGCACAGCTTCCTTCCCAACGCAGTGCAAGCAGGGTGCCATAATAATGTGCAAACTGCTATTTCTCCTCCATGACTAATCCATGATTTGGCATCTATTTGCCCCTTAGAAAGTGCTTTAAGCATTGACTCAGAGAAAGCAGGAGCAACAATGAGTAAACAGAGCACTGAACCTGCAAGAATTACAGCATGGAAGTACTGCTTGGATGCAAAAAATCAACATGACTACAGTTTTTATAACCACCAGACATTCAGACAGTTACTAAACAGCCACTACTTTACAGTTCTAATTTAACTTACGAAGATCTATTATTTTGTTCAGGTTCTTGCACTCCATTCTCTTGGCAAGATTTTCTGGTTTCAGAACACCTGGCTTTCACTGAATAAAATGTTATATACTTCACATCGGTGTAATCCTAAACCAAAAAGCCAGCCTTCAGTTGATGAGAGAACAATCATGCTAGATTCAGAAAACACAAGGGATTCAGAACATGTGGGCAACTAATCAGCATTATAGGTTACATCCTATGCAACAAGCCACTACATACGAACTGGCTACAGGAAAGATTATGAAGACCCTGGCATATCCATTATTAGCCTCTCTGATGATCAAATGGCCAAAAGCATTTCTGCAGGGAGGGATATGAATACTGAGTAACATTTAGCAAAGAGCAAGAAAAAGAATTCTCAAAACTAGAGTTCCACCTTAAAGTCTAAAAAAGTGAGAAAAACACACTTCTGGGCTGACCTTGGTAATAAGCCTGATGGGCAGAGAATGCAGAAGCAACTCTAGATTGGCAGCAGTGGTCTGTATTTTTACACTTATGCAGGGAAAAAAAAACTATGAAAGCCTTGGATGGGAAAGTAACACATAGAATAAGCATGTAGAAGTCTACTACTACAACAAATGTTTTCAGTATTGCCAAAAGGTAATTGGTAAGTAAATGTCATATATGGTAGTTTTTGAAAATCAGCTATATAATAATACAGTTTTTCAACAGCATTATTTCAATTGGGTATTTCTTCCATTGTCAGTGGACTATTGTTTAATTTGTCTGGACTTAATTCACAGTCTAAAGTCAATATTGAAACTTGAGATTGCAAAGTCTAAATTTCTACTATTTTAGTGTTAAAGACTGAGTAACTAACACTGTGGGAGACTGCATAATGGGGGGATGAAAATCCAGCCTTCAGTCCATTCTTGAGGAAGTAGATTTAGGATAGCTAGAAAAATAAGGAGCTACTCTGGAACAGCCCCAGTGTGAACAAAAACTATCAGATACTTTAAAAATGAGCCTGACAAACTCAAAAAGGGCACTACATGATGTGGTTGCTTGCAGTAATGGGGAAAATGAACAACTCAGTGTCTCTGCCCAAAAGTACCTTAGCAAGATACTTTGCTGTCCCCAAAGACAACAGCTACAGAAAGAGAGAAATCATATCCTATTTTAAAAAATGAAATCATAATTTTGGCTTTTTATATGAGATATTACCTTATTCATGTCAGTTATTTTTCCCTCTAATTTGAGAGGAATAGTCCAATTTTAAAAATTAAACATTTTCTGTAATAATGGAAAGAGCTATTTATGCAATTTAAGACATCCCTACTATCCTCACTGATACTGTTATGAACAGTGAAGTAAGAGAAAATGAGATATGAAAGACATATTCAGGAAATCTTGGTCTCATTATTACAGTAGTATATAGCACACTGACACAAAACATTTAAGAAATGTTTTCCAAGCAAGAAAATATTTTGAGGAAATAAATACTCCATAACACAAGAAATTTTCTAGTGCAGCTCTTCACTTACAATACATTTATTTCAGTTTTCTAACAAATAATATAGAATAAAATTAGTATGGACATCCTTTCATTCAGTTTAATTCTCGAAAGAGTAACTGCCATAGTTCCTCCACTGAAGACAACATATTCTTCAACTCACTGTAGAAAATCAGAATACTTGCATTTAAAGTTTGGGGATCTTCTTCTTTCATCTTTCAATAATTAAATAGACAAAATGTACTAAATTATACTTAAATAAAGTAATAGTTTTTATTTAAAGGAACTACTGCAATATAGGGTTTTAATATAGTGACTATCAGTTTCGTATGAATGGGAGAGGACTAAATGTGTAATATATCTCAAAAAAAACATCGCTCTACAATGCACTACTCTAACTTCATACCGGTGTCATCACACCAGCATAAAACTAGAGAAATCTGTTAAGTCTGCTCTTCAGAATTTACAGCCAAAGATGGCAATTCTGCTTTTCATCAGCACACTTAGCACACTGCACTCCAAAACCAAAAGTCAAAATTAGACAGGAAAATGTCAAGTTTGCCTGCTGTGATGATGAAAATAATTTAGGAATAATTTAAGAAGTATGACAAAACATGCCTGGCTGTGAACTCCTTCAAAAACTCTCCCCATCTACTTAAGAAAATAATGTTACTGCAGAGGAGACACCAGCAGGATGAAGTCAAAAGTGTACTCAATATAGCAAATAAATATTACAACAGAAAAAAGGGGCAAATTTTTAAGAGACAGCAATGATCGACAGGCACAATTTGCTAATCATCACAGCTAAGGTCTTCATCACAGCAATAATCTGTAATCAGGAGGAGAGCAGTTCCTTTAAAACAAGCCCCTGATCAAACACCAGTTTCCTGCTAATGGGAAACTCAAGCACTGAGGGCATGGGAGATGACTGCATAAACACACTTGTGGGGGTGACAGTGAGGGCATCCCTTAAGGAAAGCTGTTTGTACCTTTAAGAGAAGAGAGCTACCTGTGGTGTGTGTGTGGGCCTGTGACCAATGAGATGCTTTGGTGTATGTGAGCTGAATTGGTTAAACAATAATGTCATGACATGTTGGATGTGAGCGGATATAAAAGGTGTGGATGTCAATGAGTGAGAACTAGATCTACTAGGAACTTCTACTGCTATGAACTACTACTACTAAACTGTCCGTGAAACCATCTTGAATGAAGTCTTGTAAGCCCTCTGATCTAAGCCTGCTGATGCCTGCTGTGCCTGAGCTCTTCGGACCGTCATTCATGCTGTCCCCTTACTTGGGATAAGGGGACCCCAATAAGTGGTGACCCTCGATGCATTCCCTATACACATTGATCTCTATTCTCTATTGTTGCTACTGACAACATTTGAACTGAGGCAGCATGAATATCTTTGAAGGAAGTTCTGGACGTTGCACCTTCTTTTCAGCAGGTCTCACTATAACAACTGCTCCATGGGTGAGGTGGTCTGCAGGGAAACAGCTGAACTTTCACATTGGTTGCATAAAATTTCTGACTATAGTCCTCTACCATGTTTTTAATAGCAATGGAAAAACCTGATGGTATACAGTAGTTAAAAGTCTGTCCCTCTACTGCACAAATATATTCAATTTCAATGGAATTCAGTATCCCCATTTTATATGTGGAATGCTGAGGCACTTTGTAGTTTCAGTGAAAAGTATTCTACAATGGTAGGTTTGAGATCCATGAGACTCATATTTTATCTGTAGATATGGATCACAAACTGAAGAACCAACATCTTCAGCTGATAATATTAGGCAAATCTTCAAATTAAACACTTAAGACTTGGAGCAGGCACCACAAAAATGGTGTGTAACTATCAATAAAACCTTACATACAACCACTCATTCATAAAACAAATTCACGATAATTTAGCTACAAGTCTGTAGCTAAAGACAGTCATAACACACAAACAGCTAAGTCAAGCAGAGGCAGCAACTACAGTGGCTCCTACTAAATTTTAAGACTGGACTTTGAAAACTTAATGACAGTTTTCCATTGTTTCTCAGTCATGAAGTCATAAGAAAGTAAAACCCCTCATCTCTTTAATCTTTGAATTTAAGAAACAAAAAGACAGACATCAAAAAGTACCAGTGCACTTCAAAAGGGAGGAAACAGAAGAAATAATATGACATGAAATTGGTAAATTAAGACTAGTGCTACCCAGGAACTTCAAAAGATTTTTCCCAAATTGAAGTTTACTGCAAGTTTTCATCTTTAACTGATTTTTACTGATAAGCAGCTAGCTTGAAAGCAAATAGAAAGACATTATAAACAGGTTTCCAAACCCCTGTTTCAGAACTCCCTTGGTGCAAAAGGTAAATGTGGTGTTGTGCTCTGTCTCTGGGAAATCTGGGGGCACAGAGCTGCAGTAAAAATGTATGCTAGTCCATGACCACTTTTATCAATTCATTGCTGACTGGCTCTTTTATCTAGCAGAAGAACTTACAGCAAGATCTAATGGTGGGAAGATCAGGTTAGTCAAATTTTAATTACAGATAAAGCAGAGATTGTTATTAACTGTAACAAAGACCCCAGAAGTTATCTGTCATTTCAGGCCTTGAAATCAAAACCAGACCCTGTTCCAAAAGCTCTTTTACATATTGGGGGAAAATTACGCTTTGTATTACACAGAAAGTTACACCAGATAAGCACGGTACTCTTTTATAACTTTAAAAGATGTCATTTTTCATGTAGGAAAAGAACAAAAAGTCTCAGATGTTTATAAACATTCTCAAAATATACCTTCTCTCAGCCTTTATCACTTACACTTCCTTGGTAGAAGATAAGAACAGGAAGAAACTTATTAAAAAAATCCACAGGAAGTGTACCTAAGAACTGTAAAATAAAATTCCTACTAACAAAGCTGAGTGAGTGAAATAATAAGACTCTGTTGTACTGTACCTGGCTATTAAAATAAACCTCAGTAGGTCTAAAACTGTGTCTTTACCATAAATTTCATTATTTGCATTCTCTTTGCCTTTGTCTGTGATGGCATCATATAATGCAAGTGGGTTCACAATTCGTTGTGACAATGCCCACAGGTGCAATGCTGTATTTGTGACCTCTGTCACTGTAGGAATGACCAGTTGATCAGAAAACAAGAAGAAACTGTAAGATTCTTTCTGTTTGAGCTGTATTCCTCCTTATTTTGCATTCCTCCAATATGTGAAAGCACTTTTCTGCGACAACATACACACACAGAGCATGTCAGTTCTCTTCTTTTTGTCATAACCACCACAGCATGTATGTGTTTCAGAGTATTTCTGTAGATTCATTAGCCTTTAGAAGAGGGAATTTAGCACATCAACATTACATATACACCCATTAGCAAGAAGGCCAGTTTCTGAGAAAACCACTTTCAGAGTTTTCCCCATATGGCTTCAAACAGGCACTCAAGACGTGGAATTGACAGCTCTGTCAAGAATTTTAGGTACATAATTTCACTTGCTGCATTCCCACACATCATTATATTAAGAAATGCTGTCTGAAAGCTATAAAAAACTTCTCCTGCTTGGCAACATAGGACTCTTATCTTTTTCATTATATATATTTTAAGGATACCCTGAATAGTTTTCCAAAACAAGAAAGCTATGAGGAACTTAGCTTGATCTGCCTTTAAAACAGAGATTTGTACAGAATACAAAAAAAACATTACAGAGAACATAATATGGGGGGAGACGCAAGTGTAGAAAAGCAGCAGAATTGATGCAAAATTGGCATAACAATTCAGAGTGAACCCTACTAAAAATCTAGCTCTTTGCAGAAAGGACAAAATACACTCTAATCTGATCAATGTGTCCTCATTTCTAAACTGATACATTACCAAGCAAAGGATTAGAAACTCGATCAGACTGATATCACACTATTATCACCGGCCTATCATTCTAGAGGTCAAATTAAGAATGCATTCAAAGGAAAAAATATACAAATACCATCGTTCTGATTGACTAGGATTGTATTATAAAGCAGAAAGCTAATAGTAATAAACAGTTGAATTTTAGTTTAACTCTACAGCTTTCACTCATTTCTTAAGTCAGTAACATCCCCATCTACTAAGCAGCCTGCACAAAAAAAAGACCTATGTTCAAAAAAGAACAGTTTTCCTCACACAATAAGAGGTAGCATTCAATATGCCATAGAAAACTGTCCCTCATCAGTATTCTAGGACATACTCGTTCTGTTGCTCTAACAAACTCAATTTGACTTGTCATCCTAATGAAGGCATCAATGAGCACATTACCACCTATACCTCTTGCATAGAACTGACAGACCCAGAACTCAGAATACTAGATTTTAACAACTTGTACTTTGCAGACAAAAAAAGAATCTGGTTAATACATATCAATATAGGTAAATTATCTGTAAGAAATTACTTCTCATAATAACTAAAACTTGACTCCAAATTTGAGCACTTCTGCAAGCTAAAAGATATACAGGCCTATTCTCTCAAAAATGGCAGGAAGTACAATTTTTTAGTAATATTATGAAATAATAAACCAGGACACTTAGATACTGGGTTTTGACCAAAAGTTAATCCATTCCACAGGTTTCAATGTTTGCTTAATGTTCAAACCATATGTTTAATAAAAAAAAATTGAACTGTCTGCCATGTTTATTATCTTAAAATAGAAATGAAAGATTACTGTCTGGTCCTTCTTGTGTATACCACATCACAGGCCTAGTGACAGCATTTCAATACTTTCAAAACAGACAACTTAGAAGTATCAGGTGTCAGGAGAGACTCAGAATTATTTTGCCACATGGATTTTAGTAAAACACGAGACAAAATTCCAAATAGATCTTTCTTTGTTACTTTGTAAATTCTGTCTTGTACGAAGCTTCCCTGCACACCCTCCCATGTTGGAATTGAACTATGAAGACCTCAGTAGTGCTAATCATGACCTTGATTCTGCACTTGGATCCACATGAGCAATCCCATACAGACACCCATTAAAGCTTCTTTAAATAAAATTCAGAGTTGCTAAATGTACACAGTGCATGGTAAGCAGAAGTACAAAAAAATCACACATAAACTGAATTTTAAATTAGTATGCAGTGCTGCAAACCACCTGAATAGAACAGTAAAAGTTCCTCCCAAATATGCAGTGATAACCAAAAAGCCTGTTTGTATTTCTTAAAGAAAATGAAAGGGAGAAAACCTCAACAACCAAGCAGACTCATAGAATGGTTTGGATTGGAAGGGGCCTTTGAAAATCATCTAGTCCAACTTTCCTGCCATGGGCTGGAACATCTTTCAGGAGATCATATTGATCAATGCCCCATCCAACCTGACTCCCAACACTTCCAATGATGTGGCACCTCTGAGCAGCTTGCTCCAGTGTCTGACCACCCTCACTGAGTATTTATTCCTTATATCCATCCAGTGTAAATCCATCCTCCTTCAGTTTAAAACTGCTGCCCCTTGATCCATCACTACATGGCCTGGTAAAAATTCTCTCCCCATCTTTCTTTTAAGCCCTCTTCTGAGTACTGAATGGCTACAATAATGTCTCTCTGGAGCCTTCTCTTCTCCAGTCTGAACAACCCCATCTGCCTCACTCCATCTTCCCAGCAAAGGTGTTCCTGCTCTTGCAGGACTTCAATGGTTCTCCTGTGGACCTGTTCCAATATGTCTGTACCTGTCTTGTGGTGGGGACCCCACAGCTGGATGTAATATTCCAGGTGAGGGCTCACATCAAATTTTTCATGCACTAGCACCTCCAAGTTTTTTTTCTGCAGGGCTGCTCTCAATACACTTACTTGCCAGTCTGTGTTGATACGAGGGGATACTCTGACCCAGGAGCAGGACCTTGCACTTGGCATTAGGAACCTCATGAAGTTCACATGGACCCTCCTCTCAAGCGTGTTAAGGTCCGTTTGGATGACATCCCTTCCCTCTACCTTAACACCTGCACCACTCACCTTGATGTGATCCACAACATTGCTGACAGTGCACACAATCCCAATACGCCATGACGTTGTGTTGGTCCCAATCCCAGCCTCTGATGGAGGCTTTTATTATAAAGTCATCATATAAAGTATTAGTATTCCAGTAAGTCTGTTTCATACCCTATTCACATTAGTTTCTTCCAAAATCCAACAGAAGTATGTCAGAGACAGATAGCATGAAGGATGAGAAGCAGGAACCTTCCGTGGAATGAAAGTGAGAAATCACACACTATGCTGTTTAAAATAAAAACCAGGAAAACTAGACTCCTGTTTAGAATTTCTCACAATGAAAAAGTGGATATACATTAAAAATCAAGAGATAATGGATATACTGATTTTAAAAAACATACCCGTTTTCTCTCAAGTGGTAGAATACCAGAAATCACAGTACACAGACTGAAACCTCCAGGTTCAGTAGGAGGGATATTTCATAAGAAACAATCATCTTTAATGGTGCAAGACATCTTCTAAGGCACAATGTGAGGCATAAGTTTTCATTGAAGAGGCTAACTAGAGGGTTCCACCCCTATGCTTTCATCCAAGGTGCCAAAGACGGGACACCCAATGAACAGATTTTCTGATCCAGTGCTGTTAACTCCCATATTCCTGGAATCTGAATCCCATACAAAACTACAAGGTACATCTAACCAAAAAAAGCCTCATCATGAATCCAGTGTCAACCATAAACAGTCCTTAAAACCCCATACAAACAAAAAAAATCCAAACATCCCCACCAAGCATCAATCTTCAATATTCCTAAGGAAAGCAAGTGTCATTCCTTTCTTCAAGAAGGGTAAGAAGTAGGACCCCGTGAACTAATGGCCAGCCAGTCTCATCTCAGTCTCTGGCAAGAAAATGGAACAACTAATCCTGGAAACCATTTCCAGGCATATGAAAAACAAGGCCATTTGCTGCAGTCAGCGCAGATTCACAATGGGGAAGGAAGTTACACTTGACCAACTACTAATAAACTTCCACAATTAAATCATTGGCTTGGTAGACAAGGTGAAAGCAGTAGAGAGGTTTTGCCCTGACGTCAGGGAGGCCTTTGACACTGTGTCCTCATAAGATCCTCATAGACAAAATGGTGAAGTACGCTGGCAATGCAGACAGAGAGATGGGCTGAAAACGGGCTGAGTGGCCAGGCCCAGAGGAACAAAGTCCAGGTGGAGACTAGTAACTAGAGTATACCTTATGGGCAAAACTGGATCCAGTCTTGTTCAACATCTTCATCTGTGATGACCAAAGATGGGGCACCCTCAGCAACTTTGCAGATGACTCAAAATCGGGAGGCATGGCTGATACCCCAAAGGGTTGTGCTACAATCCAGAGGGATCTGGACAGATTGGAGAAACTGTCTGACAGGAATCCCATGAAGTTCAACAAGGGGAAAAGCAAAGTCCTGCACCTGGAGATGAACAGCTCCAAGCAACAATACAGGCTTGATGCTGTATTGCTGGAAAAACGCTTTCTGAAAAAGAACCTGAGGCTCCTGGTGGGCATCAAGCCATCTTGGGCTGCATTAGGAGGAGCATTGCCCACAGGTTGAGTGAGGAAAGTTATCCTTTCCCTGTACTCAACAATGATGAGGCCACAGCTGTAGCAGAACCAGTGCTGGGCTCCGCAGTACAAGAGTCACAGATATACCAGCAAGAGTCCAGCAAAGGTCACAAAGATGATGAAAAGACTGGAACACTGTACACATGAGGAAAGGCCAAGAGAGCTTCACAGCTTGGAAAGTAGGTTTAACAACATATACCAATACCTGAAGGAAAGGGGCAAAGAAGACTGAGCCAGACTCTTTTAAGCGATACCCAGACAAGCGGCAATGGACAGAAACAGAAGCACAGGAGGCTCTGCCTGAATGCAGGAAAACACTCAGGCACTCTGAGTGGGACCCAGCACCGATACAGGTTGCCCAGGTTGGTGATAAAGCCTTCATCCTCAGAGATGATTAGATGCTGCCTAGACACAGTTCTGAGCAACTGGCCTTAGATGACCCCACTTGAACAGAGGGCTTGGATCAGATGTACTCCGGGGATTCCTCCCAGCTTCAACCATTCCGTAATTATGTTACTGGCACTCATGATAACACAAATGTCACACTCTTTTTCTGTATCTAATACTGTTTCTGGAAGTGAAGTGAACAATGCAAAATGAGAACTCATATAGGGCCATGTAAACAAATACTGATCTAGAGGACATATTTATAGCATCAATAGTTTTACATGTTCTACTCATCTATACATGTTGCACAGACCTTTAATAATTCAATACACATCTCTTTTTACAAAGAAAGGCGTCAGTATAATCTCTAACTACATATAAAAAAGCAATCAGTCTTGTGTAAGTATTTTTCAGCCTTCTGACTCCTTTTAACCTTAATTGAAGAGATGATGACAAACATCATCAAAAGTTGGCTACTATGACAACATACCACAAGTAACAAAATATTTTGCCCAGTATTTCTGAAGGTATAGAATGATAACACATCAAATACTTGCCAATATGCAGTTACATATAGACTGCTGAAGGAAATAATGCAGCCATCTATTGCACTTGAAAGACATTACATGGAGATTCACAAGACTATAAGGAGATGGCAAGTTGTTCTTCAATTGCACTGCAATTCTTAATATATTTGATTTCTGTGTGCCTTGTTAGCAGAGTAAGTATTTTCTTAACTAGTTTGGTGAACTTAATCTTTGTCTTTAAGGAAAAGTTCTCATGAAGTTTTCACTCAACTAACTAGAAGTCTATATGACTAATACTTCAGAGACTTTCAAAACAAACTGCAAAACAAATTCAAGTTCAAACTCAAATTACGGATGAGTATCTACACTCAAACTGATACTCAGCTTGTTATCTGGGCAAAAAGGCAGGAGTGAAAATGATGATTTAAGCCTATGTAGAGGCACACATTCATACTTAAACCTACTTTCACACTAAAAACAGGTAAATTGCACTATGATATTTTTGCAGTTGCTTTCTGGAAGTTTATTTACAAACAACAGTTTAAAACTGCTTTACATGGGAAGCAATATAGTAGGAAAACACCACTGCATTAGAAGATGGTGCTGAAGGTATAAAGAATTTCCAAACTATAACATACACCAGAAACATTGAATGTTGCAGGGCTCACAAAACTCCAGACAGGGAACAGACCCATGTCATTCCAAACTATGTTACAGAAGGACCACAGGTGCATACGGTACAAGCTCCAAGTGAAAGAGGATGAAAGGTGTGTTTATTAGTTTCTAATATGCTGAAGACCTGGCAGTAAAATATGCACTAATGCATAGTCTGCCTGAGGAAAACTTTTAAAGACAGCTGCCTTGTATGTTGTCTTCAGAACTGCCCTCCATTCTGCACACATACCTTGTAGTTTGATACATTAACTTTATAATCTTTTGTGATTTTACTTGATTTTCAAAGTGCTCACCTCCCTTAATGGACAGTCATAGCTGCCTATACACTTACTGTATTGCTGACCATTTAAACTTTGAGACTTGTACACTTAGCGGCACTGGAAACATTATCTCAAAAAACAGAAGCCCAAAATATACTGCTCAACTCAATTTTTTGGTGTACTTATACTATCAGTCACTTACTCATGAGATGCAATAATTTGCACATCAGAATTCTACAAATTCTGTGTCTAAAATTACAGTTTTACAAAGGAACAAGTTTACATATTTTGAAAAAGGTCAATTTCGATGCAATTCTGAGTATCTTTAGTCTCTTCAATAGACACATCTTGTCTTCTCAAAAAGTGAATTTTACACCTAAGTGAAATTCTAGGTTTATTTAGGTGTAGACATGGCAGGATAAATTATGTTATTCTATTTCTATCAGTGTATCGTGTACTTAATAGATACAATTTCTTTTCTATGTCACAACCAACCATAAAGTAACAAACGAAATCTTATCCCAACTAGATATACAGCAATGATAAAGTATGAAAATTTGAGTCAGTGTTCCACAATTCTTTCTAAACATTTGGTTCTGGCTGACACTGATGTGTTCTATATGCAATTCCTTATGCATTTGAAGGGTTATTATGCATCAGCAAAAGGATGTTATATACCTTCCTAGACGCAGAGGTCTGTGGCTAAAGATACAATGAGACTTCGCAGCATGTAGCAAGTTTTAGCCTAGTGATAGCCACAGAGTTACTATTACACCATTGAAAAGTATCTCAAAACTGTAACAAGTATCTCACAAAATTTACAGTCTAATCACCTTACAACATTAAATGGCCGGAGCTCAGGCAGAAGTAACAAGAACCAACAGGCTGATGAGTGAAACCACCACCCATGTCCATGAGCACATTTTACTGTTGCCCCATTGCAAACACCTCCAAATGCAGGTTGCATTACTTTGCACTGCTAACAGGGCACATACTGCCAGGTTTGAACAGTTGCAGCAGTTCAGCTAACATGTAATATGCCTTTAAGACAGTGGAACTTCATGGTTGTGATCACATTCATCTAGACCCTAAGAAGTACCCTGGCTTCTCACAAACTTTGTATCTTAAACTCCCTTCTCACAAACCTTGTATCTTGAACTCCCTGCTTAAAACAAAACCAATAGAACTTTATTCTCTCAGGAAAAAAACAAACAAACAAAAAACTCCCACCAAACAAATATCAAAAACATTACCTTCTGAGGGGTCAAAACCCTCTGCCTGAACTTTTCAATCGTATCTTGACCTGCAGCCGCCCATGCCGTAGCAAATGCTTCGGCTTTGTCTTGATCCAGGTGAATGCTTTGTAGCTGCTGTTGCAATGAAGCAGGCTTCAAATTATGATAGACTGCCTGTTGAAAGGAAAAATAACTGCTGTTGTTGAGTACTGTTCTACAAGTCATTCCAGGTATGTTCTACTATAGATAGCCACCATGTTTACAGATTTTTATCAGCAGCTCTACCCACGGACTACAAGCATCCTGTCCACCTTAACCTTCTAACTGGGAAGACAGAAAAGCATACCAATCTCAAAATGCACCATTACAAGTAACTCTTCTCAAGATAGACAAGTTATGAAAAAACATATATACAAGTCAAATCTGAGTATATGTACCAATATCCATTGTACATGATGCCAAAGCAGCTATCACTGAAAAAAGCCTGGGCTTGGAAGCCAATTGTGATGGTGAAAAAAGGACAACAACTTTTCCAAACTCACACTATTCGTGAACCACAAGGTAATACTCTGAAAAGATATGAGCACTTTGCCAATGTTGAATGAGCTAGATATTACCTCCCTGTTAGCATCAATTTTTTGTTTTACATTCTACATAGTATGCTGGTCTCCACTTTCAGAACAGCACTCCGTCACCACCAGGTCTGGGAAAAAAAGAAACAACATCATGTGGCAAAGACCATACAGTCTTTTTATCTATAATGTGCCCATAGACCAAAGGCCTGCTAAAAAACTTATGCTCTGACAGAACAAGCAGCTGATTTAAGAAGCACAGCTATCAGTGGTAACACAAAGAGCTTACATACACCACGTAGTCCATTTGGGACTCTTTTTTTGGTAGATATTAATACTCTTCCCTTTCTTCTTTTTAAATGCAAAAGAAGTAAGTCTTAGAGGAGAATTACCTTCTTTTTCTGTTGATCTTCAATAATTACAATACAGATTAAGCAGATGAAATTATGACCAGGCAATAAACAGGCAATTCTGATGTCTGGCTGAGATGAAAATTCAAAATTCCAGTCTCGAGGTGATGTCAGGTTTCATTTTGATTTTTTGGTGGATAGGAGCCATGGGGGGGACTAGGTGGATAGGAGCCATGGCTTGTTTTCTTTCTAATGAAGTGGAATGTGTTAACTAAGTGTAGTGATTAAAAATTGACATGTGCAAGATTCAAATCCCACAACAGGGCATCACTACCACATGCACTTGGCACAGACTACCCTTTCCATACTTAAATGAAATGGATGGAAAACATCAGTCCGACAATTTTAAGAGAGTTACCATATTTACCTGCTAATACAATGGCTTCCCAACCTTAGCAGAGGTAGGCAGACTGCAGAATTAGATAACCTTCTCTGTTTACAAAGTACTTAGCTCTACATTGTGCAGTCATCCACCCATCCAAAAGCTAGAGCTGCATGAGGTGTGTCTGTTCACCTCAGCACAGGCTCCTTCTGGGCATCAAGGGTTTCCATCACTGACTCTAAAGATAACGTAAGCAGAGCTAAATGATGTTATGCAGTCTTTTCCTTAAAAGAAATTACTTGTTTACAATGCATAAGAGGGAAGACTGTATCTCCTAATTACCATCACTTCTCTTGGAGTCATGCAGACCTGCCTTCTACCATTAACATTTACATTAGCTGGAAAATCACGCCACAAAGGACGCGACTCTCATCCTAATCAGGAAGGCATGAAAACAACAGCAGTACGATCATGATCCCAGAACACACATAATATACCACAGATATATGTTTTCACCAGTTCATTTTTAATTTGACTTTCATATTTTTGAAATCTAAAGTGGGATGGAAAAATACTTTTATCAATGCATAATGATGAAAACAAAATACCTGTTCCAAAATGAAGGATATAGTTTCAAGAACCAGATGAAGATCCTGCTTTTCCAATGAAAAAGCTATTTGAAGTTTTTCTTCTTCCTCTTCACTGAAGGTACTTTCAGCCTGAAGCACAAAAATGGTTAGTTCTGACACTTCACTTAAGGATCAAGAACATACTTGTTAAAATAAAAACATGGTGTCCATCCAGTTGTTTCTAAATAGAAATAGTGAAGGAAAGCTCTTACCCAAGAGAAAAATACAGCGCAATTCCTCTCACTGAAAACCAAAATTAAAAGCCAACAGTACCACAGGATTATTTGAAATACAGCAGAAGAAAATCCTTTGTCTTTGCACCTGAGAGACACTAAAGAAATATTCTTCTTTCAATTATCAGAGCATTTTCAAAAACTTTTTATAAATAAAAATAAGACAAATACTAACTGTATTACTTAAGTCAGAGCACAAAGAAAACAAAGGGCAAAACTGTAGTGAAGTTAGTTGTGTATTCTTCATCCACTCTGGATATGCTTCTAAAAACCACTCATGCTGTTATAAAGGAAATAAAGGCCTAATGTACCTTTATTCTGAAAGTCAGATATGAGTCTGTAGACTATGCTATTACTGCAGACTATTGACAATGTGCTGTACTTTTAAAATACAGCAGCATTTATGATACTAGAGAAAATTAAATAGTTATTTAAATGCTGATATTGTCTTCTTTTAAAATGTAATTACTAACAAAGCTGTAATATAGACGACGACACCATATTTGGATCACTTAGTAATGCAAAGCTGCAGAGCTACACAAGAAAAACAATCCAGCTGTCAGAAATAAAAAATGAGGCAATTACACAAACATTTCAATGATTGCAACATTTGTAACAAGAGTATAAAAATGGAAAATTTATTTGAATCCTTGGTTAGAAAGAAACACAGAGTGTCTGCTTGTTAAGGAAAGTGAGTTTATTTAAAGTTTGCAGCAATTTATCTTGCCCCAGACACTTTAGAAAGGTCAGCTGAACTATTCATGAGACTGAGTGGGCTAAATTACAAGGATCACTTCAGCTCATGTAAATGCTGATTAAAACTGTGAAGAGCTACTAAAATCCTGTGGAGTAGTAAAAAAGAACAAACAAAAAAGTTAGTGACACTTTGCAGTTACCAATGAGTGAGTTTCCAGGCAAAACAACTGAGAAAACTCTCTGCAGTAACGGCAGAATCCAAACTAGTCATTTTCACAGGAAAAAAAAAATCAGCAAATGAATGAAATGAATCCTTATAGTCTCAAAATTATAACCTTTAATACTTTTGTATTTTTTTCTATGCTGCTCTTAACCTGTAATATTTGAACACTTAGTTTGTATGTATATGTGTACAGAAAACAACTTCTGTATTTCTTTTTATAGATTTTCTGGATGTAAAACAGGGGAATAAACAAAATCTGACAATGAAAGACAGTGAAATTAAAAAAATCATTTCTGGGGTAAGATTTATCTTACAGTTTCCCCTGCAATATTTAGTGCAAAGTTTAGACTTAGTCTTCATTTGACATTTTGGCAAAAAAACTGCCTACTGACTTATTATTATTTATTCTGCAATTAAAAACATGTTCTGCAAAGGCAAAAAAATATTTATTAAAAGCTCTTTATTAAAGGACTTTGTTTTTAACCTCAATTCCACAGGTGGCTTTGGTTGATGGACATACAGAAATGCAGAAAAATAAACGAAAATATGCATTTAATGTTACCCTCTTGTTGTAAAATGTGGAATATGGAAAATTTTCCTAAGAAACTCTGTTCTTTGATGTTTGATCTTTGTATACTTTGAAGCCTAAACAACAAGAAAGGAGATCCAATCTGTGAAACAAGAGAGCAGCCAACAAACTCTGAGTGATGCCGATGTGTAACAACAAATTACTTGGCAGAATTGCTTTGTTAAGGTTTAGGCTTGACATGCTTCAATGATCCCAGACACTGAGAGGGAGGTTAACAAAGCTTGGGAAGAAAGATGCCCATTGACAGTGGATACAAAGAATGAAGAATTTACAGGCCACAAGAACATCTCGCAGAACTCCCAAGATAAGGAAAAAACTAATAAAGCCAACTCAGTAACTGTGCTGAATCCACTCTGACTGGGTAAGAGGTAATTCCGTCAGGGGGAAAGTGTGACCACCGACTCACAGCCACCAACCCAGAAACCCACCAATCCAAAAGAGCAGAAAGACAGAGCATGAGGAGTAATTAGCACGAGAAATAAGGAAATCATTAATCAATAGAGAATAGGATATTAATTAATAAGAGAAATACGTAACTTGCAGTGAATGAACACGAATTCCTTTGTGGGCTAAAAGGTATAATACTAAAAACGTTTGGTTACTTGGTATGCCTGATTTGTGGAATGCCACCAAGGCTGGCCTTGCACAACTCTGAAACACACAACCAGTGTCTCCCTCGAGTGCCCGGTTTGTGGCTTGTCACACACCGGGTACCGACCCCGAATGTTACAGACAACACCCGCGGGGGCAGGAGCGGAGTTTGTGCAAAAAGTGAAGGAATCGGCGCGTCCCGACTGCGCTCGGGGGCACCGCAGCTGGGAGGTCGCGGGGTATTAATAAGCACCGCTCGCCCTCTCGTCATTCACCTTCTGCCATTCCCTACGGGCTCTTATTCCACCTGAAATGGTTCGGAAGAGTTAGTGGTGGCTGAAATTAAGACCTAAAACCCTCTAAAGGAGGAAATGTCTGGCTCCGCCCGCAGCCGCCCGGCCCCAGCACCGGCCGGGCCCAGCCCCGGCCCCGCGGGCTCCCCGCGCCCCGCCAACCTTCAGGTGCAGCTTCTGGAGAAGGCGGGACAGCAGCCGCGGGAATCGGCCCGGGTCCAAGGCGTTCAGCAGCGACACGGCCCTGCGGATGCTGCGCGGAAGGAGAAGGGGCGGTCAGAGGGACTCAGGGCCCGCTGCGCCCCGGCACTGCGGCGGGCCCTGCGCGGAGCTGTCCTGCCCTGCCCTGCCCTGCCCTGCGCGGAGCTGTCCTGCCCTGCCCTGCCCTGCCCTGCTCTGCCCGGGGCAGCCGCAGCGCCGGTACCTGTCGCTCTCCGGCACGATGGGCGCCGCCATGGCTGCGGTGCAGACCCGCCCCCGACGGCGGCCCGGCGGGGCCAAGCGCTGCCACTCCGTTCGCAAAGAGGGCGGCGAGAACCCACAGTCACGGTATCACGTTGGAAAAGACCTCCGGGGTCAAGTCTAACCTGTGACCGAACACCACCGAGTCTACCAGACCATGGTACTGAGTCCCATCTTCAGCTCCTTAAACACCTACAGCAACGGTGACTCCACCACACCCCTGTGATGCCAAAATTCCCAGTAAATCCTGGACGATAAAGAACTGCTCAAAGAGTTTTGCTCTGTTAGGCAGCAGATATTTGTTTAACGCCAGCGGGGAAAGAGGTGTTAGCAGTGCATGACCCACTCCTCCTCCCGGGCTGCCTCAGCGTACACATTTTATACCTTACGCCACTGCATATGCAAAGCGATGTACTGAGGAATTTCGTACATAGGCATGAAGTGGGAA